>OX246742.1:41340402-42540402 GCA_945910005.1 Isoperla grammatica | reverse complement strand
CCTCATTGACAAGGTGCGTGTCTCACCTTCTCTCTATCTCTCTCTCTCTCTCTCTCTCTCTGCCCCCCCCCTTCCCTCTCATTCTGTTTTTCTAGTAGTAGTATTCTTTATTAGCAACGGGGCTACTGCCCCACAAGAGCAATATAATACAATAAAATAAAATCCATCAGTCAGTAAGTCAAAGACTCACAGTTAATACATGATATAAATACATTATTTATAATACATAAATAAAACATAATATAAATACAACAAAGAGCATTCTGCAGCTGAAATGAAGAATCTTTATATCACCATTTGTGATTGGATTTTTTCATCCCTGTCCGTTTCTCCTTGAGAGTTTCTCTTTATGGCTTGTAAGGTAAGGTCTAGTAGGTTCTAAACATTTGTCTCTCTGTTGCCTGTTGCAGCCGATGGGCATCATGGCCCTGCTTGACGAGGAGTGTTGGTTCCCCAAGGCCACGGACAAGTCCTTTGTTGAGAAGCTTATGGGTGCGCACGCCGTCCACCCCAAGTTCATGAAGACAGACTTCAGAGGGTAAGTACTTCATGTAATACACACTCGATTGATACATGGTAGAATCACTGTAAATTGGACAAGTTAAATGGAAAAAAAATCCTTTAGATGAAAGAATAAACAACACTGAAAAGCCGTGGAGGTGTCGGGCATCAACATATTCACGAGTTGCGTAATTACGGGTTGGGATAGGAGGATCCAATCCGAGTAATTTTCCCGTTGCGCCTCTGTCGACGCACATATTTTCGTAAATTGCAAACCCACATAAGGAAATTTACCACCAGACAACATTCAACTGCCATGTTTCCAATTCCAGACCAGTTATAATCATAATTTGTAGTATAAGAAGAAAGGAAATTCTTATTTTTAATCTGTTGAAATAAAACAGGTTTTAAATAGCACCAAAAATAAATCACTAAAGCGGGTGTTACACGGAGAAGTAAGAAAAGTAAAAAGCAGAAAGTGAAGACTAGAGAAAGCGTGTAGCTTACGGGACTTTACACTTTCACTTTTCACTTGTTCAACATTGTCATACTTTGGAGAGAACTTCTCACTTTTGTTCTTTTCCCGTAAAGCTACACGCTATCTCTACTCTGCTTTTTACTTTTCTTACTTCTCCGTTTAACACCCGCTTAAGAAAGTGCAAAATACATTGATTGGAAGGAATCATTTTTTCATCGCACCATCATCTCGGCGATTCTCCCGAGGAGACGTTAATGAGGAGACGTTAACGTGAACGTGTTTCCCCGTAGCACGTCGGACTTTGCCGTGGTCCACTACGCCGGCCGCGTCGACTACAGCGCTGCCAAGTGGCTCATGAAGAACATGGACCCACTCAACGAGAACGTCGTGTCTCTACTGCAGGCGTCGCAGGACCCCTTCGTCATTCACATCTGGAAGGACGGTGAGTTGTTGTCGCCACCCACTCGCTAGATGTTTATAATCACAGACACTCGAAATTTATTTATTTATTTATTTAGTCTTGCATCATTATACAATTTGTGATTTGAATGTGTAAGTTTGCCTAATGGCTAGGTTTGAGCTTGGGGAAAAGGATAGGAAGGAACAAACAGCTTACCTTGTAGTAGTTGCGGCCTTCGGAGTCGATAGAAACACAAAAAAGATATAAACAAAGAGACAGTTTCGAGACAGTTTTGTTTATATCTTTTTTGTGTTTCTATCGACTCCGAAGGTCGCAACTACTACAAGGTAAGCTGTTGGTTCCTTTCTATCCTTCCCCACAATTTGTGATTGTGTAATGCACGTCAATACATTTGATATAAACTTATAGTACCGTATACATTATTTACAGTGAGTTGTACATAAGGCACATGAGTCACCATATAATATCAACCAACTTAGGTTACATCCATCAACTGTGCGTTCATCTCGTAGAATACCATTCTTAATTTATAGAATGGTGCACATCAATACATTTGTAAAATATAAAAAGTAAAAAATATAAAAAGAAAAGATGTAACAGAAAGACTAGAACTATCAACAACATTTTGAGTTTTTATCTCCAAGCCCCAGCCTTCCACGTGGCTCATGCGGTTGGGGTACAAGTCCTAAGCGTATGCCACCTAGGGACATGGGTTCGAATCCCACATAAAACATCAGGTTTTTTTACCCCTCATCGTCTCAAATAGTATCATTGCAAGAATAAAGGTGTACAGCATTAAGAATCATCATCATTATCATCTCACAGCCTTCTCATGCTCCTGGTTACAAGTACACAAGGTCTACTTGATCTCCGCCTAGCGGAGGCTCGTCGAACTCCCAAGCTAGGTCGTCGCAGTCCGTTCCACAATGCTAAAAATCACATGTTATTCAAATGGAAGAAATGTGAAAGAAAACAAATGAAGTGATCTGTCAAATAGAATTACCTCCTAAAAAGGAAAAATCATCATATTTTATAATCTTCAATCATTATATTCTATCAACATTTCTCTTTTAGGTGGTTTAAGTATTGTGTTACATGATCTACAACGGATATTTAATTATTATAACAGTTTTTTTGGTGGGATCCAAAATGGCGATTTTGGTTCTCTTGCGACGACCTAACTTGGGAGTTCGACGAGCCTCCGCTAGGCGGAGATCAAGTAGACCTTGATAAGTGCATACATACATATTGACTTAATGTTCTGTCCGTCTATTGGTCGCCATTGGTTGGTGACGAGGACAGATTGAAACAACGTTCGAGTCGTGTCTGTTTGCAGCGGAGATCGTGGGCATGGCCCAGCAGGCGCTGACGGACACCCAGTTTGGCGCGCGCACACGCAAGGGAATGTTCCGCACGGTTTCGCAGCTCTACAAGGAACAGCTGGCGAAGCTGATGGTGACGCTGCGCAACACCAACCCCAACTTCGTCCGCTGCATCATCCCCAATCACGAGAAGCGGGCGGGCAAGATAGACGCCCCTCTCGTCTTGGACCAGCTGCGTTGTAACGGAGTGTTGGAGGGCATCCGTATCTGTAGGCAGGGCTTCCCCAATAGGATACCCTTCCAGGAGTTCAGACAGAGGTGAGGAAGATGTTATTTATTTATTCATTTATTTATGTATTTATTTATATATTTATGTATTTATTTATTTATTTATTTATTTATTTATTTATTTATTTATTTATTTATTTATTTATTTATTTCATGTCTATCCTATTCACTTATAAAAACTGATTTACGGTGCAAAGGAGGACCTTAAATAAAACTAGACTATGTGTGTAAGATTGAAACGTCATTGAATCGTGTCAAATGATCAGTGTTGTCATATCTCGACAGTGCTACACAACAATGACAAGTGTCAAATTAGTCCAATAAGGTTTCTAGGGAACTCGAGACTTCATGAAAATCATTTCGTCCCCCTTTATCCTGTGTAAATCAATTTTATAAGTGAATAGAATGTCATCATCGTCATTATCCATCGCCGTTTCCTGCTTCTGACAGGGTCAGCTTGGGTTTCACAACCAAATTTCTCCACCTCTTCCCATCTTCCCACAATCGTACTTCCTCTACTTGCTCCCATTTCTCTCCTCTCTTCTGTAGGCCTTCAGCAATCTTTTCCTTCCATCTCTTCCTTGGTCTTCCTCTTCCTTCGATCTTTTTTTCATATATTCTCCTGGGCATCCTCTCTTCCGTCACCCGTTTCATGTGTCCAAACCATCTCAGCCTTGTCCTTCCCATTCCGTCCCCTAGCTTCTCCACACCAAGCATTTCTCTGATGTTTGTATTTCTAATTCTGTCTCGTCTTGTCTTTCCCACCGTGCTCCTCAGGAATGTATACTAAATAAATAATTAAGCAATCACAGTTGGCAACGAATACTCACGTTGTGTGTTTCCAGGTACGAGCTGTTGACGCCCAACGTTATCCCCAAGGGCTTCATGGACGGCAAGAAGGCCTGCGAGAAGATGATCCTCGCGTTGGAGCTAGACCCGAACCTCTACCGCGTGGGACAGTCCAAGATCTTCTTCCGTGCGGGGGTGTTGGCCCACCTGGAGGAGGAGCGGGACTACAAGATCACCGACCTCATAGTCAATTTCCAGGCGTTCTGTCGGGGATACCTCGCGAGAAGGTACGCTCGCAAATTGGCTCGATTTTAACGGATTGACATAAAAACAAAACTAATTTTAATGTGCATCTTTTTTTATTTTAAGTATTTTTTTCTTTTAAATTAAAGATCACCAGTTGATCACTGCTTCTTTGTTTCCTAAAACGCTGACTAATTGTTTTTGTACATTCAATGAAATTTTATGGATCGTGAGTCTTGACATGTTCTCACGATGGCAATAACTTAAACATTGTATTATTAGTCCATTCGAGCTAAAACTTCATTTTATGACACCTATTTTTATAACGAGTTGTAAAGGGAAATTTAGATGTTACTATGGAGTAGGTATCAAAGAGATAAAAGGCAGAAGTAGGGAGGAAAGTAAACAAATAGATATATATATATATTAGTTATAGTTAGGGATGTCAAACGATTAAATTATTATAATCGATAATCGAATTCACTTTCACCTCCATAATCGATTATTAATCGATTTTAATCGTTTTGTTAAATGTCGGTATAGTAGCAAGTTTCTTCCAAACTTCGGTCTGGTTTCGGTTAGTTTGAATTGCCCGCGCAAGCCACGAGTTCGCAATTCGACTTCTTTTCGACTATCGATATATTTTACGTCACGGAGTATTTTTGTTATGTTCTGTCCAAGATTTCGACGAAAATTTCTGTCCTAGCCAGGCCTGAAGGGCTATAGTTATTCACTTCCCGTTTTTTTGAACCAATAAGTAATTAAATATGCTGAATATGCGTCGTAATATTATTATTTTCATGTGCAGCGTAATTAAAATTTACGTGATGTGAACTAAAAATCGTAGCGACTTTTCTAACCTTACTTCTCTTGTTATTTGTGAACAAACATAACAACTCGTATTTTTATAGATCGTAGGCGTCGAATGCTGGGTCTAGGGTAGGCGACTAGACACAGCTATTCAAAATATGACTGGAAATTCGGCTCAAATTATGACGCAAAGTTATGCTGTTGCTGTTCTTAGGCCTAGGCCTAGATGCTAGCGCTAGCGCTCGCGCTTGAATAGGCGGCAGATCTTGAGAACTAAATTTAAAAAAGCGCGAAAATTTAAAATCGATTTTTTTTTAAATAATCGATTAATCGTTTTCGATTAATAATCGATTAATCGAATCGATTTAATCGTAATCGTTGACATCCCTAGTTATAGTATATAACAAATTTGTAAGAATGGATTAATAAGATTGAAAGGGCTAGTTTTTCTCTACAAGTCAGTATTACCCCCCACGAAGCTAACCCCACTTGTTTCCGCCTTGCGCTCGTCTAGGAACTACCAGAAGCGCACGCAGCAGCTGAACGCTATCCGCATCATCCAGCGCAACTGCGCCGCCTACCTGAAGCTGCGCAACTGGCAGTGGTGGCGACTGTACACCAAGGTCAAGCCGCTGCTGCAGGTCACCAAGCAGGAGGAGAAACTGACGCAGAAGGAGGACGAACTCAAGGTCGTTCGCGAGAAGCTCGAGAGTCAGCAGCGCGCCTCGCAGGAGTACGAGAAGAAATACCAGTCGGTAAGATCGCCATTGTGTTTGTGGCTAGTACAACAAGGCCAGTTATTACAACTGACCGCTAAATATACGTTGTCGGGCCCGTGCTTTCTTTCTACAAAATTCTGGATTTAACAAAGTCATTTTGATTTGAAAGTTTGTTTGGGAAAGACATCTGTATTTTATGTATTAACTGTATTAAAAATAATGGCAGGCCATATATTTTGGTGCTTTTTACTTTAACATAGTGTAAGTGTTGAATGTTTGGTTACATGTCTTATAGGCCTAGTTGATAATCTCAGTTTTTCCACAGTTAGTTCGAGTACATAGTACAGTAATCCCCCTTCAATTCAAATTTCAAGGGACCCTAAAAACTTCAATTTGAATTACAAAACTTTGAATTAAAATACCTTTAACCCTAAGCACCATACCTAAATCTTCTGCTGGGACTCCATCAATAGTTTGAATTATACATAATTTTGAATTAACCGAGTTTGAATTAACGAGGGACTACTGTACAAGAATAGTGAATTTTTGTATAGATGTGTGTAGGTTTTATTTCGAGTCCCGAATGTTCATGAATCGATTTAGAATAAGAAGATGAATGGTAGAAAATCTGTCCACAGGCAAATTAAGATTAAAGATCTTCCTATTGTAAACCATTCCCTGACAGACTGGTAACCTGAAATGACTTGTCACAGTGTGGCTAGAATGACTTCTCTAACACTGTGTCTGTGTGCCTGTGTGCGTGTGCAGGCTATCGAAGAGAAGGCGATGCTCTCGGAACAGCTCCAGGCCGAGGTGGAGCTGTGCGCCGAGGCCGAGGAGATGCGAGTGAGGCTCACGGCCCGCAAGCAGGAGCTCGAGGAGATACTGCACGACCTCGAGGCTCGCATCGAGGAGGAGGAAGAGAGGTAAGCAATCACTCGGACCACCTCGACCTACCGTGATGATACCGCCGCACTGACGATAACGCTGCACCACATCGTAACAGTGGGAAGACACAAACACTGTAGACTGGGTTGTTACTTTGTTTCTTAATTAATTAATCAATCAAACAGATCAAAGGATTAAAAATATAATAAATATTTGGCATGGAGTCTACTGCTTATGAAGCCACAGGGTTATGTATTACCACTTCTTTTATTTATTTATTTATTTATTTATTTATTTATTTATTTATTTATTTATTTATTTAATGATTTTTGTAGTGCTCTTGAGACAATAATAATATGGTTGGAAAATGTTAACCTCGTTCAATTTTATTGCTGGCACGCTTCATGGGGATGAGGGGGGGGAGGACAGTAGTTCCAGTCATAAAACTGTTTTAAATAATTAATGTTGTGTAGTAAGAAGGAACCAATGCTACACTGCACTGCATTGAAAACGTAGAATTGTATACGATGTGAAGCAAATATAGTGTTTAAATAAACATAGTGTTTATTTTGATTGCTAAAATAAGAAGTTAATTTGATGAAACATTTAGTATTATTTCATTGTACTTTTATCTGTAAGACTCATAATCTAAACAAGTATATGTATTGGATGTTTTTGCCTATTCCTACCATACTAACTGATACTTTCATAACTTCTAAATTGAAAATCTAAAGAAAAATTTGTTTTTGAAAATCAAATTCTCATGATATTCGATCACATTCGAATCTTCGCGTGTGCCCCCCTCCCGAACCCCCGGTAACGAGACTGTGTGTGTGCGCACGTAGGTCCAACACTCTGATCACGGACAAGAAGAAGCTGCAGCTCAACATCCAGGACCTGGAGGAGCAGCTGGAGGAAGAGGAGGCCGCCCGACAGAAGCTCCAGCTGGACAAGGTCCAGTGCGACGCAAAGATCAAGAAGCTCGAGGAGGACATGGCCGTCAGCGAGAACGCCAACACCAAGCTCGTCAAGGAGAAGAAGCAGCTGGAGGAGAAGAGCGCCGACCTGTCGCAGACGCTGGCCGAAGAGGAGGAGAAGGCCAAACACCTGGCCAAGCTCAAGGCCAAACACGAGGCGACCATCGCCGAGCTCGAGGAGAAACTGCTCAGGGACCAGCAGCAGCGCTCCGAGATGGATCGCACCAAGAGGAAGGTACGCACGCACGCTTTCTTTTTTTTTTAGCAAGGCTGCAAAGTGGGGGAATACGACAATCTTCCTGAACCTGGAGAGAAATTATAGGGATTAATTGACACAAGTCCACAAAAAAAACTACCTTTTAAATTAGTATTGTACGCTTTAGGGAAAGAAAAAAAATACTTCGTTTTTCCCTTTGATTTGAACGTACCAAATTGCATTAATGTAGTTGGGACAATATATTTAAGTCCAAAATCTACTTCCTTTAAAAGGAAATATTTATTGTGTACCCACTCGGTCAGCAGAAATAATTATATTTCCATATTTTCAACACCAACCAGAAAACTTCTTCTTTTTCTATGCCCGCATTTTTGGCTTACTGGGCCATCATGCATTTTCTGGTTTTCCAGTAGAGACAGGCTTCCTTTTCCTCATAGCTCATGCCAGCTCAGCAACCAGAAATGAATTGCTTTCGTTCACCACTGATCGGTTCCTAATTCCTCCCGTAGGTGGAGACGGAAGTGAGCGACCTGCGGGAACAGCTGAACGAGCGCAAGATGCAGGTGGAGGAGCTACAACTGCAGCTGGGCAAGCGAGAGGAGGACCTGGCCCAGGCGATGATGAAGATAGACGAAGAGGGAGCGTCCAAGGCTCACTCGCAGAAGGCGCTCAGAGAGATCGAGTCCCAGCTGTCCGAGGTGCGTATTACGTCGGCTCGCTCACACGCCTTTGCGCTCGACGCGAGAATATTGTCTTGACTTAAGCTATATTTGACAAGTTTCCTTCGAGTTAGATGACAAGTTTAAGAGTTAAAAGTTCACATTGAAAATAATATAGTTATCAGTCTAATTTTTTGTGAAATTAGTGCCATAACACATCAGCTACAAAGGTAGGGTATAAACATTCAATAAATTATGCAAGAAAACATTTCAAAATTTGATTTCATATTTAGTTATTTTTATGTAGCAGTTTCCGTCTTTATGTTTTCTTAATTTCAATTGGCATTCGATGTTTGACGAATGAAATTGTCGGTTTCCAGCTGACGGAAGATCTGGAGGCCGAGAAGGCGGCGAGAGCGAAGGCGGAGAAACAGAAACGAGACCTCAACGAAGAACTGGAAGCGCTCAAGAACGAACTATTGGACTCGTTGGACACGACGGCCGCACAGCAGGAACTAAGAACCAAGTGGGAACAAGACTTGGCCACGGTAAGAACCATCGTTTCAGTTTTACTCAGATCTGTAGAACACCACTTCTCTACTTCATACTGCTTCACTTCTTCACTTTTCTCTTCTCTTTGTTTTAGTTCTTGACTAAATGTCAAGAACTGAGCTCTATCATTGTCTGTTCCACTGTTGTGCCACAACACATGACAGCTAATCACCACTTTTGCTCTAGTTCATGTTGTTGCTTCCATAATTCACACAGTCTATGTTTAGTCCCATTTCTAGGTCATTTTGTCAATTCTCTAGGTTACATTCTAGTATTTAAAACAAATTGATGTTGAAGATGTAAGGCCTTGCAATTAAAGCAGAGGTTAATTTTATTAATTACCACGTGTTTAATTAATACTAACGGTTGTGTCGTACACAGGTGAAGAAAACGTTGGAGGAAGAGACTTACACACACGAGGTGACCGTCGCGGAGATGAGGCACAAGTACGGACAGGAAGTTGCCGTCATCAACGAACAAATGGAAGCACTCAAAAAGGTTTGTCTTTTTTCAGAGATGTATACTGTAAAAAATTGTACAAGAATGTAATAAAAAGATTGGATTATTTTGGATTCCACCTTCTGTGAAAACCACCCCATTTTGCAATTAACATTATTTTAAATAATAAAACATTTAAAAAAAAGAACTCTACATTTTTTAAATGAGTTACAAGGCTATGTAGGAACATCGTTCGTCATAGTATTTTGTGTTAATTTGTGTTTGTGTTTATGTTGTAATTTTAAGGTTGACTTTGGCAGTTTCACTGTCATGTTTTTTTGTTAATTTTTGGTAAAATTTGTATGTATTTGTATTTGTGTATTTGTGATATTGTGTATATTTCTTGTGCATGTATGTTGTACATGTACTTTATTTTTATTTTTATTATACGTTACTGGTGGGGCTTTGCCCTGTTAACGATATATTTCAAGTAAATAAAAGTATTCCATTGTTGGAATGATAGCAGTAAAGTCAAATCAATAGTCGTGTGAGACGTCACTTGGGCACAAACTAAACCTGGTGTTGCAATGTTCTGTCCGTGCAGAGCAAGGCCGGCCTGGAGAAGAGCAAGCAGACGTTGGAGGCGGAGAACGCCGACCTGACTACGGAGCTGAGGTCGGTGGGAGCCAGCCGGCAAGAGTCGGACAGACGCAGGAAGCAGGCCGAGTCACAGCTGGCCGAGCTGCAGAGCAAGGCTGCCGAGATGGACAGGTGAGAACCACACCCCTGCCCCACTTGGACTCTCCCATCAAATAAAATTCAACGAATTGTATCAGTTGCGTTATTGTACTGAACTTAATGTTTCGATGGCACTATAAGTACTGATGTTATTTTCTATCTTTCTGTGATAGACTCCAACAGCTTACCGCAGTTGTCATAGCGATTGTTGTCTTACAACGAATGAATGAATTAATTAATTGTCCAGGTCCCGATCTGAGTTGGCCGAGCGGTGTACGAAGCTGACGCAGGAAGCCGAGGCGATCAGTGCACAGCTGGAAGACGCAGAGTTCAAGGCTTCGGCCGCCGTCAAGGCGTGCTCGTCCATGGAGGCTCAACTAGGAGAAGTCCAGGTAATACGGTACACCCTTCTATTACATCCCCTCTGCCTTGCCCATGAGTTAAATTGCTCCAATTAATATTGAAATATTTACTAACTTGTGTTCACATGTCAGTTACTGATAAAAAGCTTTTGAATTAAGTAATTGTCAGTCATGATAGCAGTCCTATATCTTTGGTCACTGGTCACTAGGGCTGAGTCGTGTAAACGTTTAAACGTGTAAACGACCGCAAGAAAATATACGTGTACAAACATTCATACACGTTTAACCGTGTCAAAACCCAATTCACCAATTTTCCCCATGTCACAGCTCTTCGACGAGCCGACGAGTCAAAATGACTGTTGACAGTTGGACACAACGGTGGGGAATATAATCAACAATGAATCAACCGTGTTATGTCGTTAACCATGTTTTTTCGCAACACTATAACTCGCTTTTTTGTTATCATTTTGTGAACTGGAAGGGTGTTACGTTAAAACGCGAAAAATTCGGAAAAATAAACGTTTACAAAACTAACTGTTTTCTCCCGGCCCTACTGGTCACACGGTCAAATGATGGTTGTAACAGTCACTGTGGTCACATGATGGATGATTTTACCAGCGTTTCATTATAAAACGTCGTTATTGTGGTTTCAGTCCGAACTAGAAGAGGAGACGAGACAGAAGCTGGCGCTCAGCTCTCGTCTGCGCCAGCTCGAGTCCGAGAAGGAGGCGCTACACGAACAGCTGGAGGAGGAGGAGGAGGGGAAGAGGAACCTGGAGAAGCAGATGACAGCGCTCACGATACAGATGCAGGAGGCCAAGAAGCGGCTGGACGAGGAGACGGAACAGGTTAACCAGCTTGAGGAGCTCAAGAAGAAAATGGCCAAGGTACGTGGGCGGCTGCGTTGCGGAAGAAAATGCACTTGCAAAGAAATGTATTTATTTATTTAATGTCTATCCTATTCAGTTATAAAAACTGATTTACAAAGGAGGACAATAAATAGAACAAGACCAATGTTAATAACATTTTTTTACAGTCAGAAATTTAAGACTAAACGGGGCTGAAAATTATAGACATTAAATCGACATATTTGTTACTCCCATGACATTTAAACTACAAAGAAAATTTTATTCTCAACGTATTGTTGGTCCCTCGCTAATTAGAAATGTAATGTACTATCTCAAAGTAGTGATGAAGTCTGCAGAAAGTATAATGTTCTTTTAATTAATGTTCTTAATTCAAATAGGTATTTTATTTATTTATTTATTTATTTAATGTCTATCCGTATATCCGTATATCCGTTGAATATATGTGGTCTCTTCTGTCGCCAGGAAATCGAGCTGCAATGCAAATAGGTATTTTGATGGTCCGTTGAATGTATGTGGTCTCTTGTGTCGCCAGGAAATCGAGCTGCTGCAACGGCAAGTGGAGGAACTCCAGGCGGCCAACGACAAGTTGGACAAGAGTAAAAAGAAGATGGCCGCCGAGCTGGAGGACGCAAACATCGACCTCGAGACGCAGCGAGCCAAGGTGTTGGAACTGGAGAAGAAGCAGCGGAACTTTGACAAGGTACAGACTTGTCCGTGTTACGTCCGTGTCGTTGGTTTCGGACTTTGTTAATCGATTCACACGAACGTATGTATGCACCAGTGCAGTTTTAATAATTCAAATATTCAACAATTGACAGCAAAACACCACCTTTGCTCTAGTTAATTTTATTGGCACCAGAATGCATGCATATAGTTTATTTCTGGTGTGTTATGCCTTTTAAATTACGTCATACTATTAAAATTAACATAATCTAAATTACATTTATCATATAGTATATTAAGTGAGGAAAGGATCCAACAGCTTACCTTCGTGTAGTAAGATGACGGATTTGCGAGTTTGAAGTACACATAAAGACATAATACAAAATATAACGAGACGTTTCGACCGAGGTCTTGCTCACTCGAGAGAAGAATGGCTACTCTTCTCTCGAGTGAGCAAGACCTCGGTCGAAACGTCTCGTTATATTTTGTATTATGTCTTTATGTGTACTTCAAACTCGCAAATCCGTCATCTTACTACACGAAGGTAAGCTGTTGGATCCTTTCCTCACTTAATATACCATTCCAGCCAATTGGCACCTACTTTCATAACCTTACATTTATCATAAACAAGAATAAATACTATGTTAAATATTAAAAAGTGGAACAGAAAAACCTTACTTAGTTTCAGTTGAAAAATAGCACTTTTTACCAACTATACACAAAACGCTATTTTTCAAGATATAAACTAATTGTTTTTCCCCGAAACGTTTCTCATTTCCTCGCGTGTTCGTGCCCAGGTCCTGTCCGAGGAGAAGGCGGTGTCGGACCAGATCGCGCTGGAGCGAGACAACGCAGAGCGCGAGGCCCGAGAGAAGGAGACGCGCGTGTTGTCTCTTACCCGGGAGCTGGACGAGCAGAACGAGAAGGTCGAGGAGTTGGAGCGAGCCAAGCGACAGCTGCAGGCGGAGCTGGACGAGCTCGCCAACAACCAGGGCACCGCCGACAAGAACGTGAGTAGCCTACCGATGACTGCGACACTTACTTTTCTAGAAAATTTCCAGTACCAAAGAAAGATAGGAACCAAAGATGTTGGAATAGTACTATAGTAGGTCTAGATGACGCACTGGCGCTGGGGTCGTTATTGCAAGTTGAAGGCTGCCATTATTATGTAATTAACATGGTTTTTGTAATCCAGAGACTACGTGGATCAACATTCAAATTTTCATAAGTGGCGTTTTTAATAATTGAAACCGCTTCAATAAAATTTTATATTTAGACCAGATACTGTTAAAAAACTAAAGTGTTAAGTTTGTGTTAAGCTTAATAAGTTTTCTTTTTTTTAAATAGATAATTTCAAATAAAATAGCGTGAATGCCATAACAATGGCAGCATTCAATTTGCAATAGATTTTCACCGCCTACTGCTATGGAGTCATAGGGGCTTGATAGGAACCAACAGCTTACCTTGAAGAGGTTCGGCAGCCGTGTAGTTAGAGGTGACGGGGATATTTACGATTACAATTGCAATAAAGACGGAACGTTACGGCTAGTGCGGCCTGGTTCCGTCGGTGGTGAGAAGAAGCTTACTAACCAGCCTCTAGGCACCATCAACCAAGCATTACAGGTCTATGTGTTAAGTAAAAGGAAAAATTACCGTTTCGTTTGCTAATTCAAAATTGTTTGTCTGTTCTTGCTCGTGCATGGTTGGCCACACACAGGCGGAGGTAAGACGCTTGTATTGTGTCCTCTCGCTTCACACGCCAGAATCTCTATACAGATTGAGTAGAACTTGATTGAATTATCTATCAAGATCTTGACAGTGTAGTCCGTTACCCGTACAATGCTTCGTAATTCTTTCCATCGCATATTGTGTTGAATCAAAAACAGTTTGTTATATAGATCGTTTTGTTTGTCATGAAGAAGTTTCACTAAATCGTTTTTTCACACTCACAATGAAAAACTCAAGAAAAAAAAAATAAACTTTTTTTGCATTACTTTTTTGCAATATAAAAAAACATCGCGCCTGACACCTGTGGACGTGTTTCCGCAGGTTCACGAGCTTGAGAAGGCCAAGCGCTCGCTGGAGAGCCAGCTGGCCGAGCAGAAGGCTCAGAACGAGGAGCTGGAGGACGAGCTACAGTTCACGGAGGACGCCAAGCTCCGTCTGGAGGTCAACATGCAGGCGTTGCGGGCGCAGTTCGAGCGCGACCTCCAGGCCAAGGAGGAACAGTCTGAGGAGAAGCGACGCGGCGTCATGAAGCAGCTGCGAGACCTCGAGGCCGAGCTGGAAGGTGCGTTTTTAGTTTTTTTTTTTTTTTTTTTTAGATTGTAATTTTTCATTTCAATCAAGAATTATTGCAAGAAATAGTTTTTTTTCATGCTTCAAAGTAATTCATTTTATGTATGCTAATTCTCCGTGATAATTGACATTTTGATTCCTTCGTCAGTAGATTTCCATGCATTTATTCAAAACTGTAAATTCTAAATGGGAGAAAATAGGATTTGAGTTAATTTGTTAAACTTTTGATCTTGGTTTTAAGCTGCTCTAAGACATCGATTATTATTGAATCCCGTTTATTAATCTTAAAAATCATGCCAAATATTAATATATATAATGCATTGTTGTAAGTTTTTAACAAATCTGATATCAATGTATCGCATAGATCAATGAATGCTAATAAATACAAATACGTGCCCGTCCCCTCCTATATCGAAGTGAACTTGTTGCGTAGACGAGCGGAAACAGCGCACGGCGTCCGCCGCCACACGGAAGAAGCTCGAGGCCGACTTCAAGGACATGGAACAACAGCTGGAGATGCATCACAAGCTCAAGGAAGACGCGCTCAAGCAACTCAAGAAGCTGCAGGTACGTGAACGTAACAGACTTGTGAATTGCCAATTAACTCTTTGAGTTTATAATAATAATTAAAAATTAAATTAATTAATAAAATAATTTTAAAAAGTATCATTAATTAATCATTAATTTTTTTTTAAATAATAATATTAATAAAATTAATAATAATATTGATAATATTAATAAAATTGGTAATAATAATAATAATAATATTAATAAAATTAATAATAATATTAATAAAATTAATAAAAATATTAATTTAAATCATATATTGATAAAAAATAATAATAATATTGATAAAATTAATAATAATATTGATAATATTAATAAAATTGGTAATATTAATAACATTAATAAAATTAATAATAATATTGATAATATTAATAATAATATTAATAAAATTAATAATAATATTAATAATGTTTGGCCGTGTCAGATCCAGGCCAAGGACTCTGCCCGCGACGCGGAGGAGGCCCGCCTGGCCCGCGACGAGCTCGCCGTGGTCGGCAAGGAGACGGAGAAGAAGCTCAAGAGTCTGGAGGCGGAGCTCGTCCAGATGACGGAGGACCTGGCCAGCGCGGAGCGGTCGAGACGCGCTGCCGAGGGTGAGCGGGACGAGCTGCTGGACGAGATCTCCAACAACACCAACAAGGGGTGCGTACTTCGGTGTTCCCCGATCGCGGTTCATCGTTATATTACTCATTTTAGCTGGAACCGTTAAAAAATGGGTATTTCTTTTTTTTTTACCTTTTTTTCAATCTTCTCCCTTTTCCAATTCCGTTGTTTTTCTGTTTATCTCTGTAATTTATAACCCAAGTGCAACAACACTAACAAGGCGTGACTTCACTAGACATCTTATGAAGCTCCCTAGGTTAATATTCTATTATAATAACAAAGCAAAGAATGGCATAAACAAAAAATGATGTTAACTCATTCTTTAAAGTCACGTGTCAACAAGTATGGTCGAATGGCGACCGTTAATTGTACGCGACCAAGGTTTTTAGCTTTTGTTTTGAAATTCAGAAATATATTATGAAGTTAATTTTAAAAATTCATTTTTTTATTTTATTTTTGTAATATTAATTTAATTAATTTCAATTTTATTAATATTTTCAAAAATCATATTATATATTTACATTTGTAGGACTCTTATGCTGGACGAGAAGCGAAGGCTGGAGGCTCGCATCAGCGCACTAGAAGAGGAGCTGGAAGAGGAACAGAGCAACTCCGAGATCCTGATGGACCGAGCACGCAAGGCACAGATCTCCATCGAACAGGTAACCATGAGCTCACTATGTGGAAATGCTATTTTGCTGAAATTGGTTTTCAATTTCCCCCCTCCCCTCCCCGATTTTCATGTGTCAATTCAGCAAAACGAACTAAATGCCCATTTTAGTCTGATTTAAATCAATTAAAATCTGATTGTAATTGTCTTCTTCTTCTTCTTTTCTTATGCCCGCAATTGGTCTATTTGGCCATCATGCGTTGTCGTGCTAACCAATTGTGTGAAAGAGATAGGATGCCAACAGCTTACCTGAGTCGAGTGGTGGTAAGCGACGATAGAAAAAAACATGTTTTCTTATGTATATGTTTTTCTATCGGCCCTTGCCATCACTCGACTCGGGTAAGCTGTTGGGCACCCTCCTGTAACCCAATTGAAATCTTATTTAAATAATCATCATCATTATCCATCGCCGTTTCCTGCTTCTGGCAGGGTCAGCTTGGGTTTCACAACCAAATTTTTCCACCTCTTCCTATCTTCCCACAATGGTACTTCCTCTACTTGCTCCCAGTTCTCTCCTCTCTTCTGTAGGTCTTCAGCAATCTTTTCCTTCCATATCTTCCTTGGTCTTCCTCGTCTTCTTCATCCCTCGATCTTTTTAAAAAAAATTTTTTTTTTTTTTTTATTGCTGCTCCCTGTGTCCAACAATGAAGTCGGGTAGGGGAAATAAAAAAAATTGATTCAACTAAGAAAGTCCCACGGCCACTGTGCCTGCTCATCCCCCCTCCGAGCGAAGCGCGGTAACGAATGTCGCGTCTGTGTTGCAGATGACGACGGACCTCGCCTCGGAGCGGTCGGTGACACAGAAGCTCGAGACCGGACGGATGCTGCTCGAGAGACAGAACAAGGAGATCAAGGCGAAGCTGGTCGAGTTGGAGACGGCCCAGCGGACCAAGACCAAGGCCACCATCACCGCGCTCGAGTCCAAGATAAACAACCTCGAGGAGCAGCTGGAGATCGAGGCAAAGTGAGTCTCATTCGTTACATCACTGACATCTCGTTACATACACTGCATGGAACTTTTTCAATTTGGAAGAAATTTCCAAATTATTTTTCCGTAAAATTTCAGACACTTGTTCTCAAAATGAATTTACAATTTTTTTTTGTATTGAGTAGAAGCTTTTTCTTTTTTTTTAAAGCGGTTTGGTCCATATTCACTGTCTTTAAGATTTTTACGTGCGTAAATGAACATCTACAAATCAGACCTAGAGGCCTTGTTAGTATTATTATTATTAATTTACTTTATTAGCAGTTTGCTTATAGTTACATTCACATTACACATTCACATTACATTTAAGGTCTACAGATTATTTCAATCTCTGAAACGAAAACTTCACTACACAAGCCCAAGACAACCAAACGCGCACACTCCCAATCCTGCAACCCAACCAGGAACATCTATGATATATACATATATACATGCACACATCATGGATGCTCCCTCATAATGAAGGTGATTTAGATTGAATCATGTATATAGTATTCTTAATAAAGCAGCCAAATTTAAGACAATAATCTTGTAATTTCAAAATTAACGGTTTTTGGTGTTTTTATAACATGTCTGCAGTATTCACTAATCTGTGTCATTTTCAATCAATGGGCATTTTCTTGTTTAAAATCCATCAATTGACGCTAATTTGTTGCAACAAGACGTTTATCTTGGGCATCCCCATCGCTAACCCGACAGTTCTCTGGCAAAGTGTTCTAAACGATGTTTCTGTGGCGTGCAGGGAGCGGTTCGCCCAGCAGAAGGTCAACCGGAAGCAGGAGAAGAAGGTCAGGGAGGTCGCCCTCCAATTGGAGGACGAGCGTCGTCATGCCGACCAGTACAAGGAACAAGTGGAGAAGGTGAGACACATCTCTTCCGTTCTTATTCTTCTTTACTATTTATTATTATTATTAACTAAATGATGTTGGAATAAAGAGTAGCGATATATATACATTAATTTTCTTGTGCGGCGGGGCGGAGATTAATGTCGTGTTTTCTCTCCCGTGCGCGCGAAGGCCAACGCGCGAATGAAGGCCCTGAAGCGCCAGCTGGACGAAGCGGAGGAGGAGATATCGCGCGAGAAGGCCCAGAAGCGGAAGGCCCAGCGAGAGATGGAGGACATGATGGAATCACACGAGGCCATGTCGAGAGAGTGCGCCAACCTAAAGAACAAGCTCAGGTAGGAGGCGGACGTTCGTTCGTTGCTCGCAAACCTTTTTAATTCAGGCTCGTTTCAGATCTGTAGTAATTGATATTTTATTTGTTACAATTTTTATTACTGTGTAACATATATGGAAGGCGGATAGGGTTGGATCTAGGAAGCTTGGTAAAAAGAAGAAGTGGTTTTAGAAAAGAAAGATTGTTGGGTATTGTTGAGAGATGTTACTATGGTTGAGAAAAATAACAAGATAAAAAAACTTAGTGTTGTTTAAAAAGGTGACAGTGAAGGACTGGTTTTGTGTGTGTGACGCCCACGACAGCTGCTTCGGGACGTCGAAACAGGCCTGTTTCGAAGTGCGACGGTTGTTCGTGAGGTAAACGTCAAGCCATCAAACGAGTAAGTAATGTAATATCGACTGAGCTAGTTATATAAAATAATAATTTGTCTACTTGAGATACCGGGCTAGACAGTATTTGACAATTTGGCGCCCAACGTGGGGCTCGATCTACTACAACGACCGAGATGGTAGATGTCTGTCCATAGGTTTAGATCAATATTAGGCTAGAGAAGTTTGTCTAGGGAATGTGTTACCAAATTTTAGTTAAATCAGTAAGATCAGATTCGAGATTGTCCATAGGTTGATACGTATGATTGTGTGAATGTATGAATAGAGTAGTGGAGTTGACTAGTCGAGGTTCAAGAAAATTTGGAGTAGCAAAGAGTGGTTAAAGTATGGAGAGGGAGCTTGATGATATTGAAGGAAGTGAATATGAGGGGTTAAGAGTGGAGAGGGAGCTTGACGATATTGAAGGGAGCTTGATGATGGATGGACCAGATGAGGATGGGGATCTCAAGAGCATGATAAGGAATTTAATGAGGATGCAAGTAGGTGTGACAGCCAAGATTATGGAGATGAAGAAAGGGCAGGATGAACAAGCTAGGGCTTTGGAAGAGATGAAGAAAGGGCAGGACGAACAAGCTAGGGCTTTGGAAGAGATGCAGAGGGATATGGTTAAACAGGTAGATATGGAGAAGATGATGGGAGACATGACCGCGGAAATGAAAACGATATTTTTGGTAAAGCAGGTGGATGTAGGAGATGTAAAGAAAGAAAAAGATTTGAGAAGCGTAGGAGAGGTAGGAAGTGGAAAAATAGATGTTGTGAAAGAGATTATTGAAGAGCAAGTAGGCTGGTTGGATAATAAGGAAGATGTGGAGATAGTTGAGAAGCAAGGTGACAAGTTTGATGATAAGCAAGATGTGGAGAAAGTTGAGGAGCAAGATGAGATGAGGTTTGATAAGAAAGACGTGGTTGTTACAGAGCAACAGATAGATACAGAGCAACAGATAGATAAACTGGTGGATAAATATGTGGAGATAGATGAGGAGTACAAGGATGCTGTGGTTGGTGAGGAAAATAATGATTTGACTGTAGGGCAGACAGATGTTTGGGTCAATAATGAGAGGGAGTGGGTTTGTTATGAGAAAGAATGGATGATGGTAGGAAGAGACTGGAGTAAGTTTAGAGGTGGAACTGTTGAAACTATCGTAAAGGTAGGCCTATGGTAAAAAAAAAAAAAAATTTCGGGGAGTTTTTAATATTGTTAATTTGAAACCGTACAAAATGTTTATGGAATAACCTTGTTCTGTATGTGTTGGTGGATTTCATGTTGGTAGTAATGTGGTTAAATGTTTGTTTCGTTGCTGTAGTGTGATCGGCCGACATTTTGTCTTGGGTTCGATGTTCTTTTGGTTGCCATAGGTATGTTTTTTTTCCATTTTTGTGGAAAGAAATTCAAATTGCGACAAAAAATTAAAAAAACATGGGGGGTAATTGTCGTAATAGCGTTGTCGTAAAATTGTCGTAATAGCGTTGTCGTAATAGTGTTGTCGTAATAGCGTTGTCATAATAGGGTTGTCATAATGTTGTCGAGAAGTTGATGATACCAGTGGTATAAATAATTTTAAAAAAAAAAAGATTTTTTTTTATTCACTGAGTGGTGGTTTTTTTTTGTCAAAAGGAATGTGGTGGGTCACATTGCCTGTGATACATTATCTGCAATATGCAGAAGAAAAAAAAAAAGAATTTTTTAAATTCACTGGGTGGATTTTTTTTGTCTAAAGGATTGTTGCATAATATAGTAAGTCAGACATTGTTGGGAATTACAGAGTGGCATTGTTGAGGTATTGTCAAACTTTGACCATAATTGGAGTGTTGATGAGGTGGTCAGTATGAATGGAGGATATATTCGTTTAGGGGATGGTCATTTGGGGTATAATTATTTCTATATTTATCGTTAAAATGACAAATATAAGAAATAGGGGGGTAATTGTAACATATATGGAAGGCGGATAGGGTTGGATCTAGGAAGCTTGGTAAAAAGAAGAAGTGGTTTTAGAAAAGAAAGATTGTTGGGTATTGTTGAGAGATGTTACTATGGTTGAGAAAAATAACAAGATAAAAAAACTTAGTGTTGTTTAAAAAGGTGACAGTGAAGGACTGGTTTTGTGTGTGTGACGCCCACGACAGCTGCTTCGGGACGTCGAAACAGGCCTGTTTCGAAGTGCGACGGTTGTTCGTGAGGTAAACGTCAAGCCATCAAACGAGTAAGTAATGTAATATCGACTGAGCTAGTTATATAAAATAATAATTTGTCTACTTGAGATACCGGGCTAGACAGTATTTGACAACTGTATTTTAATTTATTATTTTAAATATTAAACTACTACATCCAGAAGTGGGGGAATCAGGCTTGTTTTTAATTTTTGTCATCAATAATTTAATTAATTTGTGTCATTTGTGTCATCAAGTTATAAATTCACTGGTTGGTTTAAATTGGCTATATTATTTACTTTTAGGATATCTAACTTCTATGTAACTTGACTTTTTTTAAATGTATTTTCATTTATATGTATTTACCTATCCCTACCTACTACCTACTACTTCTTCCTACCTATGGAGAGAGTACTGTAGGGCTAAAATTTTTAAATATTTGTTTTGCCGTGTTAACATACTGGATTTATATCTTCAAGCATGTTTGGAAAACTTAAGTTCTAACAGCTTAACGTGGTATGTCCACAAGAATATTTGCTTAATATATCGAGTAGTTGAAGGGTACATACTGCCATATAGTAGTTAACACAGATCTTGATGATAACTGACAGTCTATATCTTACAGGCTAGCACACTTCATGAAGGGTCAGTTCAAGACTCAAGACTTAACATGACTAAAGTGTCCGTCGTTTTCAGTTATTATTGTTATTATGTCCAGAGATCTATCAAATATAGCTTTATTTTGTTATGATGTATATTTAATATTTATTATCTACTTTTATTTTGATGGTGTACATATTATAAATAAAATTGTTATTGATCCAGTATTGAAAATTTATTGTAGGCTGTCGTTTGTAGGGATGAATTAATCTGGTACTAGAACTCTGAACTAGCTGCACAGTAATATAAAACCTAGTAGTTGGACTATACACTGTTCCTTGTCAAGATCAAAGAATTAATTATTTCTTTGATCTTGACGTATAGTCCAACTACTAGGTTTTATATAACGTTTTACCTGTTCTACTATGTTTCCGTCTTTTAATTAGCTGCACAGTGTTAATCGTTGCTCATCTAAGTAGTTCTCTGTTGCTCGAAGACGATACCTAATGATTCTGCCGCCAACCTTGAAATAATTTACCTACCTTATATCAAAACGAACACCATGAGTCGTATCCAACACTTCCGAATCCAACACTTCCGAATCCCGCCGTCGACCTCTCCGCCATGTGTGAAGGTCGTTGCTAACCTGTTGCTTGTTGTGACCAGGCGGGGACCGGGTCTAGGGATGGGCGCCAGCAGTACGAGACTAGTAGGCACAAAGCGAGGTTCGATCCCCGCGGGTAGCGGCGACGATTCGGCGACCCTGGACGATTCATCCGTCGACGGCGAAGAGACGGCCAACTAGGCGACTCACGGCTCGAGGTTCCGACGACGAAGCGACGGGCGATCGAGCGCCCCGTCGCCCGGACGCTTCGTCGTCTGAATCTACCACGCAAACTGTTTTCGAGAGATCGGACGTTGTAAATTTTTTGGAGTAGGCTGCCGAGAATATGATTCTCGCCGCTCGATCGGTAGCAAAAGACTTAAAAATGTTAAAGAGTAGATTGAAAGAAATTTGGTTATATATATCGCTGCCAAAGTTAGTGTGGGAGTAATTTTATTTCAATCGAACGACCGGTCGGGAAATTGTTGCGCCGGCCGGTCGAGAGACGAGACTCGATGCTGTGTCGACGTCGCGTTTTCTTTTTACGGCGTCGCTAGTTTCGACGGTACGAACTCCCCGTGTTTTTGATATTTAGGGGTATTATATACCGATTTGATAGATATGAATTTATTGAGTTGCAGTTAGCCAGTTATGTATTAAGAATTGTATTATTTTAAATGGTACTGTGATCTTGTATCTGCTTAAATAGTAAGTTGTTTTGTAACTATTTTATTACGTAAACCGACGGTCATTCCAATTTTACTAACACGAAACCAGTCGGCGGTAAAACAGCTCCCGGCGCAAATTGCCTTAACGACAGAAACGAGTTTCGGCAAATTAAATTAAAAGAATTGTCTCAAACGACAATTTACTAACCCACAAGTTCTATTGGTGGTGCATAAATAGTTGAGACCAATTTGCAATCTGTACAGACTTTTTTGTGAATGTTTTAAACTTATAATAGGCTATACCTAAATTAACGGTGATAGGTTACATAAGCTTGAAAATCATAAAATCAATGTCGAGGTAATGTAATGTAACTCGACATCTGCCTTCACTTTTCTACTCGGTAGGAGCTTGAGTTTACTTAGCAATGTTCAAGAGTACTTATAGACTTTTAGAGCTCTAATTTTTGTTGTATTTAATTTTTGATTATTTGTACAAGAAGCAATGAACGAAGGAAAATAAGGATGTAAATAACTAACAAAATACGATTTTAACTACCAGTAAGCATTATGAATATATACACCTGGAAAGGCTTTTTTATACCAGGAAGTGAAATAATCTGGGAAGTTTTGAATTTGAATTTAAAAACCTAGTTACAAACGAGGTAAAATAAAATTACATTAAATCAAAAGATGTTAAACCCACTGTTTTGTCTCACTATTTCTGATACCTACATTTCTTAATCCGTCCTTATATCCGATACTTTATTTCCTTCCATCATTCTTAAATCTAGACAATAGAATGGTACGTTTACTAGTCGAGGTTCAAAATAATAAGTTACTGGTAAGTTGGTAACAGGTTATTTAGCGAATATTGGTTTCAGCTGTTTTGAATCAAACTGAAAATTTGGAACAAAATAGTTCCAAGCTTTGAACTCGAAGTAAAGAAAGAAACGTCAGATATTACTACCGCAACTCTTTTACACGAGTTCCAAGCTTTAGGAGTGTGAGTAACTCAAATATAATCGATCAAACACGAGATCTTGTGTATAAGGTTCTACGAGTTCCCAGCCCATTTCCACAGGGAGCTTGCAGTGCGATTTCATAAGTGGCCGTACTGAGCCACCATTTACGAACTCGTTTACATTCAACCTACAATTCATTGTTGGAGTTTGGTTGTCTTGTCGGCTATTATCAAAAATTGGTTCGTTATTATTACTGAAAAGCAAAATATTGAATAAGGAGACATCCATGGCTTGGTTCACTAGTTTTCATCATTACACTTGGGTAAGCCAGTGTAAGTAGTTTGTTGTTCTTTTATACCCATCCTAGTTGGTGTAAATGTTTCATATTTGTATGACATTTGCCTGTAATTAAAACTTGCACTAGTACAGGCAGTGCAGTAGATCTTTGCGCTTTAGAGATACGTACCGGTACGTTAGATCTTTATACTTTAATTTAACATTAATCTAGTCCATAATTTTTATTGTTGTGGGTTAAGTGGGAAGTATGGGGCCATAAATTCACACACAAAAATATTGGGAATGTAGACTATAAGACGGCTGAGAGTTATGGTATTCAACCGCATAAAATTATTACTTTTTACTAACTCATGTTGCCTGAAGAATGTTACTACACTGCAAGATACTAATTTGGGATGTTGTCGGTTTGACAATGGACATCAGCAATCATTACTGAAGATTTTTTTGTAAGGTAGGGCAACCTGTAGGCCATTACTACATATATATACCTACAGGTCTGTTCATTTATCCTGTGATCATTACTCTAGAAGCACAGTATTGACAAAATTCCATTTTTAAGTATACTGGTAGGGGTAGTGGTGAGGTGTTTCTTTGTCCAGTGATAACTTACAACTATGATGGGAAAAGGGGAACGATCACAACTGTGACAACTCCTTTTCTTTGTCCAAGGGGGGGGTAACGATGATTTCTACTCCCATTTTCGTTAGAAGTACGCATATCCGGAGAATCCCCGGCGTGAAATACCCTGGTAAATCTAGGATCGATGTGCAATGGACTTGCGACGAGTAAGAAGAAGAAGACGTAGTAGTAATTATTTAGCACTGTATTTCGTGTGGGCTACCCACGAAAAGGGTGCGGTTGTGAGCTGCCTCTCCGATGCTGCCGACCTCGGGACTCCAGGGTGGCCAGCCACCCGCTGGCGACCCCTCTCCTTTGCCAAGGACCCCCTGTGCTTCCTCGTCGGGTACAACGCAACACGCTGTTGCTATGCTCCACTCCTGCCTCGTTCGAATCCCCATTGAGGAGGACTTGAGAACGTGCATATCGGCACGCGTGTGCTTTTGGTGCTTGGCGCGCACTCTGTGGAGAGTGTGCGAACTGTCTGACCATCCTGCGGTCTCGCCCCGCAACCCCCCAGTTGCTTTCACCTACCCTATTAGCCGTTATAAAGACAGTCGCAATTTTGGTTGGATTGTTGACACTTTGTGTCGGGCGTCAACGCATTCAAGGGGTACCCAAAACTTCGCACGCAAACCCCCCACCTCGATGCTTTGTTGATGTAGCACTGTATGGCCTATAGGAACATAATTTTCTTAAAGATTTCTCTTTAAAAAATGGCCCGCCCTTTTCTTTATCTAATTTTATCTATAAATAATAATTGTAAGCTACATTTCTCTGCTTTTAGGGTCGATTACGAAAATTAATTCAAATACCGCGCTCGATAGTCAATTTCGATATATCGATTGTGTCTATCGACTGGTCGACTCGTTGCTTGCAGCCAGCTGACATTCGACCCTAGCCGGGTAGTGCGACTTCTATGAGTGTGTTGATGGTGCAATCGTGCAATGTTTTTGTTGCTTATTTCGTAAACAAATATTGATAGTAATCCAAATCATATTTACGCATTGAATTTTAGGAATCTCCGTTAGTTCACAGTAGGTCTAGGCTTAATTTCAAATGCCCAAGTTCTTCCGAGGTCAGTCTAACCTAGAACTTAGGGACTAGTAGGCCTAGCTAGGCTACACTAGACCTAGGCCTAGACTGCTCCACCCTTCCTGTTCTGAAGTGGTACGCCTAAGCCTACACTGACGAAGCCTATCTATCGGAAAGAGCTGACGACCTCACTGTTACAACTTGGCCCGAAGATGGCAAATTCCATATTAGCTGCTGCTTTAACTTCATCCACCTGTCCTCAGAAAGCCAATCCCTTGCCTAAAACTACCATTGCTGAGCAAGATGTAAAACCTGAAAATGGGGCTTTCTTCGTGGATCGAAGTCGCATCCAAGCCTTGGGCGAGGCCGAACAAGCCGATGAACTGCGGTCCCTGGGGCTATCGGTCTATGATCAGACGGCACTCGAGCAAGGTATTTTAGATCAAGTTGACCGAGCCCTAGAGGAACAGGACCGACGTACACTTGATACTTCCATTAAAGCCATTCAAATAGATATCTCAGCCTGTAATGAACAACAGAAGAAGAGTGAGGCTCTTCTTTTAAAAGCTACTCTCGCCGAAACGTTGACGCTGAGAAACGGCATCAATTTGAGACAAAAGCGGTTGAAAATATTGAAGGCAAAAGAGCAGGCACTCATCCAGAAGAGAAGAGATCTGTCGGGCGTAGTCGACGATGTTCCGGGGGTGGATGATGGTCAAGGGGAGATTGAAAAGACTGTTGTTGATTTATTGGAAGGGACTGGCAAATCCATTGAAACAGAAATGGAGCGAAAGATCCGGCTCGGTGAAATGACTCCATTCGGTACAATTGTTGGTATGGAGCGCACGTCCAGTATTGGTAAGATAAAGCCGAAAGAAAGCATGAGTGAATTTGACAAGTATTTACAGAGCCAAGAAGCTCTTCAACAAAGACAGAAAAAAATTAACAAGTCAAGCAAGAAAGGTTCCAATAAACCGTCTTCTGAGAAACTCAAAGTGGACAAAGAGACAGAATCAAAGACTGTATCCCCGGCAAAGAAAAAGCGTTCACCTCTTAAGAAAAGTGTCTTATTCCCTAAAAAACGCAAGAAAAAAGAGAAGCCGTTGGGGACTTCTACAAGTAGTGATCCAGGGTAAGTTAATTTCATAAACTCTGGCTTTAAAATGTTTGACAGTGGTCACCAATTGTTCAAGTTCATAAAAAATAAAAATATTTTTCATGAGGCCTATAGTTCTTAAAAATACTCAAATCTATTGCTCGGACCTTAGAGATGAAAAAGAAGTAGGTTATAATGTGATGAATTTACCACAGTACATAGGCCTAAGTATGAGGGCGTATATTTCCTATCCAGCTCAACAGTTCCATCCAATAAGACTTTCCTATTTTAGATGAACATTTTTTTCTTAGCTAAAATTGAATTGTTACAAACCAGGGACCAGCGCCGTCGTCCGGGGCAGCCGATATCTGAAACGATGGAGTTCGAAGCTTCCGGAAGCGAGTATCATCCAAGCAGCGAGGACGAGGAAGACGAAGGGAAGCCCAAACGAACGCCTCGAGTCAAGTCGGAAGGAAAGAAGAGGAAAGTGATCGAGTCATGGGGAACAGATGACAGCGATTGGGAGTCTTCTGACGAGGAAGCTACCACCAGAAGACGAAAGAATAGTATGACGATTTCAGTATATTTGCCAGAATCTTTTTTGTATCTCGATAAAATTATAATGTAGCCTAATTTTCTATATTAGAAAAGGTTGAACAAATTCGGTAACATTTTAAGAACCAGAGGAAATGTTTTTAGAGCCAGTGGCAATATCCTACAGATATTTGGTTATTGGATAAGGTTGGACAAATTCAGTAACATTTTAGGAGCCAGATGACAAGTTTAGGGTCAATTTCTTACAGATATGTAGGTCTATTTGGTAATTTGAATAGTTTAAGTAGACATTACGATAAAAAAAAACATCCCACAACCTGGAAATTGCATACGAACCTGCAAACGTGATGGTAAAGAAGATACTCTATCTTAACTACCGATACCCATGATTTAAGTACCGGTATGTCAGCAAGTGCACATGACATTCCCACATTTGTACCACGTAGACTTGGTAACACCTTACACGCAACAACACGGATGTTTCCAGGTAAGAAGAGCATCGACGACGGTGACCTCATGGCGTACAAGGACAGGATGAACGTCTGGCGTCAGGATCAGAAGACTGATGAGGTGAAGGAGGAGACGTACCACGAACTGACCATGGGATACAGGGTGCCGCAGTCGTTGTGGGAGAAACTGTACAAGTGAGTGCAAGCGTTAAATCCTTTATCAGTGTCTTGCGTGAAAACATTTTACTAAAAAAAAAAATCTTTTTTCACTTCATCTAGTAATGAATTCCATTTGTACGCAATTTAATAAATAAAAAAATAAACTTTGTAGGCCTATTTGTATTGCTGGAGCCTGTACCATAGTAAGTGCTAAAAATGTTGACCTCTACAAGTGTTCATCTTTGTAGGTCTACCTGGCTACTTACTGTAGCCAGGTAGGCCTTCAAAGATGTCCGTCATGTCTAGTGCTTCACGTTCGTTTTTAAATTACTACACCTACTACTAAATTAGTACACCATTACTACACCTACCTCTACAAGTGTGTGTGCCTGGCTACTTACTGTAGCCAGGTAGGCCTACAAAGATGAACACTTGTAGAGGTAGGTGTAGTAATGGTGTAGTAATTTAGTAGTAGGTGTAGTAATTTAAAAACATGAAGCACTAGACATGACGTAACACTTGTTCCGTCCCCAGATATCAACAGGTGGGAGTCCAGTGGTTGTGGGAACTGCACCAGCAGCGGTGTGGAGGGATACTCGGAGACGAGATGGGGCTCGGGAAGACGATACAGATCATCGCCTTCCTTGCCGGCCTCTGGGTCAGCGAAATAACCGACAAGAACATGAGGTGAGTGGTCGCCCGGCTCGAGCATTTGTGCCACCTCTCGATCTTGAAAACAGTAGCGGCTACCAGGGTTGTCCAACATCACATCCCTACTACATAGTTCATGTTGTGTGATCTATTTGTTTTTTTGTTTTTGCCCCGTCTCGTGTGTGTAAGAACTTGGTTTGTAAGTAAACTAATTGATGGATAGATAATGAACATCATCATGGAGACTGCTAGGCCTATTGATTGTGTGGAGTGATTTATTTAGTGTGCAAATGTGATACTGATGTATATGATTGACCTTAAAATGAGTGTAGACATTTCTGTGTAACTTCATAGTGCAACTGTAATGATGCTGTTAAAGGTTGTGTAATAGACAGAGGGTTGTATTTAACATGGTATTAGGGCTAGCTATTGGCTTTATCTTCTCCCTTCTTCTTCTCTTATGATGCCCATATTGAATCATTTATGTCATCATGCGTCTCGCCAACCAATAGAGACAAGCCTCCTGCTCCTTCCTGTCCAGCCTTCCTGGCATTCCTTCGTTGTGCTCTTTCAGTATCGAGCAATGGAATAGATGTTGCCTGTCTTGTATGCCATTCCCACAGAGCTTGCATGTACTGCTCTCTGCCAACCCCGTTCTATGCAGGTGCTTTGCTAGTAAGTCATGGCCAGTATCTGGTCGGAACTTTACAAGAGCACACATTGCAACTTTTTAGTTTAAAAAATTATATTAACCCAAAGATAAGTGAATGACATGTGCAAGTGGTCAAAATCACGACAATAACGCTTGTAATAAAAACACTGTATGACTTACACAGTTACAATTTGGAGAGATTTGTGAGTCGTGCCTGATGATGACAGCAGAGCAGCTGTCGAAATATTGCGTGACGTGATGTTGAACAACGTCGAAATAATGTTAACTGTGTAAGTCGTACAGTGTTTATGACACATTTTCCAGTTAACGAGAGTGTTTTTTAAAATTAATAACGCTCGTGTTGCGGCCGTAGTTTCCGCGGCATGGGCCCGGTGCTGATTGTGTGACATTCACCCAAAGATAAGTAGCCTAAATGACATGTGCAAGGGGTGGACATCACGACAATAACGCTTGTGTGTTTCCCCCGTAGTTTCCGCGGCATGGGCCCGGTGCTGATCGTGTGCCCCACCACGCTGATGCACCAGTGGGTGAAGGAGTTCCACGCCTGGTGGCCGCCGTGTCGCGTGTCTGTGCTCCACGCGTCCGGCTCCCACGCGGGGGGACGCGAGTCTCTCATACGGGGGCTGTCCTCGCGGGGAGTGCTCGTCACATCCTACAGCGGGGTGGTGCAATACAGGGAGGCGCTCGTCGCCAGGGAGTGGCAGTACGTCGTGCTGGACGAGGGGCACAAGATCAGGAACCCCGACGCTCAGGTGAGTGCGCACGCATTAGACTACCTCACCTGATCACGTGACGGATAAGTGGGAATTTTTTTTCCCAATATATTTATTTATTTATTTATTTATTTATTTATTTATTTATTTATTTATTTATTTATTTATTTATATATTTATTTATTTATTGTTTGTTCACTAACCCAATAAATAAATAAAATAAATTCACATTTAGAGTCTACCCACTCAGTAATGAAACTGATTTGCAGTGGGGGACTTTAATTTAAAGTGACTAAACCAACCCTGTAGGCTCCGAACACCATCGACGAGTGAGCCATAACCAATCAAAGATGGCTATTTCAAATACGGAACATATGAATCAGTGATTGACTGATTGGACAGTGTGAACACCTGCGAACAAATGCCAGAATCAACAAGGCCGATTCAGAACAACTTGGAATTTATTGAGTGCTTCGTTGCTAGGACGGCTCCAAAGTCATCGTTTACTCATTCCTAACACATATCGGTGAAAAGTTTGTAATTCCGCGAAGGTGCGTACCGACACGATTGGCTAGCGTGCAGCGATGTGTGTGAAGTGTCGAGCGTTCTGTCTCCAGGTGACGATCACCGTAAAGACGTTCCGTACGCCGCATCGCCTGATACTGTCCGGCTCGCCCATGCAGAACCACCTGAAGGAGTTGTGGTCGCTGTTCGACTTCATCTTCCCGGGCAAGTTGGGCACGTTGCCTGCGTTCCTGACCCAGCTGGCCGTTCCCATCACACAGGGGGGGTACGCCAACGCATCGCAGACACAGGTAAACCACTGCGATATACTAGATAAAGATCAAATTCCTAAACTCAAAAATATTTCTTCTTGATGATAAGGTGATTCTACCCCCACTTTAACATAATAAAAAAAACGAGTACTGGTAAGTTTATTAAATATTATGCTCTTTCAATAGATGGAAGTTATTTTCCCAAAAAATTGCGGTGTTTTCTTTTGTTGCTTATAATGGATTTTATGATGAATAAAGGCAAACACTTAGGTTGGAATTCATAGTCCCCCTACACCTAGGGGCGCCCATTGTTACCACGGTAACAGTTGTTTCCATGTTATTTCCCATAAACAAAACAAATCCATAGCAACAATGGGTGCCCCTAGGTGTAGGGGCCGACTATGAAAGCCACATTCATGTTTGATGCTTGATCTTTTGGTATGTACATCTTATGCTCTTATTGTAGCCTTGTAGGTCACTGTGTGTTATTTTTTATAACAAGGTGAAACTCATTGTGCCTCTTAGTAATTTTGTATCTGGTATCGTCTATCCTTCCGGTTAGAAGATGTATAGGTATTGGCCTATTCTGGTAGGTCTGTTATTAGATCCTTCTCTAATTTTAATCGATTCAGATGACTCGTGGATTATTGAGCGATACTGCGCGCCCGTGACGAACATTGCAGTAATCCAACAATGCAATGTCTGTTACAGGTGGCCACTGCCTATCGCTGTGCGACCGTGCTGCGCAACACTATCGCGCCTTTCCTGCTGCGCAGGTTGAAACCCGACGTCCAGGCGCACGTCTGTCTTCCACCCAAGAGTGAACAGGTTCTCTTCTGTCGACTCACGGAGGAGCAGAAGACGTTGTACAGGTGATTGCCAATACTTTACGAAACAAAAAAATGTTTTTAGCAATGCATTAACACGAGTGCGCTACCCTAGAAAGGTTGTCCATAATCACTTTTAGGAGGGAATTCCACTCCCTTTTGGCTCTTGATACCTATTTGATGCACCTAAGGTTGTCATTTTATTTACCTGTTAGGGAGTAAAGCTATAATAATAAAATAATAACTTGAGATTTACACAAGTGTGATGAAAAGGAAAGTAAATACCGTTTGAATCACAACTAAAAGACAACAATGTAAAGAGAAATAGAAAAAATTAGAAATCTAAAATAATAATAAAGTAAGGTTAATAAAGACATAAGAAAGAGGAAACTAAAAAGATAAGGGAAATGTAGCGCTGCTCCTTCCCTTATCTGTGTTGTTAATGGTTTAAAAAAAAATGTTTCAACAATTGACAGCTTTGCTCCATGCTGTAATGTACCTCCTTGCCACCAGAATGTATTCAGTCTGTTTTGACCGGCCAGTAATGAGTAGCGAGCCTGAAACAAAGCTAACGTGTGGCTTCCGTCTGTCTTCAAGGTCGTATCTGGAGGGTGGCGACGTCGACAGGATCGTTGAGGGGAGGTTGAAGGTGTTCGTCGGGCTGATCCAACTGCGCAAGATCTGCAACCACCCCGACATCTACTCGGGGGGTCCTAAACTCATGAAGTGGGTGAGTACATGGACTTGTTTTTTTTTTTTTTTTTTCTGTGCAGAGTTGGCCTCTTGAGCCATTATTCTTTCTTGCTATCCAATGTAAGGCTGCCTCCTTCTCTGTCCTGCTCATTGAGTCGGGCAGGGAGTCAATGTCCTTCTTGAGGACGGCGCATCTAAATAGGTGCACTCTGTCTTGATCTTCCAACTTACATAGTCTACAGGTGGCCGGTTCGTTGCTAATGTTGAAGCTATGCTTGTTTGAAGTCACAGATCTATACAAATCTTTTGTGGTGTGTTCACAAATCGGTGTTTTTTTAAAGACGCTGCACGCATCGTGTCGACTTCGGCTATTTTGAAAGGTAGGAGAAGATAACGACAGTTTGACAGAAACAAGGCACATTTTAACAATGAGCCGGCGATGAGACCTGATCCACACGCTGTTGTGCTAAGCCTTTGCAGATGGAAGTAGATGCACCGCATTGTCTTGTATCGTGTAACATAGATCTTGTCGGGCTTTGGATCTGGTGGAGCTACGGTATTATCTAAACGTCTGTTTCCATAAATACAACCAATAAAGGCGTCGCTCATTCCCCGTTCGTCCTTTATCCTATTGAAAGAAGCCGGTGTCCACACAGTGTGTGCGGCTTCTCTAAGTAGTGGTGTGTTGGAATAGGATGTGACATCTCGGCTCTAACTAGGATGACATGTTTGAGAGTGACTGCGGGAATGACGGTCGACGGACGTGTTTGTTCCCCCAGGAAGACGAGGACCAGCTACCGGAAGAGCAGCGCTACGGCTACTGGCGCAAGGCCGGCAAGATGCTGGTCATAGAGTCATTGCTCAAGATATGGCGCAAGCAGTCTCATCGCGTCCTAGTGTTCACGCAGAGCAAACAGATGTTGTGCATACTGGAGGCGTTCGTACAGAAGCAGGGATACTCTTACATGAAGATGGACGGTACGACTTCCATAGCCTCGCGGCAGCCGCTCATTACTAAGTTCAACGAGGTAAGCTGTGGGCATCAGACTTAAGCTGTAGTGTTCACGCAGAGCATACAGATGTTGTGCATACTGGAGGCGTTCGTACAGAAGCAGGGATACTCTTACATGAAGATGGACGGTACGACGTCCATAGCCTCGCGGCAGCCGCTCATTACTAAGTTCAACGAGGTAAGCTGTGGGCATCAGACTTAAGCTGTAGTGTTCACGCAGAGCAAACAGATGTTGTGCATACTGGAGGCGTTCGTACAGAAGCAGGGGTACTCTTACATGAAGATGGACGGTACGACGTCCATAGCCTCGCGGCAGCCGCTCATTACTAAGTTCAACGAGGTAAGCTGTAGTGTTCACGCAGAGCAAACAGATGTTGTGCATACTGGAGGCGTTCGTACAGAAGCAGGGGTACTCTTACATGAAGATGGACGGTACGACGTCCATAGCCTCGCGGCAGCCGCTCATTACTAAGTTCAACGAGGTAAGCTGTGGGCATCAGACTTTAGCTGTAGTGTTCACGCAGAGCAAACAGATGTTGTGCATACTGGAGGCGTTCGTGCAGAAGCAGGGATACTCTTACATGAAGATTGACGGTACGACTTCCATAGCCTCGCGGCAGCCGCTTATTACTAAGTTCAACGAGGTAAGCTGTGGGCATCAGACGTAAGCTGTAGTGTTCACGCAGAGCAAACAGATGTTGTGCATACTGGAGGCGTTCGTACAGAAGCAGGGATACTCTTACATGAAGATGGACGGTACGACTTCCATAGCCTCGCGGCAGCCGCTTATTACTAAGTTCAACGAGGTAAGCTGTGGGCATCAGACGTAAGCTGTAGTGTTCACGCAGAGCAAACAGATGTTGTGCATACTGGAGGCGTTCGTACAGAAGCAGGGGTACTCTTACATGAAGATGGACGGTACGACATCCATAGCCTCGCGGCAGCCGCTCATTACTAAGTTCAACGAGGTAAGCTGTGGGCATCAGACTTAAGCTGTAGTATTCATGTGATGTCACAGCGGCCATAGCGGGGGGTAAAATGTGTGGGTGCCAATAGAGGACAAATATACTTACCATGAAATGTGAGTTTTATCATGCCATCCCCCAAAAATACAGTAGTTTGAGAATGTGATGTGTGCCATTTTAAACAATGATTGATTGATTGATTGATTGATTGATTGAGGACTTTATTTATTAATGAAAGAGACTGGCTGAGACAAGAGAGTTTCTTTGTTGCTTTATAATAGTAACCACCCAGTAAATAAGTTTTATACCAAACCAAACAGAATAAGTATGAAATAAATCAAGAAACAACAAAACAAAACTATAACTAAATGAGAGAATAAATGTTAATTGAATAGAGGATAAATAGTAAATAAAAAAAGGGAAAAAAATAAAATTAAGGAATACAAATAATAAATAGTACCTAACTGACAATTTGATAGTTCTGTAAGTTTGTGTCTATGTCCGCTGTCGACCAGGACCCGACCGTGTTTGTGTTCCTGCTGACGACCCACGTGGGCGGCCTGGGTGTCAACCTGACGGGGGCCGACAGGGTCGTCATCTACGACCCGGACTGGAATCCCGCCACGGACACTCAGGCCAGGGAGAGGGCGTGGCGCATCGGCCAGCAGAACCAGGTGACGGTCTACAGGCTCGTCACGGCCGGGACCATCGAGGAGAAGGTGCGACACTATTATTTATTTATTTATTTATTTATTTACTTATTTATTTATTTATTTATTTATTTATTTATTTATTTATTTACTTATTTATTTATTTATTTATTAATTAATTAATTAATTAATTTATTTATTTACTTATTTATTTATTTATTTCTTTGTTTGTTTGTTTGTTTGTTTGTTTGTTTGTTTATTTATTTATTTACTTTTTTATTTATTTATTTAATGTCTATTGTTTATCCTATTCAGTTATAAAAACTGATTTACAAAGGACCTTAATCGAACATAGGTACTTGTCCCGGAACAACCTCTTCTTCTTCTTCTTAAATGCCATCGTGCTGGATCTGGTCAACCACGCTTCTTTTTCCACCCTCTTTGTGCCGCTCGGCATTGCGTCACGTTCACATGCCAGTTCTGTACAACACGTTTTGTGAAACAACCTTCCAGATGCTAATGTCATACACCGGTGACTCGTGGCCAACCAGTGGGCCCCAATTTTGAAATGCCTATTGCGGTCACGAATCACAGTCGTCTGTGACGTTCGCATTGGTAAGGTTGTTTCGGCGCAAATATAGTAGGGGACCTTTCAAATCACATTTAGATGATGTCTTAAGCAAACGATTGCAAATAGAAGCACTTTTCATGTAGTTTTGTGACTACCAATAAATTATGCCGATTCACATCCTTAAAGATAATATTACAAACGAAACATATATTATTTTGGACACCACGAATGCTAAGTCCTTTAAAAATCAGTTGCTGTTAATGTAAAGAAACGACCAATTATCAGTTACCCTAACCCGTTAACTTAACCCCGTTAATGTATTTTTTCTTTCAGATCTACCATCGCCAGATCTTCAAACAGTTCCTGACGAACAAGGTCCTCCGAGATCCGCGCCAGAGACGATTCTTCAAGACCAACGACCTGTTCGAGTTGTTTACGTTCAAGGACGAAGACGACGGAAAGTCTACGGAGACGGCGGCCATCTTCGCCGGGACAAACTCCGAGGTAGAACTTTTTATTATTATTATTATTATTGTTATTATTATTATTATTATTATTATTATTATTATTAGAGAATATCCCACTACCCAACATAAATATCGCCATACTAGATGTCCCCCATGAACTGACTGTGGTAGGATTGGACAAGACAAAGGCAGCATACACAGGGGAGGAAATGAGAAGATTGGCGACAATGCATATCCATAAATACTACCCAGAGAACGAGTGGCTACATGTCTATACAGATGGTTCGGCAACACCAGGGGAAGGTCAGGCAGGTGCTGGAATATATTGCAGAGAGTTCGAAGAGTCCCATCCTGCTGGAGAGAATGGTAGTAATTATGATGGCGAGCTGACGGCAATAGGTAAAGCCCTACACAAAGTAAAAGACTGTAGCTACGATAGGATTGTCATACTAACGGACTCAAAAGCAGCTATACAAGCCATAGCCAGCAAGAAAGAAGTGGACTCTGAGGTAAAACATTGTAAACTACAAATTCTAAGACTACAAAATCAAAACAAACTGATAACTCTACAATGGATACCATCACACTGCAGCATATATGGAAACGATAAGGCCGACTATCTGGCCAAACGAGGAGCCAGAATGCCGCAACTGCCAAAACCTTTAACCCTCGAGTCTATGAAAGCACATGTAAATGTTGCATCCACTAAGAAGATCAGGCAGGACTGGGTAGAGAAAGGTAGAAACAAGCCATGGCAGGAATATACCATGAGTTCAAAAAGGCCCACCAACCATCTTCCACGGCAAATTGAAACGGCCCAGTTCAGGCTAAAAACGCAGCACGATCTTCTAGGGAAGCATCTCCACCGAATAGGGGTGTTTGAGACGAGTACCTGCAAGCTGTGTGGAAATGGGGAGCAGGATAGGAGCCACCTGTTTGTATGTCCAAAACTGGCATGTGAACGTGACGCAATGCCGAGCGGCATGAAGAGGGTGGAGAAAGAAGCGTGTCTCTACTGGTTGACCAGATCCAGCATGATGGCATAATAGCCAAATGTGGGCATTTGAGAAGAAGAAGAAGAAGATTATTATTATTATTATTATTATTGTTATTATTGTTATTATTATTATTATTATTATTATTATTATTATTATTATTATTATTATTATTATTATTATTATTAATAAATTATTATTATTACTTGCAAGCTCTAGTTGATGGATGACAGACAGACTACCTATTATTTTAAACGTACTGATATACTATAAAGAGCTGGCACAGCTGTCTCTTAATAATTGACAGTTTTATTGTAGACTAAGCCTGGTATTATGAACTTTGGATAGATATTTAGATGGCTACTACTGTAACTTGTTTTCACCGTGGCAACAATCAATGAGAAGCCTGGATGGCACTGATAAGAAAGTTAGTATCTTACTAAATATTTCATAATTCAGGCTCTATATGTTTATTTATTTAATATTTATTTATTTATTTATTTATTTATTTATTTATTTATTTATTTATTTATTTATTTATTTATTTATTTATTTATTTATTTATTTATTTATTTATTTATTTATTTATTTATTTATTTAAACAGCGCTTCGTATTGTATTTGTACTGTATTTTTAGTTGGTTTATTTATTTTTCACGAGTCCTAGGAATTCTTGACTTCCCTGCTACCTCATTGAGGCTCAAGAGGTCTAGGCCTACTGTAATGGTGTATTGTCTGCAGGTGAAGGTCGACCTCAAGGCCAAGTTCAAGTCCCGGAAGCCGTCTGTCCCGATGGCCATCACCAAGCCCGGCCCTGCGGCGTCTTCCGTCACGTTCTCGCAGGAGAAGATGGAGCGCATGAAGCAGCTGGCCCACGCGCTCAGTCAGAAGATCGGCGGCGAGAAGAAGAACAAGACTGAGGGGGAGATGGAGGAGGGGGAGATTGACGAGGGCGGCTCAGAGGAGGCTCAGGTCATCGCCTCGACTCTCGAGGGAGGTGACGCCGCCTCGACGTCTGTTGAGGTACGCACGTTACTCGTTGGTCTCGTTTACAAGTTCTGCAGTCAAAAAAATCTCAATAAAAGTTTTTTGTGTTTTTTTTTCACTTTTCCCCCATTCCTCTCCACTTTCAGAGCTTTTGTGATTATCCTACATAAGACACGAGTTTTTTTCTGTTATTGTCCTTCATCTTCATAAATCCCCCCTCATCGTCTTGAAAAGCACTATGGGAATAATTGAGACATAAAGCAACAAGAATCATCATCACAAGTGGATAGCAGTAGTTGTTTGTGGTTTCAGCCGTGTCAGCCTTTCAGCGAGGACAAGAAAGAGAAGGAGAAGCGACACAGACACAAACACAAGCACCACCACAGGAAGGATAAGGGGGCCAAGTTTGAGGGAGAGAGGATCCCGTACCTGGTGAAGCTGCGTCCGGCCAAAGAGGAGAAGGCCGAACAAGAGGAGCGGACATCCAAGGACGATGACTACGTGCTCAAGAAGCTGTTCAAGACAACGGGCGGTGAGTCAGCTACACAAGTTTTACGCCAAAAATTTAAAATTGTTATTTAAATTTTCTTTTTGAAAATAAATAATTGCTAAAATGCATATACTAGGAAGACAAGTGTTTATTTACTATTGTGTGTAGACCTACAGTATTTTATTTCCGTTATAATTTGTTGTAATAAATACATTCATTTTTTACCATTTTACTGTTTAGAAAAATTTGTTTTGTAAGGTTTCACTTTTGATGTGTTTTTTTTTTTTTGTATCTGTTAGCTGCTAGTTGTGATGTTGCTAATTATTGGTACTGTATAGTAGGGTGTTTTTGCTCATTTCCACTGAAGGAGACAAGGTGCGTTTACTTGTCACTTAGCCTAATAAGGGACATTTTGGCTCTAAAAACAGATTTTTTTTTAGAATTCAATTTTCAATTCAAATAATTTTGAAATGCTCGTGTATTGCGTTCCAGGCGTCCACGAGGTGCTGCAACACGACGTGATCATAGGGGAGGGGGACCCGGACTATGCGCTGGTGGAGGGGGAGGCCAAGCGTGTAGCCCAGGAGGCGGTGAAGGCTCTCAAGGACTCTAGGAGGCTGTGCTGGGAGGCAGAGAGCGGCGTTCCCTCGTGGACCGGCCAGAGCGGAACATTACGCGCTGCCAGGTACGTTGCCGTCTTCATGCGCGTCCTAGTGTTTAGTCCATCTTATAATTATTGTAATTGTAATTTCTAATTATAAGTAAACTGAAGCTATAAATTCACTTTGTTTCTTAATGTAATTTTAGTTTTAAACTATCATCATCATCATCTGTTGCCACGTCCAAGTCTGCGTTGGGTCGGCATTGAAGATAAGCCTCTCCATCTTCTTCTATCCTGCCACCACTCTTCCCTCTCAACTACATTCCAGTCCCCTCCTCGCATTTCCACATCCTTCCTCACTTTGTCGTGCCATCTTTGTCGTGGTCTTCCTCTCGTTCTTCTTCCTGGAATCTCCAGTTCTAGCATTCTCCTCGGCAATCTTTTTCTTTCCATCCTCTTGACATGTCCGAACCATTTATTGTTAATTATTGTTAACCCAGCCAATGGGCATCTATCGCAACCTAACGACCTCGCTTTTCTCTCCCCAGGCCTCGTTTTGGCAAGAAGAGCGCGACAAAGCCGGCCTCGCAGGCCGCGCCAGACGAACGTGGCGACGCTATGTCTTCTCGCGAGCTGATCGACCGCATCCAACGCCGCAACGTGATGACGGACCCTAAAGACGGGAACCTGTCGATATCGCGAGAGAACGCCGACCTGCTCACGGAGATACGGAACTTTGTGGCGTACGGAGGATCCGTCTCGAACTCGGCCACCACAGAGGAGGTGCTGGGTAAGTTCCGCGAGCGCTTGCCCTCGGGCATGTCGCCTCTCTTCAAGTTCCTCCTCATGGAAGTGTGCGAGTTCTACCGTCTGCCCAACAAGGAAGGTATGTGGAAGCTGAGGACGGAGTTCAGGTAGCCTGTGTGTGCGTGTGTGTGGAAGCGTTCGTCTTCGCCGGCATACGTGGGCAACATACTTGCGTTCCAAGTGCCTGAAATTTGTATGCGTGTGTGAGGAGTATTTTGTATTTGAAATGGTGGAAAAAGGTACACAATTCAAGGTTTAAATTAAGGCTGGGCGTCGACATCGATTAATCGATTAATAATCGATGTCGGTGACGATTTTCGACATCGATTTTTTTTTATTTTAATCGATTTTTTCGTCAACTAATTAAATAACTAATCAATTGTCAATTCACGCGAGAAATGGGAACTTTCAACTAGCCTATGCCGGGGCGGCATAGTTATTCGTCCACGGCCGCTTTTAGTCCAAACTGACCCGTATCAAAGGATACCGCACACTCAAGCCCCCCCCCCCCCCACATATTTGCAGATCGCGCGTACTAAAATGCGAGCCATCCCGGCCGAACGAGAAAGAGCGAGAGAACAATGGTCTGAGCGAGACGCGACGAAGTAGTTCGCCGTGTCGGCTGCTGTCGGCCACCGTGAGAGAGAGAGAAAGCGCTAGTCGCAGGACGCGTGAGTGGAAGCGAGATCGTGATTGACGCAGGCGGCAGGCGAGTGGAATGCAAGCGGCCGCCTGTTGATAGTTCACTACGCAGCAAGTAATCAAGAACGGATTAATGAAAAACGACTTGAATAAGCCTCTACAATCGGATATTGCGTTAAAATAAATTGAAATCAATATCCACAATTGTGTTTATGACGACAAAAATAAGCTGACCGGCCCGCATGGCCGTCACGTAGGCCTAGAAGGCCTAGCCTAGGCCTAGGTCAGTTATCTCCCGTTGCAGACGAAAACTGAGTGTTTTGTTGCCGTTATTAACTGATTAAAACTTGGTTCGATTAACCGGTTAGTGAAATGCTTAACCGTCGTCGTCCCTACATTTAACAGGTGACAAAGTTTTTTTTATTAATAATTGATTAATTATCAATTTAAAAAAAAACGATGTCGATTATTTGCGTTTCGATGTCGATGTCGAAAATATTCCGACATCGCGATTTGACATCGATTATTTGTCGTCGATGTCGATGTTGTCGATTTACATCGATGCCCAGCCTTAGTTTAAATGTACATATTTAAGATATGTATCGAGTTATTACTCATCCATGTCTTATTGTCGATTATACAACACTGTACTGAGCTGCCTGCCATTCTTACTCAGAGCAGCCATGCTTTGGTATATACGGAGCTTTATGCCGGCAGCAAGTAAATTGCTGTTAAATCTGGCGATGTTAATATTTGGTTGTTTGGATTAGTCCTTATTTGTTACTTTCCTTTTTTTGATTCCTTGTTTGTTATCCAACCTTCCTCTTCCCTATCTCCCTGTTTTTGTATCTGTAGAATCTTTTTTTAGTTCTTTCATTTTAATAAACACATTTATGACCCAAACTGTTGTCTTTAAGTTTTAATTCCATTTAGTGTTGTTAGTATATAAAAGAAGTAGTACTTTGTTGATGGATCTCTTTGGCAATATTAATTGACAACATTATTATCTGTTCTTTTTCTTCTTAACATTCCATTACTTGTGTAAGTTGTATTCTGTAGTTCTTGGATTTATTTGCAATGTATAAATTCTGTTCTTATGTGTCTTCCTTAAATTAACTTTTTCTCATAGTTTACAATAATATTGTAGTATGTAGTTCTATCTAAAAAGAGATGTTCTTCTCATTGGCTGGCGTTTGTTTGAGTAGCCTATAATGCAGTTCTTTGTAGTTTGTCTGTAAATTCCATCCCAACATCCATTAAAGGGTTCAGTATTACCCTTTGTTAAGTTGTCAACTTTGCTAGTCCTAAATTGTATTGTAATTCATAACAGAGATATGGAACAAATGATGTTTGGTGTGGTTACATCAGTGTTTGTGTTTGGCTAGAAACACATCATAGGTAACGAATAAATGTTCATAGATAAAGCACAATGTGTATAGAAAAAAAATCAGTAGGTTAGGTTCTGCATTCATTTCTGAAAAATATGTTGTTGACTCTATGTGAGGGCAGAGTACCGGTATAGCTCGTTGTTTTCAGCTTGCTTCCGAGGTGAGTGTTCAAATACCCTAAAGGCCAAAGCAAGTCTAGTTCGTCTAGTTGTTAAAATTTTCGAGGCTACACCCATTATACAGTAGCTGTATATAATTATTTTTCTACAAAGCTATAATTATACACTAAATATTGTACAGGTCTAAGCAATGTTCATTTAGGATAAAATTTTTATATTTTTTTATATATTATATTTGTATGTATGGATATGTATGTATTCATTTGCTATTTTATGAGTCTTGATAATATTGTAGGGCTGCCCAACGATAAAAAAAGTCATATCGATATCGCGGGAAGAAATATCGATATCGCGTTGCGATATCGAAGTTTTCAAGTGACGTATCGATATCGGCGATATCGCCACATCGAAACTTTTCTCGTCTGTTTTTAGGATTTACAGGCCAGCTAGAGGTCATTCTTTAAACAATATTACGTAAAGAAATATTTTAGCTTTAAAATGTCTTACTATGTGTGTCAATTTGTTTGTTGTACTATTCAAATTGTAAAGTATCCACACAAAACAGCGATGGTGTGAATGGCGTGACGTGATAGTTGATCGGTTTTTTGTATCAATTAGCTTATTAGGCACAAGTTCGATATCGCGATTTGTACGATATATTAATTCTATATCGATATCGAAATATTTATCTATTATCGATATTGTATCGAATTATCGATATCGTTGGGCAGCCCTATAATATTGTGTTATGATAACGTCCAAGGCTTCAGGCCTTTGGAAAAACTATTAACACGTTTAGCAAGCAAGTTGAGATTCATTTAGGATTAAATTTTTATATTTTTTTATATATTATATTTGTATGTATGGATATGTATGTATTCATTTGCTATTTTATGAGTCTTGATAATATTGTGTTATGATAACGTCCAAGGCTTCAGGCCTTTGGAAAAACTATTAACACGTTTAGCAAGCAAGTTGAGATTCATTTAGGATTAAATTTTTATATTTTTTTATATATGTATTATATTTGTATGTATGTATATGTATTCATTTGCTATTTTATGTGTCTTGATATTGTGTTATGATGACGTCCAAGGCTTCAGGCCTTTGGAAAAACTATTAACACGCTTAGCAAGCAAGTTGAGATTATCTTACTTCATAATTGGTGTATTTTGTTCATTGTTTTATAATGTATCTATTATTTATTAGTATGTACATAGTAAGTAGTAACATTTTTATTTGTTTTCTTAGTTTCAATTATTATGTACTAGTAGTACTGTAGCAGTATGTACACAATACTGATGGTGTGAAGCTATGTAAGGTTAATTCATAACTGTGACCAGTACGTACTTACGTTCACCATGCTGAGTAATAATGTTCTGTTAGAGAACATTCATGTAAACTCAAACGAAGCGTGACATTTCAAAGAGCATCAGTGGATCACGATCTGGTTTCACCCTTGTTGCGTTGATACGTAGTCTATTTGTTATTAATCCAGAAGCCACTATTTTTGGGCAAACATCTGCAGACTTGGATTTGAGAAATGTTCCTAGGGTTATTGCATCTATTTATTTGACATATCGAAGAGTATTTACCTAAACACAACTATTTTTTAAGATATTAATTTTACTAGTGTAGGTTTAGTCTTCAGTTGTGCATCAAGAATGTTGTTTTGTATTTAAGTTATATAGTATACAACAGCATTATACATAACATAAATAAGTCAATAACTATAGGCCTACAATGTAGCAATAACACCGAAATATCTAGGAATTATTTTATTTCACAATATTATGAGCATATCAACTTTAAACCAGAAAATGCAAAAATTAAATCATTGACAAACACTGAAATTTGTATAAATTGATGAACGACACAAAAATTCAGGTCGTTGTTTTTAAGGACACAAAGCATAAAAAATAGGAAATTGTTTACTGCTAAGACATTCACACCTAAAGCCCCACATGTTGCAAGCTGTGAATGATTAGCAAAGCATTTGGAAATGTGTATAATACCACTGAAATACAGTTTTTACTCAATAAACCCAACGTTGTTAATTCAAAAACAAAATCCACTCTAAAAGGAAAGCATTTTTATTTTCCAAGCATTATAATTGTGAACATACCTAATAAAAGGCTCCTTGTGACCTATGCATTTCCCAATCGTTAATTTGTATTGTATGTTTTTTAAATAGTTTTTGTTTTTTATCTAGAAATAAAGAAAAAGTACTAGCTGATAATGTTAGATAATTATTAATTATTATGCAGTATAAAATATTGTACTTAAAAAAAAAAATCAAATTTTCCGTTCTTAATTAAATCACGGGCTCACTTTGAATTCCATGCTATTAGATTCTATGCACAACATATGCAATGACCAATGGGTTATGCAAGAAATTTTTTGCATTCATGAGAAGTGGAACAATTAAAACTCACGATACGTTCCTTTTCCAAGACCTGTCATGATCTCATACGAGTAGGCAACAATAGTCAACGTTTGTAGTTTGTACAGATATGATTTAGGGTCTTTTAAATTTAAATTACGTACAATTATTTTCTAGTAACTTAGTTTTCCTAGACGCGTCCCAAATATGTCGTGGATGTTTCCGTGAGGCTATCTTATGCATTATGAACTTGTGATGAATCTCAGCTAAGACTGTTACACTCAGGTAGGCTGTAGGATCAATAATTAATGCACTAACAAATATTAGGGTAAACATAATTATTCTTGTACTGTCTAATAAAATATGGTATTTAAGATAATGTCGAAGTAATAGGGATGTACACGCACGGACTTATAATTGTAGTGGACCTGTAACATTGTTGGAGAGTGTCCGCGATCCTCATTTCAGCCCCAATTGTTAAGCAGTTACATACCAACAATGTAAAAGAAGCCCGAACTAAAACCGTAGCCAAAGTGCAAAAACGGCAGCCCACAACCCGATTTCGGGGCAAGTTTAGTGGTAGTATACTGATTTAACTGCAGATGTAGATATAGTAACACAGTTACTATTATAAGTCCATGGTACAAGTATGCACCGTGATTGAGTCAAGTGCCTCTCCGCAAAGTTGGCAGTGTTGCGTGGTTCAGTGTTACCGAGAGATGATTGTGTTTCCAGTAGGGTTACTTGCACACTCTTTCAGAATACATACTTGTATTGTATATTGTAGCAGACATGGAAATGAAATGTGATCGATATAAGTTATGCTACAAAAAAAAACTAGTTGTACAAGCTCTCATGCAATATTATGAAAGCCTACTTAATGTGTGATTACTGATGAGGACTGGTGACTAATATAAAAGAGCTGGAACAATTATTTCAAGATGTCATAGAGAAGGTAATTTTGTATTTTCATCTGTAGCACTGTGGTAAATTTACGTGCGTAGTTAAGTGTACTAGTATAGTATCAATAATTTTTTACTCTAGTTTGGCAGAAAGATTTTTCCAAGTCATCCTGAGTGGAATTAAAAATGTCTGGTTACAAATCACTGTACTGTAATCCACTTTGAATGTAGTATCTATCCCATTCCTACCACCTATGAAGCTACTTCCAGATGGTTCAATGTTTAATTCAAGTTTCCTTGAATTACAGGACAAAACAAATCAATGTGGAGCATTGTATTTTATTATGTACTATTGATGATTTTTGTTCTTGAATTAAAGGAAACTTGAATGGAACATTAAATCATCTAAATTGGGCTTGAGTAGATAGACCTACCTCTGTTCGTATGTAGAGCCTATTAATGTTCTGTACTGTACTGGTTGTGGAATCATTGTCAATTAAATAAGACTTGTTAGATTTGAGGCTAAACACCACTGTGCAGCTTTAAGTCTAGGTACGGCAGTACAGTATGTCTGTGCCACGGTGGATATTGGTCGGTTGTGTGGAGTGAGGAAGGTATTAGATGTGGTAGGGACTAGTGGATGGGTGATGGAACTCTACCGTTTAACAGAGCAAGGTGATGTGACATAGATCTGGCAGTCAGTTGTCTCTCATACAACAGGGAGTTTGTCTGTTTGTTTTTTGTACCTATGGCTGTATGGCTGTTCTGTTATAAACGACAAATTCTGTCTTGCTGCTGGGCAGTCGCAGATTTAACTTGAGATTGTTGTACTATTGTATGTTGTTGTTATTGTATGTGATAATTACTGTACTCTCTAGAAAGTAAAATTTAAAATTACATGTTTGTATTTTTAAATAATTGGTAATAATAATGAAAATGGAAAAAATAGAATATTGTTTTGTCTCAATATTACTTACCTGATTGATTAGTAATTAATTACCAGTTTAGAAAATTTTCTCCACATTATTGTAACATTCCAACACTACTTTTTTTAGTATCCATGCTGTTTTAAAAAGCATTCAAAATCAAAATGGAACAGGAAGGAAACAGTGTTGCATGTTGGATATACCGTTAAATTACGAGTAGACCTAAGAAATAACAATTTGTGAGAAAGCAGCCACACACAATATTTATTTCACAGCACACATACAAACATTGGGCTAGTATTTAATTTACATACATTGTCATCGCTCTACCTAAGCTACAGTGTTGGTTTGAAATCGTCAGGCATGGACAAATCTCGAGTGTGTTTTGAGTGGGGAATTGTGTTTTGTATTAACTACCAGCGTATGTGGCTTGTCAAGACATGGGGAGCAACCCAGCATCAGTCGATTTGGAGCACTTTTGTTTCCAAAAGGGCCACAATAATAATCAACTTACAAACAAACAATTAAATAAAGTTAAAATTTGCAATTCTATGGGGTTTAAATTCACTCCTCTAAATTGAAACATTCAGACACAAATTGATCTACTACATTGAGTTTCAACGATATATTGCCCATGCCTGGAATTACACACAAATATAAAAAGCAAAATCCTACATATGTAGGTAAAAAATACATCTCGCTGTGAGAATGGATAACTTTTAATACTCTTAAATAATAACTCTTGTGTTCTCTTGTGCCTCACTAACGGAGCATACAATACTAATTCTTGGTGTAACGCTTAGTATAAAATTACAAAACAGAAGCAACTGTGAACCCATAACGGCAAGAATAACGGAACCTTCTCGCACCGTTAGAAGTGCCCAGGCGGTTGTGTCGCAGGGTTGTACAAGTCGGATACCATATCCAATGGTCACTGCCTTCTATAGCTCGGATCATTGGCAAGACACACTTCATCAAAGCATTAATATGCAGAAGATTGGCAAGTATTGCAATGTTTTGTAATATGAAATCAATCTTGTCTAGCTCTAGTGTAATTAGAACTGTGTTGTTTTCCCCTCAATACCAGAACACAAACTGAAAGTTTCACATAGATGCTAGGAACTGCGCTAGGAAAATTACGCTGGTATTTTGCGATGTGGATAGTCGAAAGCGTTAGAAAAGTCACCATGGAGTGTCTACCATTAAAAAATGCTACCACAGTCCACCAATGTAGTCATCATATATATAAATGGCTCTGAATGATCCTGTAACTACAATACGTTACTACAATATTTTGAGCAAACTTACAAAATATTGTCTTACAATTTCTTTTCAGATATTCTACTGATGACGCTAAAAATTATGAAGGATGTGTGGGGCTAATACAATTGGTAAGCATTAAATGGTTTACAGTTAATGGTAGTGACTAGTATGGCACTACAAAAATTTACTTTCTTTGCCTAAAAACTAATGGTAACATAAATATAATACAAATAATACTACAGTAGTAAGGCATACTAGCTGCCTAGAAATAGGAAGGTTTCAATCAAAGGTCTCCTTCTACATTTCTGGTTTCATGCAGCGGCCATTCTGAGCGTCTTTAAGACGCATTTGTATTTAGCTTTTTATGATAGCCTATAATAACAAACCAATGTTTCAAAACCGCTAAACTATTTACTAACCAAAGGTCATCTGAAATAAAATTTAAATAATATAACGATGAGTTGTTGAGTGAATGCGAACACTTGTGGACCTCAGTATGACCACCACGAGAAACTGTAAACGACATTGCAAGCTCTTCAGAATAATGAAAAATAAAAATGCAATTGTAATACAAATGGAAATTTCTGGAAAATAAAAACATAGCCTAGTAGTAGTTCATTGTGTTCCAAGTTGTCAATGTCATGAAACATTCATTGCACAGAAAGTAAAAATATATATTTATTATATTACGTATATTGTATTGTGACTTGATAGCGTGTACAAATCTAGAATCGCTAACACGTATCTGTTAGGGTCGCAATAAGTAAGAATGCTTGAAATGTAAAATCGCCTATTACCGCGATAACAAACAAATGTGACGCTTTGTCCTGTTATCTTATGTTTTCTGGTCATTGTTTTCAGCACGATAGTTAGCTCTTGCAATGTTGTATGAATATGATGTATAAAATAAATTCATTAAATATATTATCAATATATAACTTTGTACACCCCAAAGTCCGATTTTACATTTTAAATAATTAATAATACCGTTGCATCATGTACAACTTATTGCAATACAAAATGTCACCACATTTTTATTGTAATACAAAAGTAGGCTAGTGCACATGTACATTGCAAAGAAGAAGAGAATTCCATATTTCACCACAAACCACTAAACAACAAAGTTCTTGAAACATATTTATTGTTGACATTGTCCTCTTATTTAGTTCATACAATTAACCTGTTCTAACAGTTTTTAATATACTCTAGTACTTTGAAATTCATCACAATTTACAAAATAATACGTACATAGCCCAAAAGTGTGAATGTACTCTAAATGGGCATATTTTGGCTCCTTCAAGTTACGTTATGCATATTTTGAACAGTCTGCGTTAACACTGATGTGATATGTAATACTAGTGAACGGTATGTTGATTAATGGCTCTAGTGTGACATTGAAGTTTTACACAAACAATACTACGTACATTGGCTTTTTCTAATTTGATCACATTTGGGGGCAAGGGGGGGCATTCTTTTTTGAGTTCCCCTAGATTCATTATATTCAAAGTAACCAATTCTATTCTAGAGTTCACTCGATCTAGTTTCATACGTAAATCAGTTGACATTGTCGTGTGAATGTAAGCCTACATCGAAGCCGTACCGACAACCAATCGAAATATTTTAGCGTGTTTTCATCCTGAAAGTCACATCAACTAAAAGCAGACCTCTGTATTGAAATCTACAATAAACTGCCCTGTATCAATTTCAATTGTCTTCTACTATCTACAGGTAACAAAATAGTAATACGTGGTTGGCTCACAGGTTAGACTTGTGGAGATTGCCGTTGGCGAATATGTTGTTGGGGTCGAGCTGTTTCTTGGTCGCGTGGTAGAGTCCGACCCCGAGCGGAGACACCTGACTCGGGAGCCACTTCTGACGTAGCTTGCCGATGCCGTGGTGGTGCGAGAGGCTGCCACCAGAGTCGAGGATCTCGCCGCGAGCTATTTCCTCCAGCTCCTCGTAGGTGCGTAACGGGTCCGCCTGGCCCTTCCAGTTGTAGCCGAAGTAGAAGTAGACGCAGCAGCCGGCGTCGTACGTCTGGGTCACTCGACAAGACATCAGGTAGTGCTGAATGTTGCGCGCTGCAACGATACACGTTGTTAGGGGTGTGCAAATCCAACTTTTTGATTTCTAATCCCGAGCAAGAATATCTGCAAATCCGAATTAAAATATTTGTTAAAACCCACCAAGAAAAATTAATAATAATAAATTTATCTATCGACGAAATGAAGAACGGGACGCAGTTTTCGTGACGTAGGCGGCAACCATTTTAGTCACGTGATAGTTCGGACCTAATCAGCTAATCGATATAATTGCGAGTTTCACAGTTGCAGTCTTGTAACGAATTCGAATAGTACTTCGAAATGTTAAGACTTTGGATTCGAGTGACAAATCAAATTCGAGACTCACAGTTTGAGAAACACTGGTCCAGAAGATGCTGATTAAGTTGGCTGGCGCTTACCTTTGCACTCCTGCGCTATCCGATGTTTGACGTTGGCACACAGGGACACGGTTCTATCCCAGGCGACAGACGTCTCAAAGGACTCGGCCACTACGTTGTACTCCAGACCCAAGTCCTGCAAGGAGAGAACGTTGCCATCGGTTATCTCGGACAAACACGTACAGAGCAGACGCGTGATCATTCTATACGGTGCATAAGTCGGGAACAGATGGAGGATTCAAATCGGGATTGAGTCGGAGTTTGGACACAATCTCAGTAGTGTGTAGGTATGGGCTGATTCATAATATTTGCCAATCCAATTACCGATTCTGATTAATGAAAAAAGTTTTTTATAATACTGGAAATAATAATTAAATGTGAATTTCGTAGTAATGTGTTAAAAATATAATTCGTGTTGAGAAGGTCCCAGGATGTAGTAGTACGTACCCTGATGTAAGCAATGACGAACGTTAGCATGTAGCCTCTCTCGCCGTTGGTCTCTCCAGCTGGTAGGCCGCCCGTTAGTGACGCAATCTGGTAGACTTTCTTCTCGTTGGCTTCAACGTCCTTGGGATCGCCTACAATAAGGAAGGGATCGGTGTAGTTTTCTTTTCTTCAGAACAATATACAAGTATAAGTACATAGTCTTAGGGTCGGTCTTACAATCTCCTAATAGGAAAGTTATTTGTAGCAATTAAGCTATTTGGAGGATTTCAAGGGTTTTGATTGGTCGTCGCCATGGAGAAACAAGCTATTCAACGAATAAGTAGTTATTAGGACATTGTAAGACTGGAGCTTAATGTAATATGCAAAATGCTTTACCATTTTCTGATCATATTCTAGGAAAATAGGTTTATTTATATATTATTATTTTTAGTTCAACAACATATTTATAATTTTTTTAAGTACTTAACACACATTATAAAATATTTTTCTTCTGATTTTTTGGAAACGTATTTTTGCACGATGAAGAATTAGCCGGAAACGACCTACCTTCGAAGACGAGCGTGGTCACGCACATGGTGTCTATGTTGAAACCCTTGATCTTGGTCAGGTACATCTTCTTGAGTCCGTCAAGGACGTGACCGAGGTAGCTCGGCACCGGCTTCAGAGACTGTCCGAACTTGAACTGTTCGTTGTCCATCAGACGGATGCTGGCGGGTTGGCAACGCTGTCGGGCCACCTGGATACAATGCCGACGCTTGTCAACAATTGAACTTGCTTGCTTTGTTCTATTTGATTTCTATTTTCCACTATTTAGTATTTACTGTTCTCTACACCAAAAAAAATTAAGTAGCAATATTTCAAAAACTATTTAAATGTTTTGTATGGTAAAGAACCACGAATAGTCCAAAATATATATCAAAAAGCGTCAATTACCTGTTCTACTAGTATTGTTTTTAATGACTTTGTTCTGTCTCATTTCAGACGGAAAGGGTTCGTTCCATAGTTGAACGTGGTCATGGGAACATTTCTGCGATGATGTCTTGAAAATGCAAAGCACTTTATTTACAAGCAAGAAATGTTTCAACTTTGGATGCAGATGACTTCTTTGCTTGTCACAGGTAATGTGATTAATTTTTAAGTTAAATAAAACCTTCTTTAGTATGTAGAAAAAAGTGTACATGTACCCGTATTTACCTGAATCTAAGACCATAATTATTTCCATTTTGTGAAGTTAAAATATCGGGGGTCGTCTTAAATTCGCATGTTAAGATTATAAATATGAATATGATTTTTTCCAGTTTTAAATTCTTGAAAATAGGGGGTCGTCTTCTATTCGGGTAAATACGGTATATTGACAGGTCTATTTAAACGTCTTGTTGTCTACATTAATCCCTTGTGTTTTTTTAATGGGGTTGATTTATGGCTGATTTATGATCGCTCTAAATTAGACCCAGAAATCTCAAATACAAATACCACCAAAATAGTCTAGTCCTACAAAGTCGTGAGTCTACCTCTCGCATGAAGGCAACGCCCGCCTCGAAGTTGGGGAACACGATCGAACCGTATTTCTTCATCTTAGGCAACGGTCGAACCTTTAGCATCACTTCCGTTATAACGCCGAACGTGCCTGAAACACAACAATGCAAGATCGTAGTACCGGTCCATAAATAAATTAAATAGGCCTATAGTTAGGGGTCCGTGAAAACGGTTTTATTTTTCATTAAATTTCGTTTTTGAAGTAACAAATTTCGGTGTTATTCAAGAAAAGCTGTATTTTGATGGTTTTATCCATATTCCCTATATTTTCACGCATGTAGCGTTTCATTTACAACTTACACGTGGGTGCTTTTTCTGCGAGAAGTTTGAATATGCATTTATACAGTGTTACTTGAGACACTATTTTTTCCAGATTGTCGCCTACCGGCCAAAAAAAAGACAAAAATGGGCTTATAATTAAAAATCTCTGATTTTTCATCTTTTTCGTCATTAAAAACACGAATAATACGAATTTCGGTGTTATTCACCGATTTATACGAATTTCGGTGTTTGGCGGTGATCAATTTTGACATTTTCATGTTTAAAATCGATCAATTCATGCTCATTTTGTGAAATGAAATGATTCTTACACATTTTGGTGTTATCGTTATTCGCGAAATACACGGACCTCTACCTATAGTATAAATTTGTATTGATTAGCCTATTTCGGGAACAAGAAATTGTTTTCAGTTGTGGACATTATGCTATTTATTATGCGCTTTGTTGCTATGACGGTTCTAAAGTACCCTTTACATTTACATCAGTACCATTACATGTGGATTTAAGTAAAAAAAAAGGGGGGGGCTCGAACCAGGAATCGAACCCAACACGACTAACAAGCTAAAAAGCTGATTTCAAAGACGAACCTTCCGATCCCAAGATGACGTGATTGAAGTCTGGCCCGCACGATATTCTCGGTGCGCGACAGTTCTTCTCCAACACTCCGGCGGGAGTGACCATGCGAACGTGGACTAGCATGTCTTCGATGTTTCCGTAGACGTTCTTCTTCATCCCCGACGCCCTGGCGACATCAAGCAACGTTATCTCTACTTCTAGACGGCCCACACAAACATCAGCACACATTGTGCTCGTCCCACGGTTAGAGGCGTTTGTTTTTTGCAACGGGTGGTGACACTTTTCATTTTAAATCACTGTTTGAATTAGAAAATGAATAAATATCACCATCAGTTGCGATAGAGGTTTCGGAACCAAGAGAAAAATTTGCGATTATTGGGGATATATACAGGCGATTTTCTCACCTTTGGCAAATAATGTGCTTTTTAGTACTACTGTAATGATTTGTCTGAAATTGTATTGGAACTTGCAAGGTCCTTTACCCGGCAAATCCTTACTGTCAGCTGCAGAATACTTCACGCAGACTCTTTCATTCAGTACGCAAGGAGTAAATAAATAAGCAAAACATGCCGTAACGAGTAGATATTTTTTATTATTACATAGTTATAATATTATGATTTATATTTTCATGTTGGGGGTGTCTTCCTGTGTCTTTGTGTAGATGTGTTTATGTGTGTAACTTGCCTGGTAGCCACCCATCCCCCCAGGCTGCTAAACTCGTACGAGTCTGGCTCGTGGCCGGTGGTGAAACCTTGCTTCTGTAGTTCTCTCTCCAGGTCTTGTCCGATGATGCCGGACTCGATACAAGCCACCAGGTTGTCGCGGTCCAACCACAGGATGCGGTTCTACGCAGAAGACACAACCACTTCAATATATACTGTAGTTGTCTGGCTGGGGCTAAATATTACTTGTAATTGTTATGGATTTGGTTGGTGGGATTAAATCTATGGTTTTGGATGTACATAAGTGTTTAATGTAATTTCTTTTATCATTTTTGTTTTTTGTCTTCAATGAACACTTTCTACTCTCAAATTCATCATCTTACATATAAGGTAAGCTGTTGGATGCTATCCCTAAATTATACGTACTACTTTCTTTCATTGCATTATGCCTAGGTTTGCATCACAAACCTAGGCAAGCAATTTCCAAGTAGAGTGATTGTGTTGCACAACCGTAAACTGGCAACTATGCTAAGTTGCTTTTTCGCGAGTTCAACAGTTCTGCCTCAGAGAAGGAATGCAATTGTCGGCAGGTTCGCTTATTACGATATTGGGAATGAAAGCAGCTGGTGCTAAAACCGAGTGAGGCAATGTATGTAAGGTAGAGAAGATATGATACCAACCATAGCAGAGATCTGATCAAGGTGGTGACCGGTGCCCTTAAAGAGAGCTCCCTTCTGACCAGAATGCCCACCAAACCGCCACGCCCCCACCCTCCAACGAGCAACCCAGTAACCGAGTTAGACTAACCTGAAGACGTGTTGATAAAGAAGGTTTCTGTACTACTACCCTTGATTTATATAATTATGTCGGCGCGTGAATGTATGAAAGATTGAACTGATTTGATTACCTGTGCTTGATGTATGTGACAGCTAGGTCATATGTCAGGGGATAGTTGGAGGAAAGGGATAAGTAGGAGGAACGAGGACTAATATTCAAAGGATTCAAGGGGGAGGAAAGGGAAGGACCTCATTTTGTCGCCTCTCATGTTTGGAAAGGAACACCAGGGATGTATTGACGTAGTTGCAACACCCCCAAGGGGCCGTGAGAGAGTGAAGTGGGCTCACCATCTGTGAAGTGTCTAGCGAGACAATGGTGCGACGCTCGTGAGAGGGGCAAGTCACGGCCCCCGACACGCTGGTTCCTCCGCCGAACGGTATAACCACTACGCCACATCGGTCCGCCAGTGTCACCAGCGATACCACGTGGTTGTGGCACTCTGGAACAATCCGAGGTTGTTATTTCATTATTATTATTATTTTATTGTTGCAATACATACAAACTCGGTCAAAACCGGCATAAACATGTTGTACGGACACAAATGTCAAGTATTTCCATGTGTTTACCTTATTAAAATCTACTTAGAACTAATAAAATATATCATTGTCCACATTATTTTTTGAAAACCGAACTGTGGATGCTATGTACGGTCGTGGCCGATTTGTTCTCATCCCAGCATTCGCTCTTCGTACGGCGGAAACCACGAAAACCACCATCGGGATGGAGAACTTCTTGAAGTCTTCATTCTTCTTGGTTCAAAAATTTTCGTACTATCCTACACGTGTTCAAAATTATTGCTTTTTGCATCTCGATGTATATGTTCGGTTGGAGACCAATTAGTTTAATACTGTCATGGAGTTTACGTGGAACAATGCCATTTGCTGATATAATTAACGGTATAACAGTTACATTATTCTGCTTCCACAACCTTTTTATTTCAATAGATAACTCCTTATATCGGTTTATCTTTTCCCGCCAAGTAGTCTCTACATTGTGGCATAAAGGGACAGCAACATCAATTAAAATCGTTTCTTATTATTATTATTTTATTGTTGCAATACATACAAACTCGGTCAAAACCGGCATAAACATGTTGTACGGACACAAATGTCAAGTATTTCCATGTGTTTACCTTATTAAAATCTACTTAGAACTACTTAATATATCTTCTTCTTCTTCTTCTTCTTCTGCTTCTCAAATGCCCACATTTGGCTATATTACTTAATATATCATTGTCGACATTATTTTTTCCAAACCGAACTGTGGATGCTATGTACGGTCGTGGCCGATTTGTACTCATCCCAGCATTCGCTCTTTGTACAGTGGAAACCACGAAAACCACCATCGGGATGGAGAACTTCTTGAAGTCTTCATTCTTCTTAGTTCAAAAATTTTCGCACTATCCTACACGTGTTCAAAATAATTGCTTTTTGCATCTCGATGTATATGTTCGGTTGGAGACCAATTAGTTTAATACTGTCATGGAGTTTACGTGGAACAATGCCATTTGCTGATATAATTAACGGTATAACAGTTACATTATTCTGCTTCCACAACCTTTTTATTTCAATTGATAATTCCTTATATCTGTTTATCTTTTCCCGCCAAGTTGTCTCTACATTGTGGCATAAAGGGACGGCAACATCAATTAAAATCGTTTCTTGTTTCTTCTTGTCAATAAATAAAATATCCGGTCTATTGTGATGTATGGTTTGGTCTGTAATAACTGCCCGGTCGTAATATAATTTGTAGTCTTTACTATCTAATACCTTTTCAGGCTTGTATTTGTAATACGCAGTGGTTGTGTTTATAAGTTTATACTTCATGGCTAATTTTTAATGTACAATGTTTGCAACTTGGTTATGCCTATGAAGATAATCTGTTTGACAAAGCATTTTGCACCCAGATACGATATGTTCAATTGTTTCGCCGTTCAAATTACATTTTCTACATTTATCTTCCACTGTGACATCTTTCAGTATGTATTTTTTGTAATTGTTAGTCTTGATTACTTTATCTTGAATAGCGATCATAAATCCCTCTGTTTCGCTGAAAATGTCCCCGGACGTTAACCATTTGTTCGATGCTACCCTATCGACGCTATCCTTAAGAAGTTCTTTATTATTCTTCTTTATTATTATTATTATTATTATTATTATTATTATTATTATTATTTTTTTTTTTTTTTTATATCTGCTCCCTGTGTCCAACAATGAAGTCGGGTAGGGGATAGGAACTTAATCCCATCATATTCTGGCCCCTAGGTACATCGAAGCCGGCTGGCCATGCCTGACGCTTCCCTCATGTTAACTTCCTCCGGCTCCTCCTCTTCACTTTCTTCTTCCTCTGCTCTTTCTACAAATTCTGTCCATACTTTTCTATCTTCCCACCATCGTTCCTGATTGACCTCTTCCCAAGTTGCATTTCTTCTTTCCACGCCCATTGCTATCACTTCTTCCCACCTCAGTCTTGGTCTTCCCCTCTTTCTTTTCTTTTTCCCTGCTTCTTTCTCAAACTCAATTTTCGGGATCCTGTCTTCCTGCATTCTTTTCATGTGGCCAAACCACCGCAATCTTTCTTTTCCCAGCTTAAAGTTTAGACTCTCCACTCCAAGTTCCTTCCTTATCTTTGAGCTCCTTATCTTATCAATCTTGGTCACTCCTGCCACACTCCTTAGGAACTTCGATTCTGCTGCTTGTATTGCTTTTTCTTCTTTTCCCCCAACTGGCCAAGTCACCGCTCCATACGTGATTATTATTATTAATTATTATTATTATTATTATTATTATTATTATTATTATTATTATTATTATTATTATCTTTATTTATCACATCACCAGATGGCAGGTACATTATTAGTCTACAGCACCAAAGGTGATCCTCACCTCTTAGGTGCTGCAACCACACATTACAAAATATGACATAACAAAGATTTTACACATTACAAAGATAATTACATTTTAATAATTAATAATTAGTATTATTATTATTATTATTATTATTATTATTATTATTATTATTATTATTATTATTATTATTATTATTATTATTATTATTATTATTATTATTATTATTAGTATTAGTATTATATTTGCACTCAAAGATAGGCAGGCATTTGTGCTGTGGAACATCTCTTTGTTGTGAATAGTTTCTTGATTGAATTTCATTATACTGTAGTAATGTGTTTTTAATTGATTAATGAACCCTGTAGCAATGATGCACACCTACTGTGTTAATATAAGCAAAAATGGCACATAACTAAATGCATACAGTAGTACTGTACCGGTATGTATGTATTTATCTACGGTTCGGTGAACATAAACACAGCTATCTGGTTGCGCCTTGAGAATCCTGTTTAGCTACAAAGTTGCATTTTGAATTTATAAGCCTTACGATTGCTTAATGTACATACTATAAACATTGCAGGCATATGATGATCTCTGTTTGTAACTATAAAGCGATGCAGCAAGCACATCAAATGCCAGTAAGTTTGTTTTGAAAGAGGTGAAATGAGAGTTTGTCATTGTTTTTATACTGTCTCTATTTTAGTCAAACCTTTCATAAAAGACGTAAGACTGTACATTTTGTGTGCAACACTAGTCACGCAGTCATTTAAGGCTGGTGTAGAAAGAGTTGTGCACTAGGCTGCCGTCAGCGAAGTTACACGTAATACCGACGCACTGGCTACACTAGTGTAGAGTGCAAGTAAATCAAACAAACCAAATGGCTTCTCTCTCTCTCTCTCTCTCTCTCTCTCTGTAAGTGAGTTATGTCCACTTAGTTATGCAACATACAGGGAACAAACAGGAGATGATGCAAACTTACGACAGCACACCTTAGAACAACATAATGGTATCTGTTAATGTCTCATGTGTATGCATAAATGTTGAGAAATTACTCGTTGTTTATTATTTAGTGAATTACAGTGTTAATTATTACCAATTGTTGATAATTTAAAAGAATAGTATACAGCTGAATATAACCATTCATATGTAACGGTTAATGTCTCATGCTGAAAATCAATCTGGTAACTGCATGGCTGTAGAACATGAATATACGTATTTATTCTCTATTAACAGTGATATTATAATGACATTTTCATACCGCGTTTAACGCCGAGGATAAAACATTTAAATTATGTAATTGGTTAAGTGAATATTGTTTATGTAGGTAGAGCCATTCAGCGCTAACATTGGATACATCAATCACATCTGTCGGGCCAGCTCGCGTAATAGTTGTTGACATTAGTTCGCTTTGTTTAACAGTCGGCCATAGAGCTTCACGTGCCGTCACATCTAGGCTACGTCTTGCGTTGCGTTTGAAAGGAAACCTTTTCAGTTGGTTAAACAGTACCTATAGAGCTGCATCTTGTAAGAAAACTAGCAACAGGCGAAACCTTGGGCCTTTGTTTAAATTGACATAAAAAATTAACTCCTTGTCTTTAGTGTTAAAACATGTTGACGTATTTCATTATGGGACCGACCATTTATTATACTCACGCAGAGAATGACCTGGGGAGGGGGTCTGCCATTGTTTGATTAGGAGACAAGTCCACAATATTGTAATGTGTTACACACACACGAATGACGATATCACAGAGAGGCACAGAAGAACTGCACAGGTGCCAAGGAAATCAACTTATCATTTGATTACATAACACTAAGTTTGTCAGTTTTCAAGGATCAAATTATGAATTCAGTTTTCAAGGATCAAATTATGAATAGGCCTATGCATTGGAAAAAAAACAAGCTGGGAAAAAATGGAAACGTAAAAAGAAATGGAAAAATTGATAAAAAAAATTCTACAATACATTCAAATCAAAATATGTATGAAAATTGCATTGCAATTGTTTTATTGTGCAATGTGTAGCAATTACAGCCATTCATGTTATAGTACCTACTTTGTAATTCAGTTTTACAACTCAATAACATTGAAATTAAATAAACAGGACAAGGAAATTATGTTTATCCACAGCTAACAGTTATACCTTTACTATACATTGACATTGGTCATATGAATAAAGATATACTTGTACTCATACTCATGTAGGTAACATAAGCTTTGGATCAAGTCAGAAACCTAACGCCGCTGGTACTTTGCACATTTGGAGATTAAACCGAGAAGCAGTTTGTAAGACAAAGTAATGTTTATTTGCGTTTAAGGATATTGGTATTATTCACAGAACTACTATCGGTCATGTTTTGACACAGTAAGTGCTTCGAAATAAAATTGCTACACAAAATAAGAGACAATATTGTCATCTAGGGAATTATTACATGTTACTTGCACCCACATCACACACTAGCACTCTGCTCATCTAGCCTAAGTATTTATTCATTATTTATAATTTAATTTATATACATTTATACAAGATTGTACCACTTCATGTAAATTTTATTGCTAGTAATAATGGTACTATATTAATGTTATACACATTGTAAAAGTAATGAAGAATACAAGCTTGGAAAACTATTTTGAAATAAGCAAGCTGAGTTAAGTACAATGAATGGCGTATTTAAAAAGTAGTTAATTAATGGGTAGACCTATATTATTATGCAGGCTGATAACAACTGCTGTAACTATTAATGTCATTTGTCTCTACTTACTGCAATATAAAATAACATCATTGTATAATGTATATTTTGCGTAAGATCATTTTATGGCTTTATAATTGATAACTAAACACCATTATTTATAATTCAATGCATAACTCAAGTATTAAGGTGAGCAGGGTATGTAAATAGGGTATATGAAAGCTCATAGCACACTATTCCTATTATATGGTCTCCCATTACTATTTGTTTGTTATTACCTACTGTATAGATTTTAGTACAATTTAAACGTTATTCGTTTGTTATTACTGCATAGATTTTAGTACAACTTAAATGTGACCGAATGTGGTACTGTTTTTCAAAGAAAGAATGTGAAAAGGAATGAATGAATATTGAATATCAATCTATTTTTGTTGAGTGAGAGTGAACGTCAGTATTTGCACTTTGCAGAAAGCCGATCAGGATTAGGATGTGCAAATAGAGCCGCTGATAAGATAAGGAGTCATGGGAGAGCAAGTGTGCACAGTTGAGTAAAATAATGTTTGCAGGGGCGGCATCTAGATATTCTAACTATTATTTCTGAATAGGTAGGCCTACCTTTTTTTTTATAGAAAAAAGGGATGTTTTTGTACTGTATGTTTGCCATTTTTCTACCTCTATTTTGTATTACCTGTACACATTTTGTTCTAGTTTTGACTAGATTATGGACGGTTTAGGGCATTTTAAAACAGCAAAGATTATTTGTGTTTTTCAATTTGTATTGTTCAATGTTTCCTAGATTTGTGTCGTAGTTTTGTTTTTGTAGGGTTGTTTATGTTTTTGCTATTATATTTGATTTAGTTTAGTGTTTTTAAGTGTTACATTTTACTATATATTTTTTTTGCATATATACTTACCGGGCCAAACGACCATGTCGGGTATCCGATCGAACTCCCCGGCGCGAAGCACAAACATATCGTGCAAAGTCTGTCCATGAGCGCGCACTAGTCTGTCAGTGCCCTCCAGTGAATAAGGAATGTTCAGTTTACGGACTTCGTCAAGAAATTCTGTCGGTAGGAGAAATACATTCTTATTTCTTAGACCTATGTGCCTCAGATTTCAATTATAATAACTAGCCTATAAAGTGGCAACGCATAGGCCTATCAATACATTAAAAATGATGAGTGATTATCGAAAAGAATTTTCATCATTAAATTTACCAATCAAAATACAGGCTTCATCAATAAAGTTTACCTGTAGGGTAATTTAATGACTCATGACCACCAGCAACAACTCTGTACTTAAGACGGTTTTAAAGTGTTGATGAGTTTTTTGATAATATCAAATTTCTTGGTAGGAACTTTATTCAATTAACTTTTTCCTTCTCTGTTTACAATATTTTAATGTTTATTCTATTATGTTTATATTCTACTTTATATGGCTTTATCACTGGTTAAAGACTGCCTACCCACCCCCACAGTGAGCCCAAGTTCTAAGGACTGTTATTCCTATTTAGTGTACGGAAACAAACTTATACAAAGTGTAATAGAAAATACAAACATAAATACATACCTGTGTCAATGGTGGGCTCCGGAAAAACTTTTGGTAATGATTGGGGAATATTTTTCTTACGTATGTCCACACCTACTACATCCTGGACCCATTGTGTAAAATAAGAAAGAGCTTGCCCACCAATAGGATAGCTAAAACACAAAACAAACATTGGAGTGGTTCATGAATGGGACACTTTGCAATTTACAATTTATTTCCCAAACCATTCTTTTTTTTCAAGCAAAACTAATGTAGGCCTAGATAGCACAAAGATACAATCTGTCGGCATGTATTACGTTACGGTACAGTTTTTAGTTTCTGAACTCTTTAGGCCCCCTACTCATAACACTTCAGCATGCAGAATTTTAAAGTTTAAACAGAAACATTAAACATGACCATAGTCTATATGCAAGACGGATGTTTAGAGCAAAAGTTGTGTCAACTTGCTATTAACAAATACAATTCTATTGTTGCTTGGTTGAATCGCCATATTACCCGAAGCAATGTTATGGTTCTAGTCTACCAAATTCGTTCGCACAAACCTCGCTGCCTCCGTTTGTTGGAATTCAACTCTCTAGTTGACTCTCTAGTAGGCCAGCTACTAGTGGCAGTACCGCGAACATCTCTTGAAGAGTAAAATTAATTCGGCAGGCCTACATCATCTACGTTAGGGTCTAGGCCTACCACAATGTATAAATCGATTGTACTAAAGCAGTTGCAAGAGATATGTAAAATGTGTTGCTGTGCTTACTTACCGGTTTCCAGTAAAGTAGATCTGGTCATCTTGAACGATGAATTTTGAATCTTTGTACCCCCATCCATTCCATTTAAGAAGTTCTTGTCTAAAACAAGAGAAACGATAGCTTATCTCAATGCTAATCTTAGGTGTTAGCTAGCCTAGGCCCAGCCTAGGCCTACACATGTAATGAGACACCACCTTGTGTCAAGTCCAATCCCACACAGATAGGAGTAGGCCTACAGGCTGTGGGCCTAGAAGTCTATGGTTTAGAATACCTCGGTTAGATTGTGATAAACCAAACTGGTTGAAATATGAATTTGAAGCACGTTAATTTAATCAACTTACCTAGTTCTTGGAATGGCACTTTGTAAACGTTTAGATGATCTTTGTTTGTCTGTGTTATTTTTGTTAAGGGGCACGCCCCCTTCCTTGTCTTTACTGTTTTCCGCAGAGCAAAGTTGCTTTTCTACCGAAACTACACTTGAGTTTGGACCGGGTGTCAAATGCTTTGTTATCACTTTTAACCTTTCTTCTGTAGACATTATGAAATTCGAGTTCCACACGTGTACCGCAACGACGGAACGGAAAATGCAAGTCTATAACCTAATCTGTTGAAAGCAAAAGTGCTTCTGCTAACAGCGGCGCGCGCCGAATGTTGCATCTCTTCACTGATTGGCCGTGGGTGGATGTCATCGAGGAGTGGTGGGGACTGGGGATCGAAAGGTTAACTCGTTTTTCAAACCACTTTTGCCGCAGAAAAACAGGATGGAAAAAACATTTTTTATGGAAAGCTTACCAGAGAATGTTGAAGATCTCGTATACATATATAATGAAGAACTCGATTACGCAGATATAAACAAAATATTATATTTTTGGAGAATTGTTTAGGCTTCAGTTGTACATATTATTTTCAGGCACGAAGGAAACCAAGAGTATTAGAATGTATACAGGATGTACAATTAATAGAGATGCGTCTTTTTAAATTGAGCATTAATTATCATTCTGCAGCATCTATTTTTTCGTTAGATCAAATCCTTGAGTATGAGGGGGATCATTGTACGACTAATTGCACACTATTCAGGCCTAAAGGGTTAAGATGCAATTCTTAAATAAATAGGAATAAAAACATCTTAATTTTCTTTAAAGCAAAATTGGCATTTTTTGGTAGCTTATCCAAAAATACATGTTCTTCGGTTTAGCATCTAAACGCTCAAAAAACTTATGTCTATGTAGGGACTATTTTTCAAATGAGTGTAGTCATTAATGATATTGTCTGTATGTACGCCATAATCTAGTAACTAGCTGTTGTTGGTTCAATTGTAAAACAATAAAACTACAACTGGAATTATAAAAAAGAAACTTACGACATTTATGTCCTTTGTATAGATTCTTCGAAAGCAAAAGCCTTCCATATGTGAGGATAATAAAATTTAATAATATATTCAGTTTACCCATGGTAAACATTTCAAATTTCAAAACTGTTCCATGAGACTTGTGTGGTGTTACAAGTGAAAGAAACACAATCAATAGCGGCGGAGGAAAGAACTTTCTCTGAGTTGATACAGTCATGTATGCGTAATTGCGTCAGCGTATGTCAATACAAATAATATACCAACATTTCCGTATTTTCTATAAAGTTTTATTTCATTGGTTTTTTGAACAGACGAGTAAAATACCAAGTCATGTTGTTTACATGACTATGAGGTAACAAACCGTTTCAGCAGATGTTGAACTTTGTTAGTTGAAACTATTTACTTTCGAAAATACCGGAAACCTAAGCTTAATAATATACTTAATGTAACATAACTAGTAAACTGTTCTAAAATATTGAGCTTCACATTTCATTAAAATTTATTTTATGATTTATTTTACGACCTACTCGACAACTAGGTCATAGTATTTGGTCATATTATGTCGTTGACGAATCAGCTCCACCACACATCCCTGGGGTCGTCATAAGGGAAGACAAAGCTCATAGGAGAGCCCTCTGTGCGGGCACCAGTTACCACCCCTCGACTGGGTTTCTTTTCAAAGTAACCGCGAGTTTCTTCGGATAGTTGGACTCTGCGCCAGCAGATGGCAGGCAACGCACACTCAGCGCAGTCGATAAAGAAGATCACCTTATATTCGGTCGGCACGTCGCTCCTAGGGCGTAAAATTAATAATAATCATAATTAATCATAATTCGTAGGAATACCAGCTTTAACTGATGTGCCCCTCTCACATGGGCGCCGCGCCGAGGGGGGGGGGGGCACTCACCCCTGGATTTCAGGAATTTTAAAATTTAACTTTCTATCTATACGATACCCGCTATATGTGCCGTTTCATATAAAGTTTGTAAATAAAAAATAAAATCATCATCATCAACTATTGCCACGTCCAACTCTGCGTTGGGTCGAAAAAAAATTACTGTAGTCAATCCGTCCCTTCACGAATATGTTAATTTCAACGCGATCCGATAAGTTAAACTTTTCACCCAGATGGAAATTTGTATTTCACTTTGCCCCCCCCTTTAAATACATCCTGGGGGCGCCCGTGCCCTCTCAGGTGAATTATGTTAGGGTGTTGACTTAATCCCAGCATTAATTTGCCTTTACGTCTGAGGAAAATCTCGGGTAAAACCTTCAGTGAGGATTACCGGTTGCCGGAATCGAACCGGCGAGCTCTCGAATTCGAGTCTCACGTGTTATAGCTGAGCCACCTCTTATCAGTTCGTTCTCGAATCGTTTTTAAGAAGCCTTTATAATATTATTGTGGCCGTGGGTAATATTAGACTCTCTCCTGTGGTTAATTTTGGGAACATCTAGTTTAGGATCCGGATCTTGGCATTCACTATGTCGAACTTAATCTGGGATTGAATCCTACTTGATCGACTTGTTCCCGCACTTTATAGAGTGGATTGAACGAATCCGATCCTCTTCGGGAAGTGTGTTAAGATATTAGCGAACTGGGATCGGATACAAAATAAAATTGACTCCTAGTTTGAATCCTTCTGTAATAAACGAGGCTATTTGAAATTGACTACTCGATCTACATGATACTGATTAATAGCACAAGACTGAATTCCAAAAATAGCCATGTGGCCGTGTTTTGTTTCGGACAAACATTGAATATGCACCAATCAAAAAAAGATACAACAATGGAGCTGCCTAGCAACACATTGTTTGTCCACCTGTGATGTCACAACCACCTCATTTGAGTCCTGTTCTATAAATCAGCGCTTATCAAACTTTCGTACCCAAGCCTAACTTCCATAATCATAAGTGCTGACGCCTCACCAGTGTTTCTCGTTTTTGTTTTGTCGTATGAAATAAAATTGCAAACATGAACATAAAACATTACGTACGTAAACGGTGACTTTGGAGCCGTTATCAACGAAGCGCATAATAAATTGTATAAAGATCCCCCACTGAAAATCAGATTGGGTAGATTAGAAATACACATTTATTTTGTATTCATTTATTGAGAGGACCGTGACTAGTTCTGTCTATAGGGGTCCTCGCTGATTTTTGAAATAATAATACTGGTGGGACCGAGGCTCCTAGATAGTTTTTAAAATGTTCTAATGACGACATATTTATGCTTGTAAGCAGGACGGAGGGCGAAGCTGCCTTGTACTTTTACTTGGCCCCGCCGTGAGATACGGCGGCCCAGGGAGATTCCTGCACTACCGACGTCTGAGCCAAGAATCCGAACAACTCAGAAATGAGCCCAATTATTTTTTATGCGTGCGACGCATCTCAACAATGCGCGTCGAACTTTTCTACGCAAGCTAAATAAGTCAAGCTTGTGTCGACTCGGGAATGCTGGGGTATTTCACGGGAAGATACTGTGTGTGTGAGGTGTTTGTAAATAGCTTTGTGTGTAGCATCTGTTTTTTGTACCCGCTTTCCAAAACTTGCTTTTTCAGGTTGCATAAGGTCGATCGCTCGACCAAAGTTTTCTCGTTTGGTCACGATGTGACCCTCCCGAGAACAGATAGATTTAAGCCATCTTCGAAGTTAAAAAAAGAAGAAAAAAGTAGCTCGGACCGGGAATCGAACCCTTGACCTTCTGCACTGGAAGTAGGAATAAATCAACTTTAATTAAATAATGAAGTACAAATACATAGAAATATAAAATAATTGGCCCCAAGGTAAACTTGGTTTCCTCTTCGTACAAGGCTGCAGTTGTAAGCATCGCCGCTTGACTGTTATTGTATCACCGTGTTCAGTTTACTAAAATAGGCGTAACATAGGCTACAAAAGTTTAACTTTAAAATAGAAACATTGACCTCTGAAAGTACCAACATTATTTTTTTCTTAATTTGTCCCGAGAGCTATGCCGACGGAAGCGTATGCTTCTGGTAGGGTCACCCTAGGCGGAGAGGTCAAGAGGTGAGACGCAATGGAATAATAATATAATAAAAATAAAACAATTATAGGGAAATGGAATAGGAATAAGTAAACGGTGACTTTGGAGCCGTCCTAGCAACGAAGCACTCAATAAATTCAAAGTTGTTCTGAATCGGCCTTGTTGATTCTGGCATTTTTCCGCTAGACATATTTTAATAACGTTTTGTCCGGTAACGAATATGTTAATTTTATTACGATCTGAATGTATTGACAAAGTTGCACAAAAGTTACTCGAAAATATTATTTTTCTGAAACACAATGTGAGGTGGCTATAAATATTTTTCCGGTCACGAATATCTATTTTTATTGCGATCCGACCAGTATGGTAGGCGTTGCCGCTAAGTTGTTTAATCAATGATTGTAAGTACAAATTACATTTGTAAAGATTCGTTCACTTGTCCGTCTCGAACAGTCTTAAACAGTCCGAACAGGTTGTTGGTTTTTCATCTGTAAAAAAACACATATGTTCTGGTGGTGTTCACTGTTCAGTTGTCCAACGGCCACTGTTTGAAAACAGGCCGAACATGTTCAAACTGCCCCGAATAAAAAGGTTCGTTCGTTTGTCTTGTTTGTAACTGTTTGGTAACAAGTTATAGAACACAGCGGAAACGCGTCATCGAACAGGAAGTTAGCTAAATCTAGTACGGAAAAACATGTGTTTTGCCTTGACACAAATGAACGCCAATCTAGTCAGATACACCTGTTAATTTTAGTTTAAGGTGACAAATCCAAAGGCCGTCTCTAAATAGGGAGGGCGTAAGATAAACTGAATTATCTTTGGTAGGGCCCGACCCATGATTACCTTACAGATGCTTTCGTCACACGTAGGGCTATTAGTACAGGCAGTGGCGTAACTAGGAATTATTTCGGGGGGGGGGGTTAATTAGGGAAAAGTGAGATGAGGGGACTGAAAGGGGTCTGGGGCAAAGCCCCAGCCGCCGGAGGCCATTATATTTTTTCACTTCTATAGTTATCTCGTGCCTTTTAGACTCAAAGAATACTACTCGAACCACTACTCGTTTGATTGTAATTTATTGAAGTTAAGTTACAGTGTTACAGTAGGTATTAATTATAGTTCCAAATAAGAATTGCATAGAAATTGTGTTTTTAAAGTTTTATGGTTGTTCAATCAATATAATCTCAACATGAAGTGAAACATTGTGGTCACAAGTCACATACATTTCAATTTGAATTCACAGAACGTGATATTGTAATATTAGATTAATGCATTTTTATTTATAGGTACCCTCACTTTTACTGGTGCGAGCGAAACGTATATTGGTTGTAGATGAACACATAAATATAATTGAAGCACAAATTAACTACGTAGTTAATTTGTTATCTGTAATTGAAGTATTGAAAGAAATTATATATCTTATCAAAATAAAGTGGTATGATAAATATAATGGAAATGTTATTTGTTGCGATTGTTATACACTGAAGTGGTTTGATCTTACAATATAGTATTAGTATTAAGTAAATGTAGTATTAAGTAAAATCATTCTACATGTAGTTTCGGGGGGGGGGGGATTTAATCCCCTAAAGGCCCCCTTAGTTACGCCACTGAGTACAGGCTAGTATTCCAACACGGGAATTTGAATGCCGAATGCGTTTTCTCAAGCCCCGCATCCTATTGGCCGCAGTAAACTACTCTAGCCAATCAGAGCGTAGCTGTCATTCCAGGCAATAGCCGATATATTCTACCAGTTTGTTTACATTTCTCACGCTAGACAGTAGCACACGGTAAACTTCTCGTTCAGCCAATCAGAGCATAACATTCATTCCAGGCAACAGCCGATATATTCTACCAGTTTGTTTACATTTCTCACGCTAGGTAGCAGCACACGGACTTTATATCGGTAGAACAGCGTTCTAGTAAAAAAGCAATTAATTTGCTAGAATACCACGTACATGTCCGCCTCCGACTAAGCCGTGTAGGCCTCCGCCTAGCATCATTTCGATGAGTGTCAATGCACCTATATTCTGGTGCATTCTCTCAGTTCTCATATTATATTACTTTTCAAATGTAAGTAAGTGATCCCCCCCCCCCCCCTGGCGAAATCAATTATTGGTCTGATTCCCGGCCTGCTTTTTAGCGCCAGTCCGCCCCTGTGTCCGCAGGTGTTCGCACTATCACTGATTCATATGTTTCGTATTTGAAATATCGATCTTTGATTGGTTATCGCTCACTCGTCGATGATGTTCGAAACCTACAGGGTTGGTTTAGTCACTTTAAATTATAGTCCCCCACTGCAAATCAGTTTAGTTACTGAGTGGGTAGACTCTAAATTAGAATTTATTTATTTATTTAATGCAGTACCCATATCCTCCCCCTTCCCTTTTCCTCCCCTTTCTCTTTTCATCTCCGTCCTCCTACTTATTACCCCTTTCTTCCAACTATCATCATCTTCATCATATTTCACCCACAAGCCAAGCAGCATAATTCACATTAACCAAGCTACTAAATTAATATGGGACGTAAAACTCAAATAGCATTACATCATGATAAAACTCTCGGGCACGCTATGCATGTTAAAACTTTAAAACACTTCCTTTGACCTTGAACATCCATTTCAACACATTCAACTGTCGCACGAATGTGCATATTATCATTTTTTTAATACAGATCCTTATCGTATCCTGTCCTGTTTCGCGAATAAGTATATTTCATATTAATTGACATTTCAGTGCGAACTCCTTGTATGATTCGGTTTAAATTCACTCGTGCGATATAGCTAGCTGCACTATTTCCTGCCATATAGATAATATCCTTTCCTGGATCCCTGACCATGAGTCATGTAATGTTCTAGTGTAATCCTCCAATCTATGGTTAGCTAACATTATTATATAATTTTTATAATATGTTAAACTGTGGTTCGATCGTTCGTGGAGCTCTTTGCCACGAATATCGTAAAGAAGAAGGCTTCAACTTATCCCTCCCTGATCGAGGTTTGGAAGAGTCTCATCATTATTCTCAGATTGTCTCTATCTGATATCTTGTAGACTTTTTCTTTGTTTGCAAGAGACCACGCTACAGACAACAAGCCGAGTGGGGCCTCTGAGGATGGAAGATGGGACTCTTCCGAAACGCCGGGTAGCGAGGTGTTAGTTAGTTGAAGCATTTTTTTGTTTACGATATTCGTAGTAAAAATCCTCATCGTCACCTCATAACTTTTTTGTGCCATATTCACAATTTACGAAGTGGAGAAAACGAGGGTTGAAGTTTGATTCATTGCAAAACCGTGCAATCTGTGTTTAAATTTTGAGAAATTTTTGCTGCAGCATGGTTATTATGATTATTGTTTGTTTCAATAATGTGTTAGACAGTGGACACCTAAAAATACACTTCCTGTTGAATATAGCAGAAAGATTTTAAACCAAATAAACAATTCGCTGAAAATTGTGTGCCATACTCACTGAATTTTGTACTTGACAGTATTATATGAGAATAGCAGTATCCCTAAAGTGCCAACTGGAGAAAAATTCATTTTTTAAATATCCATACAAAAACATATACATATAGAAATTAAAACCACACACACAATTGTAAAACGATACCAAGGTCACTTACTTTTAAAACCGGTGAATTTTCGGAGTAACCCGTTTCTACTCCTTCGTCAGACCGAGGCCAACTGCGTCGAGGATCCTTGTGCCCCTGGTGACGGGTAGTTTACACCATAAATTCACCGGTTTTAAAAGTAAGTGACCTTGCAGGTATCGTTTTACAATTGTGTGTGTTGTTTTAACATTATTCCGGGTCAATAAGTTTCTGCGTGTGACACACATATAAAAATGTATATCACCACCAGAATCGAGCGGATTGTTAAAAGAGATTCGCTGCCTATACATAAAAACTAATACAGGATGTTTTGGCCTTGAGTGATGCGTTATGCAACAGATCATTGCTACCATCTGTTTCTACCTGAAACAAAACAAGTTGAGGAAAACATATATAATAATAATAATCCCTCCCCCTACACCAACCGTCAGATAAAAACACGACCTATTTGATATATGAGCCAATGATCAACAGACGTTTGGAGTGATGATATGTGATTGGCTCATAAACCCTAATCACGTGGGGATAGAACGTACACAGTTTTTGACTATAAAAGCCCCAAGTTTTAACATACTAGTCACTGAACTCTCCAAAGTGGTGTTCAATCAACAACTCTCTCGAATAATCAACAGAAATGCAGACTTCCTTCGTCGTTGTTGTTGTTGTTGTGTTGGCAGCAGTTTGCGAAGTGTACAGTGCCACTGTCAATCCGTATTGCGCTGTCTGCCCAAATCACACCATGTGTAACTTTCCTGCGCCTCCGCCGGTGAGTATGGGATGGTGATATGATCCTGCGGGATCTCCGGCCGCATTTCAACAGGTTCAATTGCTGTAAAATCCTTTCAAAATTGTCAAAAAGTAAACGAAAATAATGTGTTGTTCCCTTTGACAATTTAATTATCTTTCTTATGATTGTTTCATTGTTGTGTTTTTTTTTTTTTTAATTAACTCATTCAACTGTTGTAATGTGTTTTTGTAACACAGGGTTGATTTGAAAAATGGAAATGTCTATTGGAGTAGAGAAACATTCATTAGAAACAGCATGAATCCTGTATTATGGAATAACATATTTTGGTTTACTTTTTGACGATTGTGAAGCATTTTAATGCAAATTTCACACACAGAAATCGGACTATGGTCATAAACAAAAAACACAATTAGCACTTACACTTTTTTTAACACTTTTCGTTTGTGACCGTCCCTGGTTATTGTTCGTTTGGTTGTTGCATATTACAACGTTATTTATATTATATTGTATTATTTTTTTAATTACAAAGTAATGTGCTTTAATTAAAATAAATGTAGAGAGTGACGAGTATTGTACTGCCCCTTCAATCGATATACTGCGGTTGCATTTAGCAATCAGTCGCTATCATATCATATTCATTTCCGCAATCATTTATTTATATATGTAGCAACTAGGACTGTAAATTAATGTTTCCAAAAACTGCATTGTATACTCTAACAAACAGTCTGTCTGTATTCGTGTTTCTCTATAAATTACTAAATAACGGAAACTAAATATTACACTATTTAAAGTTTGCAAGCCAGACTTGATTCGAGTAAATCATGTATTATGGCACTTCGCACTGCTAAACTAAAATAAAAAAGTATACTTGTCTAACCTTTGGGCATCGTCGGGTTTGTCTCTGTCTGTAGGCAGTCGGCCCCGCTTGCAAGCCGAAGATTACCGGAGGAATTCCGACAGCAGCCGAGCAAGCCATCATCCTCGACGTCCACAACGCCGAGCGTAGTCTAGTGGCGATGGGGCTGGAGAAAAGGGGGAAACCGGGACCACAGCCCGGGGCGGCCAACATGGCTAAACTGGTAATGTTTCCCCACTCTAACTACTATAGCCCCCTTCTTCATGCACGCTGACTCACAGAAAATGAACAGATTACTGACGCGTTTTTTCCCCCACACATTCGTCAGTAACAACGCCGACGTTTAACGTTCGTCGTTTATCAAATAAAAAACGAATCCTATTTGAAAAGGGGAGGAGTCGCATACGACGGTCCGTTGCCTGATTGGCCGAGGACTAACGCGCGTACGCCGGCGTCAGAGCGTGACAACCCCGTGTAAGGCAGTTTTCCTCTTCTAAGTCAGTCTCATTAGTCCCGTCCTCTGTGTTAAGAGACTTGCAGCTACCAACCCAAGGGCGTACACTGTCCCTAACGCACCTATTTCAAGTAGATGGTATAGGAATAAGAGAAGTAAAAAATTAAGTTGGTAATATCATCGTAAGCATGAGACTGTTGACGTTGGGGCAACTGTGTCACTAACATGAGTACACGTGCATTTAATGTATTTAATTTAATTTTAATTAATTTAATTTAATTTTTTATATATTTAATCTAATTTAGTTAAATTTAAGTTTAATTTAATGTTTAATGTATTTAATTTTATTTAGGTCCAGTCTTACAATGTCCCAATAACTATTTATTCGTCGAATAGCTTGCTTTCTCCATGGCAACCACCAATCAAAACCCTTAAAATCCTCCAAATAGCTTAATTGCTACAAATAACTTTCTTATTAAAAGATTGTAAGACCGGCCCTTAGTGTATTTAATGTATATTAAATGTGTTTAGGTGTGGAACAACGAGCTGGCTACCATAGCTCAGCGCTGGGCTGACCAATGCACCTACAAACACGACACCTGCCGCAACTTGCTCAACAAAACTCCGGCAGGACAGAACCTCTACATATCAATGTCGACATCGACGGCGACGACATCCAACTGGAAAGCGGCTGTGACCGCCTGGATAGACGAGGTGTCTTTATTCAACAACGCTGATGTCTCACCCTTCAAGTAAGTATTGTAATATATACTGAGCACAGAACAATAATACTGAAATGGTTCGGACATGTCAAGAGGATGGAAAGAGAAAGATTGCCGAGTAGAATGCTGAGATTCCATGTTAGCATGGAGATTCCAGGTAGAAGAACGAGAGGAAGACCACGACAAAGATGCATGTCACGACAAAGTGAGAAAGGATGTGGAAATGCGAGGAGGGGACTGGAATGTATAGTTGAGGGGGAAGAGTGGTGGCAGGATAGAAGAAGATGGAGAGGCTTATCTTCAATGCCGACCCAACGCAGAGTTGGACGTGGCAACAGAAAATGATGATGATGAATAATACATTTTTGATATTACAACATCGGTAAAGAAAAGCGATTAGATCCTCCACTCCAATGAATCTTGTTTGTGCAGGTTCCTGGCCACGACCGGTCACTACAGCCAGGTGGTCTGGGCAACCACCACAGCCGTGGGGTGCGCGCGCTCGGTCTTCAAGGACGGGACCAAACCAACCACCGGGACCACCTTATGGACCAAGTCGTACTACGTGTGCAACTACGCATCGGCCGGAAACAGTTTCGTTAACGGCGTGGGTACGATGTACATCAAGGGAGTCGCCTGCGCTAGCTGTCCTACCGGTATGAAAGTCTGTAGTAAGACCGCCGGGACATACAAGGGACTGTGCTCTGCGTAATAACTGGCGAGACTGTATTCGTCATCTTTAAAATTGTGTTGTTTTGTTTGTTTTGTTGTTGTTATTTTGATGACGGTGGGAATGTTGCACTGTTGCATTTTGAGAAATGTGTATGTTCGTTGCGCTCAAGCTATTGCTTATGTTAGCAACATAACAATGGTTTACATACTTGTAATTACTGTTAAACAATTTTATATAATATATTTTTCCGTAATTACTAATTAGTATCCAAGTGTAATGTAAACTGTAAAATGCAAATAAATTACTACTACCACTACTACTCAAAACGTTATTACTGTATTTTGAAAGATGAAGTGGAGACATTTTAACCTTGAATCAATAAATACATACTTGAGTTACATGTTTATAAGACTTTATTAATTTACGACTTTTATCATGACCTTGTTACTTTAGTAGGCATACTCTAGAATAGTTCAGGTTCCAAGTAACCTTGCAATCATCTACTTTTTGAAACAGTTGCATTATGGGTTATTTACACTCTTGAGTCGGACACCAGGAACTCTACTAAGCTGGAGACATTTTACGAATGTGTGAAAGGACATCAGAAATATCTTGATTTTCATTGAAATATCGTGCATGAAAGGGCGGCAGATAAGGATCTAAGGTCGATATGAGACTGTATTCAAGCAATGTCAAGGACATTGTTTGGCAAGCTGTAAACAACAGTTTCCAGTTGACTAAGAACACACAGGATGTACAAATATTAGAGATCGGTTCAACCTTGCATCATATTTAATGCAAATCATTCATATCATCCGTTCTACAAGGAAATAAACAAGTTTCAGCAACACTAGTCCCCCCTCCACCTATCCCAAAAACCATGAACTAGGTATTTCATAAGCCAATGATTACGCAGCTTAATTGATCAAATACGGTACAATCATTTTTATTGTAGGTGATAAACGTGTAGGTAAAAGACTAGAGTTTGAACATTTGAGTCAATGAACCGTAAAGTTCTATTTATTTAAGTCGTATTTCCGCTTGGCTTCTGTGTTGGCTGCAGACAATGGCATCAACGTTGCTTCAGATTACTGTGCTATTGGCTTAAGTCACCCCCGACGTCATATATTATGATCTTGTCGTCGACTACGTCGTTAAACACCAAATGTATGTATCTAGTAATGTCAATGTCATGGACTTCGTATGGAAAGCTCTAAAATCATATCGCCTTGTATACAAACTAATTAATTGCCACCTGCTGCCTATAAGCGTGAATTGTTGTAATAGTTTCCACTTGACTAAGAACACATACAGAAAATTAACCTTGCGTGATACATGACGCAATATCTCATTCATATCTATCCATAAGGAACAAGACAAGTTTCAGGAACACATGTGCTCCCCCCCCCCCCCCCTCCACCCATCATAAAACAATGCACTACTTATCATACAAGCCAATGTTAACCCAGTATATTGAATTGGCTCATCAACTACAATAACACCTTCTATCAAGACTGTTGCGCATTTAATGCATACATAGATTACTATAAAAGACTGACGCTTTGAGTCACCGAACACCGAGTTCTGTTCTTCAAGTCGCGAATATAGAACGAAAATGTATTTCCACTTGGTTGCTGTGTTATTGGCTGCGTTGGCTGCAGCTTGTGGTATCTACGGGGCTACAGATTACTGTGCCCTTTGTGCTGATCACACTATGTGCAAGTACACGGTGAGTTTTTCTTTTTAGCTGTTTCGGTTTTGGATGATAAATTTGTGAAAATGTATTTTTTTAAACGATTCAAGTTGCTAATTTTACAAACAAATAGGGTGTTCTCATCTTTAAGTAGTTGCAACTGAATTGACTGTAAATATCTGCATGTAAGTCTCCATTAGAAATGCAAGTAACCCCCTCATATTCAAGGCTTTCATGAGAAGAAAAAATAGGCGCTACAAAATGCTAAATTTAGAGGAAATTGATTTTAAATTATGATCGTCTCTAGTCTACCAGCAACACTTGCCAGCCGAGGATCAGCGGAGGGATCCCGAACAAAGCCGAACAAGCCACCATATTGGATGTGCACAACGCCGAGCGCAGCAAAGTGGCTATGGGGTTGGAGACGAGGGGGAATCCGGGGCCACAGCCCAGGGCAGCCAACATGCCTAAGCTGGTAAGTAACAACAACAACAATAGAAAAATTTTGAATCTAGTCCCAACGTTACCTGTCTCATATCGAACTTAGATCCGTATTTACCGCGCCTTTCAACAAAATCTTGAAAACCTTTTAGAACCTCTTCTGATCCAGGTCCAGGTATCCAACCGAAGATCGTAAATTATCCCCAATTCATCATCATCTGTTTCAAGTAGATGTTAGGATTAGGATCTAGAGAAGTAGAAAATTAAGTTGGTACTATACTATTGGACTCGTAAGCATTGTAGGTGTGGCACAGCGAGCTGGCTACCATAGCTCAGCGCTGGGCTGACCAATGCACCTTCCTACACGACATCTGCCGCAATGTTGCCAGCTCTAGTTGTAACACACAGTACCACTAACATGAGTACACGTGTAGGTGTGGAACAGCGAGCTGGCTACCATAGCTCAGCGCTGGGCTGACCAATGCACCTTCCAACACGACACCTGCCGCAATGTTGCCAGCTCTAGTTGTAACACACAGTATCACTAACATAAGTACACGTGTGTAGGTGTGGAACAACGAGCTGGCTACCAAAGCTCAGCGCTGGGCTGACCAATGCACCTTCCAACACCACACCTGCCGCAATGTTGCCAACTCTAGTTGTAACACATAGTATCACTAACATGAGTACACGTGTAGGTGTGGAACAGCGAGCTGGCTACCATAGCTCAGCGCTGGGCTGACCAATGCACCTTCCAACACGACACCTGCCGCAATGTTGCCAACTCTAGTTGTAACACATAGTATCACTAACATGAGTACACGTGTAGGTGTGGAACAGCGAGCTGGCTACCATAGCTCAGCGCTGGGCTGACCAATGCACCTTCCAACACGACACCTGCCGCAAGGTTGCCAGCTCCTCGGTAGGACAGAACCTCTACATGAGCATGACGTCATCACCTCCTTCTGGTTCCAACTGGAAAGCGGCTGTGACTGCCTGGATAGACGAGGTGTCTTCTTTCAACAGGGCTGATGTTTCACCCTTCAAGTAAGTGCCAAAGAAGATTTGACAGTATTTTATACAGTATTATGATCGGTTCATATAAGTCAAAACTCACAAGATTTGGTCGCATGGTTAAGGTGTTTTGGCTGTGTTTCTGGTCTAATCGTAAGATTTACCAAACAACTTCGTGCAAAGATGTTTATTTTTCGTTTTCGCTCTTTGGCATTTCTTTGGCAAGGTTCTCCAGATGAATGATTTAGTCCCGATTTTTTCAATCGGTCATTAACGGGGCCGTTATCTGCATAGGGTTTGTTGGGTTACAGATTTGAAACCGTCAGTTAACGGCCCCGTTAACGACCTGTTGACCGATTGAATAACCTGGCCTAAGATATTTTTCAGTTTTTACCTTGGGAAGCAGAGCGACATAATATAGCCGAAACAAAGCTACTCGGCACTGTAGATGTTTATCGGTATAACTGGCTGGTTTATAGTTCCAACTGTCACTGAACAGTAATACCACAGATAAGGGATTGTGGTAATACGATGGTTTTGCCATTGAGTTTAAAATACCTTACGGGGTTTTGCCCTCTCAATCTTGGGCCGAGCATTCTCCAACGTAAAAGATGACGCTGTGTTCTAAATCACTTCTCGTGACAATGTCATCAGGCGAACAGTAGCCAGCCACCCTACACGAGACGGAAGCGAACTAATAGCTTTGCCACCCTGTTTGCTCAAAATAGAAGAAGGTGCTACTCAACCCTTCCAGTCTTCTGCATTGAGGGATGTTGGCTCTGTATGTTTTGACACAAGACTATAAACCTATCCGACAACTGTTGCTCTGATAGGGCTCATTGCCGATCTGCTTTCCAATACCAGGATGGAAAATAAATTAAAGGTGTTCTAAATACAAAAAATTGTTCAATTTTAGAAAGGTTTTTCTATTGATAAAAGTTGGAAATTACACAAATCATTATGGCGGGAAAACAGCGAGGGCATTGCAGCTGCTCTATCATTTATTAAGGGCCGGTCTTACAATCTCCTAATAAGAAAGTTAATTGTAGCAATTAAGAAATTTGGAGGATTTCAAGGGCTTTGATTGGTGGTTGCCATGGAGAAAACAAGCTATTCGACGAATGAGTAGTTATTGGGACATTGTAAGACTGGACCTAAGAGTCTGACCGCGTTGTCACTTGTCAATTTTTTTTAAGTTTCCAAATTTTGAATATCAAATTTAAAAAAATCATAAATAAATCAAAAGTCAATTTTTTTTGTAAAAATTGCAAAAACATAAAATAACTACGTCCTCCAATGAATTTATGTTCAGATTCACCCACGGCACGGGCCACTACACCCTTTTTTTTAAGTTTCCAAATTTTGAATATCAAATTTAAAAAAATCATAAATAAATCAAAAGTCAATTTTTTTTGTAAAAATTGCAAAAACATAAAATAACTACGTCCTCCAATGAATTTATGTTCAGATTCACCCACGGCACGGGCCACTACACCCAGGTGGTATGGGCAGCCACGACCTCCGTGGGCTGCGGTCGTACAGTCTTCAAGGACTCCAAGTCCACCTGGACCAAACAGATCTACGTCTGTAACTACGCCCCGGCCGGAAACTTTTTCATGAACGGCGTGGGCACCATGTACGTCCCCGCCTAACTCACTGGAGGACGATTTAACCGTTTCAGAAAATGTATGTCTGCATCATTGTAAAACAAAATTTGTTGATTTTTTCTAATAGTATACATTTTTGTTACACCATTGACACAATTTTCGGTTTTTAATAACACCAAAAACCAAATTTTGAAATAAATATCCTTATTTTAAATATATGTTGGAAACAAGATTTTATCTGATTTTTTCATAACTTGTTTTACACAGGTAACTTCAAAATGATGTGCTTGACACCCACGCAAAATGTATCGAAACCAATTACAAAGGTACCAAATGTGAAATAATTGTATACATTTAAAAATTAATACATGATAAATAAAAAATAAATAAAAAAATATAATTTTTCTTGTCTTGTTCTTCTTTTTCTATTTCTATTCTCATTTCCTTTCCTTCTTATCTTCAAGGTAAACAATACTCAATCCATTCAGTGGTAATATTTCATTATCCTTGGTGGGTCTCTGTCGTGCTGTAGGGTAGGGGCGGCATTATAGATCGCGTGTCGGGGTGGGGGTTGAAGGGGAGGTTAGGGAGGGGTGGTTCGTAGTAACACGCTTGGTTTGTAGTAGATGCCGCGAGGCAAGGCGTGGACGGTTGTTTGGCGCACAGGTAGGACAATACAAGCATGCAATACAACTCTTTGTATCCCAGCCTTTGTATGGACTGCATGCAATATTTTATTGCAGTTACCGGCTAGGTGCATTTCCACAACAGATACTTATCAATGAATCTCTGGCATCGTAAATTATAATTCTTTTTATTTTATTATTGTTATTTTATTGGTGTATTGTGTCGGTTGAATCCGCTGTAAACATGTTTGTTGATGTATAAACATGATAACGATAAGCGAGGCGTGTCGCGGCGCGTTAGGTCTGAAGTGGCGGTGGGAGAATAAATAATTTGAGTATAAGCGACATTATGGGATCACAAATACCCTTTTTGGGCAAGAATTTGTTTTGCAGGTCAATTAAACATGCGATTTTTAACATTGTTGAAATGGTTTAGAGGAAAAAGTTATCACGTCATAGCTTATCACTTTTTAATCACGTGATTGAGAATATAATGAATATGACGAAAATTATATTCTTGAAATTTAAACGTAAACGTTACCGTTTAATCCATTGTCACTCATAACTTATTCTTTTCTGAAAACCTCGACCTACCGTATGAGTTACTTGTTACGTTATTCAAAAGTGACAAGAATTATATCGTGGTAACATTTTGGAGAATAGCCCCGCTGGTTTTGGGGTGCGACGAGAGGATTGAGAACACCTTGCATATTGTGCAGGTAGGTCTCGACGTAATGTAAGTAACGCCTCTCCCTCGTAACATCAACAAGTACGTTGCCATGGGTTACCGCATGTAATACTCTCAGTGACACGGATGATACTCAATGTAATAGACACCTAATTGCCTGACTCTCTCACCCACTCGAGCCGTCATGAATTGGGTCGCTCTACATTTTAATCGAATTATTTAATCAAAAACTAATCGATACGGAATTACATTTTATCCGAATTTGTGTGCCTTGATCACTTACATATTTCAAAGAAACTTTAGCGTTTAACGATCCCCTGAATTAGTGCAATTAAACAAAGTTTTTATCATAAATGTAATTAATGTTAGCGTTAGTTCAAATATTTCTAAATCTATCTACTTGTTATGACTGAGGGTGATGTGACATCACTTGTTAATTTTTGAAGACGAACAATGTTTTGCTAGGCAGCTCGATAATTATTGTTGGATCTTTGTTTGATTGGTGCACATTCAATGTTTGTCAAACAAAACTCGGCCACATTAACTATTGTTATAATGGTGTTTATCTCTATTGTCTTCTTGCTGGCGGGAGTCTCCATGCTTACAACGTTTTCTTTCATATATCAGCAATGTTATCTTGTTGATAACCTGTGGCTTTTTTATGCGACATTTTTTTCATCTTCATATTTCACCCACTCATCGTCTCGATTAGCCAAAGTTGCAAAAATGTGGGACGTAAAACCTAAATATCATCATCATCATCTGTGGTTTGTTCATCAGTTCAATTCATTTGTTTCATGTTGCCCTGCTGGCTTGCGGGAACCCTGTTGTTATCTTCCACTCTGACAGTTCGAACCTTTACAAATCTTAATTGGAAAGGTCTGGCTAGATAAAAATAAATTCACATTTAGAGTCTACCCACTCAGCAACGAAACTGATTTGCAGTGGGGGACTTTAATTTAACTAAACCAACCCTGTAGACTCCAAACACCATCGACGAGTGAGCGATAAGCAATCAAAGATAGATATTTCAAATACGAATCATATGAATCGGTGATTGGACAGTGCGAACACCTGCGGACAAATGTCAGAATCAACAAGGCCAATTCAGAACATCTTTGAATTTATTGAGTGCCTCGTTGCTAGGACGGCTCCAAAGTCACCGTTTACTTATTCCTAAGACAAGAAGTAATGGAACTGAATCAATAAAAAATTTCTGCCTGAACCGGGATTTGAACCCGGGACCTTCTGCATTTAGTTCCACGTTGCTGGCGACATTGATTCCTGCGACTCCGAAGGTCTAATTACTCTGAAGCGAATCACGCCGAGATACGGATATTGCCCTACTGTGCTGCTGCATGGCGGCGGCTAATTGACTGAACCATGTTAATTGCTGCCCCCCCCCCCCCTCCCCCCTGAAGTAATTAGCCAGATGTATATAGGGTGCTGCTTGGCTGGGGTCGTTCTCCGTTAGAGGTTACGCCCTTGTTTGACTCTATATTGGGAAATACCGAAAAAAGATGCAGGCAAAGTGAAATACCGAAAAAATTGTGAAAATTTGTGAAATTGTGAAATACCAAAATTGTGAAAAATTGTGAAATACTGAAAAAAGATGCAGGCTAAGTGAAAGTAAATTGCTAAAAAAAACAATTTAAACTTTCTTTTGGATAGGAATTGTTCGATTTAAATAATGGTATATACATGATACTTCGTGTTTTGGAGTATTAGTACATATTTTGTGATTGTATATTATTGAGTAATGTATGGTATCGTCATAATATGGAAGATCTACAATTGTGTTGGTCGATTTTAAAATATCTATGTACTTATTGTTTTAATCAATCAACATCTGTCCCTGTTTCTTACTACGAAGTCGGGTAGGGGGTGGGAGGGAACGAGAGCTTAAGGGTAAATGGGAGCCGAACTCTCTGAATCAACGCTATTTTATTGATATATTGAGAACGCTCCTAGATATTATCAAAATGATTCTAATCCGAGATTTGGAATTGAAGCAGTTAAACAATTAAAGGACCTATAAACTTTCAAATATGATATTTTACGATTTTTGTATCGGTAATCAATAATTATAAATTATTTAATTAATAACATAAATAACAATCGTTACAATTGCAATATTTGATTGTTTTTAAATTCGTTGCTCAGCCAAATAGAGGTTGTATTACAGTATTTAGTTAAGCTAATTCCAAACCAAATCTATGATAAGAATCACTTGGCACTAGCAACACCAAAAGACAACAATGAAACAAATGAATTGAATCGATGGACAAACAACAAGCTGTCAAAAAATAATTTCTTCTGTTTTGGAAAACAAAACAAAAAACAAACAAATACACATACAAAACTTTCACTTAGTCATTGTCTATCATTAAAAGTTTTAAATGGCAAGCAGTTACTATTGCTACACTTGTTTTTATTTCTATGGTTGCAATTTTATTATTTTGACAGCTGATTGTGTGTCCATCAGTTCAATTCATTTGTTCCATTGTTGTCTTTTGGTGTTGCTAGTGCCCAGAGGCGGACTGGGGGGGTAAGGGCCCCGTACGGAAAAGGATCTTAGGGGCCCCGGGACTTGGCGAAGCTTTAAGGGGTCTGGGGCAAAGCCCCAGCCGCCGGAGGCGAAAAAATTTCAGCCTATTATTTTGTTTGGAACGCATAAAAACACGTTTTAAAATCGATTTAATGATGATGGTTATGTGAAACAACGACGTGTTGAACTGTGAACACCACTTTAAAAAACGAAATTGAAGAAGAAACTTTCCCACTGGCAGTTGTATATTTCAAACTTTATTGTTTCCCATGCAACCCTCTATAAATATTGACTACTAGACTAGTTGTCCACTCGCATTGTGTTATTTGTACTCTCAACGAGGGAGCGGGATGTAGCTGGGATCTGGGGCAAAGCCCCGGCCGTCGGAGGCAATGTCGCCGTAGGCGAAAATTTTTTTGGCCCTGCATGATGCTTAGTGGTTAAAAACGCGTTTTGAGGCGAAATCGTATCATGAAAAACAATAAAACTAAAGTAATATTGCACTGATAATTCCTTACGTCATATAGGTCTAGGAGGAGTTCGATCCTGACATTTGACAAATAACCTTATGGCTAGTGCTGCGCTGAATCGGATTTCAGTTGGCGCCGATAGATATATTTTTGCCACAAAGTTCGCTTTTTTAAATTTTGAAACGCTTATACACACGCGATCAGCCCAATTTGTCAGTCAGCTATTTTATGGAAAGTGGTTTTGTAATGACATACGACTTGAAAACTCCTTTATTTCATTTTTACTGAGCCTGGCAAAATAGTCCTTTCAGATATACCAAAGTTTACTCGCAAACAATCAAGAGTCACCCTCAAGTAGCGAGCTAGCGAGCAGAAATCTTGAGGGTTCTTGTATCCTATTGATTTGTTTATAACGCATATAAACACGTGTATAAATCGACAAATGATTATAGGTGTGTCGAACAACATGTTGAGCTGTGAACACCACTAACAAATTAAATTAATGAAAGAACTTTCCCACCACTGGCAGTTGGATATTTCAAACTATATTGTTTCCTATAATTTATTTAAAACGCATATAAACACGTTTAAAAATCGATAAACGATGATAAGTATGTGCAAGTGCAACAACATGCTGAACTGTGAACACCACTTTAAAAATAAAATGAAAGAAATTTCCAGCACTGGCATGTTTTTATTTCAAACTAAACTATAAAAAAAGTAAGCTCTGAGGAGGAAAGCGGAAATCTTTGTAGTACTTCTAGATGGCCTATATGTCCCTTTGAGATACATATGCTCTTCTTACTATTGTTTCATAATCTATATAGCGTAAGATATTTTCAGGGTGTTGGGTGGTGGCCCTCAAGGGGGCCCCCACCCGGGGGGGCCCCGTACGGGTTTCCGTAGTTCCGTACCTGCCAGTCCGCCACTGCTAGTGCCCTATATCTTAAAGCATTCTGAAGATATCATTATAATAGCGTTAATCTCGCGTATATGTCTTTCTCTCAAGTGCTCGGGATGCACCGTATGCAACCAATCACTTGCCTGCGCCACACCGCCACACTTATGCACCACTTACACGGCTTATGACACCACTACCGGCAGCGATCTGTAACTATGCCAACCATCACTGCGAGATGCCAGATTGCAGTTCTTGCTTTTCAGCTCAGAAACACTTTATTTTGTGTGATGGGTCGACCGGCTTTAAATGATCACATTTCCGAGTTATGTAGATTATTACACATCCCAGTATGAGTCACTTAACAGTAATGGGTAGCTGGAAGCAACATTTACGGTATTTTATGGATATCTCAACAACGTTTCAAGATATTGAAAAATTAATTCATAGCTCGGATAAAATTTTGTATCAGTTAAATTATGAGTTTAAAACCTTTCAAATATTGTAATTGTTACGGTTGTTGTTTCTGCCGTTACTTCAATCATTTATAATTAATTAATTAAATGAAAATCCTACAAATTACAATATTTGCAAGTTTTAAATTCATTAAACTATTTGGGAGGTTTTCACGGCCGGAGTCAACTACGCTATTGTGGTTTTCCGGGGTGGGTTCCACCTTATGACACGGTTATACCCGGAAAATCACGATAGCATAGTTTTTCAATTTATTGTTTAGCTGATCTGAAACCCAATCTTGGGTATGAATATCTTGAATCGTTCTTAAGATATTAATAAAACACCGTTAATTAATTGGAAAGAGCTGACTGTAGAAACATATTATTAAGAACATTTGAAAATCAGAAACATATATTGAATGAAACAAAAGAACATCATAAGAGAGCCTTCAATCTTTAGGAGATTACGTTTTTGTTTTAATTTTTGTCAATTTTAAAGCGTTTAAAGGCTGGTCCACACAGATTTTTTAAGCATAAGATTTAAGGTTTTAAGACGTTGTTTTAAAAACAACAATGAAAACAACGTCTTAAAACTAAAACTTTGTGTGAACGCCACTACGTGTTTCCTATGATCCAACTTTACGACTACGCGTTAAACCTTAAATCGTATGTCTTAAAAATCTGTGTGGACCAGCCCTTAGCAGACAGAAATAGGGTGTTCCGCAGTGTAGATAGACATTCCCTGGAACCATAGAAACCTTGTTACACAATGTGGTTGCAATGGACCTGGCCCACCAGACCGTTTAGCCCCGGTACGCCACTGCACTGGCGCCTCCTATAATACGATATTATGATGGATGCATCGCGACGCCGTGGCAGCATTCCAGACACCATTAGAACACACATACTCAGGACTTGTCAGATATATACTGTAATTAACACGTACACACAGTTTCGAGTACTCGACACTTACATCATTATTTCAAATAGGCACATAAATTAGAATTAAGTTCTGCACGATGTTAAACAGTAAATACTCGCTTAACAATGTAAAGTTGAGGCAGCTATGTTGGTTGACGTGTTAATTATAAATTCTCTTAATAATACTGTAGACAGCTTAAATGGCGTTTAAATACAAACTAGACTTCAAGTTGCATTTTCGTTTAATCAAATATGTTCTGACATATTTTTTGCACCTAGAATAGTGAAACTAAACCCTGTTCGAGGCTATGCGACTAGATTTTTCACAGATATTACACATTTTCAACACTTTTGCAAACATATTCGAAAAAAAATAGTGTTCGACTGAAACTTCGTTAAGGTTTTTAGTGACATTTCGAGAACGCTACGGACAGAATATTGAGAATATTGAAAAAGTGAAGCAAATGAAGCAATTGTGGTTCTGTAAGAACTGTAATCTGGATTTAGCAGAATTTTAAATATTGCGCTCCTTACGGTTGACATTATGGAAGCCAATTAAATGTACAATTAATAATTAATTGTTAAATTTTTAAATTTGAATTTGAAGGATTTGTCAACATAAACCAAAGCAGCTATGAACGATGGTGGCTACAGATATTCTCAAGAAAATGATGACTAAGGTGGTTAAATTTTACAATTTATGGATAGTTTACACTGCACCAGAGCCAACGAAGCTGGTATTTCTCAGTTAGCCGTGAATTAACGTCATAACATTATAATGCTGACGGTTGATGACATTGCGTCAACATACTGTGCAACAGAGGAAGTGTTCGAGTACACAAAGCTGCTAAATATTTGGCCAACCATCGGCCGTAACGCTCCTTATACCCGCTGCTTAATTTTACTGACACCCTCTTAATCCACTCTACTAATAACTTCAGAAGGATGATTGAGAATATCTTTAATTATAATCAACTGTGGTACTCAACAAAATACTACTTTATAAAGATTACATTTTCCTAGAAATTGACGGTGTATAATATTGTTATGTGTGATTGTACGCCTACAGTTGAATTGCGAGTCAGGTTATGATACAAATCGCTACTATATGTGTGACATTACGTAATTTTTGAATGACAGCCCGACAAACTTCCGTAATTATCCCAAAATCTGTGGTAAGTCACGCAGGCTGGATTATATTTGTCAAAACAGATGTAATTGAGATTAATTAGAAGAAATGAAATGAAAGTACTATACTCTGATTATCTTACAAATCGCTACTATGTGTGACATTACGTAATTTATAATGACAGCCCGTCAAACTTCCGTAAATATCTTGAAGTCAGTGGTATGTCATGTAGGTTCTTAAAACTGATGTAATCGAAATTAATTAAAACGAATCGAGGGAAATAAATTTACTCAGGCTCTCTTACAAATCACTACTATGTGTGATATACCAAAATTATCGACAATTCGTAATTTATAATGTCAGTCCGTCAAACGTCCGTAATTAACTCAAATCTGTGGTATGTCACGCAAATTTGTTTATATATTCTTAAAACAGATGTAATTGAAATTATTTGGAAGGAATCAAATTAAATGAATATACTCAGGTTCTCCTAAAAATCGATACTATGTTTGAAATTACGTAATTTCCGAATGACAGCCCTTGAAATTTACGTAAGATGAAGCAAATTCAATGAATAAACTCAGATTTTGCGTATGACCGTTTTAAAACTAATTATCTCAAAATCTGTGGTATGTCACGCAGGTACGTTCATATATGCTTAAAGTAGGTGTATTTGAGATTAACTATAATGAATCAAATTTAATGTATATATACTCAGGTTTTACGTATGACCGTTTTAAAACTACAAAATAACAGCTTTTTATATATTTATTTTTATTACAATGTTATAGCATCGTGCCTGCTTTGCTTCCGCATATATGCGCGCTTTTACTTTACTTCATTATTTTATCTCTAACTATCCTCTTCTTGACAAGCTTGATGTTGTAGTAATACACAGAGTCCAGTCCCACGTGGTTTTTCCAAATTGTTCTTGTGTCTGCCAATTTCTTATGTCTTCTTCTTCCAGATTCATATATCTCCTTGCAATTTCGGTCGTTTTAGTAATGTTTTGTGACTCCGGACTCTGGGAATGTATAACACTCTTATAAAATCGGACATATGGAACATTTTAGACCTCTTGGCTGATTCCTCATTTCAGACAAAATTAAAATGTAGCAAGATTCTGCTTAGCTGAGATTGTTTTAATGTGGTTGTTGTCATTGTCTGTGTATGTTTTAAATTGTTATTGTTTTAATAACTGCCTGCCCTGTGTTGACTACGGTTAATTTGATTAACCTTGCTTATTGTGTATTATGTGTGTACGTGTTTATTTATAAGCATAGACCTATGGCATATCTTTATTTTATCTAATGTATTTGGGACTAATATCCTGTATTAGATGAATAATAAATAATAATAAAAATAAATAATAATAATATGTAAACGGGGATTTTGGAGCCGTCATAGCAACAAGCCAGATAATAAATAGTATAATATCCCCAACTGAAAACTACTTATTATAACCAAGTAGGTAGATAAAATACACATTTATTTATTTTGACCCGGCGCAACCGAAAAATAACAGTGAATTAATGATCAAAGAAGAAAACAATATCACCATCAAAATTAATCGTCTGAAACAAATGAGAAGGTCTTCGTAAGATGTTCTACGAGAACAGGACAGCATTATGATCATTTTGGGCGAGCGTCAAAGAAAGTGGAGGGAACGTCTCGAAGATATTCCATCGTGTGAGAGTTGTTTAATCTCTCTGGCCAATCTTAGGCTCCCTTGGGTCTTGTCAAAGCGCCAATATCCGACACATTCTTGTACACCCCTAACGACTGCGCTCACGTGATGGTGTGTCTCATTTATTGTGGTTGTCTCTTTCCTCTGTCTGTCTCATTTCTTGTCGTTGTTGCTCTTTCCCCTGTCTGTCTCATTTCTAGTGATTGTGTCTCTTTTCCCCGTCTGTCATTTCTTGACATTGTGTCTCTTTCCCCTGTCTGTCTGATTTCTTGTCGTTGACTTTTGCCCTTGCCTGTCTCATTTCTTGTCTTTGTGTCTCTTTTACCAGCCTGTCTCATTTCTTGTCGTTGTTCTTTCTTCTTTCTTCTGACTGAATGAATTACTGATAGACTAACTGACTAACTGACTGGCTGACTGGCTGGCTGAGTGACTGACTGACTATAACTGACTGGCTGACTGGCTGAGTGAGTGAATGGCTGATTGACTGAATTACTGTGTGAGTGAGTGAGTGACTGACTGACTGACTGACTGACTGACTGACTGACTGACTGACTGACTGACTGACTGACTGACTGACTGACTGACTGACTGACTGACTGACTGACTGACTGACTGACTGACTGACTGACTGACTGACTGACTGACTGACTGACTGACTGACTGACTGACTGACTGACTGACTGACTGACTGACTGACTGACTGACTGACTGACTGACTGGCTGAGTGAGTGAATGAATGAATGGCTGATTGACTGAATGACTGTGAGTGAGTGACTGAGTGAGTGACTGATCGACTGAATGACTGCCTATCTGTCTATCTGTCTATCTGACAGTCTGTCTATCTGACTGACTGACTGCCTGACTGTCTGTCTGTCTGACTGCCTAAGCAGCATCACACGACAAGTGCAGCTGCACTTGAGTCACCTAGTCTACTAGTCTACTACTGTCACCAGTAACGCATGTCCATATGTCTACTAGTCTAGTACTGTCACCAGTAACGCATGTCCATATGTCTACTAGTCTACTACTGTCACCAGTAACGCATGTCCATATGTCTACTAGTCTACTTCTGTCACCAGTAACGCATGTCCATATGTCTACTAGTCTACTACTGTCACCAGTAACGCATGTCCATATGTCTACTAGTCTACTACTGTCACCAGTAACGCATGTCCATATGTCTACTAGTCTACTACTGTCACCAGTAACGCATGTCCATATGTCTACTAGTCTACTTCTGTCACCAGTAACGCATGTCCATATGTCTACTAGTCTACTACTGTCACCAGTAACGCATGTCCATATGTCTACTAGTCTACTTCTGTCACCAGTAACGCATGTCCATATGTCTACTAGTCTACTACTGTCACCAGTAACGCATGTCCATATGCCTACTAGTCTACTACTGTCACCAGTAACGCATGTCCATATGTCCACATGTCTACTAGTCTACTACTGTCACCAGTAACGCATGTCCATATGTCTACTAGTCTACTACTGTCACCAGTAACGCATGTCCATATGTTTACAGCAGCAGTTGAGGCCGACTCGAGGGTCTCCGCTGCCATAATAAACTCACCGAGATCGTTATTTCGTCCGCTCAACCGTTATTCAAGCGGACGAAAATAAAAACACATACTGACATTCTCATATTGTGCCTTTCAGAGCGACCACTGCCAACTAAAGGAAACGGGAGCCGCACGTATACTCCCACCGCCACCTCACACAAAAAATAAGGAAGGCTGTGCATTTTGGCATTGGTCAAAGTCAAGGGGAGAGGAAAAAAAAATAAGCTCGAAAGTTTAACTGCCCAGTTTGTGTTTTGGAGTTGGGCCAAGTTCTGTCTGTGGTGATATGGGCCACTCTACAACAATAGCGTGAGGCCTCAGTCAGTAGTGGTTTGCGTCGAGCCGCGGCAGTACACTACACTACACTACACTACAGGTGGTCAGCACGGGCAGTGCGCGCTTTAAACAAAACTCATTGATTTTCAACGCAGTGTTTAGAAGAATCGAAAAATTTTTTTTTATCCCAAAAAAAAAACTGAACCATTAAATAATACAATACACCTTTGTATGGAATAGTTCACAAGATCTTCAAGTGATAAACATACAGGTTTATTTAGACCGTGATTGTGTTTATATAAAAATACACGATTGAGATAGATATCAAAACGATTCGATCCGAAGGATAAATAATCAAAGAAAGCCACCGTCGATAAGTTGTGAAAAAGAAAAAATAAACAAAACGTGAAGTTTATATACAAATATCAAGCTAACAGTTAATTATAGATACAGTGTGAACTGGCTGAGATCTAGATTAGAAGTCTTGCAGTAGAGGTTAGTGGGCTGTGGGTTGCGCAGTGGGTGAGGTGTACGGTACATATCCCTACCTCACACTGAGTGATACAAGTGGTCAGAGCCGATAGGAACAAGTGTGCTGGAGAAAAATACCGTTAATTAGACATTCTACCGTCTGGTTTCATTCAAGCAAGTTGGCAACAGTGTAAAAACGTAATTTGACATTTAAAACACTCTGGATGGATTGCTGTTTCGAGTTCAAAGATTAAGAGTTGTCTTAAAAAAAAAAAAAAAACTAACTACATTTTTTATTTCGTGCCACTTATTTTAATATCGTTGAGTAAACAAATGAAGAAAATAGCGTTTTCCTTTCGAAAATAACGCGTGTGTGATTTCCGTGTGAATATTTCGAGAGTTCCTTCGTCGGTCGTGTTTTCGGGTGTCTCGTCATCTTCGTCGACCAAGATGGCGAACCGCGTCAAGGAGGCGATCTACAACCAGGTGATGTTTGAGCGAAGGATCCTGTTCGCCTGTACTGGGATGGTCTTCCTGTGTGTTGTCTTCTGGATCACAGCTATCTCCACCGAGCACTGGTAAGCTTCACTCATTGTTCTACACAACAGTGCACAGTTGATTCCTTTTTCTATTTCCTTTTGTAATGCCACAAATAATTGAAGAGGCGAATGCAAAAACCATTTAAGTCCAATTGCCATTTGGAGTTAGCTTTGAAAAGGTCTAAAGAAAGCTGTATAATTATCTTCATGTGTACGAATCAGTTCGGTCTGGATTCTATTTCTATTACTTAAGTTATGTGTTTAAACAAATTTCGATCGTGGAAAAAGAAGTTCAGTCCTATAGATTTAACTGGTTTTTTTAGTTGCCTCTTCAATTGTTTACATTATCAGTCTTACACAAGATAGTACCAGTGACTTCTGTACACACAAAACCAAAATGTTCTACATCACACGATCAGGAGATCAACAAAAAACCAACTTTTGTTAACAATTTTATCTGCTTTTATACGGTGCAATATTCCGTTCAAGTTTCTTTGAATTCAAGGACAAAAAAGCATGAAAAAAGTGGAGTATTGTTGCACTTGATTATCTACTTATGTTCTGATGCTTTTTTGTCCTTGAATTCAAGGCAACTTGAACGGAACATTGAACCGTCTAAATTGGGCATTACATACGAAAAATATGGTTCTTTTCCAGCATCCACTGACGAATTTGTCGATGTTTTGGTAAACGTAACAAAAATTCACAAAAATCATATAGTAGTGCTATTGTACGAAGCCTATTTATCGACGTACTTCGGATCTTATTAAAAATCTCTGAACTTCTTAGTATGGTCGCGCTAAATACCGCCCCTCCCGCACCCGAAACGTATGACCCCCCCACGGCGCAGCCGCGGCTTCAGTCGAGTCGAGTGTGTCGCAGAGCACACATGTGCCGCTCCGCTCCGTAAATACAGTTTACGTGAGTTAGGCGAGCGCTATTCGCCCTCTCAAGGTCGTTTGAAAGTGACGTCACTGGCCAATGTGGCGGCCGTGCCGGGTTAACTTCTCTGCGAGACATTGGCGGTATCGCTGGAACGTTGATCACTTATCTCCTTCTAGCTGTTATACTATTCATTTTGAAGGAAAAACTTATAGGAAAGCGTATTTAATTTACATGCCAATAGTCATCATAAAGGTTATTTCAAAATTATAAACCCAGTAGTTTACTTGTTATAACAATTCACGCAAAAAATCGGAAAATGAGCAAAATTTCTTATTGTTTTCTCACCTTAAATTGTTGAAAAACTAATGATCGGATTTTGACGAGAGTTCCTTTGGAACATGTACCAACAATCTGAGAAAATAAACAAATAAACTTTCTAGATAGAAAGTGCCCCAAACGAAAATTCATAGCATGCACTAACATGCAGGGTGCAGCGGTTGGACCTCAAAAGCAGCGGTTTGGGCCGTGAAACTACGCACCCTGCATGTTAGTGCATGCTATGAATTTTCGTTCGGGGCACTTTCTATCTAGAAAGTTTATTTTTTTAGTTTCTCACATTGTTGGTTAATGTTCCAAAGGAACTCTCGTCAAAATCCGATCATTAGTTTTTCAACAATTTAAGTTGAGAAAACAATGAAAAATGTTGCTCATTTTCCGATTTTTGCTTACTGGGTTTATAATTTTGAAATAACCTTTATGATGACTATTGGCATGTAAACTAAATGCGCTTTCTTGTAAGTTTTTTCTTCAAAATGAATAGTATAACAGCTAGAACGAGATTAATACCGCGTGGTTTGTGCGAGAATCCGCAGACAGTTAGTACCCCGGTAATATAGAAGCTGAAATAGGCTTGACCCGGAATTAATTGGTACAGAATTTTTTTTTATCAGAAGTTGTTTGCTATGTATACCTACATGTTCCGAAGAAAGTTTACCGCCGTCCGACCCCCCTAATTAACGTTATTAATTAAATTGCTAAAATTAATTAATGCTTATATAATCGTTATTTTCAAAGATTTTTCTGATATTGTATATTAAATACATTAAGTAAGGCCTTTTGTAATAAGAACAACATTCAAAACCTGTATATAGATATTTCGGCAAGCATTAATTAATTAATATCAATATAATAACATTTTTAATAAAATGGTTCCCGTGTATAATTGGTATAATGGAATATATAGTTGATAGTTGTAAATACATAAGAAAACACATATGAAACTACTGTAGATAGTTTACCGAAATAAAAGTAATATTCGTTTGATAAATCAGCATAATTAATGAATACATTAATTACCGATTGTTTAAAAGGAATACATATTTGAATGTATGCATTATGGGTATCAAAAGAAACCTGCCGATCCGTGGGTTTTAATATCGGTATCTCAAGGTGAATTAAAAACAAAAAAACTACATTTTTCTTTTGGGGGGGGGGGGGGGGGGGGAGATGCAGATGCTATTTCGTCAAACGTATGAAATAAAAGCTAATACCTTGTTTTTAGGAAAAGCACCTTAACAGCACGATTAAAAAAATGTACCCTAGTGCTTGGCCTATATATTGGGGAGGAGGGCGGTTGGGGGTGGTGGAGGGGGCGGGGGGTTAATAAAACAGGCACTTTATGAACCCATTTTAGATGTGATCTAACCAATGATGAAAGTGTGCCGCAGCGCCGTACTGGTACTTATTTGAATACCATTTCTTACTTACTTTTTATGTATATACATCACATTCTAGCAATAACTAACTTGTTTCGTATGTATTAAAATACCCGATATAAATAACATTTCAAAATATAGTCAAATAGACCCGATGTGAAATAAACTCAAATTTAGCTAAACGAACAAGTATCACTGACACACTTCAACAACAGAACAGTAATTTGCGTTAAAACAGTAATATAATAAGTCGAAAAACAAGATTTCTACGTCCATGGAAAACATATGTTTAGTAAAACTTAATTTTAATAAAAGTCTTTAAAATGTTTGCTGAACACTGAAAATTTAACCTTATTGTCTCTTTAAACCTCTTGTAATTGGGTGAAAGGTGGAGGGGAAAAGATCATTGAGCTACAGCTCTTCTTTCTTACCACTTGCATCACTAAATCTGGCACAAATTGATGTGACGTCATAAATATGAGGTCCGGTTTCTCCGATACAAAACTTATGGCCCGTATTTAACAAAATTTGTAATGTCATTACTGCGGAATCTCTCAATGAACAGTATAACACAAAGATTTCACCCGTAATACCAAACAAACTTTAACGTTTAGATAAACATAATAATAAGACTTACATTTTTATGCAATTCATACAACAAAGTAAATAAGTTGTTGATATTGATTACTTGGGTATCGAATTCAGTGAGCGCAATTATTTTTGAGCCGTTCATTTGTGGAAATACAATAAAGTCGATCCTTTGCTGATTTTCCAACGACTCTCGCGCGTCTTTCGAGAGTCATCAGAGGCAACACTACCTTCAGATTATTATACTATTTGAGTGTTCCAAGGCAAGATCAAAATTGTTCTCTTGTGTATACTGTTTGGAATATAAAGCCCCAACCGCAATTGTCGGTATCGGGATCGCAATCGCAATTAAGAAATCATAGAAGAGTTAACCTACATGGTTCTTATTACGCTGTTCACAATAAAATCTTTATGTCGTAATGATTTAGCATAAGAAAATGTACGGTAACAATCCACCCCGACCCCGATTATGATCACGAATATGAATATGAATACGAGAATATGGAATATAAAAAATAAATAACAATTGCTTTGTATTTTATGGAGGGCATTGACTGCATCGTTTATACATTGGTCTAGAGACAAATCTTATGAAGAGCTGCTATGCAATATGCATGCTTAGTACATCAAAAGCAAATACTAAAATACCACTGTAGTAGTTGATGGTGATTATAAAGGGCTATCAACAACAGCAAAATAAAAAAATAAAAACATTTTAAACGGAGTGGCATGGTTATAAACGCCCTACAATCCAGTTGAACCAAACGTGACTGTTGCTTGAGCAGCAAAAATAATTTTCTCACCAACCCAATCAAGTGGCCATATTATTGGTGTGTAATTAACCAATCAAGATTCACTAAGCTTCCTACATCGGGTCAAGACAATAACCTATCATAACAGTACTTCAAGCAAAAGATGATGCCGCACGTAGAGTCAGCTAACCATGAGAAATATACCATAATTGCCTGGTGAATCACTGCAAAGTGAATCTTGGTAGACGGGCCTATAATTTTGTATCGGATTATATTATTGGCGGTGTTTAACGACGTACTCGACCTCTTAGGTCATATGACGTCTTCCGAATCAGGTCCATCTACATCGCGAGGTGGTCAATCGTCATAAAGGGAGTCCAGCAAGGGAGGGCAGGGACAAGTGGGAGAATAAATCATCAGTGGGATAGTGGGGGTGAGGGAATATCACTGGGTTTCCTTTCGTCACCTCTTACGACCAGCAGGGTCACTCTGGGCTTATTCTAACCAAAGCCGTGACGGGTCTTTTGTATCGGAGTAATCGAATCTCATATCTATGAAGTCACATCAATTAAATTGGGTAGACATTAAAACATTAAAATTGAATTAACAAGGCGCTCTTTTACTTAACCCCCCCCCCCCCCCCTCCTCACCAATATATTAGCCAAGTACTAGGGCACATTTTCTTTTATCGCCTTGTTAAAGTACTTTTCCTAAAAACGACGTATTAATATCTTTCGATTGATACGTTTAACGAAACATCTGCATTTCCCCCCCCCCCCCACCATCCCCTAGGAAAATGTTTTTTTTTTTTTTACTTCTCCCGGAGATACCGATAATAAAACCCACGTATCGGCAGCTTTCTTTTGATACCCATAATGCATACATTCAAATATGTATTCCTTATAAACATCGGTAATTAATGTATTCATTAATTATGCTGATTTATCAAACGAATATTACTTTTATTTCGGTAAACTTTCTACAGTAGTTTTATATGTTACTACTGATGTATTTGCAACTATCAACTTTATATTTCATAATACCAATTATACACGTGAACCATTTTATTAAAAATGTTATTATATTGATATTAATTAATTAATGCTTGCCGAATTATCTATATACAGGTTTTGAATGTTGTTCTTATTACAAAAGATCTTACTTAATGTATTTAATATACAATATCAGAAAAATCTTTGGAAATAACGATTATATAAGCATTAATTAATTTTAGCAAATTAATTAATTACGTTAATTAGGGGGGTCGGACGGCGGTAAACTTTCTTCGGATTATGAAAGTATACATAGCCTACAACTTCTGATAAAAAAAAATTCTGTACCAATTAATTCCGGGTAAAATTGCTATTTGACCGGGGTATAGAGCGCTAGACCCTTCAGCTTAGGGATAATTTTGTCCGCTAGGGGCGTATCGAAGTTTTGCGATCGCGAATAGGGGCAAACAGCTCAGCCCTGAGCGAGTAGAGGTCACAAGCAATTAGCAAAGTTTTTATATTTGAGTCCTCAGACAAACATAATGAATGAACATAATGTCATAAAAAAACTAAATACAAAAACAAAATACACAGTAAATAATGCGACGCACAGAACCACTAGGTTTAGTGTTTGATGTGCCCTCAGACTATGTCATAAAAAAACTAAATACAAAAACAAAATACACAGTAAATAATGCGACGCACAGAACCACTAGGTTTAGTGTTTGATGTGCCCTCAGACTATGTCATAAAAAAACTAAATACAAAAACAAAATACACAGTAAATAATGCGACGCACAGAACCACCAGGTTTAGTGTTTGTTGTGCCCTCAGACAATGTCATAAAAAAACTAAATACAAAAACAAAATACACAGTAAATAATGCGACGCACAGAACCACCAGGTTTAGTGTTTGATGTGCCCTCAGACTATGTCATAAAAAAACTAAATACAAAAACAAAATACACAGTAAATAATGCGACGCACAGAACCACTAGGTTTAGTGTTTGTTGTGCCCTCAGACAATGTCATAAAAAACTAAATACAAAAACCAAATACACAGTAAATAATGCGACGCACAGAACCACCAGGTTTTGTGTTTGTTGTGCCCTCAGACAATGTCATAAAAAACTAAATACAAAAAACCAAATACACAGTAAATAATGCGACGCACAGAACCACCAGGTTTTGTGTTTGTTGTGCCCTCAGACAATGTCATAAAAAACTAAATACAAAAACCAAATACACAGTAAATAATGCGACGCACAGAACCACTAGGTTTAGTGTTTGTTGGGCCCTCAGACAATGTCATAAAAAAACTAAATACAAAAACAAAATACACAGTAAATAATGCGACGCACAGAACCACCAGGTTTTGTGTTTGTTGTGCCCTCAGACAATGTCATAAAAAACTAAATACAAAAACCAAATACACAGTAAATAATGCGACGCACAGAACCACTAGGTTTAGTGTTTGTTGGGCCCTCAGACAATGTCATAAAAAACTAAATACAAAAACCAAATACACAGTAAATAATGCGACGCACAGAACCACTATGTTTAGTGTTTGTTGGGCCCTCAGACAATGTCATAAAAAAACAAAATACAAAAACAAAATACACAGTAAATAATGCGACGCACAGAACCACCAGGTTTTGTGTTTGTTGTGCCCTCAGACAATGTCATAAAAAACTAAATACAAAAACCAAATACACAGTAAATAATGCGACGCACAGAACCACCAGGTAAAGTGTTTGTTGTGCCCTCAGACAATGTCATAAAAAAAAACTAAATACAAAAACCAACACACGGTAAATAATGCGACGCACAGAACAGACGCACAGAACCACCAAGTCTAGTGTTTCTCTGACCATACACTAATGTGGTGTAAACAAAATGCGACTAGATGTTTCGGAACATTAATTGTTGCTAACACATCAAGCGGGAGCATCCTGGTGGTCCAGTCACTTTTGTTTAGCAGCAGTCTCCTTTTTCTGCTGTCGAGCAACTTTTTTTGCAGCCTTTTCGGCATCAACAGCTGCCTTTCGTTCCTGCGCTTCAAGGATGGCGGGAGGATCTCTGACCTTCATACCTCTAAGATCTCTGGGATCTACGATCTCGGGAAGAATGCAAGTTAGGTAGAACTCTTTCAACTTTGGGAGCATTGTTTCTACCCAAAACTTGTCATTACGCTCGATGGTCAGCACCTCCCGATCATGGTCAGTGTACAACACGAGATCACAATACCTGCGCTTGCAGATATTGAGTTGTCCCTGAATCTGGTAGAAGTAGTGATGTCCAGATTTCAGGTACAGAGCTCCTTCTGACGATACACCAACGCACAAGTCCTTAATTTTGGCTGCATCAATGATTTTTTTAATTTGCACATTGTTGCTGAAGAGGCTGTTTATAGATGGCAAGCATTTGACTTCTAAAAGCCCGTCTTCTCCAACAAGTCCATCTGGGCTGGCACCTAAGAAGGGGTTATCGCTATCGACAAATAGCCCACAAGGAGTCACGGAAGTGCCAAACCTCTGTTCATAGTACAGGATGGCATGGGGCTCATTGATCGTGCCGTAGGCAATGGCTTTGCTCTTTAGTTGTCTTGGATTTGTTATAGACAGCACATTGCCATGGCACGACGTATAAGGTCGACGACAACAGATTGTTCCAAACATGGAGGCAGTGAGACGATCTCGACGAGCCTCCCTCCATGCTGGATTACCACTCTGGCCGACCGTCTTCCTTTCAAGCTCGTGGAGAGCCTCCGGTGTCGCAACCTCTTGAGTTAGTCGGGCTAGGACCTTCTCGCTGCCACGAACCATCTCTTCTTGAGTGATGTCTGGTTCGGCAGCATTCGGGCCGTATTCTGCATCAGGCCCAGAGGACGTAGCCTTAGCCTTTGTTGCCCGTTGAACAAAGCCTATGCTACGACGTGCTTGAGAGCGTTTCCTCTGGGCAACGTTCTGCTTGTCTCTAGCAGAAAAAACTTGCTTAAAAATACGACCTGGATTGCGACCGAGCATCGTCTTGATGGGAGAGATGTGCCAAGATGGACCTTTGATGTGACAGAGGCTAGCTGCCATGGCACGTCTTCGATAACCGCCTCTCTTGCTGTGATCCACCCGTTTTCCACCGGCAGTTACGGCAACTAGACCCATGAATCACTCGGCCTGGTTAGTGGTGACATTTCTAGTCAAGCGATCAGCCTTGGTGACGAGTGGCTCAAGGGCTTTTTGAATTTCTGCAAGGTGGACTTGGACAAGAACGGGACTTTATTCTCCTCGAGGAGCTCTTTTCGCAAGCAATATGTGTCTCTGCAGCTCTTGTGGTCTCCAAAGGACATGGAGAGGACCATTGCGTAGGTCTTGCCGCAAGATTTCAGTTGCTGCAGTTGCAACTCTGCCTTCCTTTGCAGAGCTAGCTATGGCCCCACGGGCGGCTTTAGTCAAGCGAGGAATGACAGCAGCTAACTCTTTTCTTGCCGACAGTTCATGTTGAGTCGCTGATGTAAGCTTGTGGAGCTTGTCCGTGTAGCAACGAACAATGTGGTTTGCACACTCCAACTTGGTTACATGTCTGCCATAAGGGACGTGCCGTTGGATCCGGTTGTAGGTGCTGGAGTCTCCATCCCCTATGACAAACATGTATCTCAAGCCGTGCATTTGTTCGCTGCGGCGGAATCCTTCTACGAGGATTTTCTGTTCCATCCCAGTTGACGGTCCGTCGTAGTTCTTGTAGCACCGATGTGGGTTGACTTCTTCGCCTGGCTTAGAGCACGAACAAACGTAGCAGAACTTATTGCATACGCCCATATAAAGTAAGCCGTCCGTCTCTGCACCAATAATGCATGCCTGCAACAAACCACACACATAAAACTATGCTAATAGTACAAATCATATACTTTTAACAATATCCTTATATGACTAAAAATGACTCGCTTGGCGTGCTTGAGTGTAGAATCGAACGTCGTAAAGGTGTCCCAACGTAACTAGTCTCATGCCGACTTCAGATCCAATTACCTATCGTTCCTTTCACGCAGTAGTATTCAACGAAGATCAACAGTTTCCAGACGTTTGATTCAAACGTAAAGGCAGATAACATATTATACACTTCGTGGTTTTGGAGCCGTCATATCAGCGAATCACATAATAAACGGTATAAATGTCCCCGACCTAACTGAAAAACAGTTATTGTGACTGAGTGGGTGAACAATTGAATACAGGTTTATTTACTTATTTACTATAGTAGTAAATTAAGTTGATAGTGTTAGACTCGGCGTTTTAGTCAGCATGAAGACTAGCTACGTTAGGGAAACTTCACACTTTGCCATATTCTGTTATACCATTCTATTTATTCCATTATTAGATTATAATTCACTTACGACTCCTGATGAGGCATTGTATGCGTGTCCATAAGAGCGTTTGCACCAGCCTCCATCCACAATCACGGTGATGTACGGAAATCCATCTTTATCGATGTGATTTTTTTGTATGGCTATTTCTTTCTCTCGCTTTCCATTTGCGATCATGTAGTCCATAAGTTTCTTCTCCCAAACCTTATAACAATACCAAACATTAATAAATTGTATAGAACAAGTGCTAAGAGTTAGTATAATAATACAAATTCAAGAAACAAAATTTGTGTTGTGTCTTTCGTGTTTTTATATCGTCGCTCAACGAGTCCCTTTCTCTTTTTTAGCCGACCTCAAACTAACCACACATAAATTGTGCAAGAATCAGTGTACGTAGTTTTATGTACGTGCATTTGTAAATATATGGATCTAATTACCGTTGGTTAGAAAATATATTATAGAAATGACACGTCTTACTCATTTTTTTATTTTCATTCTCACAAGTAAGATGCGTTGGGAAAATAGTTCAATAAAATAACCAACGGATCAGTGATCAATAAGCCAACTCCTAATTTAAGGTTTAGTTTTCAGTGGTCGCGACATACGGAACTAAATAAGCGGAATTAGTTATTCAAACCGCTGAAATGACAAATGCCTATGTAATTATGATACATGAGCATAATTTAAACACACCTCTTCAACTCTCTCCTCGTGTCGCTGCCATTTTTGTTTTCCCATGATGGGTATTTCCAAAATAGCCATCATTGCCTGAGTTTGATAGTGGCCGATGCCCGAGGAAACGGCGCCCCATACCAACCGTCGTTGACTTCGTTTGCACGGGTTGGCTCGTCTGTGGTTATGGTGCGTCGATTACCGCACATCATACAACGGTACACCAGAGTACTCAGAAGCCCAGAGCGGCGCTCAGACTCCAGGACATAGCGGCCAGTAGTGCAGGTTTGTCCATGGGATGCAATCGAAGTTAGCTCCTTCAATAGGTGACTTATGTTTACAACACGACGGCCAGAGATTGTTTCTTCTAACGACTTTGAATGCTTATCAGGAACAACAAAAAGGTCTGGTAGAGATTCTTCGTCGCTATCTCCCGACATGGGCGAAGAACTAAATCACACAGACAAGACGTACACAAACATGAATTATCATAGCAAACAAAGTATACATAAACAACATATAAAAATACAGGCCATCGGGGGAGTGTAAAATAAATTTAGTGGGAGGGCATACTTCATGTTATCGACCACTCGTTATTGTGTTTGTTACCTATGTGTTTATCAATAAAATTGACAGTCTATTAGATGTTAGTGAGGCTGCCATTTTTTTATTAATGCAAATACATGTGTATAATTTTAGTTGAACATGTATACGTGCAATCCACGCAAAAGCGCTGCAAAGTGCAAATAAAAACTAATTGGTTTTGAAGCTATGCGTTACAATCTTTACGAAAAAAACGTAGACTAAATAATATATGTCTGTTCAAAAGCTAATGAAGAGATAAAGAATAATATTTTCAGAAGTGTCTGTCAAAGACAGATGGCGATGGCGCGCTGCATTTTATCTTGCCACGCTAACACTCTTCAAGTTGTAGTCTGCGGAGATATGTTTGGAAAAAGGGGGGGGGGGGGGGGGTGACGACCCTGGTTTCATTGGGTGGTGTGAGAGTGAGAAAGAGAGCGAGAGAGAGAGAGAGAGAGAGAGAGAGCAAGCGAGAGAGAGAGAGAGAGGAGAGAGAGAGAGAGAGAGAGGAGAGAGAGAGAGAGAGAGGAGAGAGGAGAGAGAGAGAGAGAGAGAGAGAGAGAGAGAGGAGAGAGAGGAGAGAGAGAGAGAGAGAGGAGAGAGAGAGAGAGAGAGAGAGAGAGAGAGAGAGAGAGAGAGAGCACTATTTTTATTAGCAATAGTTTTATGCCTAACAAAAGCACTGTACCTGTGCGGTGACGGCAATCTGATCCTTTCATCGACTTGCAGCCCAGATGGCCCAGCCCTGAGGAGATGGACTCCGCTTATGTGGGGTCACTTCTAATTCCGGCATAGGTTCTCTAGTAACGAATTTTAATTATAGTTACAAAATATGAGGCTGTGACTTAGCTAGTTTAGCACAGTAGTATAGGTGTTTCCTCAACCGGCATATAAACACTAAACAGCGAGGTTCAATTTGGTATATAGCCACGTCTGAAGCCATGTAACTGGACGTGGACAATTACGTACGATATTATATAATGTAGGTAGCCTAAATGTCTTCCTTGTCCGTCGGATAAGAAAGACAATTATTACTCTAGTGAAGTCAACATGTTGACGGGGAGACAGACCACAAGACCACAAACAACTACAACAATTATTTACAATAGTAGCCAACTAATAATGGTAAAATAATATTGTTCACATTCGTAAGGGACTATTTACAATTTTAGAACCAGTTACTATTTTTGCCCACAAACCTTATACATCAACCTAAAATGTAGTTTCATTACAGCGAATAAATAATATTATGAACATTATAACACAAATATTATTGTCGTTTCATAGTAATTGTCGTAAAAAAATTGTCCACTGGGATTTTAGCTCAGAAACTCCGGCTCTAGAAAGGTGGCTAGTTAGTTAGGTAGGTGGTTACTAAAGCTAAATTACTAAATACAAAATATTTCTATGTATCTTACCGTTCACAAGTTTCAAGTGTATTTGCTTGTTGATCGACTTTTCTTCTTTTCCAACTTTCTTTTATTGATTTGGCTCTACTGGTCCTTTTGTGAGGTCGATCTACTCTTCGCCTTTTAGGCATGATTGGTAGTTGGAACTTACGTCTTCTTGCTAACACACGTCACACATGAAATGAATGGGGAGGTCTGTACTGCGCGCCATGCGCCCGCTGCACGAGAAACGTGGTAGGTTCGCAGGTCGGCCGCTCCGTCCTTCGGCCGCTGAGCGCCACTAACTGACACCGGATGTTAGCTCGGCAAGCACAAGTACGCTGCTTCGCGGAGACGATTTTAAAGGTTTTACACGTCGCCGGTTTGGGATGTCCTACTCCTAAAGTATTCACTGTATATTAATGAGTGATACCATTTTCAAAAGGTAGCATTCCAGCGCACATGATTATTATATTTGCTATGATTAAATGCTGGTAACAGATTTAATTACGTTATTGCAAAATTCATAAAACAAACAATAGTTTATGTAAGGGTACAAAAAAATTATAATTCATAAAGTTGTACATTTAAAGAAACAGGGAGATGTCATTCTACTAATAAAAGTATAATGTTGATTTGAGCACATTTTCACTAGTGTGGTTCGATCCACAGCGCATTTGAACAGCCAACTAATGGCAATTACAAAAAATTCCGTGACGTCACCAAAAAAAATCCAAAAAATATTTTGGACCTAGTTTCTCATATAACTTGTGCTAACACATATTTTTCCATAAAAAAAGTTTGTTTCTTGCGAAAACCAAAACTTAGACCAATACCCTTAATAACTGCTGCTATGCATTTTGTTTTTTATATTTTATTTATTATTATGTTGCTTATCTGTCTTTTCGTGTTCTTTGCGATTGTGCTATCCACTTGGGGAAGGGGATAAACAGTTTGTGAGGAAAGCGTCTTCAGTGTTGATAGTTTCAGCTATTTGTTTACTTCTGTGTGTATGTTCCAATCATGTAAGTCTATTCTTCCAATGAATGGTTTGTTTTCACCCCTTCAATAGCAAATCGTTTGTCCTAGCATCCGTACTAAATAATTGCTACTTGACGTTATAAACCCTTTGGCTTGAAATAGTTCAATACTGTTATAATAATTTTGGGAGGGTATATCTTGATATTTTTTATTGGAGTACTTGTAGGAGGATTACACACACAAAAATATGAAAGATGTAATTAAATAACCAATTTATCTGTGTAACAAAAATAATCTTTAAAAAGGATAAAATTACAATTACTTTTTGAAAGTAAATGAATTACTTTTAAATTAATTTCCAAATTTCTTGCATTTATTTGAACTATGTAGTCGAGGAGCAAAGCAGTTATTAATCAGTTGACAGGGGTTTTGTTGTAAAAATGTAAACATACCCTTTTTGACCACCGATTAAACAGTAGTCAAGTATTTCCAGAGTCTTAAGAATGAAAGCTTTTTACATTTCAAAAGTCATTATTAGAAAATAACTGTTATTACTTATTGTTAAATAAAAGTATTTGAAAAAAATGAATGAATGGTCTCGATTAAATTACTTTTAGTCTGCTACTTAAAACACAATAATCGGAGAGAGACACTCTCTTGAGTGGAAATCTATGAAAAATATGATTTAAAACAACTCTTGGGGCGGGAATCGAAACCAGGAACCCGCCCGTTAAAAAAGTCAAGTTTAGTCCAAAGACAGGGTTGAATTTATCTATGTCTATTAATTGTGACTCAATGACCACAGGTTCAGCGTGATTGGAGGCGACGCCGGTATCTACGTAAACCACACTCAACGCTACTTCCTCAAGAGCAACAGTGGCATATGGCGCATATGTCGGACGTCTTATGGCAACATTACGAGCGCCCAGGCAGCTCTGGCCAAGGACAGTTCACTTAATGTCACGGTCGCAGGCAAGATCGCCATATTCAGTGAGTACACATCTACTTTTTCTTTATTTATTCATCATCATCATCATCATCATCATCATCATCTGTTGCCACTTCCAACTCTGCGTTGGGTCGGCATTGAAGATAAGCCTCTCCATCTTCTTCTATCCTGCCACCACTCCTCCCCCTCAACTACATTCCAGTCCCCTCCTCGCGTTTCCACATCCTTCCTCACTTTGTCGTCGTGCCATCTTTGTCGTGGTCTTTCTCTCGTTCTTCTACCTGGAATCTCCAGTTCTAGCATTCTCCTCGGCAATCTATCTCTTTCCATCCTCTTGACATGTCCAAACCATTTCAGTCTTCATATTTTTTAAAAATTTATTTAATTATTGAGTACGTCTTCTAAAAACCAAATAAAAATATTAATAATAATACAAAATATTCAATTATAAAACTAATTAACAAAGGAGGACAAGAAATAATGAACAATAATTAAAGCACTGAACAAATAAATAGCAATAAAGATAACTAAACAAACTATTGGTACCTACTAAATAGGAAAGGAAACATTTTTGTTCGTATCTTCAATATTATATTCCATATGAAAATTTTGGAGGGATGCTTGGCTAGATATTTTCAAGATCTACACACCTAAGGATGCAAAATTGATTTTTTGGATAAAAGTTGACAATTTCAATAATCCTTCAAATTTTCAAATTGCATCCAAACGTAAAACTTTTTTTAGATGACCTGAAGCTCTTGATAATATCTCCGTATACGATTTTAATATTGCATGTAATTTTGGGGATACTTTTGTATGCGAAACACCAACATTGTTCCTTATGAACACATTTTGACCACCCATGTTATGGAATCTTAGTACAGCATCTTGATTATTATGTAAGCTATACGCTTGGACGTCCGTGACTGTTTGGAATCAGGCGTTCCTTCACGTTAATTGAACGCGTAAAACACACCGCGTAGAATAGGCGTTTTATATGTGTTGTGTAGCTTCTTGGCAATCTGTTGGCGCTAAGAGAGTTAAATATAAAAACCCATATTATGCAAGCGAGCTAATAAAAGTTTTATAACACAACATTTACTACTAGTAAGAATAGGTGTGTGTATTATTTTGAATGAGTTCATTGACTATGTATTACTCATTGAAAGAATATCACACACAAGTACATTTTAAACTGGATGTCCAGAATTGATGCAATATTTTGACAATATTTGTTTAATCGTTTCCAATTAGCTTATTTCAAAATAATGAAACACATACTTTTTTGACTAGTCGATTAGATTTAAGAACGAGAAATTGATTTGTTATCTTTATAGAAAGTTATGCATTGCAATGTTGATACAAAGTCAAGGCAAAAGCTATAATTTATAAAAACTTGGCTTGGCTGGTATTCTTGAAAAAACTTTAATATTGTAATGATACTGATAAATACAGAACCTTCCGATGAACGATTAACGTGTACCAGTCTAAAGTAGTGGATCTGTGTCGTGTAGCTTTCTTATTTTATTTATTATTATTTATTTATTTATTTTATTATTAATTTATACAGTATACTGCTTGATTAACCCACCAAGTTTTCGTCCAGTGCATTTAAACATCAATTTCAAATTCGTTAATTTTCATCGCTGATAAATTGACTCATCATACAAAAAAACAATTAAAATTATAAATTTCTAAGGTTTCTTGAACCGTATAAAATTAAACCCCAGTTTCAAACCCGTGGGACTGTCGGGTCCCTTGTTCAAAGTTGTAAATAACTCGGATACAAATTCCATCTCACACGGTTCGCCGGTGATTTGGCTGCTCTCCCGTTCAGTCCTAACGAACGAACTGTCCGCACCCGACGGCTATTACACCTTTGACTACTTTACACAGACACTTGCCCGTAGGTTTCGCTCAAATTAATGCAAAAACTGTCCGAAATAATCTTTAATAAATTATCTTATGAAAGTTGGGCTTGGTTAACCGTTATGTCATTTCGCACCTTTGCGGTGCTCAACCAAATTAGACGGAAAATGTTGAGATTGTTCTATTTTTGAATCTACAACGATGAAGGGATGTGTGTGTGTGTATGTGTGAACGAAGGCTGCGGACCGGAAAGATGTGTTGGGCTGGAAAATATAGTTGGTGTATTTATAGACCACTATAAACACTGTTGGGTTTTAAATATTTTGGATCAATTTCATCCATTGTGTTATTAATTCCGATAAAGAACTATAATAAATAAATAAATTATGTATCAAGAATTAAAAAAAAAACACACACACAACTCGAAGGGTCATAACTTAAAAAACATTTACCAAAGTGATTTAATTTTCGAGAGCGTCTACTCTCTTCCTCAGACGCAAAGGCACTTCCTGCTCTCGAAAATGAACGCACTTTGCTATATGTTTTCAAATTAAAATTGTGGTTACTGTTCGTTCGTATTGCGTGTGTTTTTATTTGAAACTCTCCCGAATTAAGAGTCTTGATTTTACCAAGAATTTTATCGGTATACAAAATTAATCAAATCATTCTTTGTTCTCGTTCTTAAAAGAAACCCGTGTTCTCTATTTACTCGTTCTATTTCCATCAGACAGAACTAAACCGTTCTTTATTGCTTTATTTTAGGTGAAAACATCGATTTTCCCAGACTTGATTGTTCCTTTTAGCTTGAAACGTTGATCCCTCCCAATCTTGAGCTCATAACATTTCACAGATGGAAGGAGAGAGATTCTATTAAAAGACTGTGATGTCTAAACAGTTCGTTTTATTCCCTTTAACATGAGCTTCTGTGTTTACTAATTTATAGGTCGTACATTCACAAATATATCCCAGGGGGATTTCAAGGCGTCCTCCCTTCTTCGTTCCACCAACTACATTCACACTTAGGTCCACCTGCCCTGGGAAACCCCCAATTTCTCTCTATTAAAAGTTGGTAAAATGATTTAAATTTGCATGAAGTAAAACAAAATATTTTATCTTTAAGATAATGTTGTGTTCTTTCTTATGAATGGTTCGTTGTTACAATAAATATTTCCGTTTTCTAAATGTTCTTATTTGTTTTGTTGCAACACACATTTTCAATTTAATGAAAACATTAAAAAACAGGTATATTTAAAGTTACTAAAAAGAAAGAGCACTGAATACTCTAGGGGTTTACAAATTTGATTTTACTTTGTGACGGCTTTAAGCATTTTACAGCAGTTTTAACAGTACGAAATCGGGGGTTTCAGAAAGTAGATAACCATAGCAGTCATTGATCAGAATTAACAGAAAGTTGTTACAACAATAATAATAATAATTATAATAATTAATATACATCAGGAAGTACAAACTTGAACTTACCCATCCAACAATTTTTACTTTGATAAAACTAGCATCCTGACGTGGTTTCCCACATGAAGATGTTTAAAGCAAGCGACAAAGAAAATAAACAAACACATCAACACATCTGTATCTTTCAAAACTCTCTTGAATATTCATCTCTTTGTATTCAACGTCTTTGACAAGACGAGAAACGAAATACGTTTCAAGTTTTGTTTCGCAAGATTTCTTTGATTGGCACTTTGAGAAACATGTTATTTTCAAACTAATGCGTAGACAAATATACATTCTTTGAGGCTTGACTTGCGCAAAGCTTTGTGTGTTGACGCCTCGTCATATCCAGTTGCATCTCTTTCAGTTGAAACGAGTGTAGCTATTTATTCATAGTTCTCCCGTGACGTCATAGTTATGATGTCATTTAAACATTACATAGAAGATGAGCGGGTACGATTTTTAAATTGTTCAAAGTTAGTGCTTAGAATTACTCATATTATTATGAATTAGATACAAATCACAAATTACCAAAGAAATAAATTTATTTAAAACCACGCCTAATCTTGAAAAATTAGATGTTTTGTTTCTATCAGAATTGACTTCAACTCTTTTTCCACGACAACATACTAAAACATTTCATTTCCGTCGCCTGCATACATAATTTTCTTGAACTCCATGAAATTGTTGTAGCAACAGTTATCTTCATTGTATAACAGTCTTAGCACGTAATTAGTAATCAAATTACATATGTAATGTTTATAATATAGAACCGAAATTTATTTATGTTTCTACATTTTACTAATATTTAATAAATTTAAGTTCCTTAACAATCTGACTGTAGATTAGAGCAACATGGAGACAGTTAGTTTTAATTTAAATGTTTCAAGATTGAAAGATAATTTCAACAAATAAACAAGGCAAGTTCAACCAGAGAAGATCTAGCTTGCTAAGTGATAAACTAAGATTAAAAACAAAGATATCTCAAAGCAGACAACAATAACGTCTGTAGATCAATATCGTCACCAAATACGTTTGATCTTTTGTAGTTCGTTGGCTCCCCAGCCCAAGGTTGAAGCTGAAAGGTTGGATTGTTAGTATAGCTGAGACGGCTATTTTTAACTCTCGTGAGATTAAGGTTGTGGTTATTTGTGTCTCTCAACGCCGGCTAAGCTGCGTTGTCACTTGTCGGCCACCCAACTGGGACGAGCACACACACGTGGGACACCCAACTGAGACACGTGGGACACCTAACTGAGACACGTGGGACACCTAACTGAGACACATGAGACACCCAACTGAGACACGTGGGACACCCAACTGGGAAAAACACACGTGGGACACCTAACTGAGACACGTGAGACACCCAACTGAGACACATGGGACACCCAACTGGGACAAGCACACACGTGGGACACCCAACTGGGACACGTACGACACCCAACTGGGACACGTAGGACACCCAACTGGGACGAGCACACACGTGGGACACCCAACTGAGACACGTGGGACACCCAACTGGGACGAGCACACACGTGGGACACCCAACTGGGACGAGAACACACGTGGGACACCCAACTGAGACACGTGAGACAGTTCTCGGTCAAGGGTTACGGGGTAACAGTCACGTACTCCCGTGCAGAAGATGTAGGCTCGATTCCCAGCTCGAATTTGGGTTGTTTCCCTGCTGGTAAACTGGATGCTACAGCAACCTTGTGATTGCTGACGACATACATGAGTGAGTCGAATTCGATCAGCAGGCGGCTTTTCTAGATACTGATATTAATTTGATTGGCAAATTTCAATGAAAATCAGTCCTTACAACTGAGTGGGTAGACAGTGAAATTTAATATACATTTTTTAAACTTATTGATTAATTTAGATAAATTGATATAATCATTATTTGTGTCGGTTTTCTTACATTTATTAGGACGATTGGAGGGCGTTCCACTTCGCGGGCACCGGACACGATGAGGAGGGGGTTGAGTCTAGAGGAATACTTGGGAGGAATTTCCTGGTTTCTATCGGAATATGTTGACCATAATTTGTTTAATGACTGAGGGAAAATCATGTCAGATTTGGCGGTGGATGGTCGAATCAAACCATTGACTTCTCAATTTGGAGTCTGAGTCATCTCCTTCTCTAACACACAGATGTGAGTTAAGTATATACTTACTGCTTGTTACGAGGAACAAGTAGCTGTTCTATTATAAGAACAGTAAGCACGTGATTTAAGTATATACTTACTGCTTGTTACGAGGAACAAGTAGCTGTTCTATTATAAGAACAGTAAGCCTCCGTATCTGAAGCTAAACGTCAAAACATGACAGATATGAATTGCATCGGGCAATGGTCCAAAGAGGTTATTACTTAGCAAAGTTCTGACGAGTGTCAAGCGTTAAATATCGTTACTTTTTTCTTCCCGTATAATACTTGTCTTAGGGCCAGTATTTCAATGTACAGTTAAAATTTTCTCTTCAGTTAAAATGTTTTCACCATGACAACGGCCAATAGAAACACACCAAACTGGGCTTACCTGACAGTTAAATTTACTTGGCACTTTAACTGGACATTGAAATACCGGCCCTAAGAGAAAAGCATTTCAAACTGAATTTTTTGCTTTTACATAATATATATCCAATAATTTTTATGAATTTAAAAAATAATAATATCATTATTTTCAGTTTGAAGGAACTGAAGACCTGGCATTTTTTCTGCTTGACCAAACGCGATTCTTAATGAGAATGTTACATGTTTCACATTTTGTTATGGTTTTTTCAGTTAAAATTAGTGATTACATCGATTTAAATAGTGAACCAAAATAATACATCTGCAGCACAACAATTAGCATTGAAGTAGAATTATGATTAAATTTACAATTGTCTACGACAATACCATACAATTTGACATTTAGTATAGCTGCTATTTTAAAAGTTAAAACATTGTGGAAAATACGAAACTTTGAGTAACACTCTTCGTGATTTGTATATTTTTTATTGATAAGTGATTATGACATACCGATTAACAAAATATATTAATATAAAAGATATACAGTATTATATTAAAAGAGAGTCATTGGTTTTTAGGTAGATCAAGTGATAGGGAAGTGTGTAGAGTGGAAAGAAGAATGCTGAAAAGTTAGCTAGGCAAGCATGAAACCTAGATCTGGGTTCGAATCCTAGTGCGGATGGATAGCATAGATATTCGTATCTAGACAATAATAATACTTATCTATAGATTATTAAAATATATTAGAACCATTGCTTTGATAAACCATGATTGATGGATTTAATACTTTATTAGTAGTGGAGGAAATTCATGTTTTACCCACTCATCGTCTCGATTAGCACCGTTGCCAAAATACGGGATGTGAAGTCCGTACATCATCATCCTCTCTTTTCCATGCACAGCCATCGTAACCTTGCATATCTTCCGACGTCTTCATGGCAATCTCATTTCGTATCCGTCAATATTCCTCCGTCTATTCTTCTCACATGTCCAGACCTTCATTCTATTACCCCCCCCCCCCCCCCACTCGACGCACTTCCCCTACTGTTGTGTGCCCCACTGCGCTCAACAGGAATCTCATTTCTGCTTCCCCGATATCACTTTCCTCCCCCCACCCCCCGTTGTTTGCTTTCTGCTTAATATACGGCCAAAACGATATGACTGTCTTGTTTCTGCAATATCGAGATATTAAGGCTATATGTCTTCCTACTCGCCAAAACCACGATTAAATAAATAAAATAAATAAATTCACATTTAGAGTCTACCCGCTCAGTAACGAAACCGATTGTCAGTGTTTTTTTTTTTTAATTTAAAGCGACTAAACCAACCCTGCAGGCTCCGAACACCATGCATCGACGAGTGAGCGATAACCACTCAAAGATCGATATTTCAAATATGAAACATATGAATAGGTGATTGGACAGTGCAAACACCTGCGGGAAAATGTCAGAATCAACAAGGCCAATTCAGAAAAACTTGGAATTTATTAAGTGCTTCGTTGCTAAGACGGCTCCAAATTACTTTAAATTTTAAAATGCTTTGATATTGCCTAAAAGTAAACGAAATTTTATCATCCTCTAGAAAATTTAATTCTCTTTCATATGCTCGTTCTTGTTTTTGAGTTGTTGGCTAAATCGCAATAGTATCGTTATGAAATCGACATGCCAAATTGCATTAGTACACATGCATTCTTTGTAACATTGTTGTTTATGCAAGTTGACAACAGCTTATAATAAATAACGTATAACGTTTTAATTAAATTGTAAGAATAATGTGTTGTTTTGACATACGAACAGGTAGACGTGTCTATGTTTTTATCACTAGTCACAACATGTAATTGATACTGCCAGAGATGCTGTCATCAAATGTATTTTACTTGTGCATTAGTTCGAACGGCTGCCAAAAGAGTGCGGTCAACGGGGTAACACAACGGAACAAACGACTCTAGGTTAAGATTATACGTTGCTTGTTTAGTGTTTGTGGTTTATGTTAATAAATTCAGGTTTCTGCTGGTTTCTTGGTTAACTGCTTTAGTTTTGTCTATATTTTGTCTGAAAATACATCTCACTCTTCGACCACTCAATTCTTTTTCAAATTGAATGACCTGCCAGGGTGAATTGCTATGAAAGATAATCCACCAGAGTTCAAACATTTCATATTTCTGGCGTCTGAACGAACGTTTTTAATTTTTGCCAGCTAGTGTAGTTTCTTTGTTTTTTTATTTGGTTATTCATTAATTCATTCTCCATGTACTTTTTAATCCATGCACTTATTAATTTATTCAATTATTTATCAATTGATTATGTATTTACTTTTATTTATGCACTCATTCATTGATTTATGTATTAATTTAATATATCCTATTCAGTTACTGACTGTTTCACAAAAAAGCACAAGCGCAAATTGTATTATTAGATAAAAAATGAAAATAAAAAAATAAATTTGTATTTATTTTCTACCCAGTCAGTTGCAAGAACTGATTTTCAGTGGGTATCATTAATTTATATACCAATTCATCATGTTTATTGCGCCTCGCTACTCAGTACCATAGACCCGGTCAAGTAGCCCAGACAGAGACAGAGTAATTACCTGTGTTGGCAGCCGTTGCACTCTCACACAAGTAACCGCATTGTCTCGCTTCACTATGACAATAGACTGGCTGGCTGGGCGGACAGAAATAGCTCTATAGGGTTATCTCGAGTCATCGTGCGTTGCATCAAGCCAAGACACGCGTGTCAAATCGGAGACTTCATTTTTGGTGCAAGAGATAATCCTAAAAGGAGACTAATTTTACCAAAGAACTTGCCCGTGTAGCACCAACACGCGCGTTAGATGCAGTGAGTGTTAAATCATGGCAACGCCGCAGCGCACAGGTGTTTAAAATTGGGGTGGCTATCCGACGGATCTCACTTATTCCGCATCAATGGAGAGCGGCCAACTTCGGCTTTCACATAAAATAAAGTCTTCGATTTTAATGCGCATCACTTTGTTCTCTCGTGATAACAATGATAACAATTCGATAATAATACGTTCGATCATAATTTGAATTTTAAATTTTAATATTACTTTAATTTGTTTTAATTTTATAATTTATTACTGATTTTAATTTTGTTAAACCATTTTTTTTTCAAATTGTTCCATTTTAAATAGGTATATAATTTATTGTGTTGTGTAGCTTTTGTTTTATTTAAGGGATTTGAATTATAAATTAAAGCTAATATTAATTATTCATCCTAATTAAATACATAAACTTGTTTAATAAGAATACATTATTTATACAGTCTAAAATACCCCCAGCCCTAACAATGGCGTCTGACTGTTGTAACAATTACCACTTTGCTTCTGTGTCATCTAGCTAGCTCTGCCGGTCGTACGAGGTGAAGAAAATAATATAAACATTTCATAAATTTGACGTGTGTCATTCAAAAAATAGAATCAAAATATCTGGTTCCAATGTCTTTGGTTTGACTTTGTGCACAATATTAGGATAATATAATTGAACCCGGCACCTCCACCAAAAATGGAACATTTATTAAAAAGGCGTCGATAGAAGGTGTTTTCCCTTCAAGATCTTTGACATAAATACGCTACGCTATGAAATCCCATAGAAAAACTCAAAACCAATACATTTCATCCATTTTATCCACTTTTATTCATTTGTTACCATATTGGAAAGTATTAAAACTTTAAAAAAATGTTTGCATGTCATGATAATATCTAGCGCCAAAATAAATGAAAAAAAATCATATTTAACGATACGAAAAAACATTCCTCATTCTTAAAATTTGGCCAACATAAATGTTACATTTAAATGTTGACGTTGCAAAACCAAAACCAGTGACGAGTTTATACAGCTAAAATGTTGTAGGTCTTTCATGTGTCTTAAAGAGAAAGAATATCTCGTTTTTTCACATTTTGTTTTGACATTTCAATTAGTAACTAAACTTAGTCCACGCACATTTATCACCTCTAAAACCCCAGCTTGACAGATAACGCGTTTGTCTTGTTGGCTTCCAAGGTTAGAGCAACAAAGTGTACACTCGTTGCCAAAAGATGGTGACTCGTATAGACAAAGTCACTGTCTTAGAATTTGGCGCGTTTCCATTTTATTTCTATTAATTAATGTGGTTTTAAGACGTTGCATAAAGAAAAGCGATTGCGCGTTCATGTTTTCGCATACAAATAGTATGCACAATGTTTGTCTGCACGTAGAATATCATGAGCTATTTGCCAAAACACTTACTTCTATGATAAGTTGCTATGCGGTGTTATTTCTATATTTATCGCACTGTTTGTCTTAGCGGGTAAACCACAGAGCTTGTATGGTACTTGCGTAAGAGAGGTGAGGTAGATGTGTTTCGCCATTGTTTTCTCTCTTTACAGTCATTGTTGTCAGTTAAAACCAAGGGCGATTTCCGCGTACCCGCGTTTAGGGTACTATATTTAAATTTTGGCTTTCGACTAACGCCGCCTCCATTGCCTATACCCCTATATAATTATTATTAAATGTTTATTCCAGACCATAACGCCCATACATTTCATTGAATAATGAACTAATTCATATAACTTAAACATTAATAAAAAAGTAATTAAATAATAATTTAAAACGTAGTCTCAGTACCATCTCTGCATTATATTAACGCAGATGTTAACCAGATGTCAGATCTAACAATTTCATCAATTGCAACTGACCTAGTTAAAACAAATTCCGTACATCATTTTATTCACTTTTTATTTTGACTTCTTCAAAAAGAAATTTTGTGAATTAAACATTTATAGAAGCCATCTCGTCATACCTTTGTCATCACTTATTTTAGAAGTCTGATATATTTGTGGTTGTACTTCAAATGACAAATCCTTCTAAATTTAAATTGTAGTGGGAGCAGTTTGATTGTTCGAATCGACTCAAATACCAATTTGTTAAAAGTTACGGCACATTTTCCAGTAACGATAATTCACCGTTGATCGATATGACTGTTCTAAGCGCGATGTAGGCACGGCACAGCCATTCTTATTACGCCAACATTAGATGGCTCAGCTCAGTTTGGTACGCGAATAGACCAAGTGTTCTAAACTCCATTAGGCTGCATGGTTCGACGTGAAGAATGTTGACATGTCTGTAGAGGTGATTCAGAGGAAATCCCCTGGCGGAGACTCGTTAAACTCGGAAGTCTTTGAAGTTTTTGGGTTTTTTCAGAGCTTTCCGCCGAATGAAATTTAAAGTTAAATACGTAAAGGCTGCTCCACACAGATTTTGAAGACATAATGCATAAGGTTTTAAGACGTTGTTTTTAAAACAACAATGAAAACAACGTCTTAAAACTAAAACTTTGTGTGAACGCCAGTACGTGTTTCCTATGACCCAACTTTACGACTACGCGTTAAACCTTGAATCGTATAATCTGTGTAGACCAGCCTTAAACAAAATAAAAATGGCATTAGGATCTTCTTTTCCAACTGTTAATAGGACGTAAAAAAATCGTATGAATTATAACGTTTCATGATTAGAAGGCCTCGTTGAGATGTTGAAGCACGAAGGAATGGCTCATGTCAATATATTCAGCGGAACCTCCGATGTCTGCCGGTTGAAATTGCGTTAAAATACTTGAAAATTGACACAACGTAAAACACAACATGTAATTTCCAGAGAATCTATTGTTCCAAAAAATGTATCGTACAATTTATAAATGTTCTTGTATATTTATGTATTTTAGCAATACTCCTTTCCTACACTAAATAAGAACATTTCAAAACGGAAATCTTTAGTGGAATGAAGATACATTAATATTAAAGAGCACTAAACGCTCAAGGAGATGACATTCATTTGTTTTGCTTTGTCACAAATTAAAAGCAATTTATATAGGAAGAAATTGTAAGTTCGGCAGAGTGGGGAAAAATTAACGTCGCAAATAAAATAATTCAGAAAAATATTCAGAGTTGTTTAATAGAAAAATTGTATGACAATACCATGACTGAAATAAATTAAACAGATGATGCAGGTAAAGATTTATAATGGATGTATAGAAATAAAAAAGAGAGGAAAGTACAACACACATTTTATTTGTTGTTTTATGCCTTGTTTCCAGAGAAATGCCGGAAGCACGAAATGTTCCCGAGCGACATCAAGGTCAAGAACGAGGCCTATATCGACTACGCTATTCTCGGTAAGCCGACTTCTTGTACATCTAGTACACAGTACACAGTACACAGTGCACAGTACACAGTACACAGTAGACAGTACACAGTAGACAGTAGACAGTACACAGTACACAGTAGACAGTACACAGTACACAGTAGACAGTACACAGTACACAGTACACAATACACAGTAGACAGTAGACAGTAGACAGTAGACAGTAGACAGTACACAGTAGACAGTACACAGTAGACAGTACACAGTAGACAGTAGACAGGACACAGTAGACAGTACACAGTAGACAGTACACAGTAGACAGTACACAGTACACAGTACACAGTACACAGTACACAGTACACAGTACACAGTACACAGTACACAGTACACAGTACACAGTACACAGTACACAGTACACAGTACACAGTACACAGTACACAGTACACAGTACACAGTACACAGTACACAGTACACAGTACACAGTACATTGAACACAGTACACAGTACACAGCACACAGTACGAAGTACACAGTACGCAGTATTTAGTACACAGTACACAGTATTTGGTACACAGTACACAGTATACAGTACATAGTACACAGTACACAGTACACATAGGGTGACCAAACGTCCCGGGAAACCGGAATTGTCCTGGTTTTCTGCCCCTTGTCCCGGTGTCCCGAAAAAAGCTTTCGGGACGCCCTAATGTCCCGGATTTGTCTAAAAGGGTCATATTCATTAAATTTAATGTTTTTAATAAGAAAAATATTATTTTCAGTGCAAACGAAACTCACTGTCCCCCCCCCCCCCCCAACCACCAAAAAACCGGTTTGTTGACATGTCAGTAATTTGAGCACTAGCACAGTTCTGTTTGATACCGCGTGCAGAGCGGGCTTCAATTATTGCAACGTGAGACGCAACGCGAGGAAGTTGGGACCCCCCCCCTCCTCCCCACCACCCATAAACCGGTTTGTTGACAAAGCCTAAATCAAAGACGATTCCATCCACTTCCAAAGTTGCAACCAAATCCCACTAAAATTTCTGCAAAAACGCCCTTAAAACAAAACCCTGCGGGGCTGTTTATTGGGTGACCTTCAAACCCCCCGCGGTACGTCAGCATCACGACTTAATTTTATTTGTCCTGGATTTTATTTTTGGAAATATGGTCACTCTAAGTACACAGTACATAGTACACATTACATCCAGTGGGTCATTTAATCACATCTGATTTAGAGTCTTGTGAACACTTATGTGCTTTACTCTTCTTAACACCATCAATAACGAAGTGTCCGTGGGAGATCAAAACTAATGAGTTTTCTACACACATAATAGTAAAATGGAACACACATCTTTGTGTTACTGTAACGAACAATTAGCTGGTCTTATCATAACAAAATATGCGTATGATTAATGGATTGACTGATTTTATGATGGATTGAGTGATTGATGTTTATATGGATTGACTGATGGATTGATAGGGATATGGATTTATGGATTAACTGATTCATTGACTTATTGATGAATTGTTTTATTGATAGATTGATTGATAGCTAGACTGATGGATAGATTTATTGAATGATGTATTGATTGATGGATTGACTAATGTATTGATGTATTGACTAATGTGTTGTGTTGTAGATTACAACCGCACGGAAGCCTCCTTTTCCATCATCAGTCTTCTGTTGTTGTTGATGGGCCTGACCTTCTCAGTGTACACATTCAGGAACCCCAGATATATGTTCAAGAGACTGGCTGGCGGGATACACTTTCTGACAGGTGAGAGTTGATCTAAGTGACGGTTGTCAACAGGTACAATAGAACGCTAAAGATTCCTGTAGATCCATATTAATTTTGTGATCAAATGTGGAATTGGACTCAACCAATACTTATTTTAATTAATACTTGCATTCACAATGAAGAGATCAGAGATATTTTTGAGGGTTGTCCAAAGGTAAAATAGAACGCTTAAAGATTCTTGTAGATCCATGTTAATTTTGTGATAAAATGTGGAATTTGACTCACCAAATACTTATTTTAATTTATATTTGCATCCACAATGGAAAGATGTTTGGATTATAATTAGTTTACATTGTAAAAAGAAGACGTGTTTTTTATATTTATTTTTAATTATGTATTTATCATCAACAAGGACAAAGCCTCACACGAGTGATATAATATATTGAAATGTATACACAGATATACACAGAGATAAATCAACCCAGACTAGTCTGAGAATAGATTTTTAGCGATGTTTTATACCGCCCCCATTTCTCCTGCGCTAATCCGCAATGACGCCTCGACTAGGAATGAAGTTTTCTAGGTGTTGATGTCAAATGAATCGTGTTGACTATATACATCAGTGTTTTTGTCGCTTGCCAAGTGTGTCCTAGACACCTTACAGATGTAGTTGAAACTGTAGGTTATGTCTTTTTCTGATGCCAATCTGGCACACGAGATACATTTTTATGTTTTTAAAGAGATTAATCGATTTGGGTTGATAAGGTGAAGGACACGACTTCCACACGCTTTGGAACATTTCAAACAAACAACTAAAAAATCTCCCGTGATTGAAGAAAGTATAAACTGATTGATATTTGTGTTTAACGCTGTACTCGACAACTAGGTCATATGACGTCGAGAGGGAGGGGGGAAGGGAGGGGGAAGGGAGGGGGGGTTGATTGGAGGAAGTAAAAATTAATTATACGTTACAGTAGTGAGGGGCCATGCATTATATACCTTGATATTTTGAGTAATGAAATTAAATACACATTTTATTAAAGCTGCCTTTCTCTAACTAATTTGTCTTCCATACTGAATACATGGTAGTACTATCAACTTCTAACGGTAACTAATTCGGAAATATTCTGACAAATTTGAAATATCGCAACATCCTTGAGATGTCTGTAGCAATATTAATAATATAACTACTTATTATGTCGAATAGCTTGTCTTCTCCATGGCAACCACCAATCAAAACTCTTGAAATCCTCCAAATAGCTTAAATGCTACAAATAGCTTACTTATTAGGAGATTGTAAGACCGGCCCTTAGTATAATATTTAACAGTATTCTAAGCTGTTACTTACCTGGTGGTACTAAGATCTTTGAAACCTTCCAGATATTACACTCGATTACATCATGAGTCATGACTCAAAGCGACAATTCAGATATATTCTCCCTTTTCTTTATTTCTTTTCAAATGGGAATGTTAATAATGTGAGAACATCTTTTAAAACGTTCTCGTAACGCCAAACTATTTGGCATCCCAAAGCACTTGGCAACCCAAAGCCCTAGAAAATCAAAGATATCAATAACACGTATACAAGTCAACATCTCAAAACTACGAGAAATTGCTCTCGTTAATGTCTTTGCTATTTCGAACTTGGACCAGGTGAAAACCGCCCGGTATGAAACAAGGATTTCTTTATGAACTAAGAGAAAAGAAACAAACTAAGCACCTGTAAAACCTCTTCAAATACCTTCGTACGCATCAGAATGCTTATAAAACTTGGCACCTGTCTAAGTTTATTTGTTAAATCTCTGTAATCTTTTTACCGTGCCAAGAGAGCGACGAACCATTGGCGTCGGCCTAGGCGTCTCTCTGGCGTCCGTGAAACTGACTAAACGTCGCAAGACTCGACATTAACAGTCACACATTCACTTTACTTTATTTTCTGTGACCAGATGGGTAATATTATAATGTTGTACACATACGCCAGAACCAACAGAAATGTTTGTTGTTTTGACTGTTTTTTTAATGGAGTTTCTACAACTTACAAGCTATGGAACAAGGAAGAATATAGTCGTAAAGTATGCACGTATAGTATGGTATATAGTATAATCTAATATCTACTCTAAGACCAGCCTGACTTTTGACATATTGTGTATTACAGGTCCATATCTGAGAACAAATGTCTAAACAAATGTCAAAGGTCTAAAGTTTAAAACACTTCATATTTAAACTGCAAATAGCACTGAGAAAATAGGTTAAAATTTTCATTTTGATACACACAATAGGTAATGGGTAAAACTGTTATGAAGAAAGCTGTACTTGTGTCTGTTCTATTATTGTTTAGAATCGATCTGTTCATTACAAGTGCGGAAATACTAACTTCTGTGTTTGACCTGGGCTTGTTTGTATTCACTAAAGGTCCAAAGTTAGGTTGGTCACATTGTTAAGGAAAAATAGGCTTATGAATCTACACTTAGTTCCAGTCTAAATAACACTCGGCCAATCACTGACCTTAAAGGAAGGCGATGGTATTCTTGAGATCATAAATGTCAAACATCCCATTGTTCAACAAAGCACCCACCTTCTCAGCCGGTACCGACATCTACAAACCAAATGGACAACCACGGGTACCGTAAACCGTGTATATAAAGAAAGGTCCCATTTTTTAACCGTGTGTCCATCCAGTTGACTGTAGCCTGATATTTTAGATAAGACACGTTTACAAGTCTCAACAAATTAGGCGCCGGCTAAGTAGCCCTTTGAGGTCAGTAATTGGCAGGATGATAGCTATAGCGATTAATCATCTTAGAATTACACCACTGTCACCAACGTACTATAGACACTTGTTGCATGGAGAGTAGACCACTCTACAGGTTGTTCTAACTCATGTGTTGTGTTGTGTTGCGTCTAGATGCCTGCGTGCTGGCAGTGATAGAAGTCACCATCAGCTCTATAGCCTACGAGCAGAAGAATCTACCCTTGGTGTTCCCGCCTGGCGCGACCTACAGCTATGGTTACTCCATCTTCCTAGCGTGGCTGGTGTTCTAACTCATGTGTTGTGTCGCGTAGGTGCCTGCGTGCTGGCAGTGATAGAAGTCACCATCAGCTCTATAGCCTACGAGCAGAAGAATCTACCCTTTGTATGGATATTTTTTTTTTCAAGAACACTCTTGTTATCTTAATGCACTACATCCAGTCATTGAATTACCGGTCCCGGTGGTCTAGGGGTTATGGCGCCCACCCGGCAAGTGGGAGACCTGGGTTCGATTCCCAGTCGGGGTTGGTTTTTAATTTCTGGATTTTCAATCTCCCCTTCGTGTTCCCGCCTGGCGCGACCTACAGCTATGGTTACTCCATCTTCCTAGCGTGGCTGGTGTTCTAACTCATGTGTTGTGTTGCGTCTAGGTGCCTGCGTGCTGGCTGTGATAGAAGTCACCATCAGCTCTATAGCCTACGAGCAGAAGAATCTACCCTTTGTGTTCCCGCCCGGCGCGACCTACAGCTATGGTTACTCCATCTTCCTAGCGTGGCTGGTGTTCTAACTCATGTGTTGTGTTGCGTCTAGGTGCCTGCGTGCTGGCAGTGATAGAAGTCACCATCAGCTCTATAGCCTACGAGCAGAAGAATCTACCCTTCGTGTTCCCGCCTGGCGCGACCTACAGCTATGGTTACTCCATCTTCCTAGCGTGGCTGGTGTTCGTAATGATCATAACCTCGGGCTGTGCCTTCATGCTCTACTCGAAGTGAGTATATACGTCCACTGTCACGCCCACTACTCCACGACCACGCCCACTACACATTTTTCAACAACTTTTTACAACATTTTATGGTTATACCAATCAAACATGGTATTTTTGTTATATATATCTGCTCCATGTGTCCAACAATGAAGTTGGGTAGGGGATAGGAAATTAATCCCATCATTTTCTGATCAAGGTTTGACAGGAGTAGCTTTCTGGCAAGTCAGAAAGACAATAATGAATAAATTAATAGAATTGGTGGACAAGCCTCAGGTTATCTACAAAATAACGTGGTTAACGTTTTCATCACGGAGACTTCCACCAGTTCAAGTTTTTGACGACACCTATAAAAAGCCTCTTCTTTTTCAAGGTTAAAACAATGTTAGTCTCTAATCTGAAAAGGTAGGCCTACCGTCGAACCTGAAACATTGATTTAGAAAAAGGCGATATTTGATTGGCTCAACAGTAAAATGTTACTTTTCTTATATAATTATCACTACTTAGTGAACTTACTACTTACTGTAACTTAGTGTAGTATAAACCTAGCTCGTCTTGTACTGAGGCAAAATTAAACGTAATGAATTTATGATTATACAGCTATTTTTAGACTTTATTACACCTTGCACCACGTGTAAATAAATTAACTTCAACACATCAAATTGTTGAAACCGTGCCAAAATTGTGCATCTAAATATCACATAAATTAACAAGCATACTGCAACTATGGTCCCTGCAACATACACTACAATTACCAACACATTTTGGAGAAATTTTAGAATTTGTAAAATTTACTTTCGCGTTTGGAGCGCAGGCTGAAAACTACCACCACCACCACTTACCCATCTAGGGACGTGGGTTCTAATCCCGGATAATGTATGGATTTTCTTGTTTCAATTCTCCTTCATCTATCAGATCACCCATCATCATCTCGAATAGCATTATTATAAACATAGAGACAAAACAACGAGGATCATAAATGAATAAAATATAGTAAATATTGTGTTATCGCTAACTTTGTGTGTTCCAGAAAACGGAAGGGATCCAGAGCTCCAACCGAGGAACTGGGAATGGCGGACGAACCAACCATCATCGGACGATAGCTGCAACAACAACAACAACAACAACACATTTACGTTCACACTTTTCGTTCTTACATCCAGAAAAACATACATTTCTGTACACATGATGAATGTTTTCATACAGTTCTCACATATACTACCAAAGATTGTTTAGCACATTGTTTGAGGAAGCAATGTCGATTTAAAACTGCCCCTGTATTTGGTTAAAGAAAGCGAAAGGATTTGTTTTGAGAAATCATTGCTTATAGTTACACCTCAAAATCTCTTCACGATCGATTTTGTATAATGATATTTTGTAGTTTCGAGTATTGGTCAACGTTTCCCTCATTTAACGACGTTTTGCTGGCTTAATCGCCAGCATTTTCAAGTGACAATCCGGGCTCCAAACGCTGACCGTACTCGATGTAGTTGCTGACGGAAAAGTAAGCGAAACATTGGGAAAGAAGGTTTGATCTCAATCACAAAACGTGTACCAATACCTAAAAACATAAAACATCATAGTAAGTCAACGAAATCATACGTCACAACATTATATTATTATGAAAAATAAATACAAACAATCATATTTTCTCTCAGGCCATATTTATATGCCCACCTATATGCACATGTTGATACGAAAAGACAGGCAATATTAACTTTGTGTGGCTCGTTGGCCTTAGTTTATGCCTGCTTATATGCAGAAAGTCCAGGGTTTGATTCCCTGTTAGTATTTTTCTTACTTACCTGACATCTTTCTGTACATGATAGACCTACTGGCGAATATGTAAAGGATGAGTTTGAAGCCATCGTATAAACGAATTGATGTAATGTTCTTGTAACTGAGGGATGAATAGAAAATGAATACAAATTTACTTGTTTCTGTTTCGTTGTCTGAGCTTTAGAGAATCGGTTTTCTATTTTTCGTGATGTGCCAGAAATGTTTATTTTTCACTTCTCACTCTTTATGTTGTTATCTTCATGAAGTTTTAAATAATCTGGCGTGATTTAACAAACATACCGTTTATAACACATTAATTTTGACATATTCATGGCATTAGTATTGTATTGTTAAATGGATATTCCTCAACTGTTCGAAGGTTATTTTTACATTTTATTTAATTTTTGGGAAAGAAAAAATACGTTTTTGTTATTTTGTATCGTCCTTTATTTAATTATTATGTACTGCTATGTAATTATCACAACCTGACCGTAAAATACGATTGGCAAAATTGATTACGATTATTCTTTTCATGGTTGTTTATAATTAATTCTTGTTAAATATTTGTTATTGTTATTAAGTGTTTTGTAAGGGTTAAATATCACACCAATAATAGAGTCAAATTGTGTCACAGTTTTCACTCGTAACTAAGTACCTTAATTCTTATGTCAACTTATTTATAACAACTGTATTTGATGGTAGATATATTATTGCAAACATAATATTTATGCAGGTTCATTAAAACCTATGTGAACTTATTATTTAAACCAAGAAACTTCTTTATATTCTGTGTGTTTGAGTATTTTGTTAATAGTTCTATCATTTTATAAGTTAAATGCTTATTCAATATTATTGTAAATACAAAATTGAGTACAACCTTAAAACATAAGCTTGCATGATGTGTACTGTGTTTGTGTAAGTGCAACTGAATAGAATGGCCAATGTGTAATCAAATAGTCTAGTAATAACATGTGCACTTCTATATTTTCTTCTTTGAACTAGTACTGTAAAGAGTTAAATATTGTTTCAATAAATCATATAATGCCTTCCATATGTAATTAAGTACAACAACTGGATGTTATTGTAACAATAAAAAATGCACATTTACGGTATTACTTATTGAAACTATCTAACTAGTAACTTTTCATTGAGTGTGAGATCAAAATTTGTGTAAATATAAGCTGTGGCCTAATAATAAATGTCGCTTGAAAGACTATATTCTTAAATCTTCATACTCTGTATTGGTGAAATGTTATTCATCATGTTAAAAGACATTTTCTTTTGTAACAATCTAGAACGGTGTGGTTCTTTGTTATCATTTATTTACGTATTTAATAAACTTTCTATGTGTTCATTTAAGTTGATGTATTTTATTTTATTCCCCCACGTCCTGTCACTGTTCAAATAATGCAACGTAAAACGTAACTATTCTTATATTTACGATCTCACCGTTAGAGACGGCAATTATAGGTAGAAGGGGTCGTCCATACATGATGTCACACAATTTTAGGAGGGGGGGGGGGGGGAGGGGAGAGGGAGTCAGGCTTTCTGTAACATCCATACATGATACATGCACTGCATATTATGTCATTTGTAGTGCAGATGTTGTTTCCAGTATTTTCTAATTTTCAAATAATCCCGCAATATTATCACGCAGTTTCTTAACTTGTTCTTTTGCCACTAGAATGCACCACCAGTTGAAAATGAGGACACGTACTGGGTCAAGCTTGGTTGTAAATCTCTTTGAGTCGATGTGACTGATTTTTCCCCAGTGTTTTTTTTTTTTTTTTTTTTTACAAAATATGTTTTATGAGGACTGGCGTGTGTGGGGGGGGGGGGGCAGGGAATTATTAATTTTATTGTGACATCATTAAAATGAAAATCTGATTTATTATTATGTAATTATTTATTTCCAATTGTGGGCAGCTGATAGGATGATAGGAAATGGCATTATGCCCCATACACAGTGTATTTACACATCATAAAAACACAATACAAACTATGGAAGATATGAATTTGTCTTGAATTTTTAGTCTCCATGTAGGTTTCTGGAAAATTTAGCCGGCTGTATATAATGACTCGTAGATAAATGTGCTTCTAGAGGCAGCTATAGGGTTTTACGAAAAAAAAAATACAATTTAAAAATCGATTAACCGCATTAGAAAAAGTAAGTTTCATGGCGAAATAATTATGTTTAAATAATAAATGGTTATTCATCAGCTGATCTTGTCTTTAACAACGCATTTTCTTAGTTAACAATCAGTTGAGATCATAAATTCAAAATTCACTGTATTCTCCTGAATATTTATTAATGCGTAATAACATGAGTACAAATATCAACATTCTAGATATTAAAATTAAACCATATTTGAACTCGAGTATGGGTTTTACTTAAAATTACCAAAAACTATCAAACATTTTGATAAATTAATCGTTCACTGTGTCTAGCTGTCTAGGGTGATCATAATTAAAACTTGTGTGGGCCCGTTGCCCCAGCTGCCAGAGACAAACATCTTTTGGGGTAATTTTACCCTCAAGACAGCGTTTAGAACTGTTATGCGCCACACAGACATTATTCGTAAGGAACATATTCTTTGCATCTTTTTCTTTACATTTATTTGTTTTGTGTTGTGACTTTGTAAGCCAGCCAGTTATCGTTTTACCATTGGAATAATTGTTTCATTACTTGATTTATTTGTTCTGTTGTTCAATGTCTGTGTCGGTATTGTTGTCCACCCGGTACTCGATCGTTAAGGGCATTAGATCAGACTCATCGCGTTATCATAGTCACATGGGCAAGTCGGGTGACTTTGTTGATAACTGATAGTGCGCTGGCGTTCCCAACGCATCCTCTGTACGCGTCACCCTGCTTGTTTGCGTTCATACAGAACTTTCTGAAATGTAGCGATTGAATATACACAGCCAAGCTGAGATTGAGATTTTGGAAATCTGGTATGAATTTTTAACCAAGCTGAGATTTGTGGAAACGTGGTATGAATCTCTAACCCCTCGCCCCGCACCTCCCTCATATTTCATACCAGTAATCTAGACTTTCATACGGGCTGGGTGTCATGTCGACCGTTTTATTCCCCCCCCCCCTCCCCCCAAACCTTTTTTTTTTTTTTTTTTTTTTATAATTTGGACGAACTTCCCAGGCATGAAGTATCTCACTCTCAAATAAGCCATCAGTCTCCGAATGTGAATGAGCGGAATAAACGGTGAAGAATAGGCAGCTTATTACATTGATTTCACATGATTTAATTAATTAATTGTAATAAGTTATAACTGTATGTGGGTACAAGCTATTATTGTGCAAGTTATTATAGTTAAGTAAAATACAAGTACAGTCAAAAGCTAACGGTAACGTGTGACCCCCCCCCCCCCCCCTCCTAAAGATACTCTTTTGTTATGAGAAGAAAACGATACAACAGTTGTCCCAACGAAGCCTATCTCACAAAAGAAGGTCGATTTTGAGACTTGTGCTGTTTTTGACGGAATTAAATAGAATATGCTTTTCTGAATCCGAAACCGTAAACCGTTTTCGGCGCTGATGAATCGTTAGTCCGCAAATAAATATACCGTTTCAAAACGGTATGGGTGAGAATTTGCAATTGAAACGCGACCAGCAAAAGCAGCCATTCCAATCGAACGGTGCTACCTATAATTATGGAACTTGGCATAAGTATTCAGAACAGGTGACCAGTGAAGGAAACGAACAAGTTGAGTCCCCGAGGTTTCACAAACAGACGTGACGTGTCGTCAAATATATGGCTACACAACAAACGTTTAGGGGTTTTTAATTCTTTACGGTTATACCATGAAAACAATGATGTCATGTATTTAAAAAGAATATAAAAACAAATAAAAATCTAACTTTTCTTGGATTTTTACTCTTCATAATCGTTTCTGGAAACTTTGACTGTCTAGCTCCAATAATATGAGATGTAGATCAAAATGTGCTTCTAGGGGCGATAGGGCTTTATGATTCCAAAATAAAGATACAAACTCAAAATCGGTTCACTGACAAGGAGGTACAGGCGTTACAAAAAGTAAGTTTCATGGAGGATATATATATATAATTGGTTACTCATCAGCTAGTCTTGTCTTTACACTATATTTCCTTAATTAACAATCAATTGAGATTATTAATTCAAAATTCACTGTATTATCCTGAACTTTTATTGAAATATAATTATAGTAACATGAGTGCAAATGTCAATATTCTAGATATTAAAATAAAGCCATATTTGAACTTGAGTATGGTACAAAAGATATCAATTAAAAGTTGCATTACATTTTGACGCACTTATCGTTCACTATGTTTACACTGTCTAGGGTGTCAGTATATAAAAACGAAAAACTGGGACATTGGAATTGAGATTACGTCGGACTTGCGTGCGCCCTAGGGATCTGGGGCGTAGCCCCAGCTGCCAGAGGCAAACATGTGTTGGGGTAATTTAAAAAACAACCCAACAAAACAATATTATTCATGGAGAACATTAATTACATATTTTTCTTTACATTTAGTTGTTTTGTGCTGTGACTTTGTAAGCCAGCCTTTTACCTCTGGAATAATTGTGTCATTAGTTGATTTATTTGGTATGTTGCTCAATTTCTGTCTCGGTACTTTTGCCCACCCGGTACTCGATTAGATCAGCAGACTCACCGCGATGTCATACGGACCAGTGGGGTGACTGTTGTTGACAACTGATAGGTAGTGCACTGGCCTTGACTACGCCCGTACGCGTCACCCTGCTTGTTTGCGTTCATGTACAACTTTCTAGAATGAAGCAACTGAATCTATACAGCCAAGCTGAAATTTGTGAAAACCTGGGATGAATCTCTAACCCCTGTTTTAAGCCCTCGCCCCTCATCCCCCCCCTCACATTTCATACCACTAATTTAGACACATATATTTGTGGTGTCGACCGTTTTATTGGACCCGCCCCCCCCCCTCCCCCCCGTTTTGTCTTTATAATTTGGACGAGTTTCCCAGGCATGAAGTATCTTCACCCCAAAATTAGCGAGCAATCGCCCCCCCCCCCCACCCCCGAATGCGGACTGGCGGAATAAACGATAAAGAACATCAACCAGCTTATTTTCTTGATTTCACATATAGTAAAATCCTCATATTATGATTAATTTATTATAAGTTATAACTGTATATAAAAAGTACAATCTATTATTGTAAGTTATTATAACTAAGTACAATACAGTTACGGGTTACAGTCAAAAGCTAGCGGTAATGTGTGACCCCCCCCCCTCACCCCCCTAAAAACACTTTTGTAGCGAGGAGCAAAACAATGCAAGAGTTGTTCCAACGAAACCCGTCTCAGAAAGATCGATTTTGGACTTGTGTTGTTTTCGACGGAATTAAATATTATGCTTTTCTGAATCCGAAACCGTAAACCGTTGTATACAAATATGTAAATACAAAGAAAAATTACAAGCCATTAAGTACAATTACAAAATACAAAATAGGTAAAATCTAGTTGTACATTAACACATAAAAAATTAATTATGAATAGATATAAAGAAATACGAAATAATACAATGAAATTATTAGGGATAATAATATATTAATTATGAGGAACGTAATTTATAAGATATATGAAAATGATAAAGTTCGAGGTTACAATGGTTGCAGTTTGTGTGGGGGATAAGGAAGGGTATTTGAACTTTGGTTACATAGAGAAAGATACTTCTTCAAACATTAGTGATTTTATTTTGGGAAGGTTAGAATTTTACACACGGTTTTTGTATCCAGTAATAAGAGTTATGAATCTGTCGTGGATGGGAAGGAAGGAGATCGTACTGTAGACGTCGGTGTTGTGGGTCCAGGGTGCAAGGCGGGAAGTACGGCGTAACATTCTTCGTTCAAGGGCAGAGCGATTGATAAGGTGACCTGGTAATACTGAAGCTAATACATTTGCAGACATTTGAAGACGGGGCGAGTAAAAGCTTTATACGTATTTATTTTATGTATAGGCTATTGCAGAGCCACCGTCTGTGCGGAGGCTCTCTTCAGCCGTACAGTTAATTACACATGTAAACAGAAACAAACATTACAAACCATTAATAACAAATACACAATACAAAATACAAAATAGGTACAATTGATACAAAATGCATTTTGAATATATAAAGAAATATGAAATAATACAATGAAATAATTATAATAATTTATTAATTATGAGGAACTAAATTTAAAAGATATATAAAAATGACATTTGTACCTATCAGGCTATCAGCGTGGCATGTTTGCTACCCTAGGCAGCCGCGTATAAGTATTAGAATAGGTGGGGACTCTCTTTAGCCTCCTTTATATTAGTACAGTAGTTTACAATATTTTAGAATATATTACATATTAACAATCTAGCTTACAAGTACATGAACAGGAAATACAGAAAATAATGTGGCTGTGCAAATATTTCAATCGGTAATGATATGGTATATGGTGAATACTGAATAGGGAGGTAAATAGATGGATCCAGTTTCATTATGCGTTGTTAGTTTAATGTTCATTTAGGGTGTGGGGAGGGAAGGGATATTTAAATTTTGGTTTTCTGTCGAATGTAACAGGGGTTGTGAATAGTTGACTGAGGTGGTGGCTGGGAGAGTTCAAGTCATCCACCGGACTATAAAGCCCAGCCGCAGAAGAGAGTTTACGAACTAACTAACTAACTAACGTATTTTATTATTGATTTTTTTTTTTAAATATTACAATAATTTTGTATCCCCTAATTTAGTAGATAGGTACTGATAACCTAATCTTTGTGCCTTTAAACAGCATTTATAATAATAATAATTCAATTTATTAGAGTGGAAAACAACACTCATGGGCGTTTCCTGTTATCTGCATAAGTTTATCTCTTGAATCACGCCACACTGCATAATCAAAACATCCTGAAAATGTAATTGTGTCATTTGATTTGATTTTTATTTTCACTTTGACTTATACATATTGTATAGTAGTATTTGTTTTTATTGCCAGTGGCGTAAGTAAGAGGGGTGGAGGTCTAGGGGCTTTAAACCTCCCCCCCCCCCGAAACTGATTTTCATTCGTAAATTCGTTCTTACCGATCAGCCTCTCGAACGATTTTAAAACTAAAAATATGTTTTAAAAGCCCTTAAAAACTACGATTGGGGATCTAATCTAAATTTTATTATTAGGCCTTTATTTGCAACAGAATACAAATTCCACTAGTGCAAAATCAATATAGACATACACAAACAACGGGGAAAAGTATATTTTTAAGCATTTTTTGTGTGCATCTCTCATTAATATGGCGCATCTCAGTCGTTATGTAATAATGTCACCAGATTGGCTTCGGGAAGGTTCGAGACGTTCACTGTACACAACAATAGGGCGTTGGTTTGCATCACCATAATATATGGCTTGAAACTTGGTACTTTGCTTTTAGTCTCATATGTCAATATCGTCCGCATGATTCACCTGCCCAGGGACTGTTATCGTGGTGGGTATGTTTGCGTGCTTGGTTGATCCCGAGAGCTGGAGCGTATGTTTCTAGGGCCCCCCTAGCAACAAGTCGAAAAGCCAGACGAATCCAGTCCTCCACTTTCCCTATTTCTCCCCTTTACGTCCTACTTGTCCCTTTCCCCCAATCACCCCCCGGCGCCATATGACCATAGTTGTCGAGTGCGTCGTTAAACACCAACTATCCTAATTAAATCAATCATATTATTATCCATTGTAGCTTAAATGGCATCACTGCATTATTATAGAATATAAAAATAATTCTTATGGTGATTTTTAAAGTATACCACCATCCGATTTGGGGGCGAATGCTAGGATGGGTACAACTAATGGGCAACGACCGTACACATAATTATATCATAATTATACAGTTTGGTTTGGAGAAAATAATATGAACATTGAACAATGCTATTAATTAATTAGTTGTAAGCAAGGCCATATTACCCAATAGACGGACTTGGCACTGCTTAGACCGCCGAGAGACAGGGGCGCCTGCCCCCCCCCCCCCTCGTCTCACAGAATATCTAATGCACAAATTAAGAAAATCTATATGAATTAATGACTGGCAGATGATAAGATTGACTAATTAAAAAAATAGCATAAAACTGACACTGCACTCGTTTATTGTTTGTGTGTTTACCCAACAACTCCAAAACATTGCTTAAAAGGCATGCTGAAAAAGTTGCTTTGTGAGCATTGATTGGGGGCGTACAAGTCATGTCAGTGTCACAGGTTTTCTAATCCCCTGCTTTTGTGGGTACGTAGTTGTTTTCCAAGAAATGTGTATTTACAATACAAAGGATGAAACTTCGTCGATGGGGAGGGGGATGAGCTGTTGGATTAACCAGGCGTAAGTCCGACCCAACACATTTATACAAATATTTGTCGTCTTGGTCATTTCAGTTGCCTAGGTAGATCCCTTAGCTAAGTCACTTTTCGAGTGCGAGACGTGCATGAACAACCTACATATAATCAAAAATAGCATATAATCACTTCGATATTTTGAATTCCAAAGTGGGGGGGGGGGGGGGGGGGGCTTAAAGGTTGTGCCTATGTTGTCATCCATAGTTAAAACGGCCCTGGTTGTAAGTGAAGTTAAATAGGGTAAACATGTAAATAAATAATATACATTAATTTTGGTGTCCGTAAAACATGTTCGCCCCGGTTTACCGCCAATGTATATATATTACAACAATAAAATAACAAAAATAATATTAATACAATAATTGACAACGCATTAGATGGGATAAACGCCCCACTAACATGAAATAATCAATACCGAGCTGCTGTTATCTCGTGATAGTAGTAGTCTAGTCCTCGAGTTGTCCGCGTAGCAACACAGTCGGCTGTTGATGACGTAACGAACCGAAGCTATTTATTGGGGTGCGCTCTTGCCGCAAGGCTCATTTGCTGTCCAAAATTCGTGGAGTCAACACATCACCAGGTAAGCCTCGGCATTACTTACTGCTAGCTGTTCGCTTTGATACCTTCCATTGTTCGCCATTTCTGTGTAGTATTGCTCAATTAATTCAATATTATTGGTTTTCATTACTAAAGTTATTAATTTATATAATATATTATTCATGTAATTATTATTATTATTTACAATGCATCGCGGTTTTAGAAAACATTTTATCGGCTAATGATATAATTTATTTGAGTGAGCTTTTCTTTGTTCCGTCTCCATTTGACTTCCATTAGACCTATCTTCCGTTGGTAATAGCTATCTGTGTATTAATATCGTCGCTTTTCAGTCCACTATATAATATATTGGTTTAAAACGCAAAATTTGCACCACGTGGTTTTAGAAATGTACTATGTACCGGTTTTTTCGTGCCATACCCTGTTCATTTTACAATCTACAAGCTGAATGTAGCACAGTGCTACACAAAGATTAGTGAGCTTATTCTTGTTATGTTAGTAGATTTGTGAGAATAATTTAGCAACTACTTTCAATTCACGCTGAAGGTTTGTTCGCGGCTTGGTATGGGTCTAGGGCCCCATGTATTTCGGTTGACCTTGTGGTAGCATGAGAAATGACAAATGTTCCAAGCTAATTTATTTGTCAAAATACGCGAAAATGATTTTAGCAACTATTCTCATGTCAAAATATTGTTCGTGGCATGTTCCGGATCTAGGAATTTCGGTTGAGCCTGCAGTTAACGTTTTAGGTTGGTCTCATACCCGTAAGACATTCCCGAAGTTCTAACGTTTATTGGCAAATCTACATTTTATGTTTCGTGTTTTTTTTTTTTTTTTTAGAATAGCTTCACTTCTTATGGCAATTGGCTCGTTTTCTTGAACATACTGATGTATGTTCATTGTTTCCAGACTTGATGGTGCGTTGCGCTTTTGGACAGTCCCAAACCCAGGGTCTGTCGTCGCCTGTAAGAACGGGGGTCCGCATTTATTGGCGACAACTGTGCCTGGGTCGCCGACAGCCAGCTGACCTCGAGAGCTTCCTGGAGCGTCGCACTGTACCAGCATCAGGATCCTTTGGTGAGTCAACTATAGCTGCTAAAATTGATATACCTAGGCTTCATAATACTGTAAATTTACTCGAAACTGAGATGACCGCGAATTTAAAGGAGTACATATTAAAATAATGTAATAATAAAGATTGAAGAAATAAAATTAAAATCGATCAACTTGCTTAAAAATTACCAGGGTTAATTATTGTAGCAAGGATTAGTTGATAACAAATCTAAATTTAACTCTTTTTGTTTCATTGTAGTTGGAAGTTCCACGACTGCGCAGCCAATGCGTGATGGGCCATGGGGAGTCTTCACCGCCGAGATCTTCAAGAACCTCGCTGAACGTTACACAGTACCTACGTGGAGCTGTTTCGGTGAGTAAACTTTCTTAAATGAAAGAGAGCCTTAAGGCACTTTCATAGCAACACGGCAACACGTTTTTGCCGGACCGGCAAGTCAGGTGAACCAATCAGGGCAGGCACGGCAAGTTTCCGATTGGTTCACGTGATCTGCCGGTCCGGAAAAACGTGTTGCCGTGTTGCTATGAAAGCGCCTTTACAGTCTGTCTAGTGACAGTTATAATTTGTGGAGTAATAATTAAATTGTAAATTAACAAATTAATCAATTGACAAGGCAAGGGTTGAGATATGAGAAGATTTTTACACTCTTAGAGTTTAGATTTTTATAAATTTCTTTTAAATGAAACAATTTTCTCAGTTATTTGTTTTTGTAATGAAATCCACAGCATATCAACCACCACATCGGATTGAAACACATCAAATAGGTTTTGCATTTTTATTTTATTTATTTGTCCAGTTTAGTGCTCTTTTGTTCAATTACAGAACTTTTATACATATACCGTAGTTAGTGACCAAAACTTGTTCATTTATGCATATGACTGATGTTGAATCTTAAATTTCCAGATGCGAGTGAGTGCAAGCTGACGGAAGGCTGCCTAACACGGATATACTTGGCTGCGAGAATGGATGTCTGGACTCCGATCTTCATGTGAGACATCCAGCTTACCTCAAGAGTTTTCATCGAGCGTCGCTACGGGAGTACCGGGATAAGAATGATGAGGTGAGTTAACTACTATTACTCTTAAAGGTTCGAAGCCCCCATAAAGTGTAGAAAGATTTTTGTATTTTCCTTTTTTTCTATCTTGAATGGTGGATAAAATGAAATAAATTACCAAAAGTTATTTTTAAATTAACTTCCCCAAGTATGAAGGAAGGAAGGAAGCATTGAAGCAATACATATTTCTACAAATTAAGAAACCACAACAAATAGGGTTTGTATTTTTATTTTATTTCTTTGACCAGTTTAGAGAGCTCTTTCTTAATTACAGAACATTTATACATCAGTTAATGACCAAAACTTTTATATTTACATAAAATACAAGTAAATAACATATTCAATTTGTGTACAGGCTGCGTTTAGTTCCATTTATTAATAGTATGACTAAAATGTTGAATATCTTCCATTTCCAGATGCGGTGGGCTTGTATGTTGACAGAAGGCTACACAACACCTGGCTCTGGCCTCTTCACACGATCGCCGTCTAGGACATCCAGCTTACCTCGAGAGCTTTCATCGAGCGTCGCTACGAGAGTACCGGGATAAGAATGATGAGGTGAGTTAACTACTCTTACTCCTAAAGTGTTGGTTAAGTTAATGACTGGTTGAGCATAGGCGCACAATTAGCAACACTTTGTGGAAAAATATAAATAAGCTTACATTTGAAAACTTAATAAATATGAAAGCGTCTCCGATTCAAAATAATATACTAATATAAATATATTTCAAATGCATGTTTGGTACTGCCTAGCACTGATGGAAATAAAAGTAGCCTAGTATAGTTAGTTTGTGGGAAAAAATTTAAAGAATAACAATATTTTTTTAACTATTAAAGCAGCAAGGGGGGAGATTTTGTCTTAGGTTCGAATCATAAATTAGAGCTAATGTCACAAAAACTTAATACAGTGTTCACATAACCCTATTAAAAAGTAAAAAATACATCAAAGTATAGAACAGGCTGAGATTATTAATGAATATGACTAATATTATATCTTTGTTTCCAGATGGACTGTGCTGGCAGAATGCTTCACAACACAGATATACCTGGCTGTGAGAAGAGACGTGTGGAATCTTAACTCGATCGCCATCTGGGACATCCAGCTTACCTCGAGAACTTGCATCGAGCGTCGCTACGAGAGTACCAGAATAAGAACTATGAGGTGAGTTAACTACCTACTCTTAATCCTAAAGTCACTGGTTGAGCATAGGCGCACAATTAGCAACATTTTGTGGAAAAATAAAATTAGGCTTACATTTGAAAATTTAGAACATAAATATGAAAGGTTTTCCAAAACAAAATACTGACTATAACTATATTTCAAATACATGTAATTTCGATACTGCTTAGTTCTGATGCAAATAAAAGTGAGCCTTAGTAGTATAGTTAGTTTGTGGGAAAATATTTAAAGAGTGACTTAATATTTGTAACCATTGAGGCAGCAAGAGGGGAGATATAAGTTAGTGGTAATGTTACCAAAACTTGTATACAGTTTTCACATACCTTAGGTATATTTAAAAGTAATAAATACAATTCTAGAACAGGCTGAGTTTAGTTCATTTATGTATATGACTTATAGTGTATCTTTGTTTCCAGATGGACTGCATGCTGGCAGAATGCTACACATAACATATACCTGGCTGCAAGAATGGACGTCTGGACTCATCACACAATCTTCATGTGAGACATCCAGCTTACCTCGAGAGCTTTCATCGAGCGTCGCTACGAGAGTACCAGAATAAGAACGATGAGGTGAGTTAACTACTAGTATTACTCCTAAAGTGTCGGTAAAGTTAACCACTTGACTGTCAACTAGCCGTGCATCAAGCTCTCCGCTTTGTCCACTTATTTCAGCTGTGCATTTATTAGGTGGCAAATATTCTTGAAACGGGTAAAAAGAAATAATTGGTGCAACATATCGGATAAAAATATAATAAGTGTCAATTTAGCAAGCTTCCTTTTAACACAAGCTTCAAATAAGAAATAAGAACAACTCCGTTCTAAATTATTAAACAAAACAGCGAGCATTGAAACGGGTTATCTCGGGCATGACAGTCAAGTGGTTAATGACTGTCAGACTGTACCCATGGGAGGCAGCACTCCCTCCCACTCATACTGACCGCAGATATTAAACATATTGCCTTCTTCATATAAACTAAAGTATAGTTGTAGGTATGTCATAAGTAATACTAACCCACACTAGTAGTAAAGAAAAGTAGCGAGTTTAGTAAGGCCTACTTTAATCACTTCTATTTAGACTATCTCTCTCTCTTCAGTTGCAACTACCTGTTAAACCCCTTTAGCGGGATCTAAATAGTTAAAATCCAAGTATTTTTGAAGTTGAACAAAGGACTAGTCAATCAAATAAATCTTAACCACATAAGAACTTACCAGTTTTGCATTTTTTCTTGCAATATGGTCCCACCAAAAGCTTTTGGGTACCCTACTTTGGAACTCTTTTCACTGGTCGTAGGTAGGAAGTTCTTTTGACTGTGGCTCGAACTAACGTGAACATTCTTGTTTCCAGACTGGCAGTTTGACACACGGCCCTGCCCTATCGGCTTCAAGACGGAAGAACCTCTACGACCAGCTTACCTCGAAGCATCCCGCGGCGCAATCATTGTCCACACATCCAAGTCTCGCATTACTCTCGGTGAGTTGGATTGTTCAGTATAAGCCAAGGTCTACTGGATTTACTCCTAGTTAATTCTTTACTCCTAATTCCGAAGCGCAAAGTAAGCTCATTGAATGAGATCCAAAATCGCCATTTTGGATCCAACTACAAAAATCGCATTATTATTTAAATAACCCTCACCAATAATATGAACTTACGCGTAAAGCATTTCCTTTGAAAATGTATATAGAATGTGAAGACAAAATCTCATTACAGATTATTATTTTGCCTTTTTGGCCCATAATTTGTTTTGACAGATCAATTCATTTGTTTTTCTGAATGATTCTCCCATTTGAATAACATGTCATTTTTAACATTATAGAAATAGGTTAGATGACCTTACTTCGCGCAGGCTACGCGCATGCTACTAGCGATCTAGTGGACCTTGGTCTAAGCCCCTAGCACTCCATAGCAGGGTGCCATGGAAATATTATTGCAAATTGAATCCCCCCATTGTTATGGCATTCCCACTACAAAATGAATAAATGTATACCACTGAAAATCAGCTGTTCTAGTCTGAGTGGGTGAAGCGTAAATACAAATTTATTTTATTTTAAATGTATCTATTTCAAAACTAAATAATCCATACCTTTATTGGTAATTTCAGTTTACAGTGTCTTCTATAAATAACGTCACCCTAGAAACATATTGTTCTAGCTCATATTAACGAAAAAATTGAGTTAATAGTTACATTGTGTTCTAACTCTAAAGGCCCGTCTACATCCACTTAGCGTACGTAACTTCAAGAAATTAGCGAGTTGGCCATATTGAATTTACATGTAACAATGCACATTGAAATTAGGAAAATTAACGTACGTTTCACGACCCGAAAAGTTGATTTAACTCCAACTTTTTTCTAATTCCTAGAATTTGGTTAATTGGTGCATGCGCAATAGAGAGAAAACATACCAACAGCTTACATTGTTTATTTATCGAAGTGTCAAACCAAACCACATCACAACATTTCTATTTTGAAAACAAATCTTCAAAACAAACAAGAAACATACAAAACTCTCACATAACTTGGTTGCCCATAATTAAACGTTTTAACTGGTGAGCAGTTACTATCGCCATACCTCGTTTTCTTCATAATGTTGTATTTTTATTATTTTGACAGCTTCTTGTTTGTCTATCAGTTCGATTCATTTGTTACATTGTTGTAGTTAGGCTGTGAAGTAAGTTGCAAATCCCTATTGGTGGGAAATTTGTGAGCTCTCATTGGTTTACGTTTACTTAAGAAAATTATCAACATTCGATGGGAACGGCTAACGTAATTTCTATAATTTTCTATAATTTTTACGCCTAAGTAAAGTGGATGTACACGAGCCTTAATACTGTACTTCAATGTTTTTTGGAAAGAAATTTAAAAAATTGAAAACTTAAAATTATTCAGAATTTGATTTTTATTCGTTGCATTGTTTAATTGGGAAGATAAAAAAGTATGGCTTCGATGTACCTAGTGGCCAGAATATGATGGGATTAATTTCCTATCCCCCACCCGACTTCATTGTTGGACACAGGGAGCAGATATAAAAAAAAATAATACATTTTCATCTGTGAAAAGTTCAAAATTATTAAATTCAAATAAATTCAAGTTTAACTAGTTCTGTTATGAACAAAGGTATTGCAATATAAATCCTTGTTGTATATGATCAAATATAAGAATTAACACAATACTTTCAAATGCCTTTTCCCAACATTTACAACATACCGAAATATAACAGAATAGTTCCAGGGTGACGATATATTAATTTATTGAAGCAGTTTAATTTATTAAACACCAATTATAAAATGTGCATGCTGATCCACATAAATCTTTGATCCCTCAAACCATGTACTACATAGTCATATCAATGGTGGTTTTCAATTTGCAATCACAACAGGGCCAACAATGCGTCATAGCAACGAAAGCACACAATAAATGGTATAAATGTCCTAACGAAATCGGGGCTAAGTCCCTTGCACTCAATGAAAATCAGTTCATGTCTAGAGTAGGTTGAAAAAATACAAAGAAATTCCTGCACAATAAATCATAAAATTCATTACAGAAATAATATGGGTATTACAGACTTTAAATCTGATAATTTGAAATAAATGATACATTTACTATATGATACACATGATAGGGGGTGTTCGTTTGTTAAAGAATAACAACATTCACCCCATCTCTTATGGGTATTGGGGAGGTACGAGCAGTTTAATACCAGACACAGCCATTTGTGCTAGGGGAGAAGGATAGGAAGGAACAGCTTACCTTGTAGTAGTTGCGGCCTTCGGAGTTGATAGAAACACAAAAGAAATAAACAAAACATCGGGACAGTTTCGGCCTGACGTGGCCTTGATCACCCAACGAAGGTGGAGGAAAGACTGGGTCGGAAGTCTCTATTGTCACGTGACTTCCGGTATGATTGAGACTACATCACTTCCGGTATTGACATAGAACACTTCCGGTACACTTAAATTATGTGCGCTAATTCTACTATTTACACTATTTACACTATCTATACTATTTATACTATTTACAGGTCGCTGTTGGTATATGGAGTTGGGAAGAGAGGGATGAGCTTACCACAGGTTTAGGTTAGGAGGGATTCTGGAGTTTGTAATCCACTGGTAGCTAGCTCCCATCTCTGTAACTCCATGTCTGTACAGTTGCTAGGCAGGGACTTAACAACTGTTGCTTTGTAGCAGTCGTTGAACAGTTTGTTGTGGTCACCGGCATGCTTGGCTACTGGCTTTTCAACTTTCTTTGATCTCATGTCGTGCTTGTGCCCATTGATTCTGGTGTTGAAACTTCTGGTTGTTCAACACCAGAATCAATGGGCACAGTCACAAGATGAGATCAAAGAAAGTTGAAAAGCCAGTAGCCAAGCATGCCGGTGAGCACAACAAACTGTTCAACGACTGCTACAAAGTAACAGTTAAGTCCCTGCCTAGCAACTGTACAGACATGGAGTTACGGAGATGGGAGCTAGCTTACCAGTGGATTACAAACTCCAGAATCCCTCCTAACCTAAACCTGCGGTAAGCTCATCCCTCTCTTCCCAACTCCATATACCAACAGCGACCTGTAAATAGTATAAATAGTATAGATAGTGTAAATAGTAGAATTAGCGCATATAATTTAAGTGTACCGGAAGTGTTTTATGTCAATACCGGAAGTGATGTAGTCTCAATCATACCGGAAGTCACGTGACAATAGAGACTTCCGACCCAGTCTTTCCTCCACCTTCTTCGGGTGATCAAGGCCACATCAGGCCGAAACTGTCTCGACGTTTTGTTTATCTTTTGTGTTTCTATAGACTCCGAAGGCCGCAACTACTACTACAAGGTAAGCTGTTGGTTCCTTCCCATCTTTCTCCCCTAACTCAAACATAGCCGTTAGCCGAACTAACACATTCACAAGACACAGCCATTTGTAATTAATTGATTCAAGTGCTTGGGTGTACGCAACCCTAATAACATGGTAGATTTGTATTATTTTGACTACGTCAATCTATCCCAAACAGAAAATACACAAAATAAATTTAGTGTATTTCTAAATCTCGTTTTTCCACTTGAAATTTTATAAACGGTATAGACTACAGATTAATTAAAGTTTATGTACATGTACAATTCAACACACACATAGGGGATGTTTGTTTGTTAAAGAATAATTACATTTTCCCCTAATTTTATGGGTATTTGGGGCATATGAGCAGTTTAATACAGAAATTTGAACTTTCTTGATTTGTAAGTGTATGCAAATCTAATAAAATGGTACCTATATTTGCAATAATTTTGACAATCTATCCCAATCAGAACATACCTCCAATCAATATGGTATATTTCTAAATCACGATTTTTTCCCTCGAAATTCTATAAACGGTATAGACTACAAAAATGTTCAAAATTTGAAATGAATGATACATTATAATTCAACACAAATGTGATAGGGGATGTTTGTTTATTGAAGAAAAATAATTTGTCCGTTCTTTTATGTGTGTTGGGGGAGTACAAGCATTTTAATACTAGAACTGCAATCATGTAACTTTGGTCGCTAACGTTGAAAATTCAGCTATCGTTATTGTGTAGCCAATGAGAGTTCGAGGATTTGAAGAAGTTCACAGGAACTAGTCAAAATTCAGCAAGCTGTGAGCAACATTGGCAGTCTTTTAGCCTGTAAAAATGTTTTAAAATTTACACTTTACTGAGTAGATCCATAGAGTAGCTACTCACAGCACGTATTTATTCTAATATTCCACGGTATTCTAGAGGTAGGTCTAAACTCGAAATGTATAGTCCGTCTTACTTCAGTTTTGTGAAATAAATTCGTTTGAACTCCGGCGTTTCTGCCATTTCTTGGTATCGAAAGCTGTTAATGGCTGGGTGCCCAAGATCGAGAGGCGCGCGCGATATTTGTGATTATGACAATAATGATATTGGGGTTTACATCCCATATTTTTGCAACTATGACTAGTTGTCATCCCCGGGATGAGTGTTCAAACGTTTAATAGCGTTACCGAGCTGTACATAATTGCATTTAAGAGCTACGATGGTTCAAATGTACAATTTTTAACAATATCGAACGTTATATACTAAACATAATCACAGTGCTGACACAACCATTTGATTTTTTTCTTGATTTGTAAGCGTTTGGGTGTACGCATGTCTAGTAAAATGGTATATTTGCTATTAATTTTGAGTACGTGAATCCATCCCAATAAAATATTACCATCAATATACTATATCTAAATCTATTTTTCCCCTCCAAATTATTAAACTGGTATAGATTTCAGAAATCAAAAAATTGAAATGAATGATACATGTAAAATTCACAACACACATGATAGGGACGTTTGTTTATTAAAGAATAATAACATTTTCCACTTCTTTTATGAGTATTGAGGGCGTTCGAGCAGTTTAATACCAGACATATTTGAACTTTCTTGATTTCTAAGCATTTCCATTTGGGTGTACGCAAATACAATACAATGGTACAGTTGCATTAATTTTGACAACAACAATCTATCCCAATCGGAACATACCTCCAATATAGAATATTTCTAAATTCCCCTTGATATTTTATAAAGGGTATAGAGTAGACTACAAAAATGATAAAAATTTGAAATGAATAATACATGTATAATTCATTACAAACATGATAGAGACGTTGTTTATTAAAGAATGACATTTTGCCCTTCTTTTATGGGTATTAGGGGCGTACAAGCAATTTAACAAAGAAATTTGAGCTTTCTTGATTTGTAAGCATTTAAATTTAGGTGTACGTAAATCAAATGGTATATTTGCATTAATTTTGACCACGTGAATCTATCCCAGTCAGAAAATACTAACAACATAGCATATTTCTAAATATAGATTTTTTTCTCTCGAAATTTTATAAACGGTATAGACAACCAAAATGATCAAAATTTGAAAATGAATGATACATGTACAATTCAACACGCATATGACAGGATGTTCGTTTATTCAAGAAGATTTTTGTTCTTTTATGGGTATTGGGGGTGTACACACATTTTAATATCAGACACAGCAATTTTATTTTTCTTGAGTTGGAAGCGTGTGGGTGTACGCAAGTCTAATAAAATGGTATATTTGCATTAATTTTGACCATGTGATATATCCCAATCAGAAAATACCAACAAAGTATACTGTATTTCTAAATATCGATTTTTCCCCTCGAAATTTTATAACGGTATAGATAACAAAAATGATCTAAATTTGAAGATGAATGATACATGTACAATTCAACACACATATGATAAGGGATGTTTGTTTATTAAAGAATATTTTCCCGTTCTTTAAAGGGTATCGGGGGTGTACACACATTTTAGGGTGTAATACAGTACCAGACACGTCAATTTGATTTTTCTTGATTAGTAAGCATTTGGGTGTAGGCATGTCTAATAAAATGGTATATTTTCATTAATTTTGGCTACGTGAATCTATCCCAATCAGAAAATACCAACAATGTAGTAAATATCTAAATCTCGATTTTTCTCCTCAAAATTTTATAAAAGGTACATAGACTTCAGATTGATATAATTTTGAAACGAATGATACATGTACAATTCAACACACACACATGATATTGATAAGGGACTAAAATTACAAACAAGACTGGTTATTCCGCCACGTCATTGACACTTACTTGGCATGTTGACGTTTCTGGGTCTCTATGGACCCTGTCATCAGGACAACTGATGACAGGGTCCATAGAGACCCAGAAACGTCAACATGCCAAGTAAGTGTCAATGACGTGGCGGAATAACCCATCTTGTTTTTAATTTTAATAACTCGGGCCACGAAAGCTCAAGGGATGTTTGGTTATTAAAGAATAATATTTTCCCCTTATTTTATTACGAGTATTGGGGGCGTAAGAGCAGTTTAATACCAAACAGTGTTTGAACTTTCTTGATTTGTAAGCATTTCCATTTGGGTGTACGCAAATCTAATAAAGTAGTATTTTTGCATTAACTTGGACTACTTAAACCATTTTCACCAGAAAATAGCCTATTTCTAAATTCGGATTTTTCCTCTAGAATTTTATAAAGGGTATAGACTTCATAAATGATCAAAACTTTTAAATGAATGATAAATGTATAATTTATTACAAACATGATAGCGGATGTTGGTATATTAAAGAATAATAACATTTTCCCCTTTTATGGGTATTGGATTGGGTAAGAGCAGTTTAACACCAAACACATCTATGTATTTGATATTTCTTGATTTGTAAGCATTTCAATTTGGGTATATGCAAATCTAATAAAATACTATAAATTTGCATTAATTTTGCCTACGTAAGTCTTATCCCAATCGGAACATACCTTCATAATGGCCTACGTATTTCCTAGTCTCAATTTTTCCCCTCTAAATTTTATGAAGGGTATCGACTTAAAAAATGATCATGTAGGCCTACAATTCAACACACACATGATAGGGTTAAAGAATAATAACATTTCCTCCCTGTTTTATGGGTATGGGGGGCGTACAAACATTTTAATACCAATCACAGCCATTTGATATTTCTTGATTTCTAAGGATTTGGGTGTACGCATGTTTTATGAAATGGTATATGTAGGTATTTGCATTCGTGAATCCACCCCAATCAGAAAATGGCTTCATAAAGACCTTTTTCTAAATCTCAATTTTCCCCCTCGAAATTTTATAAAGGGCATAGACTTAAAAAATGATCAAAGCTTGAAATGAATGATACATGTACAATTAAACACACACATGATAGGGGATGTTTGTTAATTAAAGAATAATAACATTTTCCCATTCGTTTATGGGTATTGGGGAAGTACGAGCAGTTCAATACCAGATAGCCATTTAAAATTAATTGATTTTTAAATGTTAAGGTGTACACATGTTTAATGGTTTTATTATTTATTTATAGTAGGTGTATATACAAATGGTAGACATTTATACTATTTATAATGTGCTTCGTTTGAACCTACAATTATCATTTTGAATACCATGAAATAATTAGGAAATAACCAAGTACATGTAGTAAAATGAACTGATTGTAATTCTGGAAGCAAGTTTAATAAACTGAACTAAATTCATATACTGCACTTACCATTTTTTCTGTCATTATGGATGAGAAACTTTCCTCATGTCATGTGTATGGTGCTCACGTCCCGCTACCTTCTACATCCAATATGTTTGTTTTGAAACGCATTGTGCCATGTCGGCAATGAATACGTGTGCGGACATACAGAGTAAACTCAAATATATTAATCCCTCAGTATACGTAACAGTAGATTTGGGGCGTACGCTGCAACTAGAGACGTGCTTTTTTAGTCATAAAATTATATAATTTTGCATTAACTTTTGTTAAATTTGCATTATATTAATCATTTATTTACATGTTTTGTCACAGTATTTTTTGTTTTAAGGCTGGTCCACACAGATTGTTAAGACATAATGCATAAGGTTTTAAGACGTTGTTTTTAGGGCTCTGGTTCACATCATTTACTACTTTGTAAATGTTGTGTGTGTGTTGTTTGTATTTAGTACTTTGTAACATTTTACCCTCAGTTAAAATATCATTGTGATTCAATACAAATTGAAATGAAATTCGTATTATCCATAGATAATTAATTATAAGAGGCTTGTTTACAACAATTCCTGTGCATCATACAATTAATTCATAAGTATTATGAAAGTAGATGGTCCGTTGACTTGAGATTTTAGTAACTTGTTACGATTTAAGCATAAAGACTTTATGACAAAGAATAATGCATAAAAACGTCTTAAAACTAAAACTTTGTGTGAACGCCAGTACGCGTTTCCTATGATCCAACTTTACGACTACGCGTTAAACCTTAAATCTAATGTCTTAATAATCTGTGTGGATCAGCCTTTAATAGAAATTGCTTGGCAATTTGCATCAAATTTCTGCAAAATTGAAAGTTTAAAATCAATTACTATCTGTAGAATAACACTAAATGTAAATGATTATTAAGAATTGGCTAGCTCTTCTTTTACTGGAAATAAGCCAGAACAACCTATTGTAGCATCAATTCCATTTTTGGTATTATGTATTACCTAGCAAAAATTTCAATGGTCAGATATACTCAATCTATTGAAAGTTGACAAATAGACCATAAATTAAATTTTCTTACACACTCATTTAATATTTTGTAGTTTCAATGAAAAAAGCACATCTCTAACTACAGCCCCCTCTTTCTATAAATGGGAATGTCAAACGTCGAGTCCTTTTAATCCACACCACCATCCACACACATAAGGCAGCCATTACTTATCTGGGTTTGAGTCCCAGATGTGCTAATGTTATAATTAGAGATACGTTTTTCTAGCGTTTTAGGGAACTAAATCAGTGAACATGTATTTTTGCAAATGCTTCAAGATGCTAATTCAAAAATAAAAATGAGTTTCCATTCACATCAAGATTTAGTTACGAATTGCATTGTAACCCTGAATAAATGGGTTATGAAAGTAGGTGCCAATCGGCTGGAATGGTATATAATGTGAGGAAAGAATAGCTTACCTTCGTGTAAGATGACGGTTGCGAGTTTGAAGTACACATAAAACATAACAACAGAGGTCTTGTTCACTTGAGAGAAGAATTCTTCTCTCGAGTGAACAAGACCTCGTTCGAAACGTCTCGTTATATTTGTACTATTATGTTATGTGTAACTTCAAACTCGCAACCGTCATCTTACACGAAGGTAAGCTGTGGATCCTTTCCTAACATTATATACCTAACCCTGAATAAATGTTTTTTTAAATATCTGCATATAATTTTCTGTTAGAAGTGCACAAATTCCCCTCATATTCATGAACGTTTGAAAAGTAGAAAGACCTACAAGTTGCTAAATTAAGAAAAATCGATGCTAGAAAGACGTATCTCCAGTTATAATCATTGTGCTTCAAATCTTTTAACTAATCGCATCAATTCTACGGCTGCATTTATGTCTGGGTTCGAGTCCCATTTGCAGAGTTGGGGAGTAGCGCGCTACAAGTAGCGCGCTACAAGTAGCATGCTACTTTTATCTGTAGCGTAATCGGTAGCGCGCTACATTATTCAAATAGCAAAATGTAGCGATAGCATGCTACAAATTTTGTAGCTGTAGCGAGAAAAGTAGCGCAATATTTAACGCTACTTTCAACGAAGTTCACGTTGTTTAATTTTCCCGCCACGCACGGAAAGTCGCAAGTCGACGCTGTAAAATAACGGTTGATTTTCGAGCAAAGAATTTCAGAAGGTGTTTGCCCTATAATCCCTCGCCACCCCCACCAACCCTTCGACGCAGTTCATTCATTCACCCCTGCTGTGTGTCCTGCTTAGATTAGGTTGAGGCTGGCTACTACAGTTGTTTTCTGGTGTGAGCTCGAGTGAGGTCGCACGTATCATTTGCTATTAGGATTCCTTCCTAAGGAACGTCCCGTAACGCGATCGGTTTTCTTCTGGTCGCACGTGCACGAGTGGTCACGACCGCTGCCCGCTGGGCTGGGATGGGCGGGCGTTTTGTTCGTGAAGCCAGACCAGTGTCCGATCGGCCGCTTCTTTACGAAACGAACCTCAAATAATCAATTCGTGTAATTTATGGATGGGTGGTTGATGGGTTGGTGAAGAATGATACTTTGAAAACACGTGTGATTGACTGATTGGGAAGTGTGACAGCCACTCCCCCTAACCTAAACCCCCTCCCCCGCCCACAACCGCAGCTCATACAATCCCAGCACACTCAGCGGAGCAGCGACAGATTTATACCAGTAGGTATCACGGGGAAACCCTTGAAACTTTTTGTAAAAAGATGTAAATAACGCATGTAGCGGAAAAAAAGCGCGCTACATTTTTTGTGTAGCGGATATAAAGCGTCGCTACATTTTAAAAAGAGTAGCGAAAAAGTAGCGAAGCTACTTTTTTTAAGGAAGTAGCTGTAGCGAGAGCATGCTACTTTTTAAAAGTAGCGTCCCCAACTCTGCCCATTTGTAACAATGTGATTATAGCACAAGACTCAATTGAGATGGTTGTGACATCACAGGCGTACAAACAATGTGTTGCTAGGGAACTCCATTGTTGTATTTTTTCTTGATTGGTGCATATTCAATGTTTGTTCGAAAGAAAACGCGGCCACATGGCTATTTTTGATTGAGTCTTGTATACTATTGCTATTTGCTATTGCACCAATTGTCCAATGCCGTGTTGTGTGCTACTGCTATTGTTGTCTCGACAGTGCATTGTTGTCTTCTTTGTTTCAGCAGTTGGTCACATTGCGCTCTACATCGCATCACTTCACTACCGCCATCTGCCACACGTCGAACTTCTGCCACACGTCGAACTTCTGCTGCTCGACGCCTCTCGCCGCCATGCACACCTCCGAAGCTACGCACTTGTAAGCATTCTACATGCTAATCCTTAACCCTTGACTTTTTCAAGGCCGCTGGAGACAGCTTGCATCACATGTACATGATCTTGCTCAATATATGCTTACTAACCCAATGCTGTTGTGTTTACATTCTTTGACTTAGCCCTGTTCACTTTCCCAGTTGTTACTCTGTTTGATTGTCATGTACTATATATAAGATGTTCAATAAATATTGTTACACCTATGCTGTTTGTTGTATGCACTAACTTGTACCTTGCTTCCCTTCTCAGCAGCAACCCTTTCATTGCCAACTCCCGGCAATGAAAGGGTTGTGACCTAGTTCACCTCGTGAACTAGGCTTTTCCAAGGTTTCCAATCAAAAACATTTCCTTTTCAAATAATATTTATTTCTAATAAATATTCAACAATTATAAAATTTATAAATATTTTATAAATTTTATAAAAATTTATAAATATTTATAAATTTTTATAAAATTTTATAAAAATTAACAAAAAACTAGGAAAAATAAGCAAAAAATACGAAAAAATTGCCAAAAAAAGCCCCTTTTTATATACCAAGTCTTTTTGCGTTTTTCAAGCGACCAGGTTTAGCATCGAAACTTTTCAGGTTCACAGAGCGTTCTCCCCAACGCCAAGACAGGACTGACGACAGAATTCGAAAAAGTTTCCAACAAATCCATCATCAGTCCTGTCTGAGCGAGAGGAACGGTTGCATGCAAAGATACCAATACCACACTACGTACGCATACAATAACGAGCATGAATAATTGGAAGCACAGATCAGAAAACGAATTTATCGTGACCTAGTTTACGAACAGTATTTTTTTTCAAGGTCATCTAGGGGTTGCGACCTAATTTATGGAGATAGTCTACTTTTTCAAGGCTATTCAATAACAATTATTTACCAATATTAATTATTTAGGTCGCGACCTAATTTATGGACTTAGTATTTTTTATGAAGGTCATCTAGAGGTTGCGACCTAATTTATGGAGATAGTCTACTTTATCAAGGCTATGTAATAACAATTATTTACCAATATTATTTATTTATAATAAATATTTATATTTATAAATTTAAATATTTATAAATATTTAACATACAACATTTCAACATCGATAGTCAAACATAACAATATAATGATTATGCGATCTAGTTTGAAGTGAAGCTTGTACCCAAATTTTCCTGTTTGCAACCAAGACAACATTAAGAGTTTTGCATCCTAAACTGGCAAAGAATTCAAGATTTAAATCCTAAGCTTAATACACAACATTTCCCTGTCTTATTTATGCTCTGTTCGGATGATTCTATTTAGCAACAATGTCAAAATGAAAGCAAATGTTGCGTATTTGGTTAAAAAACGTTTTATCTATTCGCGGCCAACTAATGTGCTTCCAAATATATTTATGCTCAAAATTGTAGGGTACAACAATAGGCTGTTCATAAAGGCAACACCAAACAATTTGAAATCATTTCCAGTTCCTATATAAAATGCTTTACAAGCTTAGAATATGTTTTATAGAAAGTTATTTTGGATCAATTGAAGACATGTTTGGCTAGAGGTGTGTAAAAATAGAAAATGCTAGCCTACCAAATCAATCAATATATTTTTGAAGATTTTTCATAACAAATTGAGGTTCTGAACTGTGTTTTTGTTATTACTTATTTCTTTTATAATTTTACTCATTACTATTAACTTATTGACTGACATTGACTATTGAGGCTGTTTGCCCCACTTTTAATCGGTGGCACTGAATCTGCGGAATTTTAGTTTAAATATCAATAAAACGTTCTACAGTCTTTTTGCCTAGTTTCAATTCAAATAACAAATAACAAAAATAATAATAATAATAATAATAATAATAATAAATAAATAATTAGCTATGAAAGTGCCCAAGGTTATTTTTTTCAGTTGAAAAAGCTATAACTAAAATGCTATTTTTCTGTTAAATAAAAACAATATAGGCCTAAGGCTACAAACCCACCAGCATTTTATATTACAGTAAAATAATCCAAATAGGCCTACTATTCCTATGATTTAAACAAGTGAAGTTATTTATTTCTAAATTGTGTTTTGAAGTTATTTTGTTTTGATTATCGGTATGTTCGAAACCACTAAAGCCAAGAACAATATGACTCTATACTCTATACAGTTTTTAATTGGTGAGAATTTGCATTTTAATGAGTTTAAATTGTTCAATATGTAGTATGTATCCATACTTATCCATTTAAAATGCAAAGAATCGCGATTTAAGCCACTCTTTTTATGGGAAAAACGCAAAGCTCTTACTAAATTTGAAAGCAAAAACCTATTTTCACACACCTCCAGTTTCCTGCTTAGCTAAATGGTGTTGCCAATATGAACATACTATCGTAGATTCTAGCTACACCAGTGGTACACAATACACAATCAAGAAAGCTGCTGTACAGAACAACAAACACAATCTCAGCCAATTGCAAAGGGTTAAATGTCAATTTAAGTACACTAGTTGGTAAGTAAAGTATGTAGTATACATGCCCGTAAGTCAGTTCTGTGTACTGAACATCGAATAGCATCTACGAGCTAAGCGGAGAACGATAACGTGTAATGTAATACAATTTAACCGTTTACATTTGGCCGTGATCGCAGTAAGTGTTAGAGTTTCCAAGTATTTCCATGACAGCACCGTGTTTCATGAACAATTAAAATGTTGCAATTCTCCCGACACGCAGTAGCTAGAGAAGAGCTTTTTTTTTTTAGTTGCAAACAACTATAAATGCTAAAATGTGAAAACATTGAGTAAAGAATTCATTTGTTGAACTTTTGATGGGTTGTCCTTGTCTATGTATTTCATAATTTCCATTTCTGCTCATTAATAATTATGAGATTAATGCTTAAAATGCTATTAAATATTAATGCAAACATACTTTTTTTGGGTAATTTCTAATTTCTAATAAAAGCATCTAATTTCAGCTAATTCATCATTATAATTTTAAGTCTTACCTAATGAAGAAGACAGTAATAAAAAAAATCATATTTCACATAAGTTTAATGCAAGTTGGGGAGAAATTTCCAGAAATACAAAATTTCGCATGTCAAATTAAATAATCAAATAAACGTTTTTACTTTTTACCGATTTAGTTATAAATGCTAATTTTTAAAAGTGAACGGTAAACTAATTGGTTTAGGCCTAATGCTGAAAAAGCTCATCTCTAGGAATAACAGAAAGGTGACTGCAAACAGATGGACGGCGACAGGATGGAAATCAGACCCCTGGTCACAAAGCTAACACTTATACGGACAGACCGGTCACGCTATCGGCTGAACGGTAAGAACGCCCGAGTACACTGTGCTGGTCATGTAAATACTTGATGTCGGCTGTACATACATACACGGTATGCTCACCAGTCAATAGACCATGGATGGAGTACAAAATAACAGACGAGGCATCATTTCGTGTTCGTATAGGAATGGGATTTCAATTTCATGTGTTTAGTGGGATTTGATCCAATTACAGTTACTTTGGTTTTGTTATCAAGAAAATTCATATTTCTTTAACAGCATGGTATTCCAAGAAAGCTGGAACTTAGAATGTTGATGTTTGAAAGTTTGATTAATGGAGTTATTGACTGTTATTTGGATGCATTTAAAAATTGAAGTCAAATGTTCAAATGGACTATTATGCATCTAGGCTATGTAGTTTTGCTTTGCTATGGTAAGCGTACCGTCTCATACGAGCAATATGTAGCCTACTTTACTTTACTACAATTACGGCAAGTATTATAATCAACAATTTGACATTGTAGCAATAAGCTATTTGGCAGATTTTAAAGATTTTGACTGGCAGTTGCCACATGGTGAACATGAAAGTAAGCTTTTCAACAAATAAATCGTTAATATTGGGATATTGTTATACTGGGCCTAAGTAGTGTGCGACGTAAACATTTTGTAATCCATCCATGATTGGGAAATGAAGAAGTTTCGACTTCCCTGCTAAAACAATATGGAAACACGTCGCCAATAGCAATACTGTATACGGTATACATATACATAGGGGAGACCCTACCAGTTTACTTGTTTAAAAATTACTTTCAAAGCTAAAAAAGCTCAACTATGAGCTGTTATTGTACTGATTAATAAACCAATGTATTAAGCATTTTGTGAGTCAACATTTTAGCTGATTCTGGCAATGATAACCGGCAAGCTATGGAGGTATAGATAAATACGTAATAGGTATCAATCAATAAGTATGGAATCCACTCAACCAAGAATCGATTATATCCAGGAGTGATTGGGCTGCGAACAGTTACAACTCCGACTGGTTCAGCTCTATGGTTTTTCTAAATGGTTGAGCTTTATGCAAAGAAGAAAAAATGCTTCAAGGTGGTTCACTTTAGAATTTGTAACAATTACTGTCATACTAGTATTGAACAAATAATTAGCTGTGATGAATGTTTAGTCAACCAACAAGAACCTCCTTCAAGAAAATTCATTTTACATAATAATTGTTTTTTGAATGCCCGAATGTGTTATGAAAACGATTATTAAAGCTACCGAGTCATTTGTTATGTTTGTTTCCATATTGCTTTACAGGGTACCGTCGAACAGCAGCTCTCAATTTCATGTACATAGTACCACTGGCATAGGCCACCACCATAGTACAACACAGCTTACACTAGCCTACTACATAACACAGTTCACATATGAGAATACGTACTATCAACTTAAAATACTAGAATTTGATCACAGATGGCTTTAAAAGAACAACGCATGAAGTTTAAAACTCCAACAATGACCGTAACAATCAAGGCATTGCTTTAAATCTATTTCTTTTTTTTATTTACTTCATATTATGAATTATAAATTTATGATAGATCAGAAATTATTAATTTATTATTAGCATTAATATGTTTAATATATAACACAATAATATGTTTAATAATATTAGCTCATATTAATTAGCAATTATTACAAATTATTAATTAATTATCAGCATTAATAATACATTTAATAATATTAGCTCATACTAATTACAGTACAACCATGTTATTATGACATCTGATACAACATAGTTCGCATTATCATGTCGTTTTGATAAAGTCCCGGCGAAACCCCATAAGACGCAATGTTAAATGTTAATTAATAATTCTTCATCATCATCATCTATTGCCAGGTCCAACTCTGCATTGGGTCGGCATTGAAGATAAGCCTCTCCATCTTCTTCTATTAATAATTATCTCTTGATAATACATCGCCTGATATAACATCGAATGTGATAGTACGTTGCTAAATTAACATCCCTATATTAGTAAAGCAATTGATATTAGGGATGACATCGGGTACCCGGCTTCAAATATTACCCGGAGCCGCTTTTCGGGCCCGGGTAATTTTTTAGTCCGTTTCTAGGCTATATTTACGCACCAGTATTGCTGCGGTTGATTTTGATGGAGCCAGCAGGTACGACGCGAGCCTACCCTTCCACAACACGTGACTCGGCGGGGAACAGAACAGACGCGAACCAACTTGTATTCGTTACTGTTTGTACTTTGTTTAACATTCTGATGAACATTATGGCTAACTCTAACAGCTAACACTTGTTCAATTACTATTTATTTTACTTGAAATATAATGTTTTATGTACGTGCTTCAGTTGTGTATTGCAAAATGTTTTTTTTACTCGACGTGATTACTGCAGGCGTATTCCGAGGGGCTATTCGAGCGGGCGGCATGCATGTCATTTGTCCCTCGTCTTCGCGCCCCGGGCACTTCACAAAGCCTAGCGACGACCTTCAAGTCAAGCCTACACATCAAAAAATACGTTTTCAGGATCCGGGTACCCGGGTAATATGAGAGCTGGAACCGGTTCCAAATTTTACTACCCGATGTCATCCCTAATTGATAAAACGTTGTTTCAGATAAAATTCCTGCTTTTACAATTGAATTTAACTGTCACTTTACACCACGCACATACGCATATTCTTAAAAGCACTGGATGTTCACGTTATCTCCTCCTTGCCGCCTGTACAACAGCGCTGGCCAAATTAGAAGGAAGTGTGCAGGCCTATACCTAAGATAGTTGGCTACAAAAACGTTTACTCCCCCCCTACCCCCCCCCCCCCCCCCAAAATGTGTGATTTCATTTTTTGTTACCTTTAATGTTACCTACTATAGAATACTGCAGGTCATACTTTGGAACAAATCTAATCTGTATTTAATATACTGTATCTAAATTATTTTCACTAGATTATGGACTTAGGGTGCTTTAACAGCACAGATTATTTGCATTCATATTTTGACAAAAACTTGGAAACTATATGGGTTATGGATGTGGAACTTTGTAACTCAAAATACTAAATAGCTTTAAGATGTGATATTGCTACTTAACAGAAGAAGTATCAGTAGAATTGGATATATCTTACAAGCACAATTTATTCTCGTATGAACTGTGGAGTAGACTAAGTGTAAGCTACGTATGCACTTACCATTCACCAATGACAGCTCCAACTTTGATATCATCAACACTGATTGGAACTTAGAACTCAACCGATAAACTTGTTGAATGGGACCATATAGCTAGAGAGCTCGAACTGTCAAAGCAATACAAAAAGTACTTGAATTGAATCACCAGTGTAAAACAGCAAAACTGTCAGTAATAAAATCAAAATTAATTAGCCTAACTGAAACACTAAATTAAGATAATTTATCATTGAGTAGCCAAGCAACGAGTGCGCATTTTAGTTACTACATAATATGCAACATTTTTGTTTTTTATTTACATACATCACATTTTCAGACGACTCTAAGAAACTTGTCAAAAATAGACAAACCACAAAAAAATGGTCCCTCAATGAAACCAAAATAAGAATAAATTCATTAAATTAATTTAAACAGTTTTCTCAAAGCTTATTGAACTGAACAATACAAACTTAGAAAGTAGAAGGTCCAAGTTATGCCAACTTTCTATAGTTCAGCTATAATCATGGGTAACAGGAAAAAAGGATGTGTTCCACCAATCAAATTCCTACACATGTTTTCAGTGTTGATGATTTCATATACTTGACCCAAGATTACCTTACATATGCTTTTGTTACAGGCGAGGCATTCATAGCCAACCAGCGAACTGCCCGAGAAAAGCATGTGCAAATACCGATCGCTGATTGGCTACGAACCCGTCGCCTGTGACGAAAACATGTGTAAGGTAGTCTTGGGACAACTATAGTTTGAAGTTGCCAAGTTAGTGCCCACTCCATTATTTTACCCAACATGCAAAGCTTCCAAATGAGATATGGAAACGATAATGGAATGAGCATATTTGAAACCGAGTACTACATTTTGTGCATCGACTTACACAAGTGTTGAACTTACAATCCAAGCGGTGACACGAAGAAGCCGTCCCGACGTCGATGTTGGACGATCTCGAGCTGGCTGGCGATCTTGACACCATCCTGGAAAATTATGCAGTGATACAACCGCGAAATGCTTGGTGAAGAGAAGCTAGGGGACAGAATGGGAAGGACAAGGCTGAGATGGTTTGGACACATGAAACGGATGATGGAAGAGAGGATGCCCAGGAGAATATATGAAAAGAAGATCGAAGGCAGAAGAAGACGGGGAAGACCAAGGAAGAGATGGAAGGAAAAGATTGCTGAAGACCTACAGACGAGAGGAGAGAACTGGGAGCAAGTAAAGGAAGTACAATTGTGGGAAGATAGGAAGAGGTGGAAAAATTTGGTTGTGAAACCCAAGCTGACCCTGCCAGAAGCAGAAAACGGCGATGGATAATGAATGACAACCGCGAACAGAAACAGACACAATCTAGGCTATGCAATAAGTACTATATAGTGAACTATTTCAGTAAATTATGAATCTATTCAGAAATGAAGGTGGTTTTAAGCCCTCGGTCCAGTCAGGTTGCTAGGACTTTGCCTGTCTTTTTGTCAAGTGATCAAGACAACTAGCCTACCTACATGGCCAAAAGGTCTCACTCAGTCCAATGTTTCTCGTTCCATAAATATAACCCTTTAATTCTTGTTGCAACTTATCTACTAGTTCAATCAGCTGTTGTCCTACTGTCATTATTATATTCACCCCCAATGGATAAGTTTATTTCTGTGTTCCTACTTTATAGTTCTAATTATTAATTTAATAATAAACTTTGTTAGTTAAATTATTAGACACATACATTTCCACCAGTATCCACACAAAACAGAAAATGCATGTATTGATTTTATTAATTTCAACTCAAATTTGTAATTTGTTTTTGTAGGCCTACTTAGCATGAACAATCATGAATTTTAGCATGAATTGAATCTAGTCCAAAGTGACAAATTTGCTCTGGGTGGTGCTCTATAGATAAAGCCTAATTAATTGGCTTGATGCTAGTTCATGAAAACCACCTTACCTATAGTTTCCTTGCGAAGAAACCGATCGCCAACCAACCCAGGCTGTGAGGAAGAAATACATTGCACACATGCACAATACACATGTGTGGACATAAAGAGCAAAACAACTTCACGGAAGTATGCACTTGTGTGTTGGGTGGATCAGAAGGTAATTATCAGTCCTTTTCTGCCACAATTCTTGAGGTTTTAAAATAATCAATATTTTTGATACCATACGGTCAAATTAAAACACAAAATACTTGAATTCGGTAAATTTGCTAAATCCCTAAACAACGAATATAAAAATGTTCTTTATCTTCAACAATTTTCTTGACGCAAAACTTGATTTCTTGTTTAACACGGAAATGCTGAAGATTTTCTTGTTGTTTCTGAAACACAAAGAGAAATACACTCACATAAGATAAGCCTAAAGAAGGAAAGAAGCACAGTAGACATAGGATAGGCCTATTATTATTATATATTATTGCAATACCCTAATGCCTAGATTAAAACACTTTCAGCTGAAAAACAAATGCAATTTATTAATTTATCAAGTAAAACTTACAGAACTCCTTAGATCGAGCATACTGCCTAACTGGATGGACCTGGGTGATGGGCTAAGGTCCTACACCATGGCACGCCCTTTGCTCGGCGTCTGAAAACGATGAAGATTTTAGGATGACGTCCCCCAGAACACGAAAATAAAATAATTGAGACTGTTAACACAATAATATAGGGTACTGGGCCTAGTCTATACAGTAGCAAAACTCAAGCAATTTTCTTGCTACAAACACATGCACGCGCAGGTCCTAAGGCCTATGCTTTACGGGCTGTGGGTGAAGTGGAAGAGCCGATTAAGTAGGCCTAGTGGTATTACATGAAGTAGTTTTTATAATGGTAAGGAAAAAGGAACGCATGTCAACCCAATCACTGCCACGCCGCGATAGGCCTAGTGTGGCTGTGCGCAAGTTGTTCAATGGAGCTGCTATGGGAATTTCACTACTCGGTGGATTAGCCTAGTATAGACCCTAGGCCTAGGCTACCGTGCTGATAGTATCGTAAATCGTTAATTGTTATTATTGTTATTAAGGGCATCTAGGAAGGGCCTAGGCCTACAGCTTGGCAACTAGGCCTAGACCTACACATAGATTCCAGCATTTTAAGGCAAGCTGACAAACGAAATACATTTTTCTATGAAGTAAAACTTACAGAACTCCTTAGATCGAGCGTACTGCTTAACTGGTTGGAGATGGACCTAAGCACGTCCTCTGCACAGCGACTGGAAACGATGAAGATTTAAGGATGAAGCCCCCAAAACACTAAAAAAAATTGAGACTGAGTTAGTATCGTTAATCGTTGGTTATTTTATTGAAAAAAACGTAAATCCAATAAGTTATTTACCGTAATATTTCTTAATTACCCTTGCTAAGCCGGTAGCAATAACTCAATTTGTGAGGTTATGTTCGGCGACACTGGAACGCAGTACAACAGTTGCCTGGGTGACACGCTAAAAAGGCGCGATATTTAAAAACAGTGGAAAACAATACTTTCATTCGGAAGGTCTTCTATTCTGTTCTGGTTACCGGCAATCCTGACAGAAGGTTTGTGGGGATAATTGTTGATAAATTGCATGTAGGAAGTTGATCTCAGTAGATAAATGTGATTGTTTAATCTATTTAAGAGTGGTCGGTCACTAAGTATGGTCACGGTGTCTGTATAAGATATTAAGCACAAACAAATAATTATAACAAAATTTAGCTTCCACATTTAAACGTTGGGCTTTAAAAGTATTGTCATTACTTATCTTAAATTACCAGCGGTTTGTGCTATCAATATTGATATTTTTATCGCACTTTACAGTTACGGCACCTACATAAAGTTCCGCAAGGTGTCTGATGTGCAACGGACGGACTCAAGTCTTTAAACTGATGTTTTGATTCAGAACGTTAGTTCATAACGTTAGTTTAAAACGTCGACGTTTTGTGGTTTGAATAAAGTACTAGTCTTGAATATTCGTTGTGATAATAACATGGTTTGCTGTCGTTCCGGGCATTTCAATCTAATTTATTGCTGATAGACAAAAATACAATGGTTGGTGTCACTTACCCACTGGTGTGCCATTTGACACAGCTGTTCCAGAATTCATCGGATTACTAACCTCGCTCAGCCAGCAGTAATCCAAATGTTCCAATATTCATACTAGATGGCTTATTAGACGTTCCAGAATCAATCCTAAGCTCTCTCTAACTCATCATCACTCTCATCTAACTCATCCTTTTATAAGCGAGATTTCTCGGATTACTTGTGGCGCGTATTTGAATTGACTTACTTTTAAGATGGTTAGATGGTTGATTACTTTCATGCCAAACTAATATTATAATTGTAGAGATATTCGCCACCCACGGAATGACTAGATAATGATTCTGACAAAGGAATACGCTTTCCTACGAATGTAACCTCCAAATAATTAATGTAATTGCCACAGTTAAGCCTAGTCTTGGCTTTGTGGACTCTAGGAGTCTTTCTTTTGTTATTTTCTTAAGTTTAACTTGTAAAATAAAATACAATAAATAAATTCAGATTTAGAGTCTACCCACTCAGTAACTAAACTTTGCAGTGGGGGACTTTCGAACACCATCGAGGAGTGCGCGATAACCAATCAAAGATCGATATTTCAAATATGAAACAGTTGAATCAGTGATTGGACAGTGCGAACACCTGCGGACAAATGCCAGAATCAACAAGGCCGATTCAGAACAACTTTGAATTTATTGAGTGCTTCGTTGCTAGGACGGCTCCAAAGTCACCGTTTACTTATTCCTATGCCAAGAAGTACCATTAGAAGTTAAAAAACTTCTGCCTGAAGTGGGATTTGAACCCGGGACTTTCTGCATTGGAAGTAGGGATTCTAACCACTGGACCAACGAGCCACCTTGTATTGATTATAACTTATTTCAATGTATTTTACATTGTTATATTAAATTTATGTTCCACCTGTAGACTAAAGAGGGTATGGGCATGCCCATCACCCCACACTGGCCATCCTGAACTTACAATGAATTGAATTGAATTGAATGAATATGAATGAATGTCCCCAACTAATAATAATTTGAAATAATTGAATATAGAGACATTATTTGTTTATGAGTATAATAATTTGTAGTAGCCTGTCACATTTTAAATAATAAACTTTGACAACGTAATTTGTTTGAATAAAAGCTTTTATTCTTATAACAAAATACTTTTCTTATGTTGGCCGCATTCAACAAGAAGTCCGCTGTCTTTACCGGCCGTAGTCGCCAGACAGGAGTTGACTGGTGGCGCTGCCAAACGGCGACGGATGTAATCTCGAGTCGTCGTGACGCAGAGACCCGCGAAATTTGAATCTTATAACATATGGTTATTAAATAAATAAATAAATTCACATTTAGAGTTTACCCACTCAGTAACGAAACTGATTTTCAGTGGGGGATTTTAATTAAAAGCGACTAAACCAACCCTGTAGGTTCCGAACACCATCGACGAGTGAGCGATAACCAATCAGAGATCGATATTTCTAATACAGAACATATGAATCAGTGATTGGACAGTGCGAACACCTGTGGACAAAATGTCAGAATCAACAAGGTCGATTCAGAACAACTTTGAATTTATTGAGTGTTTTGTTGCTAGGACGGCTCCAAAGTCACCGTTTACTTATTCCTAAGACAAGAAGTAATGGAACTAAATCCTTACTAGAAGTTAAAAAAACTTCTGCCTGAACCGGGATTTGAGCTCGGGTCCTTCTGCATTTGAAGCAGGGATGCTAACCACTGGACCCACGAGCTACACTTTTACTGTTAGATACGCTGATGTAGTATTGAGTTGAGGCACCACTTTATTCTGGACGTCTCGCCAATAATATGAAAAGGTATCAAGCGTAAAGAAAAGCAAAGGATTCATGATATTACCATGATTTTATGACAGTACCAGTAAGTAATAAAGAAGGAAACTACTAGTGTTGTACTTGTATGCCAATGTTGTTATATCACGGAAGTTCCAAGACAAAACTGAGGTCTCAACGCATAGCTTGGTTTTCGTTAAAAACAATTACTAGACATTTTAAAATGTGCTTATTTTGTTCTGAGCAGGGTTTCTGACAACAATTACCTTAATGAATTATACTTACGTTTTATTAAGGGCTGGTCCACACAGATTTTTAAGACACACGATTTAAGGTTTAACGCGTAGTTGTAAAGTTGGATCATAGGAAACACGTACTGGCGTTCACACAAAGTTTTAGTTTTAAGACGTTGTTTTCATTGTTGTTTTTAAAACAACGTCTTAAAACCTTATGCAATTTGTCTTAAAAATCTGTGTGGACCAGCCTTTTCTATCCTAATCTTTATGTTATGTAATATGTTAAAATATTAAATGGTAATATCTCAGGTAATTTAAAACACTCTGAATTTCATTTTGTAATAAATAAATTGTTCTATAGAAAGAAAAACTTCTGGCTTAATGAAAGCTAAGAAGACATGTTTTTAGGATAAACTTTGCCTCTTTTGTTAGACCTAGACTGCGATTGAAACGAGAAGACGAAATACTAGTGAGTGATTGAACTGTGTGTGAGTGAGTGAGTGAGTGAGTGAGAACTGTGGTGGTTCACAGATTGACTAAAGGTGGGATTTAGAGCTGTCCAAAGAAGTCGACCAGAGTTTATCTCTGTCTAGAAGTACTTTGCACACATCACACTTCGTACGGTAAAAATCCATGGACTGGTTGGCAACCTTCCTTCCTTCCTTACCTTGGAATTCTTCTTCCATTCTTTATATCCATTCCCTTTTCGGCCGTTCTGTTTCCTTCTACATATTAAGGCAACATGATACATCCCCAACGTAAATAGTCTCATATCGACCGCAGAGTCTTATCTACTGCCCCTTTCATACACGCTGACTGATTCAATGAAAATCAACAGATTCCTGACACGTTCTTTCATACATTAGTAAATGTAGTCTCCGCTTAGTAAAGTGCACAAGTTCACTGTTCCAGGTAACCAATCGATAATCGTAAATTATCCCTATTTGACAGATGGTAGAAGTAGCGAAGCTAAAAGTTTAGGTTGGTACCATTGGACTCAGATATTTTGTAAGCATGAGAATACTTACGTTGGGGGAATTCAATCATATTTTGTCTGCTTCTTCTATTTCCCCCCTCCTCTTTTCTTTTTTCTTCCTTTTTTCACGTACAGTCTTTGAAGTATTAGTTTAATATTATTATTATTGCGTTGAGGTGTATTTTTTTTTATTGTTTTATATATATTATTTATATTTATATATTTTTTTAAGTATTACTCTAAGCCTAGGTTTATATATCTTGTTTTTATATATAACTATGTGAATCTGTGTAACTTCTTGAGTGTGATTTCTTTGTCTTATTCGTTCATTTCTATGTGTTCATATCACAAGTGTATTGTAGATACTTGCCACTGTAAAGAGCGAAAGCTCATTTTGGTAAATAAAAATACTACTACTACTACTCCGTATCGTGTGGTCAGTTGATTCACCTTGTGTTATACTGGAACGCAGTTCTCGTTCTTTTCTTCTCGCGTTCAGATGTGAAAGGAAGGATAGGATAACTTAATAAGTGCTGGATACAACGAGCTTTAACAACTTAGAAAGTGTGACCAAGAATTTTGAATTTAGTTATGTTGTTAAAAAAAACTACACAATATTATTTTGTGAAGATGTTTTTCACATCCCTCTAATGAACAAAGCCATAGCGCATCCATTTTTTAGAGTATAGCTTAGACTTTGTCTATTTCTAATTCTAATTTACGTTAAAAGATACTTATTTCATTCTTATTTTTATTTTTATTAATCGATAAAATACCTATTACTAGATTTAAAAGTTGTATCAGATTATGAACATTCATGTCAATGCTAACATTGATTATTATTTGAAATTTTCAATCACAAATTCAAAGTTATTAAAAATCGCCGAAGACCAGCCATATCAGTTAATTTCTTTGTTATATAACAATTTATTGTTACGTTTATATTTATATCCAATTTATTATCAGTCATATCTACTGATATAATGTGACTTGTGTTTTAGATTTGTTTACATTAAATAATATTTCAGTATACTTTGTATACCGAAACGAAAAGTTGATCACTTGACAAGTACGAACACATTTTCTCTTTATCAATATTTTAATAAATTTACAAAGTTTATTTTGTTCATCTAACAATATGGTTTACCTTAACATTTAAAGGTAACTCTTTATAAACACACATTAAAGAAGTTTTTTTTTTTTATTAACAGTCAATAAAATTTGTCAACTTCGACTTTAAAAATCTATGTTACGTTTAACAAATATTTAAGATGTGTTTCGTATCTTTATTAAAATCGTGTTGATCAAATTAAGTCAACGGAATATCCCAGTTCTTTGATCTTTCTTCGAACTTGTTGACAAACAATATTTTTATTTTTAAAACGCGTCGAGATACAAAATTGTCTTTCCGTACGTTTTTACACTGTATCTGAACAAATTTTCACTCGCACCATTCCGCAACTTCCCTCTGAAATCGGAAATTCAATCCATTAAACTCACCACATTGTTTTATTTATTTCTCCATCACACAATTCAAAAAAATCTCTAAAACACTTATTAATGCCGTTTTACACTCTCTTCTCAACAAAATTGTCAACGTGCTGTAAATCACAAAACCGTATACTCGAAACACCCCTAATAAATAGCACCTCCCCCTTCAAACAGGCGTAGTCCTTCTCAAGGTATCCAACCCAAACTCTTTCCGTCTTTCATCCCCTCTTAACGGGGGCACCGGGGGTGTCTCGTCAAGGTCAAACGTAACAAACTCATGCTCGTGTTGTAACGAGGGCGAATAATCCCCATCTTCAAGGTCATCCGCACAACTATTGATATCAGCCGTTGTCGACACTGTATTCGTGGTCGCATCCCGCGGGAACTTCCCTCCATGAGGCAGTGACTTCTGTTGCTCTGTGGGCGTGGCCTCACAATCTTGATCGCCGTGATGATAATAATGTTGATGATAGGACGTTGATGGAGGGTAGTAACCATACGAGTTGGCCATGGTGTTGGGGTGTCTATGCGGGCAAGGGGATGCTTCCGCGCTATCGTGCTCCACAGCGCTGTCTAGGTAAAACCGTCTCTGTTGAGGGGGCGGCGACGGGAACCCCTGACGACGATACTGGTTGTAGAGCTGCGGATGACGTCGACAAGGGTATAAGGCAGGATTGTGATCCACTTGCTGTTCGACGGAGAGTAACATAGAACTAGAGGAACTCATTTTCCTGCCGTGGAGGTGGAGTTCGTGTCGTTTCCGCCGCCATTCCTTCTGGTGCCAGAAGATGTAGAGAAAGATGGCTGCGACTCCGGTGATCTCAGAAGACATGAACCCGGTGACAATCAGGAGGAAACTGAAGCCGTAGCGGTAGGTGAACATTGGGGGCTGGAGCTGTGAGCTGGGGCGTAGCTTGTTGCCGATCTCGGCCTTGAAGATTGAGATGTACATGACTAGGCCGATCAGCATCAAGAGTCCTGCAACAACATGATTATGTGAGTTTAACGACGTACTCGACAACTATGACGTCGGGGGGTGTGAGGAGGCAGGGGCGGACTGGGATAAAAAGGCCCGGGATGCTGGGTTTCGGGGGGGCCTGCACGAGGTGGCGTGGCGCAGCCTGGGGGCCCGGACTGCCAAAGGGCCCGGATTTGCGCAGGGGCCCAGGATGCGATCGCATCCCGGTATCTCTAGCCAGTTGCACCTGCCTACGTTGCACGGTTTAGCTGTAAAATGCAATTAAAAAATGGTCCCAAGGCAGCCACTAGTGTTGTATGGGAGTATAGTGAGAGTGTCTGTGTGATGCCAGAATAAGCCCCGTTTCCCTCTACGTTGCACGGTTTAGCTGTAAAATGCAATTAAAAATTGATACCAAGGCAGCCACTTGTGTTGTATGGGAGTCTAGTGAGAGTGTCTGTGTGATGCCAGAATAAGCCCCGTTTGCCTCTACGATGCACGGTTTAGCTGTAAAATGCAATTAAAAATTGATCCCAAGGCAGCCACTAGTGTTGTATGGGAGTCTAGTGAGGGTGTCTGTGTGATGCCAGAATAAGCCCCGTTTCACTCTACGATACACGGTTTAGCTGTAAAATGCAATTAAAAATGGATCCCAAGAGAGACAGTAGTGTTGTATGGGAGTCTAGTGAGGGTGCCTGTGTGATGCCAGAATAAGCTTCGTTTTCCTCTACGACGGACGGTTTAGCTGTAAAATGCAATAAAAAATTGATCATAAGGCAGCCACTAGTGTTGTATGGGAGTTTAGTGAGTGTGTCTGTGTGATGCCAGAATAAACCCAGTTTCCCTCTACGACAGGGGCGGACTGGGGTAAAAATGCCCGTGATGCTGGGCTCTGGGGGGGCCCGCACGAGGTGGCGTGACGCAGCTGGGGTCTGGGGCAAAGCCCCAGCAGCCGGAGTCAAATACGCCGAAGGCGCAAAAAATTTGTTGGGGTTGCATTGAATTTTATGGCCTTTAATACGATTTTAGGGCGCGATTAACAGAGGCCACCCTACCAGTAGCAAAATAATTTCCATTATATTCAATTAATTACATTGAATATTTACAATAAATATTACAATAAATTCAATTATAATTTCAAAATAATACTTATAGAGTGGGGTTAAGATTTTTTTAGCTTTATTCAGAGATGTAAACATCATAAGAACTTTCTGGTAGCAGCGCGGGGGCCCGGACTGCCAAAGAGCCCGGGATGCGATCGCATCCCGGCATCCCTAGCCAGTCCGCGCCTTATTGGAGTACAGGGATAAGTAGGAGGGCAGGGATGAAAAGGGAAATGGAAGGATGTGGACTGAATTGCGCAAGGATTCTCCAGCTCGACCTGTCCGGTAAGGAGGTATATGCGTTAGTATTATGATTTATGAAATACATGTAATTTCTTAGTGAATTTAATGGTCTGTCCTATAAATGATTATCTCTTCCAATAAATATTTCATTTTTCAATTTAACGTTCAATTGTGAAAAGTGTGTTACAACAACACATTTTATTAAATAATTTAATTTCGAAAACGGAATTACTTATTCGAACAAAGAAACAATTACGAGACATAACTCTAATTTATCTAGGGGATGCCATACTCATGTTCACTCTCTGACAATTTTAAAGCAATTTTAATAGCCAAAAATTGGGAGCTCCGCATAGGGTGAGTCGATATACAACCTTAATTTTCAATGTAAATGGGCCCTTATACACTTTTAGTTTATATTGATGTCGTAAACTACGTAAGACACAAGAAAGAAGTAGTATTTTCTATCTCAAGTCACGCTTATTTCCCCCTAAGACAACGAAATGGGAAAACATCACAACAGTCTCCAATTCTCTCCAACTTCGCTCTAATTCGAAACAGAAATTCAGGCCATGCCTTGTTTTAACATTGAATTTCAATTTAAGCCGCCGTGTGCGCAGAAGTCTTAACTCGTCTTGTGCGCAGATAGCGTAATGCCAGTTTATCACCCTCCTGTGAGGGGGCTAAACTCAAGGGGGCTACAATACAAGTTATGATCGAGAGGGTGAGCGAAATGATAAAACGATATGGTTACAAGATGAAAACATTCTATTCCCGGAAGAGCGAACCTAACCGTGCGTTTAAAAATGATAAGTTAACATTTACGAAAGTTTGAACATAGGAAATGTTGTGTTTTATTTAGGCAAGAAGGAAATATGGTAGTCTCACTTTTAATTTATTAAAACCCCGCAAAATTAACGTTTTATTAACGTTATTTATTAACGTTTAGATCGCTACACAGTAATAAAAAAGCGATTACTAAATAATAACCAATGTTTATTTTTGTACGAACTTAACACTGGCTTGAAATGCTAAAGCATCATATCGTGAAATTTACTCAAAAATTACTCGCGAGAATCAGAAATTGAACCCTGAAGCTTCTGCATTAGAAGCAGGAATAAACTTACAAGATCGAAGAGCCATACTACTACATATATTAACATATATTACATATATTATACTTCATATATTAACGACAACTTTTCCTTATTGATTTCTAGTAACTAAAGGAACGTTAATGGGCCTTCATTAGAAATCCATAGAGTATTCAATATTGTACATTTATGTGTTTGATAAAACCCAGAACGCTTTAAACGCAACTCCTTTAAAAAGCTCTAATGTTGTTACTATGACGATATTTTATGGTTCGCACTTGATTTATTCCTTGTAACAAATAACATTGTGTATTAGTCCTTTGCATAACGCTCGAAAAAGGCCTGGCCGGTATAAAATTTGGGTCAAAGGATGACATATATCAAATGAAAGCTTGAGACGAGTACTTTTCAAAAAACCATGATATACCTCTGGCAAATCCAGCTTTCTATGTCAAAACCAGGGTCAAAGGTCAAATTTGTAATTTTTTAACTAATTTTTAATTAAATAACGAAAACTGTTTGCAAGTCTAAAAATACTTTTTAAGTGAGATAAATGTATAAAGTTAATTAATAAAAAAATCAAATTACCTATTTACCTTTTTTGACCTTGATTGGGGTCAATTTCCTCAAAATGGGTAATTTCTAACATTTTCTTCGATTTATTGGCCAATATTCATTATATCAACGTACTTACTCATAAATACGTTAAAATGAAAAGTCCTTATTGTTATTACATTGTTTGCACGGTATTCATTCAAAATGGCGGTCAAAGGTCAATAGGTAAGTATCGTCAAACTAGGTCTAGTAACTAAAATATTACTTGTGGGTACTCTAAAGACGCAGAATTTTAACTGCAATTACAATAACGAATAATAATATGATCTTTTAATCGTAAGAGAATGTAATTATCATATAACTTATAAACAACTTAAGATTGTTACTGAATTTCTAATTAATGTCCTCAGACATCAGGGTATCTTAAGTGGGTGTGTAACTGCAACAAAATACATTTTTAGAAAAGAGCATGACCATGCTGAGATACGTGATATAATACTAGTATTATGTTATATCTACCTTAGCAGTCACTGTCCAAGTTGTCAGATTAATCACCTTCTGACTCACTGGAATTCTCATGCTGGCTACTAGAACTGGTACTGGTATTTGTACAATCCTTCAGCTTACAAGCGTGGGTACACTTATTGATTGGCGAAACACTCACATGTCGGCATCTTGCAAACATGGCAACAGTTACAGGCTAGGAGATCCATAACGGTCAAAGGTACTGGAGTTCCAATCATCCACTCGTTGCTCAGATCTCCTTTTGCCGTGGATCAGGAACATCAGGGTTGGCGTCCAAACAACGTATCCAGACCGCTGTTTGGTGGTTAGCTCGCAGCCGCAGGATTTGAAGCAGTAGACAATAGTTTCAAGGTGGTAGCTGATTAGACTTATAATATCATCCCATTTACTTTTAAAAAGCTCGTATAGGGCAGCTGGTTGACGATTGACTACCAAAAATCAAACACACTTCGATGATGTGTAAAAACTAGCGAGTTCGTTGGGATTCGAAGTATGTAATACCCTTCCTGACCTCCATGCACTGGTTGTGACAAAGGTTGGAATTCATAGTCGGCCACTTCACCTAGAGGCACCCAATGTTGCTATGGATATGTTTTCTATATGGGAAATGACATGTATGAAACTGTTACCTTGTTAACAACGGGCGCATTTATAGGTGTAGGGGACTACTATAAGTTCCAACCTGAGTGAGCTCATTCAGTGGTAACGGGAAAAAGAGAACCTTGAATATCATGAGAAAAAACTCGCATTTCTGTGTCATGCTAAGCAAGATGGGTCAGGACTGGAGAGTTTCTATCGATTTCATCAAAAAAACTCGAAGAGTTTGTAAACTCTGCTCCTTGACCACGACTCTGTCATGCGTCAACCAGCTGCGCTACGAGCTTTTTAGAAGTAAGTGTGATGATATGAAGTCTAATCAGCTACCACCTTGTAACGATTGCTTACTGCTTCATATCCTGCGACTGTGAGTTATCAACCAAACACGATCTATTGATACGTTGCTTGGAAGCCAACCCTGATGTTCCTGATCTGTGTGGCTATGGATGGAAAACCACGGCAGAAGGAGATCTGAGCAACGAGTGGATGATTGGAACTCCAGTACCTTTGACCGTTATGGATCTCCTAGCCTGTAACTGTTGCCGTATTTGCTAGATGCCGACCTATGAGTGTTTGGCCAATCAGCTGAAGTGTACCCACGCTTGTAAGCTGAAGGACTGTCCAAATATTGGTACCCAGCATGGGAACTCCAGTGAATCAGAAGGTGATTAATCTGACGACTTCAATTTTGAGTGATTTTGACTTCAATTTTGATTAATTTGACGACTAGACAGTGACTGCTAGGACAGATATCATATCATACTATCATATCACGTTCCTCAGCATGGTCATGCTCTTTTCTAAAAATGTATTTTGTTGCAGTTGCACACCCATTTAAGAATACCCTGATGTCTGAGGACATTAATTAGAAATTCAGTAACAATCTTAAGTTGTTTATAAGTTATATGATGATTACATTCTCTTACGATTAAAACATCATATTATTATTCGTTATTGTAATTGCAGTTAAAATTCTGCGTCTTTAGAGTACCCACAAGTAATATTTTAGTTACTAGACCTAGTTTGACGATACTTACCTATTGACCTTTGACCGCCATTTTGAATGAATACCGTGCAAACAATGTAATAACAATAAGAACTATTCATTTTAACGTATTTATGAGTAAGTACGTTGATATAATGAATATTGGCCAATAAATCGAAGAAAATTTAAAAAATAACCCATTTTGAGGAAATTGACCTCAATTAAGGTCAAAAAAGGCTAAATGGGTAATTTAATTTTTTTTAAAGAAACATAATACATTTACCTTACTACAAGTTTATGATTAAACTTGCAAACATTTTTTATTATTTAATTAAAAATTATTTAAAAAATTACAAATTTGACCTTTGACCCTAGTTTTGACATAGAAAGCTGGATTTGCCAGAGGTATATCATGGTTTTTTGAAAAGTACTCGTTTCAAGCTTTTATTTGATATATGTCATCCTTTGACCCAAATTTTATACCGTCATTCTCGTTATGCAAAGGACTATATACCTCTTTAATTTTCCACTTACCTACTTTAAAGATTTGGTATGCAAATCTAATTATTCTCCGAAAGCTAGCAAAGCCCTTTCTGATATAAGTGAAATGGTTATCAAATCAAACCCGAAATAAATGGTAGTCTAGAATATTCCGTTGCTTCAAACGTGTATTAATGAAATACAACCGCTTCTATATTCGAAAAGAAAACACGACAACGACAATTTGTTTAATTATTGATATAAATTTAAGAAAAAGGGTTGCAATACAATTTAGACGGGAACTGTTTGATTAAAACTATGTTGCAATAAATAAATTATATTCCACAAGAGTAGGCCTAAAATATTTAGGTAATGAAAGATGAAAAAGTAAAATAAAGAAGATCCAGCTAGTTAAATATTATTAACATTTCAAATTTATATTTTTTGTCTACCAACTCGGTAAGAAAACTAATTTTCATTGGGTGACATAATATCATTAAATGGTATACATAATAGTTGCTCCAAAGTCGCCATTACATATAAACCGTAACTTACACCTAAGTCAATTTCCAAAGTTAAAAAAACCCAGCTCAAACCGTGAATCAAACCATGAACCTTCTGCATTGGAAGCAGAAATAATATTCACCACGGTTCTGTGTTTTTGTTTTTTGTATGCGAGTTTATTAATTCAATCCCAATATATATAGTTTCTAATACACTGAAATCACCATAATATTATTATAATACATGAATAATAATTCAAAACGAACGTTCACTGACGCATGATATAACCATAGCGAGAATAGTTAACTGCTGTGCACACACACGTAAATGATTATTGTTTGTGGGTTATACAGCTGCTGTTGTTTTATTTAGAACCGAATCATGCAACAGATTTAACTTGAACCAGCAGACGGCGCTGAGCTGGGAATAAATACACACAACTATTAAATCCGTGGGGTATTCACATCAAACTATTATCATAAACTTGAATTAATGTAATATACTGAACATCTGTATGTATTCACGTACAATACAAATGGTTGTGGAATAGATTTGATGAAAAACTAATCTAAGCAATAAAGAATATAGAAATAACATATTTATGCACATATTTAATGTGTTTATGGATATTGCTCCTCTATTAGTTTATTTATGATGTTGTAAATTATCTTGCAACTAGGAGCTAAAACGTTACTATTAACAACAGTTTATTGGAATTAGAACAACAGAAAATACTAAAGCTATAGCTTGTAAAGAGAGTTTAATACGATTTAAACCCACCATGGCCATACAAACAGAAATATGTAATTGATATATCGCAGACTTTGTAGAAGTGCTTTTATCTCAGAAGTTTTAGATATGTTGTAAATGTGAATTGTACAGGAAACAAAATGCATAACGAATAATATAGAAATAGCATATTAATTTGAATTGTTTAAATGACATGAAGGTGTGGTTGAAAGATGACGCATGCATCCATGCAAATAACCACAATGAAAATAAAGTGGAAGAAATTTATTGAAATGTTAAGATTTGAAACATGAAATAAAAGTAATAAATAATACTAATACAGACTTAAATTAAAAGAAAAAAAAAATGAAACGAAAATAAAATTAACGAATTGAAACGAAACGAAACGAAACGAAACGAAACGAAACGAAACGAAACGAAACGAAACGAAACGAAACGAAACGAAACGAAACGAAACGAAACGAAACGAAACGAAACGAAACGAAACGAAACGAAACGAAACGAAACGAAACGAAACGAAATGAAACGAAACAAAACAAAATACTAATTTAAAAAAAAATAATAAAATGAAATATTGTTTGAGATGAGATGGGATGTATTGACTTGACCCACCTGAGAGAATGCAGGCGACACCGGACACGAAGGTACAGACGCGACGATGACGCGCAAAGTGTCCATAGAGGCAGCAGAACTCTGCGATGAACAGGAGAAGCGTCGCTGCTATGAAGAACCCAGCTGACTTGGTCACAGCGTCTGAAACAGTCGGCGTCATCAGCATCGCTCTCATCCACCAACGTTACACACAATACATTTGAATACTTTAGTAATTACATTTTAACAGTTTTTCACATAAATAACTTCAAAAGAGAGAGAACGCCCTTAAAGACTGTCCAGTAAGCCACTTTCCTTCCCTGTGCAAGAAGCACATGCGGCAAAAAGTTTACTTGTGACGTGTTAGTTTAGTTTAGTTTAATTTAGTTTAATTGAAGTGTTAGTAGTGTTTAGTGTTTAGAAGGCTCTTTGCGGCACAAGATTTCCTAAGTATAGCATAATGTTTGCTAGCGCCGTTTCTTGTCAAGAGAATTTTAATTTTTTTTTTCCTTTTTAATTACGTAGTTTTATGATGATCAGAATAAAAAATTAATAATACTAATAATGTATGTATAAATAAATAAATACAAACAAATTCGTATTTATACCCCCAGTAAATAGTACCCACTCAGTAACAAGACTGATTTTCAGTGAGGGACTTTAATATAAAACGACTAAACCAACCCTAACCCTGTAGGCTCCGAACACCATCGACGAGTGAGCGATAACCAATCAAAAATCTATATTTCAAACACCTGCGGACAAATGCCAGAATCAACAAGGTCGTATAGCCAAAGATTAGGTTTAATTAAAATTAAATTCAATGTCACATTTTGGAATGATGTGGGGCTCAAAGAAATTCTCAAAACAATAATATTGAAAATGGATTAAATTATACCAATGTGATATTAGTTATTGATTCGTAGATCAGGTTAAACCAAAAATAGTAGGATGAGAGCAGGAGAGTGGTTAGTAAAAATATGTTTTGTCAGACCCTTGATTTACTTATGTCAGCTAGTGTACACTTGATGCATGTGCTAGTAGGCCTACTGTGTCATCACCATTTTAATATAACTATCGGTTCATCCTCACATAATTTCACTAAATGGACTACAACTAATACAAAATATGAATGATACATTATTATATTTAAATTGTAATGGATTAGCTATCTGTTAAAATATTTTACGAAAACGCGTGCTGGTATATTAGATAATATTAGTGATTTATCGTAAAAGAGGGCGTGTTGACAATGTGCTGACATCTTTGTATCGAAACATATTGTAATTTTAATGTATTCACGCAAACTGCTGCGGGAATTTGAATAACAGCCCCGTTTTGAAACCGTTAACGTGGATTTGTCACCCCCCCCCCCCTCCCCCCCAACGACAACTATGAAGACAAACGCACCCTACGAGAGAAATGGATTCCCATTTCAGAATCTTTCTTATACGCGCCATAAATTCGATTACGATCACACGTGACAAATATCTAAGATTTTATTTTGAGTTTTGTATTTTTTTTGAAACGGCATTTTCAACACAAAGCAATTTGGAAACGTTATAAATAGTAGTAAACGTGGATATTTATCACAGGCTGCTTGGACGCAGGTGTACGGGAAAGATTGCACGAAGTGGCGCCTAGGGAAATCGCTTTTCATGTACGACTATTTTCCAAGATAATAATGCAAATACATTTTTATACTTGGCGTAATAACTCAGCTCAGTATTCAGTTCGGTACGACGTATGAAGTTTAACGCAATTTAAAATATAAGATTACGATCTTAGTGGTTTTGTTATAGTTTTCACGTGGAGCGTGTGGGCACTTATGATTCTTATCGTGTTCTTTGCGAACGACGAGATAAATTTGAGTGTAAAACCTCTGCCATACTTCGATTCTATAGTTGTCAGAAAATAACTATCTTTGACTACTATTATCAACAGTTTAAACCGACTAAAAACGTTGATGAGGGATGATTTGCGACCTAGGGTTGATAACCTGGAGATTCCTAATAGTGATGACATCGGGTTGTAAATATTGGAGTCGGCTTCTGAGCCTTAGGAGTCGGGTAGAAGTCGACTCCTCGAACGACAAAAAGATAAAGTAAAAGCGATTAATTTTATACTAACCAATGTTGCAATGCAACACCCTCGGCGGGCTGCGTGTGTTCCAGGCGGGAACAAAAAAAAAGTGATTTGGCAGTAAAGTACAATTCTTTATTTTTTTTTATTACTGATTTGTAATATTCGGCGAATATTAGAGGGAAAGGGAAACAGAAAGGGAAACAGACCGCCAATACATGATACCCTTACACACAGCAACCGATGATTGAAGGAGTCGACTCCTAGAGAATGGAGTCGGGTACAAGAAGATCGGGTAGGAGTCGGGTACCCGAGTACCCGATGTCATCACTAATTCCTAACATAACCGGCGTGAATGACTAATGAGACTTGTGGAGTCTACTAAAGAGAATGATTACCTTTACAAATGTGTGAAAGACTGACAGGAATCTGTTGATTTTGATTGAACCAGGTTGCACGTAGGGGGCAGTAGATCCGAAGTCGGTATGAGATAAGTTACGATTTGGAACAAGTGTGATCACACTTAAATAGTTTGAATAAAGGTAAACAATGTATTGAACCGCCGTCTCAATATCATGGAAGATGGAAATGACAAGTGATGTAAGTCTTATTTCAAGAAGAAAATAGAAAAAAACATGACATCGACGATTTCAATTGAATGTCTCGCGCGTGGAGAATTTCTTTTTTACCGACGATCTTTTGTGTCGCAATCTATTCAATTTCTTCTCAACGTTATTGCAATGTGGAACATAATAACCGGCTATGGATGAATAAAACACCGTTTCCAACAACAAATAGATGTGGAGTGATGTCTCAGACAATGCCTAAAGATTCTCATACCGTGTCACAGCTCACATGCATATGCATGTGTACATGTGTGTATGAGTATATACATAATCAAGCGATTTCACTAAGACCAGTGTACTCAAACACATTTTACAAATATTTGTTCGTTGCATTCTTGTAAGGTCGATTCACAATTGAAATAGACATGCGACACAAAATAGTGGAATTGTGAAATAAGAACCGATTGCTGAATTAGACAAACAATTTAACAAAAACTCTTTTCTTTTATAAAGGTTGAAGTGTAATGTTTCAACTTTGTTTTGGAGCATTTGTCAAACAAAAAAGAAGAAAAAGATATAATGAAAAATAGACAGTAATTTTGTTTTATAAAAGGTTGAAGGTTGATAAAAGGCTGAAGCTCCACACTAATGTATTAAATTCGTATATATCATAATTATGTTATTGTACTTTATTTTATGTCTTCCTTCTTAAATCAGTTCCATAATTGAGTACGATAAACAGTATAAAATAACAAAAGAATATATTTTTTCAAACGAGTTAAGTATTACATCCTACTTTAACTTTCAATTGTCAAAGATATTATTTCCTACTCAAAGAAAGAAGAAAGACGGCAACTGAGAAATCTACTTTCCCGTTGTCATGACGACTGCTCTCGTCGTTCGCCCCCCCCCCCCCCCCTCCCCCCTCTTTATCGCGAGCGCGTGTTTACGCAGATTAGAGAGCCACGTTGCCTGCTGTCAAAACTCCAAAGGCCCAAGTTAGTCGCGAAATACACAGAACGTATAAATACTCTCCATCCCCGTTGAATATTATTTCTTCAATCAGTGAAAAAGGTGGCAAGGGACAAGTTTTAAAATTAAGACATTCGTTCGTTTGAAAATTAAGTTGGGAATTGGGAGCTAAGAATTTAATACGAAACGCGTTTTGTTATTTTCCCTGTGTAATTTCGGAATGAAGTCAGAGAGGCAAAGTGATGCTTTAAGATAGTAATAGGGGTTGGTAGTTGCATTTAACGTAAGTCGATCTTGAAATCACAACGGGTGCTTTCTCTAAAAGGGGGACGTTACAGTTATACACAATAACAGAGGGATGAACTTTGTACAAAGAATCCCAGTGAGGCTGGTGTTAGTGAGGGATTGACATAGTCTATAGTCTTCTCGACGTACCAAGTAATGCGCTGTCGTCATAGATGTAAAAAGTTGAATTTTAAAATATTAATTGTGTCTGTAAGAGATGGTCCCTTCACGCGGTCAGAATGAGAGTGGTATATTATACATTCCCAAAAAGCGAAGCAGCATTCTGTACACCCCTATAAACGAAGACAAGAGTAAGTTAAAGTTATAATATAAGTCCTACATAATAATCGTATTTTATGGTCTTGTAAGTTTATACCTCGGTTTCTTCACATAATAACCTGATGGTGTATAATATGTAAACGGTGACTTAGGAACCGTGAAATCAACGAAGATCACAGTAAATGGTTTAATATCCCCCACTGAAACAATGTGCTCTTGTAACTGAGTAGGTGGACAATAAATACGTTTAAATAAAAATGAGATTTTAGCAAAACCACAATAATTTAGAAGACGATACGTTTAAAACAAAACAAAATCCCACACTAACCCGACTCAAAACCATCTCTCTCTCTACATCGCTCCAATTTTAAAACATTATTCTTTTCACTGTTCTCATTTTCCGAGTTTCTTCCTCAGCGTTTGATATTTCTAACCACTCCCCACCCAATAACCGTTGTGCGAAAGCCGAAGCGATCTCTCCATCAAAACGCGAAAATGTATTTTCTGTAAAGTGGTGGTGTGGCCACTGCGGGGCATCGCCCAAATGTTATTATCCCCGAGATCGCCTCGCCACCGCTAGAAGAAGAAGAAGAAGAAGAGGATAATATCGGACCGCCTGGGGTTCCCCTCATTAGATGCCCGGTCGGTCAGTTCGATCTATCGATATATCTCGTTCAACGAGACGAGCAGGGCATTTTAATCGAATTGTTATTCTTTGCCGTCGTTGGTGGTAGAATATCTCACCCTTTCTGTTCTTGGACTTCGTTTCAAGGGAGTAGATCACTGACTGTTATACAATACATATCACACCACAGATTAAAATAATAAATAAAGCATTGTAATAAAAGTTTCCCCCAACTGTGAAACGAACCCAGATCTCCGTCTACATTGGCCATTGGGCGGCCATATTGGCGATATGTTTGAGTATATTACCACGGAGAAACAGTTGAAGCCGTTTAGATGAAATTGATGTTTTTGTGAATTTGTGATTTTTATTTTAAGTTCGTATGTCTTACTCATTATAAACATTGCTTTTACTCAATTTATCGTATCTCTTACTCATTTTAAACACTACTAGGTACCACTCAATTTAAAAATCATACCCGATCGTCTTATAGGTTATGAACAATATGGCGTCAAGTGAATACTATGACTAGATTTGTTCTTGCGTCCCCGGTAGCTGTGGCAAGAATGCTGGTAAATAGAGAATAGTATAAATTAAATGTATTATTGTATTTATTTATGAAGTGTCAATATCTTTGTCACCATTGAAAAGCCACGTGTCAAATATTTAATAAAATGTTAACATTCTTGCCTTGAATATAACAACCAATCAGATCTATCATGATTTCCCAGGAAGTATTTTGACCCTAGGGCTGAATTAGTCCAGCGGCAACTTCCTGGTTAATTTCCGCCGTGCTGATTGCAAGTAACGCCTTTTAATGTAGCGGTGTAATTTCCTGCCCCCCTCTCCTTAGGGAGTGGTGAGAGGGGTGGGAGAGTCCAGAACAACACCTGCCTCCAGGCCACAAAAATTAAATCCCTACTATTCGGAAGTGAGGTAAAAAGTTATGGTTCATGTTAAGCCGATGTGATTATGCGGGGATTATGAGTTTTATCAATTTAATTGGAATGTTCTCTAGGGGTGGTTTTGGGGTTGTTTGCGGATGGATTCAATTCAAGTGTTCCCTGTAAGAGATGAGAGTGGGTTGTGTGAAATCAAAGCAAAGGGTCGGTTAAAATCGTGGACTGACCAAATACATGTTTAGACGTTTGTCGAATCAAAGCCTGTATATTAATGTCCAGTTAAATATTTATCATTTAAACAATATAAAGGAACTTGGATTTAAAACTGTGTACCACGTACCCTGTGGAAACGCCGAGTTTTATATGTTAAAACTGCTTCTTTATGCTTTATGCTGCTTTATGAATTAGTGTATTGTGTGATAATATTGTATGGGTCTTTATTGTGTCTTTATTATGTCTTAATTGTGTATTGATTTATAATCTGCATTGTATGAGACGGGAAAGAATAAAATGATTTGAAAAATGAAAAAAAAACGTTATATAAGCCTTAGTAATTGGACTGTACACTGTTCCTTGTCACAGATCTGTGAGTGAGAGACTGTGTGAGATCTGTAACAAGGAACAGTGAACAGTCCAATTACTAGGTCTTATACCTGTTCTACTATGTTTCCGTTTTAATTGCCTTCAAGTGGTTAAAAATTGTCACAATGAAAAATAAAAATGTCATGTGCTAGAGACAATTCTATTTCTTATGAATGATTCTTCGTAGCAATAAATTAAAAATATAGGTATTTAATTGAAATTGTGTGCTGTAACAACACATACATAAGACCATTTAAAAGGTGAAAGTATTTAAAAAACACAAGACACATTCATTCATAAGAAAGAGCATATATTTTCGTTTACTTGGTGACAATTTTGAAGCATTCAATTTTAACATGCTGAAAGTGGCAGAGTAAGTGGACATACAGTCTTATAGTCGGTTCACACAGTTTCCAATGTATTGAACCGCTCTCAAGATTTCAATAAACTGTCTTTAAATTTGTGTGGTTTAACCATTCGTTCAACCCGGCACCTCCACCAATTTCTCAATTTTCAAGGCTATTCAAGGCTATTCAAGGCTATATCGATTTTTAACTCAATGGTTTAACATTGTGAGCTACCCATTACCGCTAACACTGAGAAATAATCTTATTTTCCACTTGACAGGAGAAAACAAATTAATTATCTTTCGAAATGTATTAAAAAACAGGCTATTCCCTAGTAACAACGTCTACCGCTAGGCGGTGTCCGTGTGCCGAGCAGTACTACTCCATTATGTCAAGATTGTATCTAGAGAGCGGTGTGCAATTAGCAACGATATTGTATATCTAGACGAGGCTGTGTGCAATTAGCAATACTCCCACAGCCTTCTACGCACAAGACAAACACACCGCTCGACGCTAGTTTCACTGCACAATAGAGACGATTGGTAATTAGTAGACGGTGTAAATTTATCTGTTGGGATTAGCGACAATGGCACTAGGACGTTTGAAATTCAATATCATTCTCTGGATTATATTGGACGAAGGAAGGACGTTCATAGAAGACGATATTTCTGCTCTCTATAGAGTTTTGTTATTAAAGACGATGAGTTGAGACTCGAATAACATTGGGGAAATATGTTGGAGATATTTAATATAATGTGGTATGAAAATATTGGACAAACTATGTTAAATATTTTATAATGATACAAATATATCAGTGAAAGAGCAAGTATGAAGTAAATTTGCGCGATACGTTCACTTAATCGAGATATTAAACTTTAAATTAAATACCTCTCCAAATGAAAAATGTTTATAAAACTAAAAAAGAAAATGGTATGAATTAAAATAATGTTGTTCTTGAAAACATGATACGTTTATATAAATCATTACGGCTTTTATGTATCAAAACCAATACATGTACAATGTTCAATATGTAACAGCAACATATACCTAGACATTACTTGGCAATGGTCACACAAAGGAGAAAGAGGTTGGCGGAAAGAAAATAAAATATATCGTAAAATGCAATTTGCATGCAATTTAAATTGAAATAACCGAATATCGTATAATAGTAATACAATAAAATTCGTAAGCAAACCAGTAAACTTCTATAGAATAGGGCATCCAGATAATAAAAATAGAAACAATTTACAATGGTCAATGAAAATGGACTTGCAAGAATAAACCCGAAGCCATAAAAGAAAGCGATAAACGTAATGTACGGCAGTGTTCGGTGCTGCCTTAGCTGAGGGTGGCAATACTCTCAACTTAATTTCGTATGATTGCACTTTTTATTGTTTTCTTTTTACTGTTTGGATTTTATTATTGTCTTCACTGCAGATTACCAGACAGAATTTAAAACCATCTGTTAAAAACCTTTACGGTTCACGAGTTGCCGCCATTATGCTTTTGTTTATGGTTTTACTCAATCCAAAAAGTTATTAGATTATTCTTGACTGCCTGGCAGCTTGGATGATATGTATGATCTAACGGTATATTTCTGTACGTATATCAAAACTGTACCTTAAGCTGAAATAACAAGCTTGTGTGTTATTGTATGATTTAATTTGAAATCTCTACAAGAAAACAATAACTTTTGCTTTCAAGAAATTATTTTATGTTAAGTTAGACAATTTTGTTTTATAACTCAACGTAAAATTTCAGTGTTCGTAATTATAAGTTTTAACTACTAAAGTTTCAAATTTTCAAAATATTCTTAGTCCGGTGACAAAACGATTCGAATAAAAAACAAAAGCTTCCAACTTTGTGGTAGATAGCGCTCTGTGTTTTTTTTTTATGGAAAAGTCAAGGTTTGCACAAATTGAGTTTCTGGTCTTGCGTCAGTTGAGAAATCGAGACTTGAAGTTGTCATGACGTCACGGCTAGCCTCAGTAACATAAAGTTTACTAATGCCGTCCGTAGGAGCCGAACTCTCCAAAGCTGAGTAAGTCGAGTAAGTCGGGTCGCGGTGGAGAGAGTTTTTGTCGCCATTGCAGACATGACAATCGCAAAATGGCCGACCCGACGACTGACCAACCACAAGCAATTATTTGGCTAGATGTGCGGCCATTTTGTTCAAGTCAAATCTAGGCGGAGAGTTTTTGTCGCCATTGCGGATATAAATCGCAAAATGGCCGACGTCTAGCCTAACTGACCAACCACAAGCAATTATTTAGGTAGAGTCGCAGCCATTTTGTTCTTTACCTCATAACTTGAGCAAATACAGACGAGCAAGCCTGTAGTCAACATGAATAATAGGTTTGTCACATGAGTTAGTCATTCAAAGAGGGACACATGAGGTAAATTTATTTCTACGAAAAACATTATTATTATCTAGAGACCCTGTTAGTTATAATATATAATATATAAGTTATAAGTAATATAGTTTTGTACTCACAGGGCATCGCCATAGTCGAGTCATTGGGATCAGGACTGTACTCCTCCCTGGGCAAGTAGTCTATGTTGAAGCAGTGCATCTCCCAGTCCCCCGCTGGAATCAAAAACACGTTCATCAGTAAGAGCTCAAAAAAATAGAATACATATTAGTTTATCACTGGGGAAAGCGTTATCACACTGACAATATTCAGTCATTATATTATTCACTTTCTTTCTTGCATGTATCTTAAAGTCTACTTGATATCAAGTAGACCTTGCATTCAAAGATCTCTAGACCTAAATATTGAGTTGCAGTGAAGAGAGCGTTAATATTCTGGCTTGGGTTTGGAGGTCTAACCCGCTTCTCCAAGCCTGCTTGAGACAAGGCGCTTTCTAGTGTATATCATGGGATGTTAGGTCGCTTTAAGGCCAAGCCGGCTTGAGATACATTCTGGCATGTCAGGTCGCTTCGAGGCCAAGTCGACTTGAGATACAGTGCTTTCAAGTGTATATCCTGGCATGTTACGTCGCTTTGAGGCAAAGCCGGCTTGAGTTAGGCCGCTTTGACGCGGGACGTGTGTGCGTCATAGAAGACATCAACCCTGAGCGACATGACCTCGATGGAAGTGTTAACCAGCCACACCCTCAACACACATTAACAAAGGAAATATCAGACTGAAAATCAATTCGTGCGTAAGGGAGGATGCACAAACACCTTCATGACCGATAGAGGTGACTCACAGGTAACGTGCGAGATTCGAATTTGGGAGGTCGCTGGTTTGAATCCGGCCTTACTACAGAAGGTTTGTTTTTAGGTTTTCTCAGTCGTAAGGCTTATGGTTTGGATCGATTTCTGTTACAAAATGTAACAATAGCTATCGACAATCATACCGTTAACTTATCTAGATAATTCAGATAAGCGTTCAAACCCAAATCAAAACTTTAATTAGTACTAAGTTAAATAAAGCGTTGACAATCAATTGTCGATCCCACACCACGAGAGAACTCGGTAAAAAAAAGTAAATGGTAAAATGCTAAATGGTAAATGGTAACTGGTATTCGTCCCCCGCCACATTGTGGTCTGTGGGTCGTGCCATTGTCCTTGTAGTCATTTTTACCAAAAAAAAAGTTAGTTCATTGACCGAAGTCTTCCTTCTAGAGTTCGAGTAATTCGTTCATGGACAGACCGGTCGCGCCTACCGAGCATCCACAAAACAGTTCCGGAACACTCCCGTTCAGGGGTGAACAATTCTGTGAACCTCACTTGCAGGGGTGTACAATACCACGAAGTAAGGTATAGGGAGGCAAGGGTGGGTGGGGGGTAACCCCTGTACCATATGAAGTACGGCGCCCTCTTAAACTTTGAATTCCGCCAATCCTAAGCCCTTTTCTTGATATGCAACATGATTTTTGTTTGTCTACAACAAGTAACTCATAGGATGATGGCCACTACTTTTAGGAATATAATGTGATATCTAATGTACGAGAGTATGGCCACCAACAATGTCAGTGACGTCACGTGAATGTCAAGTATATAACAAAGTAAATATTCTCATTTTCACAAAACAAGACATCGTAATATTATATTGTGCACAAAACGAGGAACAGGTTTTCGTGTTACTAGTTTGAATGTTTGAACTTACCCGGGTGGGAATATCTGCAATTATAGTCCAAATTAGTATCGTTACCAAGAATATTATGAGAGGTAAAGAGATAGCAAAATAATCACCATATTTCATTAAATATTATTTTATTCATACGAATAAATTTGTTATCACTTACAATAATAGAAAAGCAATAACGATTTTAGCAAAAACTGTCTCATTCTCATAGACAAAATAATGTAATGTAGTCATTGATGAGAATAAAAATGCGCTCAAGATGACATGATATACTTCGACGATAGAAGATAGAATAGTCGCCTGATTGTAGAAACCAAAGTGAACATATAAAAATGTCTTGTAGCTTAGCAGAAAAGAGTCAATACCAGAGAACCTCTTAGAAAATATATTTTCTTTTCTTTTATTTTGGCCGCCCTAGTTCGAACCCCACGCGGCTAACGATTCATTTCCTGGTTAAGTCCGGATCTGCCCCCCCCCCCCCCCCCAAGACCACCCTCCCCGACCTCTGGCCCCACGAGAGTGCACAGCTTCACCCCCGACTTTTTCTATCCCCCCCCACCTTCCACCCCCCTTTGATCGAGGTCGGTGTTGGTTTTCTCTCTTTCTACAACTTACAACATGTTCTTGACTTTTTCCGTTCCCCGTCGTGAAATGCTGCAGAAAAATCATTTCTATAGTTTCCACGTCATATCTTGTAAGATGCTTCATCGTCATAGATCAAGTGAAGTGACGTATGTGACAATTTTACCAACCTAAATGTAGCTACATTTAATTCTCGGCAACCGTTTAGTGATAGTATCAGCACGTATGTTGACAGGCGTTGTCATGGCACATTCCTAGTCAGGCTAGTCCACTCCACGCTCAAGAGAACAACAAACAGGTACCGGGAAATCACGAGGCGAATTCCATTTAAGTAGACCACGTCTCTTCTGAGAGTTTTACAGCTGTGACGAGAACTCATTCAGACTCATTCTCACTCCTACGAACTCAAACCGATTACGGTTTTAACTTTTTCAATGAAGTGTAGCATTATAAAAACATTACTGACCAACGTGGTACTGTTCACAATGTTGTAAATAATATTTCCCCTCAACTTATTTCAAACCGAGTTGACTATCAGTATAATTTCTCAATGAAATAACCGTTTCAAAGTAAACAAATCCAATTTATTACCAACTTTGTGAAGTGAACTCTGTAAATTCACTGTGATAGCTCGTGACATTGTGGCCGCTAATGGGGCCATTGTGGTCTGCATGTGTCTACTGTGCGCATGCATGTCTAGCGTACATGATCGCGGTAGATGCATTTGTTGATTGCATTTCACAAGAGCTAGACCGTAACGTTGTTTGACGGTTGTTCAGTAATGGATGCATTGGTTTTAGATAGATTGAGTATGTTTATGGAGGAGAACTTGCATACATAATGAGTGATTATTAACGGGAATAACTAGTCTCAATAATAAAATTGCATACAATTAACGTGTTTGAATAATATCTTGCAAACGCTTCAAATTATTAAACAAGTGGCTACTGACCAACATTCAAGTCCGAATTAACCAAACTCGTTCAGCTCCGTTTTAAAAATCTCTGTTTGGTAAAATTAAATTTGGTGATATCGGCTCTTAGTTTCGTAGAAACTAACTTAAAGCTAATGTTATTTTTTGTTATTTTGGAAGCAAGTTAAAGATTTAGAATTAATAATTAATTGGTTTCCAAAATCGCAACTGTATCTATTGCAATAATTGAAACGTAGTTAATTCCGTTTTTAAGAAACTAAATGTTGGTTAGTAACAACCTTTTCAATATTATGTAGCGTTCTGGAGATACTAATACAAAAAACTTTGATTTGAGCGGTTGTAATGGTTGAAACTCACGTTACCTCTTGAAATACATGTATCGGTATACTATGAGATGCGTCCCCAGTCACAGCTAACTACGTGACGTCACAGCTGACTGACTGACGTCACAGAATAAGTGACGTCACAGCGGTTACCTAGAAGCTACACCGGATGAGCATCCATTACAGACAAGCCGGTCACACCCAAACACCCACTTAGAAGCAACGTACGGGAAAACAGGCTGTGTTCATGGATTTCACATGACGTAGAGTTATACTTGGAAACTGCGGTTGCTTTAAACGCTCTATTTGCTGAATACTGATGTGTTGTTTACGTAATTCATCATAATGAACGAACCATATATGACAGTGCTATGATTTATATGGATTTAATATAACATTCAACATTTTTACAAATTACCTTGATCAAATTTATGTGTTCGACGAAATTTTTGGTGTTAATTGAAAAATTTGCACCATATATTTGAATACCAATCAGTATTTACCACAATGTACATTACGATAGAGAGATAGAGATGGGGGTTCCCTATTTATAGATGTCCCCTACCCCTAGGAGTGCCGGTTGTTGCTATGGGTTTGTTTTCTATATAGGAAATAACATACATAAATCCGTTTCCTGGCAACAACGGGCGCCCCTAGGGGAAAAGGACGACCATGAATACGGAGGCTCTAACTCGGTAGGTGTATTTTGGGATGGCATCATTTACACCAATCACCAAGTTTGTCCTCAGTTAAACTAATATCGGTAGTAAAAGTTTTGTGAAACCGGGCATGAGTCAAATAAATATATTCTGCTATACCACTTCTACTTCTACATACGATAACCGATAGAGGTGGCTCAGCGGTAAGACGCGAGACTCTAATTCGGGTGGTCACCGGTTCGATTCCGGCCACCGGCAGTCCTGAATAAAGGTTTTTTCCGAGGTTTTCCTCAGTCGTAAAGACCAATGCTGGGATTGAGTCCTACTATCAGCCCTCGGACATTCCTCCCTAGCTACCCAAACATCCTAATAACCTAGTTAGTCACCTGAAGAGGGGCACATCAGGTAAAGCTGATGTGCACCCTATAACGGGTATTCCTAGGAAAAATTATTATTATTATTCAGCTATACTACTTCACCTTTTACATACGATAATCTTAGCAGACATTTTTGTACCAATTACTTGCACATCCTACATAAAACCTACGAAGCTATGTGCTCGATATTAAAGTCAACTATAATTTAACATTATCCCCACCAAACGAGCATAAGCCGCGCTAAAGACGCTCGCTACGATATTATAGCAAATCCCTTCAGGATTATCTGAATAATGATCTTAAATCCTACCAACATGCAAAACGTTCGATAATCTCGAAGCTTAAATTACTTCAGCACGTTGAAAACTTAATGTACGTTCGTAAAAGTTGGCTACACTGTATGGTGGTACTGCGCGTTATGTTGGTGAGCTTGTAATGGACAGTTATACAAACCGATCTCAGATCCTTATCTATGTCACCTTTGATGCACGATGTTTTAACGAATGTCATCATGTTCCTGTCGCTCTTTCTCACATCCGCAAGGAGTGTTCAAGCCTCGTTAGTTACGTCCTCTGTATTAAGAATATTCTGAAAACCAATCCAAGGTCAAAAATCATCCCTAATGGACCGTTTCAAGTGAATAGTTAGAGAAGTAGAAAATTAGGTTGTTACTATTGGCTCAGCTACTTCTTAAGCATGAAATTGTTTTTACTTTTTGCTATCGTGTAAAGCATTATTGAGGTACTATTTTATAGATACGGTATTTTGACGTGGTTTTAATATTGGCGAAAGTTTTTGTTCAGAACACAAGAGAAAAAATAAAAACAAAATGAAAGAAATCAATAACATTCAAGATTCATCATTAAATAAAGTAAATATATACATACATTCACATTTAGAGTCTACCCACTCAGTAACTAAACTGATTTGCAGTGGGGGACTTTAATTTAAAGTGACTAAACCAACCCTGTAGGCTTCGAACACCATCGACGAGTGAGCGATAACCAATCAAAGATCGATATATTGTTTATCTCTATATATCATTAAAATATATATATCATATATATAAAATATCTATAATAAATATAAATCTATATATCATTCAAAACGATTCTGTAAACATATAAAACCGCTGTTTTCACAGTTGTACCAACGTTTCCTGGTGAACATCAATCACTTCTCTAAACATCTGCACAGGTATTAAATCTCGCCGTACCCGACAACCCTCACACCCCTAATACTCTAAGAAAGCGCCTTAATGGTCGCCGCGCTTAGGGTGGGGATCCCCGACTCTTCATGCACGGGGCGTGGTTACGAGTCCCACACCGTCATTCATCATCGTCACCATCTGATTGTCAAACAACAAAAACTCCTGATTGTGTGATGTAAATGAGAGTGGAAGAATAACAGGGCGTACAAAATTAATTTTAGTGATATTAAAAATAAAAATGAAAATAATATTTTCTACCCGGCACCTCCACCAAAATGCCGGCCATCTTGGATATGGAGAGAACCGGGATAGGGAAGATGATATTTTAGACGGATATCAATGCTTGATCATAACCCAATCAGTGTAGTATTCAAGGGGGTCACCTTTCCCGAAATTACACAGTTAATATGTCTATCTATGGTAAATATATTGGAGATAACATTCATAAACCAATTTTTGTTTTTGAATGCAAAAGTTCTTTAGTAGTATTCTTTATTAGCAACGGGGCTACTGCCCCACAAGTGCAATATAATACAATACAATAAATTGAAAAACATAAGTCAGTAAGTCAAAGACTCACAGTTAATACATCATTATAAATATAAATACATATTAATAATACATAAATAAAACATAATATGAGTAGAAAGACAACAAAGGGCATTGGAACCATTTTCGGACACTAATAGTTACCAAGATCAATAAATCTGCAGACACACATAACTCTTCCGACTCTCTCTCTCTCTCTCTCTCTCTCTCTCTCACACACACACCCTTACACACACACACACACACTCCCTCTCTCACACGTACAGACACACAGGCAGGCACACATATACACACACATATACACAAGTAGACGCACGCAGGTAACTGGTACACACAATACATAATGGTAGAAACATGACAATAATGTACGTACAGACAATGTACGTACTCACACGTACAGACACACAACAGGCACCCATATACACACACATATACACAAGTAGACGCACGCAGGTAACTGTTACACACAATACATAATGGTAGAAACATGACAATAATGTAGCAACAACAGTACCCTCAGCACTCAAAGTGTGCATGCCGGTTGTAACAGCTTATTGTTTACCATACACTTCAATCTATGTTCAGAAACACAGCCGATGTCCAAATCTGAAATAATAGCTGACATTTGGTTGAACGATGTTTGGATCCTGTTAATACAAGAGTATTTGAATAGGTTTATACGGCTAATAGCTGGTTTGAAGGTGACCAGTTTACGGGTATTTTTCTGTGGAACGTTAAAGTTTATTTGGCTCAGAAGTTCAATTGTATCAATATTTCCATGCAACAATTTATGTAGAAAAATCAAATCACTGTATACCCTCCTGTTCTCCAGTGTCAATATATTATGTTCCTCACACAAGGCCTTGTACTGTGATCTGTGGTATGTAATATTAGATTTAGCACATTGAAATTTAATAAACTTCTGTTGTAACCTTTCAACGGAATTGATCTTTGTTATTTCATATGGGTTCCATATAAGAGACGCATAGTCAACGTGGGGCCTGACTAAAGACAAGTACAAACGTCGGGTTGTATTTACAGAGAAATTTCGAAAACAATTGCGCTTAATGACACCAAGGATTCTCAGAGATTTAGAAATGACGTAGGAAATGTGACTATTGTATTTCAAATCACTCGATATAAACACACCAAGGTCTTTTATCGTAGTGACTCTTTGCAGACGATGTTCGTTTAAGCTATAGTTATGAGTAATCGTATGCTTGACTTTCGTTGTAAAGGTAATCACATTACATTTCGTCACATTTAAAAGTAACTTCCAAGTTTCACACCAGTTCTCTATAGCTATTAGGTCATTTTGTAAATTAACACAGTCGTCTTGATTTGTTATTGGTAAGAAGAGCTTGACATCATCTGCGTACATCACACACCTCGACTTTGAAATACACATAGGAATGTCGTTCACGAACAATGTAAACAAAAGGGGGCCCAAAATGGACCCCTGGGGCACCCCAGAGGTTACATTTTCAGCCGTTGATCTGGCGGAGTCTATTACTACAGTCTGGGTACGCCCACTTAGATAGCTCGAGATCAGTGCATGCAGGGGGCCCACTATTCCATAACCTTGTATTTTGTGCAGAAGGAGGTGATGATCAACGCTGTCGAATGCTCGGGTGAAGTCGGTGTAGATGGCATCCACCTGCACTCCGTTGTTGAGATGTTTTGCTATAGTGTTGGTGTACTCTGCAAGGTTAGAAAGTGTGGATCTCTTCTTCACAAAACCATGCTGCTCAGGAGCAATATGTTTGTTGACGTGATTGTACATACGCTTGAACAATAGGGACTCGAACACTTTTGACAAGATGGGAAGCAGAGATATAGGCCGGTAATTATTTACAGAATACCTGCTGCCTTTCTTCAAGACGGGGACAACATTGGCGTGCTTCCACCTGGAGGGAAAAACCCCGTCACACAAAGCACGGTTGTAAATAGCGGCTAGAGGCACAGACAAGGCTCGGCGACAATGCCTAATAGCTTTAACCGGAATTTCGTCTGGGCCGGGTGATTTGCCATTGACAAGCTGTTTCAGGCAATCTTCAACTTCCCCACGAGAGATTGTGAAGGCAGAAATGTTGTCACCTGTGTTCACAAGTAATTCAGGGCTAGCAGATTTGTCGTGAGATGACGGTGAAAATGAACTGGCAAAATGGTCAGAAAAAAGTTTACATGTTGTAGCAAGGTTGTCAGCTGTTTGTCCGTTTAACTTGACTGCAATAGGAATCCTCCGGGAACGGGTTTTTGACTGCATAAATCGCCACAGTAAGTTAGGATTCTTCGAAACGTTGACCTCCATATCCCGTATGTACTTTCTGTATGATGCGCTTTGAAGACGTTTGTAGATTGAACGTTTGACCTGAAATTCAACTCTGTTGCATTCCAACCCGTTGAGTTTCCATCTCCTGTACGATCTGTTCTTGTCCTTCAAGGCTTCTATCACACCCTCGTCATACCATACAGGGTACTTAGCAGCGTTGACCTTGAAGGTTGGCACACTTTTTCTGATAATACTGTCAAGAGTGTTGTAAAATAACTCACACATCGCGTTAACGTTTGTTAGTTTAAAGAGAGTTGTCCAATCACAGTTTTGTATTTGAATGTTCAGGTCGTTGAGATTCGCTCTCTTCCAATTAAACTTTAAGCGATTGTTTAGTTTATAGTTAGCGGTTTCAATGAAGAATGACAACGAACAGAAAACAGGAACATGATCGGAGTCGACCGCAGGTTCAGCCGGTAGAAACGATACTTCTGTATCCGCACTGCTTACAAACACGAGATCCAAAAAATGATTGTTGCGAGTTGGAAATTGCACTTTCTGTATCAGTTGAGTTTCACCTATGAATTCAGTGAAAAGCTGGTTTATCTCAGAGTTTGAATTTAACACAGGGACTAGATCGGTCTCAGAGGGTGATCTGGGTTTCCACGACACTTCAGGCATATTGAAATCGCCACAAAGGACGATGTTGTCATGAACTCCAAGTTGAGATTGCACAAAGAGGGTGTTAACATGTAGCTGATCAATCAGATCGGCGGTTGGTTTAGGTAGGTAACAACAACCAATAAATACACTGGCATGGCGATCAGATTTCACTTGTACCCACAGCATTTCCACCCCATCAGGTTCAAAATCTGGGCGCCGGACGGAGGAAAATTTGGTGCTAACAGCTGTCAACACCCCGCCCCCTTTGGCATTATCGCCGTTTCTGTTCAACTTTGAGCGGTCTCGCCTGTAAGTGTTGTACTGAGTGCTGTCTAGCACTTCGCCCTCAAATACACTTTCATTCAACCACGTTTCAGTTACACAAATAACATCACTCTCACTTCTATCCGCGAAAAACGTATTGAAATCCTGTAGCTTCCTAGACGCAATGCTTCTTGTGTTCATGCAGTAGAGCGAGATGTTCTGTCCCACGGGTAGTTGATTGTTGTAGGAAGGACCTGGGTTCACTTGCACGTCGCCACAGAGAGCCAGCAACAACACAAGAGTAGATACAGTTTGTGGTATGCGGGCCGCGTGAACAAGACCCACTCTTCTCCGAACGAGCGACCGAGAGCGAGACAGATGAGCCCCACTGCCGCCACATGCGCTCGACACACGACCACCCGAGCAAAGCGCTACACACGAAACACGACATTTTTCGGAAACCAACTGATGATAACTGACACTATCGCCTGTTTCCGGTGAAGCAGGCATTACGCTGACACTCGGTACATTTTTTGATGCAAAAAGAACACTTTTGACTAGTAAAAACGCGATGAGAACGCGGAGCAGATTCAACGCACGACCGCTGTCGACCGCCATCTTGTAATTTTTGAAGTATCTGTTTTTAGACCCCACTGAGCACTCAATCAGATTTCTACTCTCGTTTTTCACACTTGTCATCGGACATCCACTGTAGCAGATTCTACCTGCATTCATCTTTACACTCAGTTTTTACTATTATAACGGACTTCACGTTTGTCAATCATTTGTTCCCTCTATCGGTATAGGGGTCAATGTTTTCACGATAGTCTTCCCTCTAAAGGTGAGAATCTCTCAACACGACAAACATAGAGTGTTGACGTTCCTCACACACGCAGTAAAAGTTTAGTAGCTAAGCCGAATGGCCTAGTTTATACGTCAGCACAGCAAAAACGAGTAAAGTAGATACTAAGCAGGTCGTACAAGAGAACAAACACGAGATCATTCGCTTGCAAGTACCGGCATAAAAACAATGGGGGAATCTTTGTCGTTGTGAGTGCAAAGAAGTGGTTGAGGCAAAGAAGTGGTTGAGTAGAGATAAAACTTGGCACTGATACTTCAAAGCTCTTCCTGCAGGAGAATGTGCCCATGATCTAATGATATGATATTTGGGGTTTATCATCTCATATTTTGCAACATGGCTAATCGAGATGATGTGTGGTTGATAATGAAAATGAAAAACCGCCACATGACATCTATGCTTAAGCCAGGATTCGAACCAGAGACCGCGGTTTAATAGACCAACGCCCATAATTGACCGCGGCTAACTGCGATGCCACCTCATGATAATGATATTTGTAATTTACGTCTCATATTTTTGCAACATGGCTAATCGAGATGATGAGAGGTGAAATATGATAGAGATGAAAAAACGTTACCGTATAAGAACCATTACTTATCGCGGGGGTCGTCATAAGGGGAGTCCAGAAGTTGGAGCTTAGCAGCCCTATATATATGTGTAAGTTTGATTTCTCTATAGCACAATTACTCAATAGAGGGGGCTGTGACATCACAAGCGGACAAACAATGTGTTGCTAGGCAACTCCATTGTTGTATCTTTCTTTGATTGGTGCATATTCAATATTTGTCCAAAACAAAACACGGCAACACGGCTATTTTTAGAATTGAGTCTTGTGCTATAGGTAAGATATAAACAATAAACAAGTTTCTCCCGTTGAATGTAGAGCCTCGCTCGTGTCGAAGCCAACGTCCCCGCTAATTCACATCGCATAGTTTGATTCATTTCTCCCGAGAAACGATTGTATCTATTGAGCTAACTATACCTGGGGGGTTGGTTGTAATATTTAATATTCACGCGACGTGCGAGCCAGTGTAGCGGCCGCTACGTGAGGTAATTAACATGATACGTGGGTGAGAAGAGCCGGAGAAGAGGGAGGTGGTGAAAAATTACACCTTTGTTTAACCGCTGTCGGGGCTTTGTATATCGCAGACAATAGACACCCCCGCCTAATCTATTTATATACTGTCAAAAATCTGGAAACACGGTAGATAAAGATGTTGTCTACGGTCTACGGGAGGGGGGGATGAAATCTTTTGTATACGGTGGGGGATGAAATGCACGGGGGTGTGTTCGAAACAGAACATCTAGGGGGAGTTTTACTTTCAATGAGGCATCAAGATTGGAGAATGAACTATGTTAAGACATTAAATCGGAGCTTTGTGAAGTTGGTCAATTCGGACCATATTCATAGTTGTAGCGGCCATGATTGCGACACAATTGATGAGAACCAATCCTAGATTATTGCCAAATACCTTCCAAATTTAATAAATACCCCTAATTTAGAATTTAAAAGTAAACTTTAGTAATAAAAAAATAAAACATACCACTCATACAAATTTTATTTCAAGAAGAGATTGAATTTTAAAGAACTAAGAATTTATGTGTTCTACCACAAAAGCCTTCAATTGTTTCTCCATGGCAACGTCAAAGTTTGATCACAAATTTGGCCGCCACGCGCAAAGATGTGACGTACGTGCAACCTATGAATAGTGAGTTTAATATAAATACGAACCTAGGGCTGGAATTTATAGGCGCCCGTTGTTACCAGGTATTAGTTTAATGAATGTTGTATCCTTTATAGAAAACAATCCCTTAGCAACAACGTGCGCCCCTAGGGGTAGGGGACGACTATGAATACGGAGCGTAAGGCCGGTGTTACGAGTTACCAAAAAGAAATAAGATCACCATATACGGTTTCATTTGTATAATTTGTATAAGAGAATTAAAATATTACGTATTGGGAAAACTTAGAATCGTTTGTAAACTGTAGTAATGTGAATGTTAAAACCATCAACCAAAATTATATTTATACTGAAAGAAAAACGGAGCTCGTCCATTCTTTCAGCTTTATAAATATTATTTATCAATTGAAGCGATACTGACAGAATTCTAGTCAATTCCCATAACTTTATCAAAACAAAAAAGATTTCTCACCTCCTTTCGAACACGTCCAAACTAGTTTATGACTAGTTCGAAACCCCTTTCAAGAAGACATGGCATTAATAATTTCATACTTTCCTCACTCCTCGTACGATCGAGATACCGATTCGAAGTATTGGCGATACATCACTGCACGCGAAACTTATCGACTTTTTTCAATTCCTTAAGGTTCTGACGTCATCCTTAACGTTTTATCAACTATTTTAAGTTTGTCTCGACTCTCTAGAGTTGCCGCTCTTCTCCGCTAACACATTATTTATTAAGTTCACGTCTTGATGCACGGACTGTTCTTTTATCCATCAATAAATCCTCATTCCCGTTTTTCTGTATAGTCGAACACCTAGGAAAATTGATACCAAAATATTTTTTACAGGAGGTAATCGAGATTAATTTGAAAGGTGAATTTGAAGATATGTTTCGAAGCAGAGTATTTCTCTATGTACAGAGTAGTGTATATATTTCAATATGCCTGGTTCCAACATACGTCGGGTGTTGTATTGCTTCTTTGCGTTCTTAAAGAGACAGACAGACCATTCGGACGTCTTTAACGCTTTTCTAACGACCCACTTTTCAAGTGTTTGCTCCACTTTTTCTCATTTCTTTCTCTCTCTTATAAAAAAAATATTTATTGTTTTTATAATACTAATTAATACCTTTGTACATTTTGTTTCGAATTATTATTTTGTATATTTCATTATGTATAGATAGGATTTCTTGCTTTACAGTTTGGTTTAAATTATTTTAATTAACGATGCATTAATATACTATTTTATACATTTATCAGAAAATATACTTGCTTTTTAGTTACTTCAAATATGGGTTGGCAGTGACTCCTTGTATTTGAAGTTGTGCTCTTTTCTGCCAACTCCTGTTCATTATTGTATGAATAGGAAAAAAAATAAAAATAAACACGTTGTTTTTAAGCCAAGCAGTGAAAAATTAATTTTCAATTAAAGAATAATCACAGGACAACTCTTATCAAAGTGACGTCCACAACAGGTAAAACTTTCTTGTCAACTATTTTATAAGTGGCCTTAATAATTAAGTGCCTTTAAATTTCACACCTTGTCTTGCAAAATTGTGTTTTTGACATGTCTAGCTAGGTTGAAGGCGCGTTTGTAATCCATTAATAAATAAATAGGAACGAAATTTCGTCAAGGTTCATCCACTTAGATCCAACGAAAAATGTCAAATACGACGACATTTTTTTCAGGTTTCAATCTTCAAACATAATCAAATATTAACCGATGTCAGCTGTGAAGTTTCGGGAGGAAACTTGTCGAAATAATATTTGAAGGGATGTCAAGAGACAGCACGAGAAAGTTTTGAGAAAGAATTGCCAACTTTCATAAATAACTAAATATAGTGGGATTAGATGTACACTGCAATGTTTTACTGCCATGAAAAAATCTTGTACTAAAAAACAAGTGATAACTTGTTGCAACTCGGCAAGTCGGTTCAATATTAAAATCATTGAAAAACAATTGTGATTCGTCTGTATTTGAAATGTTTTATATTCATATTTTGATAATAGTCTTTGGAAATACAATGGGGATTCCATTAACGGCTTATATTCAGATAGAAAATTATTTATAAAAGGAAACAAAATATTACTATAAAATGTACTATAAAAACAATAATTACACATTGAACATCAATTAAATTTAAAGATATTAAGGTATCGTGAACTCAATTCAATACAAATAGATAGAATTGACTTCGAAAATTGTAAAAAATGTATAAATATATAGAGGTATTTAAGGAAAAAGTTTCGTCATTGGGTACATCTTGTGGTGAGGTAAAGAGAGGTTGAGATGTAGAAGGAGGAAGGAGGAGGTTATTTAGTTGTTTGATAGTAGCAATTCTACGTACTAAATTCTGATTAGATAACATTTCACAAAACTTCCACCACCAATAAAAGAAACTTTCAAACACTTTCCGAAAATTTATATTCCCTTCCAAGTCAAATCTATTTCTGCCAGATCAAGCTTAATCTTGTGGCTTTTCATGCCCGTCTCTTTCTTTTCCTCTCTGCTATATCTATCTTATCTAATGTTCGATCTCGTAATTCGTTCCCTTCCTTTTAAAACGTCTGTGCGTATCAGTGGATCTGTCAAACACGCCTTGGTGCGCGGCCATTAGCTTCGGTAGATCTCGGAAGTAGTCGGAACTACTCGGAAGTCCATTAGCTCATTTTAGAGACGAGACAAAATGGTGGTTCTACACGATACTGTTTTAATATAACGATGGGGGAAGATTGATTGTTAGGTCGTTTACGATTCAGAATTATCTTCGGTATATCGACAATACAAATGATCACACAACTTGAATTTAAAAAACGGTAAATTGTCGGCGGAAACCACATATATGTCTCTATTTCAATACATTTTCTGTAAAAACTATACTAGCCCTAGAGTAACTAGTTTTATACCGAACTCAGATCCTTATCTTCTATCCTTTTCATACAAGCTGACTCTTTTGTTTAGTTTAATTATGTTGAAAAAGTGGTTTTCAGTTAAGTTGAATTTAGTAACAAATATTGGTTTCAAAAAGTCTTCAATAAATAAATGTTTATTCAATGTCTATCCCCTCAGTACAAGGACTGATATTAAAGTCGATCGATGAAGTGAACTACCCATCCAATACAACAACTAAACTATTCAAATCAAATGGACATGAAAAAATACTTTTTTTTATTCTAAATTATGAATTTCAAGAATTATTACATATGAGTAGCATTTAATACTGAACCTCTTGAAATCATATATTTTTTTTAATTAATAAAGTATATTGATAGTTTCTAATTTGAGTAGATTTGACGTAAAAGTTACACACCAACGCGAATATCTCGAAAACGAATCGCGTTCGAGCATCTTTTTCAAACGTATTCATGTTAGTCATGAAGTTATCTACATTTAGGACGAAAATTTGTTACAATATATTACTTTTTGAAGGTGGTACGCAAAGTTATACGATTGAAAGTGTAGGTTTTTGTTCAGTTACAATGTATAACATAGGGAATTCTAACGCATTTCAACACTCAATAAATAAAAAACTAATAGCGGTAGGTGCATAATTTTTTCTACAATATTCACAAGCTTAATCTCAACTTGCAGTACATACAATTTGAATGATTTATATTACATGTGCAGTTATCATCGATCGACTTTAAGTGGGCTACATTAGGCAATGTGTTGAGTGTTTCGATGCCATGACGGCCCCAGAATCCGTGTAAATAATAGAAATCATTTAGATAGATGATGATATTTGAGGTTTTACGTCCCATATTTTTGCAACGAGGCTAATTGAGACGATGAGTGGGTGATTATGGGGATGAAAAAACGCCACATGACATCCATGCCCAAGCCAGGATTCGAACCTGGCACGCATAGACCGCGGTTTACTAGACCAACGCCTAATCGACCTCCAAGGTTAACAACTCCAGTCCGAACCGGGAATCTAACCCCGGTTTTTCTGCATTAGAAGAAGGAATAATCCCACAACAGCGACTATCCACTCCTCACACTCCATTCTTCTAAGTATTACAGCTGCAATTAACTTGTTTTTGTTCCTCCCCTCTCTTATTGAGTTTCCAAACTTTCTTCTCCATAACCCCGAGTATGGTTTCAAGACTTCATCACGTGGAAGGTCTCATCACATACTGGTAGCCATGTAGGAGCTTTACAAGTCAAGACACGTTTCCTTCTTGCCTGATTAATACCCTGGATTCCATCCGTCAGATCTCTCCCCAGACTCTTCCCACGCATCCCCCCCCCCCCCCGTCACCTTAGCTCTCGCCACCACAACCACAGGGACTGGCTTTATTATTGTGATTTATGATGTTTTTACATGGAAGAAATAAAAAATAATATATAAAATAAAAATAACACACAAATCGTTATATTCTTCATAATGTTGTGAAACATCTATATTGATTCTTTTATACCACGTTTTGCTTTTTGGCCAACATCTTAAATCCATCTTTATATAGTAACACTACTTTATAGTTGAAAATTCTTTCTATTTTTTATGTGATTCGCTAAAAATTTACTTTAATATGTTGTACTGTTACGGTCACCCAATGTGTGTTGGACAGGATACAAATAAATTGTTTTGTTATTTATAGCATTTGGTGTTTGGCTTCGTCACCTGTTAACATACCTATCTAAAAGTTTGCATATTTACTAAGATTAACAAATAAATCCGCATACTTAAAAAAATAACACACAACAAATACGGAAATAATCACGGCTTACACGTTTTACGAATTGATTTTTCAATTATTCAATCAAACATATCGAGACCTTTCTTTATATTTCAATAACACATATGAAACATGAAGAGAACTATTATCAAAATATATATTCGTCCAACAGTTCCTTATAAACTGTTTTAAAATGCCTAGAAATTACCTTATTTCCCACTGAAAGCAGAAAAAAGGTGAATTACGATTGACATGTTGACAAAAATAACCAAATCTCCTTACAATCTCTTCCGCTAGGAGGCGTTTGTGTTCTTTACGGTTTCAAACATGGTCCCACTTCATATCCCAATTCTCAAACACTCATGAAAAGTGATATTCTGTGATTTTACATCGAAAATAACCCCTATACTATCTTCTCTCACAGTTTATAGCCTCGTTGTTAAATCACATAAGAAAACATTCTGACGTCAAGTCCGTCAAACGGGTGTATAGGTCAGTGGAGGGGAGGGGCGAGAGGGGGTCGAGGGAGGGGTGGGGGTTGGAAGATATATGAGAGCAATTGTATGGCCGTAACTCAATACATAGAGATTTGTCACGGCCAATTTCCACGGAAAACGGCAAAGAGAGTATTTTATATTTCATCGTTCGCTACTTCAGGCCGAACATTTCTCATCGGGTTTGTTCGCGTGAACTATTGGTAGTTTCTGAGACTGAACAGAGAGAGGGGGGAGGGGGGGGTTAAAATGACACATGGCAGCATGAGGAATAAAAGGGTAGTCCGTGTACTTCAACGATATTAATTGCACTATACAAGATTTATTGAGGGTAGATTTAGTAAAATGTTAAGTATTTCTCTGAAAATTGCAAAAATATATTCCCAGGTAGTTAGTCCCACTTTTAGAATAATATTATTAATAAATTATTAAAAGATACAGGAGTTATTCTGGTTTAACTGTAAGTGTTGAACATAGATAAAACATAATTCTACCACATAAAATATGTGTCTATACATTTGTAAGGTGGTTCTCTTGATTCAAAACTGTATTTGAAAAATGTGTCAATAATAATTTATCATGAAAATTGTACCGAAATAATTAGAAACTATTTTCTCCCTTTTTGTATCTGTAGAGTAATATATAATTATTGGCTGCTTGCCGATGTTATCAAATAAAAAACATGTTTCTGAAGTGACACATTTTTCGATGTTTACACCAACCAATACCTTATAGCCCTTCCTTACAGTTTACACAAAACTTTAGTTATTCATGGTAAATTGTTGCATTATTTCGTAGGGTCAACTTTGTAGAGAAAATAAACAACCCCCAAACAAAGTTTATCATGAAAAGTTAAAATGTTTACTAAACGACATTAAAATAGTCAACAGCAAAATTTTGTATTCAACACAGCGAGATTTTTTAATCAACAAAATACGCATGAAAAGAAAGACAAATAAAAAATGTGAGAATTGTAATTTATAAGGAATACAAACGCGTGAAATGAACAAGGAAGTGAACTTATGCATTGTTTATCCACGCATGCATTACTCATTCGAATGTTGATGTAGGCAGCAACAGTTGAGGACATATACTTCAGTGACCAACCATTATAAGCGATTATTAATAGGGAAAGTGTCATACTTCTAGTAAAACAGTCAGTGAATAGTGTTTGTCTACCCCTTGTGCGTGGGAGTCAACCCACTCAAACGACCGACAACTTTGTGAGCCCTGGCTTCAACTCGAATTTACGATTCCCATTTCGAAGATCGCAAACTTGCGATTGCTCCTCCGGACGAGATGGAAGACTCGCCCATCAATGTCGGGTGCTACATCTGCCCTCGGTTTGTGACGCTGTGCGTGTGCGTGTGCGTGTGCGTGTGCGTGTGCGTGTGCGTGTGCGTGTGCGTGTGCGTGTGCGTGTGCGTGTGCGTGTGCGTGTGCGTGTAGATTCATAGGCGATGGCAGATACAGGAATTATGTAAATAATTAAAGATTTAAATAATTTAACATGCAATTGTAGAATTTATTGAACTGAAAATACAAATTAATGTGTGGATTAATTTGGCATTAGAAACTTCTAATAGATTTTGTTACTCTGACTTTTTGATTTACTTTGCAAGAAATCTTCAATACTTGCGTTTACTTTTGGAATATTTGCATATCAGGTTTTCACCCTAAAATTGGGGATGATTGTTATTTTGTTTTATTATTTATAATACATTCAATTGATGTTATGTATTTGTGTATTTATCTCAAATAACTACAATCTTGAAAAGCATTTTCATTGATGTGTCGATACTATTTTTTTCTTTAGAAATTTTTAAAATTGATCCCAATAGTTCACATAGTAAAATTAGACATATTTTATTTAATTTTGATTTATTTTAGTCCGCTAGGATATTTCTTGAATACTACTTAAATCATTTCGTAAGAAATAACCGCAATTCCTACAAGTCCCTACTGGTCGACGTAACAACTTTGATGAAACACTACTGAACTAGTTTAAGTTTTCGTAAGCGTTCTTGTAACGCCACGAGCGCTGTGATCGCTCAAAGAACCAACTGTCACAAAAACCACGAGCCCTCCTTCTCCACTCTGACCCTCATTTCCTGCTACGAGAGAAGATGAGGATTGACTGACATTAGGTTTTGTGCCCTTCCCCAATCCAGAGAGGGTTATATCCTGTTATTGGAGTTGTTGGTTACACATATCTCACAGGATTACCCCCAAAACAAAACCAACCTGGTATTTTGACATATTGCTTTTTGATTCTACTCACGGGTTTTTCCGTTTTAAAAACCTTTTAGTTAGTATCTTAATTTACAATTTACTTGTGTAAAGCAATCCTGTGCTGCCTTTGAAGTAGTGAAAGGACGGTGATGATCGTTGAGAACTGAAAGGGCATTTAATGAAAATCAATCAACTCTTACGTTACAAAGGTAGAGATAATTACTTTTTTTATATTAGAAACATGTTAGGCATTCTTTGTTACGACTAATTAAATATTTATTAAAAAAGGGGAAACGTTTGTAATTGAAAATAAAATGTAGAGAGAGAAAATGTTTTTTTCTAATATATTGCCCGGGTGCAGAAATGCTTCTCCCCTAGTTTGGGGATCCCCAGGGTTCTATGGGATAGTTTCATTGCAAGATATTTCCATAACGTTGGACTAACTGCAAAACCACGTAAGTGCCTTTTATCAAATTGTTCAGGAAATACAAAAAACTATTTTAACGTAAGAGCTTACAAACAAACAAAAGTGCATACAAAAACACGTAAGTGCTCGAGCAAAGTAAGACATCTCTTGGATGTGATTTCATATTTAAATTAATAAGTAAAGTTGCGTACTAATAATAACCATTATTCAATAAGGTTTATTCTATACTTAAAAGTAAAGATTGGGTCAAGAAATTATAGGAATAAGTGACAATACTTTACTTTTATTGGCAGCAACACACAGCCACCATGACTGCCTTTGAAAATGTTGCACTTACCTGGTTTTTCTTGTTCCTTTGCACATACGTGGTTTTAACCATTCGTTATAACAAGCCCTGTGATTGGCTGAGCACTTGAGTGGTTATTTCATATGATGCGGGCTATAAGGATATACCCAAAATCACATCTAACTCATTTTCAACCAAAAGTGCACTTACGTGGTTTTGCAGTTAGTCCAACGATAAGTAAAACGAACTACTTGACAATTAGGGTGTCTATATGACAATTAGGGGACATCTGTGCATCAAGTTTCTCCCAATACAAAGACGACAAGTTAACACAAGCGTACGTCACACGTCACACGTCACACGTCACACGTCACACGTCACACGTCACACGTCACACGTCACACGTCACACGTCACACGTCACACGTCACACGTCACACGTCACACGTCACACGTCACACGTCACACGTCACACGTCACACGTCACACGTCACACGTCACACGTCACACGTCACACGTCACACGTCACACGTCACACGTCACACGTCACACGTCACACGTCACACGTCACACGTCACACGTCACACGTCACACGTCACACGCCACACGTCACACGTCACACGTCACACGTTACACGTCACGCGTCACGCGTCACACGTCACACGTCACACGGCACACGTCACACGTCACACGTCACACGTCACACGTCACACGTAACACGTAACACGTCACACGTCACCGACACAAGAGAGTTTCTTTTTGTAACATTTATTAGCAGGAGATTCAAATGTTGGAAAACAGTAGAACTTGATCCTAAACCCATCTGAATCATTTCAGCAATGTATTGCCCATTAAACAGACAAACAACAAGCATATCGTTTTGGCGAACAATTTGGCCTCCCCTACGGTTGTGTGACGCAACTAGAACGCTCCCTGTGGTACGCTCATGTTTAGTCTTGTTTGCAACCCCTGTCAGCTCTGGATTGAAGATTCACCGAACATAATTAGGCTACGTGAGGTTGATTGTCCTCTGTCTAAACACAATTATAACCCGTCTCCTTCGCAGCAGTTAAATTAGATTCGAGACCGAAGAAGTTGATGGCTTTTAGCGGTTGATTATAATTGATGCCTGAGCTAAGCTCCAGCTAGACGGGACGAGGCTAAGCAATTCCAGCGACTCGGGAGAGGAAAATTTGTTTTCAAATTATTATTTTCAATGGATTTTAAATGTCATTAAAAAGTTTTAATTGATCGAGTGGGGCCGACAATCACATTGGTTTGTCTTCGCAACTGTTGCTTTTTGACTTCTTTGAGACGAGACGGGGAGATAAGTTAGTTAAGGGCTTTGGTGTTGTGTTTTCTTTCTGGATTAAGTAACGGTTATGTCTTGCGGGTGAATTGGAAGCAGGGAACAACGCTCGTAAGTTAATGAAGGAATCCTTTCCCGCTACGAATATAAGGAAACATAGTAAGAACATAAACAAGAACAGACAAGACAAGAATAGAAGACCGAAGTAATGAAGAATGAAAGGAAGCAGTGTTGCTACCAGATCACTTTTTATCTAGATTGGATTTCCAGTTTCTTTTCACATATTTGTACATACTTTTATTTTACTAACAAGTAAGTAAGGCAAACCAGTTGTAAGTGGTTTGTTTTGCAATTGCAATATTTGTCTTTAGTTCTTCACTAAATTAAAACAAACAACACATTTTATTAGTCTGGTTTATTTTTCTAGTGAAAACAATGTTGCTGTACTTCATTAACTTTTTAGCACTTGGATAATGAAAGAATCTAGATGACTGATACGAGATAAGTAATGTTATCTAGATGAGTCCATGAAAAAGGACCAGGGATAAAAACCGAGCTATCACTAATGGAGTTATCTAGAGAAGAACAACCCTTAGTAACGAAGCACATAATAAATATAATATTATACGCTACTTAAAATCAGTTCTTGTAACTGAAATTCCAATTAATTAATATATTTATTTACAAGGTAACTTTATTAACAACCATGCTAGTAACTGAAGGAGTAAATAAACAAGAAGTTTCCTGTTTTAACACATCCTAGTTTCTAACTCCTCACTAAACCATCTCGACAACTAAGTTGTTTCTAACACACCTACAAACTTGAAATAAAACAATCATTAAATACGTCTAAATTGAATACAGCAATTCAATTAAATATCACTTAATTACAAAATCATGTTTGAATAATTATCCTTCTGATTGGATCTAGGATTGCGACGTTTCTAGCTGAATAGTTTCCAAACGAAGACGTATTCAGCGTTTCCGCTGGAGCGCACAGCCCAGTCTTCATTTCCCTCCAGCCAGCCAGCCCGGCTGGAACTGGAAGCCAACCCATCTCCGCTCCAGGAATCTTATTACATTTGCTTCAGATTTGGTCGGGGGTGCGAAGGTGAAAATAGGATCGTATTCTTCTTATGTTAAATCTCGGCGCACATAACCGACGCAAGAATATGCTACTACAGCGTTTGGTGAAATGGCCTGGCGGTAATTTTCTACCAGTTAGATTCTTACTGGGTCGATCTGTGTTCTTATGTGTTCTGTATTGGGCTTTAGAGAGAATGCGTAGACTTGTATTTACGAAATTTCAGAGTAAAATAAAACCAACTTTACTTTCTACTTCAATAGTTCCCACCATCTTTTTGAAACAGGTCCAGTAAAGAAAATTCACGAGTTTTGATTAGATACCTAAACATTTATTCGTAACACAATTATAGAGAGTATGCAATAACGTCATTTCCGGTATCGCACGGTGGCCATACTGAGGTACTCTGTAAACATTCGTTTACGTTATTTCGACACTGCATTGTTGCAATATTGCATATGTTCTTTGACTGACACATCGACTGTTTTCAAACAAAGGTTCCGTATTATGACTGAAAACAAAATAAGAACGCGTAAACTCTGTTTGAAGACAATCATTTGCATGCATTATCATTTACTTGAACTTTTACCTGCACACATCAATCTATACGGCTTGAAACTGTGATATTTCCTGGATAATCTATGTGCCTTCTATTGACAGAACAAATGTAAACAAGCAATGTGTACCTCATAATGGCCGCCACGTGACGTCGATTGAATACTACCTGCGACAGATGAGGCTTGTAAACTCTACTAAGCAGAAGACTGTCTTTACGAATGTGTAAAAGAAAGACAAAAATGTTTTGATTTTCGTTGAATCAGTGTGCAGGGAAGGAGCAGTAGATACGGATATGAGGTCGGCCAATTTTATAATAGGAGCTTTGCTAATTCAAGTACATATTTACTCCAGAAACACACTTTACAACCACTTTAGTGTGTGAAAGAGAGAGAGAGCCAGATGGTTATGCATGTTCAATCCACCGGACAGTTTCTCTCTCTCTCTCTCTCTCTCTCTCTCTTCTCTCTCTCTCTCTCTCTCTCTCTCTCTCTCTCTCTCTCTCTCTCTCTCTCTCTCTCTCTCTCGTTATGTCTCTCTCGTTCTCTCTACCTGTGTTCCCTAGTTTATTGGGAGGCTGGGAATGGAACGCATAAAACGCGAGTGAACATTCACTAAGGCAGACGGACCGGTACTGCACGGAACATAAGGTTCGATTGGGAAACACTTAGAAGAACTGGGAGAATGAGATGCAGGTACAGCCTAGTGCAAGATGTGTGCAACATGGGTACAGGTGTGGGCATGCAAGGCACTGCACGGAACATAAGGTTCGATTGGGAAACACTTAGAAGAACTGGGAGAATGAGATGCAGGTACAGCGTAGTGCAAGATGTGTGCAACATGGGTACAGGTGTAGGCATGCAAGATGCAACATGGGTACAGGTGTGGGCATACAAGGTACTGCACGGAACATAAGGTTCGATTGGGAAACACTTAGAAGAACTGGGAGAATGAGATGCAGGTACAGCGTAGTGCAAGATGTGTGCAACATGGGTACAGGTGTGAGCATTGAAGGTGCAACATGGTACAGGTGTGGGCATAGGCACTGCATGGAACATAAGGTTCGATTAAGAAACACGGGAGAATGAGATGCATCTGTTGATTTTCGTTGAATTACCGTGTATAAAAGGCGCAGTAGGTAAGGATCTAATGTCCATATGGGACTAAACTGAAGGTCTGCCTAAAATTATCTGTATTGAGATCGCAATCTCAATAATAAAATCGTGAGTTAACTAACATGGTTCTTATGACGCTGTGTTCACAATTAGTAAGAATGAAATTGTAATGGGAAAATGTACGACTGCAATCCCGACTCCGATTACGATCACGATGCTGACAATTTCGGTTAGGTCTTTGCGTTGTGACTAGTATATATTCCCTCCGTATACACGCGAAGGAGCCGGAGAGGTTCTCGCCGCAGTTACCCTAACATTCCGCTAGGAGCGCTCTCGTCCATTCTTGTTATAGCCAGGGTTGCTGAATGTTTAATATTTACCCAAACTGCACCGCGCGCGAGCAAGGAAACATGTTCACCGTGTTAATAATGCAGGTTATGAGTCTCAGGTATGTGAATTGATGTTATGTGACTTTTAGTTAACACGCCACGGTAGGAGATTCGCGGGGATTTTATTTATAGGACATCGTCACAGGACATCGTCTAGGTACCCCAGCTTCTTATCTATAGTTGAGAAACTGTAAGAATGACGGCCCCCTCCATATCCCCTCCACAGCTACCCGACCCCCCTCAACTCCGTGACAACCTGACAAAATGAAATACGTAACTGAAAATCAGTTTGTTTCAGTTGTTCAGTTTGTTGTTTCATGGAGTTGAGGGGGGTCCGGTAGCTGTGGAGGGGATAAGGAGGGGGCTGTCATTCTTACAGTTTCTCAACTAAACTGGCCATTTTCACACACGCTGCTTCAACGATTCATATAAGATTCTTTTCTTTGCCATGTGATTACTCTAGATCAAGGTAAACCACAGTTCAAAAAGTGCACAGTCGAGTTAAGTATTCAATTTGTTGATAGTTGCTATGGAGTTTGTTTTTCTTATGATGGCAACAAACCCTGCCAATGTGATCGTAAAGTTGAGATGATTGATTAATTAATTGCGCTTAACGTCTTATATTTGTGCAACAATGGCTAATAAAGACGATGAGCGGGTGATAATGAAGATGAGAAGATTATGATGAAGAATAAAGCCACATCCGAATCACGTGGGTCGTCATACGGGAGTCCAACAAGGGTGGGCAGGGCCAAGTGGGAGGAGAAATCTGCAGTGGGACAGTGGGGGGGGGGGATCTCCTTTCGTCGCCTCTTACGACTAGCAGAGTCACTCAAGACCTATTATACCCCGTGATTCACAGCAACCTTGTGGATGATGACGTCATAGATAAGTGAGGCACTGGCCAATCAAACGTCAGTATCTGAAAAGCCGCCCGCTGATTGGTTCCGACTCACTCATCTATGATGTCAGCATTCACAAGGTTATTGTGGAACTACTTTAATAGTGCATCAGCTACGCTGTTTTACTTCTCCAAGAAATGATTCTAACTCTATCGATTATTAATTCGGTCTGCAAAGTAGGCCCCGGGAAAATAATGTTCTGTAGTAAAAAGTATTTAACGAGCCTGGTGACAGCAGTAAATATACCCCGTACTTGGCAGCTGCGTGGTAGATAATATTTAATGTATAAAATGCAAAAAAACAAAAACGAGTCTTCCCCATAAGGGTTGGTCCAGTGAGGGGTAGTTAAAATAGAAATAAAGTATCTTCTATTCTATTGCCTTGCCCAACGTAGCTAGTCCATGCTGAGGAAATAGCATAGTTTAGTAATACCAACTTTATAAATATTGTGGCGCTTGTATTTATTCAGAAATCTATCTTATTTCTTTTTATAAGTTCTCAAGGCTTGTATTCTACTTGTAAGGTTGAAATGTTTTGTGATTTGTATTTATTTTATCGCATGTAAGTCTACATATGTATGCAAAATGGCAAGCTTGCCAAATAAAGAACTACTACTATACTACTTAAGTCATACTTCTCTAGTTCATAAAAACTATTTGAAACAGATCCATTAGTGACAAAATACCCTATCGATAATTTTAGATCCAATGTTGCATTTTTTATGATCATTCAACTCATCACGTAACCGGAGAGGAAAGTAGAAAACGAAATAAAAGTTTTAGTTGTATTGTTTCCAATAACAATATCCGGTTTTAAGTTGAGAGCAAACACAAGTGAATTGAAAATTCAATGATCTATTTTTAATTAATTGGACAGGTACGCTCGGTTTGCGAATAACATTGACCTCCGCCGTTGTTTTACCATCCAGTTTGGAAGGCTTGTGTTAACGACCATCACAGAATACGCAGATACCTTTTCGGGAGAGCGCCGGTTCGATTCCGACCACCGGCAATCCTATCTGAAATATATTACCGATGTTTTTCTCAGTCACAAATGTGAATGCTGAGATTTTGTATTGTTATACACAATACACAGTGGGCGTTCTTTCCCAAAATTACCAACATCCCAAAAACATGTTGTTTATCATTTTAATACGGTAAATCTAGTGTGTACCCTACAGCAAGGAATCCTACAATAAAATAATATTATATCACACTACAGTGCCCATTTTTAGTCACGCAGAGAAGTAAGTATTGTCCATGGGCAGGTTTCCTACGAAACATATATTATTAATCAATAATAATATTGAACTTGGCTTTCGGGTATAGCCGCGTCGATTATCGCTTAAAAACTGACACTTTGGGCAGGTTACACTACTCATCTTCAGAGCTAAAACTTGAAGAAGTCACAGAATGAAACCTACTCGGTCCAGCTCCACTCTGTGACTGATATACGGGTATTATTAAATTAATATTTCTGCCCAATTACGCATCATATCGCTACTAATTGATAATCCCATCATTTGTCTCAGTGCTTGGTTTCTACCACCGACGTAAGCTTACAACTCGACGGTTCGCTGACCATGTACGAAACATCGATATTTGATATAACAACTCTCAAGAAATTATTATACAGCTAAGTCTCAATTAATAAATTACTCGTTCTGCTTGAAGCGCTGCCCCAACAAGTTTGCAATAAAATACGAGTACTCTCCACATGTTTGTATAATTAATTTGTGATTGTTGGGGGCACTTTAAACCGGACCACTCTGGCGCAACACAAACAAACCATGATGACAAACAATAGCCCAAAGTCAGTTGAAGTTAATTGCAAATACGATCTAGTCAAGTACCGTCTGTGTTTGCGAATATATTTACTTGTTGGTGGCATTAATAAATATAAATATAAATATAAATATAAATATAAATATAAATATAAATATAAATATAAATATAAATATAAATATAAATATAAATATAAATATACATATACATATAAATATCTATCTATACATGTGTGAACGTGAAGGAATCGAATTAAATAAATTAATCAATGAATCAATAAATAAATAAGGAAATAAATAAAACTCGGTTACAAGAACTTATTTTCAGTGGCGCACATCACACCATTTATAATGTGGTCCGTTGATATGACGGCTCCCACACCCCGCATACATATTAAACAGTATCATAGAGACATAAGATTAAACGTTAATAACCAAAATTTAAGAAAAAACTCACCCCAACCAGGAATCGAACCCTGCAGCAGCCGTACTGAAACCACTAGAGCAACGAGGCACATGTAACGTGTTTATCAACGATCCTTCAAGCAAGTGTGTTGTGTCCTAGTTTGCTGACATGTCCAGCGTCACAGTCCAATAAGCCGACACTTGAGTCACTCCGCACACAACATAAACACTAAACAGTCTCGGCTGAAGTATCTCAGTTGTATCGACATAATCATTGCGTTCACATCACTGCATAGAGATACCTGCGTTGTCACACACTACAGTACGGACATTCACCATGTGTGGACTTACACTGGATATAGGCGCCAGGATCATAGGCTGCATCGGGTTTGTGAGTACATTTATTAAAGTTATAAACATTATTTAAAAACAATGACAATAAACAAAACTAAACAGTAATTATTATGCAACAACGGGAAAACACTGAGTAAAATAACAAATAATTGTATTACGCGTAGATAAAATTGCGATAGGTTGTAGAAAAAACTAAATTACAAAGTTAAATAAGCTTATTTGAAAAACGGAAATATATAGATAGAATAGAGAAATATAGAAAAAACAATAAATTGTCTATGATGAGGGGGGAAGAAGGGGACATATTTTTGTTTACAATTTAAAATCAATCTTGACCTACAGAAATTGGCGGTTGTGCAGGGGAGGTCAACTATAGAGTTAAGCACTGGGTTATACTAATCTCTGATATTAACAATTATTGTAGTTGACAACATATTGATACACATTTCTGTCTATCTGCCTCAGATATCATCCTTGGTGGTAACCCTGCAGATAGGCAGCCAGCTACACAGTGAGAGAAAAGATGTCCACTTCTCACCCTTACTGGGCGTGACCTTGGAAGACTTCCACGCCCAGAGCGACGAGCAAGGTATGACGTCACTCACGCTATAGTTGCCACAACGTAACTAGTCTCATAGCAGAGTTCAATACCTACCTGCATAGTTTGGATGGAATGTCCGAAAGCAGTTAGTATAATTTGATCCGTATTCGCCTTAAACTGAAGAAAACCTTGGCAAAAACTTCAATCACGATGGCCGGTAGACGGTAAAGTCGCTTACAATAACTTCGGCAATGCTTTCGTCATCAATCAATGACGTGTTTACGGTCTCGGCAAACCCAAGCAGGTATCTGAATTAGCCACGGTCACTGGTTGGCTCCCGCTCACCCACCCGTGACGGAAGCATTACCGAAGATGTTGTACGATGACTATAGTAATCATTTCTTGTAGTAAACCCTGCTATAGTTAGAGTGAACGCCAGCTGTACACAGTATAGCTTCACTCATATATTTCTATACTTGTCAAAACTATGCTTTCGTTATAGATGAGTCCGTGATCTCAAATTACACATCCGTAAGTTTGTTTTGTGGCAAGTACATGTTGAATCATTATGTGCACCAACGTCAACGACTAAATATAATGATGTATTCGATAACAGGATTTAGCTAAATTGTTTGCGAATTATTTTAACGTCACATTAATAAGGTAAACATTATTTGAAATGTTTATACTTTCATTGTTTATGTATTCAGTTTCCAGTACTCTGAAGGGCGTTCTGATCTTCGCAGTGTTCTACGCATGTTCCAGCAGTCTCCTGATCTACGCTTCGATAGTGGTAATAAAATAACCCTTTGCATAAGTCTCGTGAGGCACCTCAGTTACAATACATGTTATTCTGTTTGGGTGCTTTGGGGTTTAAAAAACCCCGCAAAGACAAGATATTATATTTTCTTCAGAATATAAGGAAATATATTACATTATTTGGTATTCGCCCCTAAAGAGGTAAACGACAAAACCGGAGATAATGCATTTTGTATGTATGATAAAAGGAGATGGGATGATAGGAACTCTTTCAAAAATGTTTCTATATTTTGTGAAGACTTTTTTTCTGACCGACGTGGTGGAATAATCCGACTTAAGTTTAATTTTGTTAACATAACCCCGTTAAATATGTATATAATAACAATTAAGTACTTATAATTACCTGGTGTAACTATACACGTATTTGAAACTCTTTGTATCCAGTGTCTTAGTTTAGTGTCTCACTTTTAAATATTCTGTATTGTTTTCAAAATCTTGCTACCCTGCCACTGTTTTACATGTTGTTAATGTTGTTATTATTGTTGTTATTGTTGTCAGCGCAATCAGCTGATGGCCGCTCCCTGGATGAGCTGTGAGGCGCTGAGTTTCGGCTTCCATGTGGTCAGCGCTGTCCACGTAGTGGAGGACGAGGGAACCCTAGACTCTCGCGCTATCGTCAGCCTTGTTGCCAACTTCTGTAAGCTTTGCCACGTTGCCACATGTACACACTAAAGTTTCACCAATGTAACTAGTCACAAGATTCCGATCGATGTTTCGATGTTTCGATGTTTCGATGCAACGTTCGACATCGATTTGTTCGAGATAATCAAACTTTGAATTACACACACGCATAAAAATATATATATGATTTCTTAGATTTTGTTGGTTGCAAAATGTAAAGTAAGAAAACATTTTTCGGTTTAACCACGTAACTTATTATTGTAAATACAATTTGGATTGGTTAAACCGAAACATGTTTTCTTACTTTTTATATATATATAACCAAGTTTGTAATATGTACTGTCCAAGACAGTTTTATTTCATTTTTGAAAACGATTCGACGTCCATGTCAGAACTTTTGCTCTGACATAGATTTGTCGAACGGCAGGTCTAAGTTTATTGACTCGTCTCAACAGGTTTGTTTGATTCCAGTGGTGACCGCCTACTTCTGGAGCGTAGTGTGCTGTGCCATGATGTCTTGGACCCCGAGGAAAGTAGAGGTGATATCTATAGAGCTCAGCCCCATCCGCTCTAGCGACCATGACTGCCCCGGACATTCGACGCCTGCTGCGTTTACAAGCCCGGTCTAAGAAATATGCATACTTTAAACTTTATTTTATTGGTTTATGTCATTATATTCAAGGATGAGCTACGTAGGTTATTTACAACTTGGTATTTGTGATTTTAAAAGTTAAATTCTACAAACCCGTACACAACAATTAACATATTTGTGCATGACTACTTGGGATTCAAGTTAACAAATTCTTATTAACGAATTCTTAGTTATAAATAATCTATCTATAGCCCAGAATTTGTATTGAATTTGAACTCACTTATTAACATTTTTGTAAATATGTAGTAATGGTTGGAATTATTTTGCGTATATATACTAAATCGAAGACAAATATTTATATTAAGATAGACTTTTTTGCAAGAATTGTTAAACGCTTTCTTCATTTAGTGAAACTCTTTTAAAAAATACATCATTGAGATCATTAGAACACGTTTTAAATGTTGCGGCGAAGTTTACCTCATTGATTCAAAACATGTATAGTCTTATATTGTCTTGTGTGATGTATTTTGATATTTTCGCTAAGCTAATTGAAACTGGGCTTGTTATAAGTCTCTTTTCTGCAAGATTTAAAATTTTATTTGCTATTTGTGCTTTTTATTTGTAGAATACCATTATTTAAAAAATGAAAGGAATATTAGCGATATGATTTGTTCCATTAATTAATGTTCTATGTTGTGGCATAGTTTAGCGTTTCGTATAAAAAAAGTGACGCTTTAATGTATATTCTTTAATAAAATATATTTATTCCTTTAAAAGTGTCTTGTTTATATTAAAACTCCAACATTCCTTGTGTAAGTAGTAGTAGTACATTGAAGTGGTAGTTTTTTTAGTCGTTATTGAAAATTCGTTTTTTAATACACAAAATTTTATAGTAAATAGTAAATAAGGTAGGTTGTAAAAAGCGTAAGCTTAAATCTCAAAAATAAAGATCATACTCATACTCAAATTAAAATTTTTTTGAGATTTATTGAGTAAATACTGTCGTTCATGGTTTTGTCGATACTAACTGTATTTTTACGCACGTTTCTATTCGTTCATGAGTTACATACATTACAAAAACACTGGTTAAAATACAAAATGTTCGATGTTTCGTGCTTTTAAATACGAATAATTTAAATTTAGATGTTATTCACCAACTTATACCGATTTCGGCGTATAATATTGGAGTCATTTTAATTTTTTTTAATTTTCTGTCTTAAAATAAAATTGATCAATCAATGCTCATTTTTCTAAACAAATTCCTTTCCACACATTTCAATACTATCGTCATTCGCGAATTTTACGTGAACTCTACCGTACATTCACGCCCATTACACCAGATTGCATATTATCTTCAACTGTTTGTAGTTAACAATGAACGATCGGCTTCTTGTCTGAATCCACGAGACAGGCGGGGGGGGGGGGGGGGAGGGGGGGGGGGGGGGGGGCGTTACTCCACGCTTTGCATTGCAAATTTAATTCTCCGAGATTGTTTGTCTTCGAGATAATTTACAAGACGAAAGATAAATATTCGTCGTCCAAGTTGATGTGATGACACCGCAAACACAACCCGTGTTTGGTTGTAGACGATACACTTGAAGACATTAGGGAAATTAAAGTAGGTTGTCTCGTCTATTCTGCTCCACATGAGACTAAGTTTAGAACGGTGAGTAACTCAAACCGTTACATGATTATACTATCGACGAGGTCTGACCGTCGTTCGAGTCCCTTTCACATAACTTTCGTGACGCTAACCTTACAGACACAGGATACTCAGCATATGTGGCCACCCTAGCGGTGTGGCTTTGTTCTTAGTCGGTTGCCCGTATAGACGAGTCGGTAAAGAAGTTCTCGATGAAGAAACTCTTGTGAAACTAGAGCCGCTCCGCGTGGCAGCGCTAGCTTCTTGTCATCAACTGTATAATAGTAAATTGAACCAGTTTCCTGGTTTTTTTAGCTTCTAGTCTAGATTACTATTCTTGGCTCACTTGTTTTCTAGGAATGTCTCATATTCCCGTCTCTCACCCCACAGAATGATTCTGCTGCTTGCGTTGCTGCACTTTATGACGTAGATCAACACAATAAGTTTCGCAAAGATTTATTATCGACGTAGTATTTCCTCTAAATCGGAGAGGAAATTACAATACTTTCGTTTGATTTAGAGAATAAAAGTGTAAACATTGCAACAGCGCTAGGAGGAGCACAGAGAGAATAAAAGTGCAAACATTGCAACAGCGCTAGAAGAAGCAGAGAGAGAATAAAAGTGCAAACATTGCAACAGCGCGAGGAAGAGCAGAGAGAGAACAAAAGTGCAAACATTGCAACAGCGCTAGGAAGACGACTACAACGACGAACCAGGACTAGAAAGGAAATGGAAAGACGAACTAAGAGCGAAGACGCTACGTGACGTGAATGTAGATGCCACGTTGCCACGTCAGCCGAGCGTCGCGACGACAGATACACACACACACATTTGCATTGGGGGGAGGGGGGGGGGGGGGGGGGCGAACATACTTGTGGGTGGGCGTCACCCCCGGAACTGTATAGGAGAGAAACAGTTCCTCGCGGAGTTGCAATAATTATGATGACAGGCGGGCGGGTTGATAATATGACGTCGACATGTTCAGACATGTTCACAGCTGTTGTCGTTGAAGTATTTACATAATGCGCTTGGCGGCCATCTTGTGTGACAAAACGGGATGTTTGTTTACTTAAGACTGGTAATTCATGGGTAAAGCCGACATTACACGACTCAATACTTTCGTCAAACTTATTGAATTCAAGAACAAAAGCGAATCAAAAACAGTTTGGTAAAAACTGCAACAATATAGCTTCTATTAAACGATGCTATTTTGTTCTTGGATTCAATAAGTTTGACGAAAGTATTGAGTCGTGTAATGTCGGCATTAAGGCCAATCCACAAATTAAATTAACACTAACAATAAGGTTGTAAACAATTATATTGACTGATGGGCAACAATGGACTCTCATCAGCCAATATGATTGAATAATAGCTAAAATTACCTTACTGATACTGCTACTGCATTACGCGTCTGAGAAAGAGAGCGAATGCTCCCTAAAATCAACACACTTTGGTAAGGATGTTTGTAGTATGACCTTGGTTACTGTTCGTGTTGTGTGTGTTTTCATTTAGAACTATCCCGTTCTGAGAGTCTTGGTGTCAACAATAATATTATAATTCTGTTAATTGTATAAAGAAATTTGTAGTAATTTCTCCAAGTATATTGAAACTCCTTCACTTTCAGTAGCCGAGCAGTACCTGTGTATGGGAGACCGCATGACAGGTAGAGCGCGCTGTGAGCGATGACGTTCAGTTTATACCTGGTTTATCTAGCTCAACTTCAGTTAAGTGCTACAAATCTTAAACCTAATTTATTATTTACAGTAATTTTGTTAATAGACAAACATGGCACTTAAAAACTTAATTATTAAAAAGCGTTATGTAATTAAAATAAAAATTAGCTGAAGAATCCAAAAAACAAGTGAAACCTAGTATAATGGTTGATGGAATAACACAGTCTACCACACCCTTCGCACGCGGGTAAGGTTAAGCCGTCTCACATCTACCTGTATGTCCACGACAACATAATTCTATGCGTCAAATGAGGGGCATACTAACATTTGTGTGGGTAGGAACCAATGATATTCAACAGCTATAGTAGGATAGATGCGCAGCCTAGCAGCCACAAGCGTGTCAATTTGATGCCGTCTTGAAATGGGCAAATAACACAGGCGGGAAAAGGAGTTTCTAATGTGACTTTCTGCCATTGGCAGCGCTAGCAGTACTAAAAGGTCCAAATTAGCATGTAAGTTGCCCATTTCAAAATGTCTTCAAATCGCTACGCTTGCTACTCAGTGGAAGGTTGGGGGACTGGTGATCTAGCCTACTATAGCTGTTGAATATCATTGGTAGGAACGCTCACAGCTCTGTTGTCATATGGTCTCCCATATCATAGGTATAAATGCTGTTACTACGTAACTCACTGCTATCTTGACATACCAAAACTGATTTTCTTTTGAGATTTCAACAATGGATTATTCTCGGAAAGTCGCCATATTGTATATTTAGAAATTATTATTTTCAAGACTGAAATGACTACTTCATGTCCAATGGGTATACAGATACTCGCGTACTTTCTTTTTATAGCCATCAATATCAATGACATACGCCAGGCGATGTATAACACATTGAAAAACACACATGTTAAAATGTAAACAAACAGGCAATCATACAATATGGCGGGCATCGAGGAACGAGCATAGGTCCTCGGACCTCCATTCAGTTACATATCTTGGTAACAACATTTATATCTATGCCCATATATACCTTTATTTTCGTTTAATACACTCCCCCCCCCCTCCCCCCTCCCTAGTAATTTCCCCTAGTATTGGAACTCCTTCACTTTCAGTAGCCGAGCAGTACCTGTGTATATATACACCTTTATTTTCATCCGAAACACCCCCCCCCCCCCAACCCCTGTGCACCGAATATTTCTATGGCCCCGCTAAATTAACACCGTACTTAGAGGACGCCTAGCAGGAATACCAATCAGCTGACATCCTCCAGTGTAGCCAACCTACCGGCCGGGAGGTATTTCGCATTCCGAGCACCCGACATCGCTATAGAATAGACGAAGACGAGATATACGGAAATTAATTAGCTAGAAGGAAACGCGGTCCTCGCTAACAAGGTTCAGTTGATTACAGCACTTTAAGACATTTGGGTCTGCGCGAGAATATTTGCATAATATGAATAGGGTTCAAAGAGATTAGGTTGACGGAGTTGCACGGTGTTATTTCGGAGTCGGTGGCATTGTTGTGGCACAGATTTGTGCTTGTTTTTAGTATTCCTGAGTAAGAATAACTATTATGGGTGCAAAACTGACATTAAAATATTTGTATAATTAATCACCTTAATAACATAAGCATCGTGGGTCATATTCATCAGTATGAAATACTGCAGTAATCTTGTGTGTCACGATTCCGGAGATATTGAAAAGAAATTTGTAGTCGTGATTCTTTATTATTTAGTTTGGTATAACAGCCGATAAGACAACAGATGCACACACACACACAAAGTCAGTCAATCAGTCAGTCAGTAAGTCAGTCAGTCAGTCAGTCAGTCAGTCAGTCAGTCAGTCAGTCAGTCAGTCAGTCAGTCAGTCAGTCAGTCAGTCAGTCAGTCAGTCAGTAAGTCACTCAGTCAGTCACTCAGTCACTCAGTCAGTCAGTCAGTCAGTCAGTCAGTCAGTCAGTCAGTCAGTAAGTCACTCAGTCAGTCAGTCAGTCAGTCAGTCAGTCAGTCAGTCAGTCAGTCAGTCAGTCAGTCAGTCAGTCAGTCAGTCAGTCAGTCAATCAGTCAGTCAGTCAGTCAGTCAGTCAGTCAGTCAGTCAGTCAGTCAGTCAGTCAGTCAGTCAGTCAGTCAGTCAGTCAGTCAGTCAGTCAGTCAGTCAGTCAGTCAGTCAGTCAGTCATTCAGTCATTCAGTCAGTCATTCAGTCAGTCATTCAGTCAGTCAGTCAGTCAGTCAGTCAGTCAGTCAGTCAGTCAGTCAGTCAGTCAGTCAGTCAGTCAGTCAGTCAGTCAGTCAGTCAGTCAGTCAGTCAGTCAGTCAGTCAGTCAGTCAGTCAGTCAGTCAGTCAGTCAGTCAGTCAGTCAGTCAGTCAGTCAGTCAGTCAGTCAGTCAGTCAGTCAGTCAGTCAGTCAGTCAGTCAGTCAGTCAGTCAGTCAGTCAGTCAGTCAGTCAGTCAGTCAGTCAGTCAGTCAGTCAGTCAGTCAGTCAGTGAGTCAGTCAGTCAGTCAGTCAGTCAGTCAGTCAGTCAATCAGTCAGTCAGTCAGTCAGTCAGTCAGTCAGTCAGTCAGTCAGTCCGTCAGTCAGTCAGTCAGTCAGTCAGTCAGTCAGTCAGTCAGTCAGTCAGTCAGTCAAGCAGACAGACAGACGGACACGCACACGCACACACGCACCGGTAAAACGTGCGTATTGTAATTTTAATGAAGTTCCACACCGGCCGTTACTTCAACTACCACCTTGAGTATTCTAATCTCCCAGCCTCCCTACAGACCAATTACTTCCCTCTGCAACTGTAAAACTGCATCCCGGGGCGATCCAGGGGTACCAACGCGCTAATTGCTTCCGCGCGCACGAATTTAATTACGTCACAAGTTACAACTATCGTTAGTTCCCCCGCCCGACGTATTGACGTTAATAGTTTCTGACGACAATTATACGTTTTGTTGTGTAGCTATCGATTTCAGAGGGTTTAATTAGTGCAGGGTTCATAACTCATACCACCTCCGGCCTGTATAATGGATACAGGAGACGCGGTAAACACTAGGGCAATAGATTACATTACTTCGCTTATAACGCGCGCAGCTTCAAATACCACCACAGACGAGATGCAGCACGAGTTGACTCGCTCGAAACATAAATTACACGAAATTAGATCGGCGCAATTTGGAAAATGATTCGATTGAAAATCAATAAGTTGAATAGAATCATATTTGCTGTGTGTAAAAGTGACTAATTATCAGTATTGAATTAACTAAATTAATTTGTATTAAAGAATTAAAAAATTGATGTATCATCAGTTTTTCATATTTTTGTAGGAACCTATTAAGATTTTTTCGTTATATTTTTCTCCTTTGAAATTTATTGTCCATTTGTTTGTCAGTTTATAGAAAAGGATAAGTTACTATGTAGATCATTATTTTATGTATTATTATCATGAAATTAATTTGATTCTTATTTCCTCTTTAGAATATAACAATAATTATACCACAGAATAAACATCTGAAAAAAAGAACCACACTTTTTCTTGAGCAATGCACAGTAGTACATCAAGATTTATTCAAAAACTTAACATAAAAGAAATAAACGACACAGAAAGAAGAAAAATTCCCATTATAAAACTGCAATGATACTCTCGTTGCAAAATTCCTAGTTTGAATAACTTGCACCTCTCTCCCGACTCCCACGAGAGCACGCCGACTAAAAGTTACAGCCCGCGGGGGAGCATCCCCCCCCCCCCACCCCCCACAGCCAGGGAGGGCGAAATTTGTCTTTTCTTTATTCAGCCTCCCTGAATGGTAGTTTATATAACCCGTAGTCGGATTCCCTCAAGTAATTAAATGGTTGACTCCAATTAACACTATAGAATGGGCGCGACTGAGGCTCAGGAGAATCATGGCCGACTCCAGGGAGAGAGGAGAAAGTCGTGATGGCGTTCAGGAAGAAACCAACGGAACACTGACTATTTTATTACCCGGACAAGAGTCTTATATATAAATTGTATCGTTGGAATAAACAAGACGCGTAGCTTGTAAGTTGTATTTTTTGTGTAGGGAAATATATTTTAGAAGAGAAAGATACCATAGAATAAGGCGTTGTTGAACAAATACAAAGTTAAAAAATATATCAAATGGTGTTGTATAATACGAATATAAAATATTGGAAAGTAAATAACGTTGTTTAGAATGATCTGAGAACATTTTCAACTGGGCTACGAATCAACTGGTCTACGATTATTATTTAAAGTTCCCAACCAGGCTACGGTTCCAACTGAGCTTCTAATCCCTCGAAAGTGACTTTGTTCATGTTGGACCGTATCTCCCTAATATTTACTACTGCACAATTTACTTCAGCACTATACGAAAAAGAGAAATGAAAATTTACACACTTGCAAAGCCAACAACAATAATTAATTAGGTAATGTGTATTTCACATGAGAAATTTGTTGGTTCGCCCGCGTCTGTCAAAACAACGTAATTAAATTAGAGCCATTAATAAAAGCACTGATGTTCGACTCACAGGGACACACACATTAAAAAAAAGTGTATTTCTATTAATCATCTGATAGAGGTCGGTCACAGTTAGTTAGTATTGGGTGTTTTACGAAGTACGTCTACTCGAAATTTAAGTCATATAATGGCAGCGTCATATGAGTGCAGTTTGAGGTGGAGAAGCCAGACAAAAGGTAGTCCACGTCCTTCCCTTTACCCTTTCCTCCCCGTTACGGCCTACTTGTCCCTTTCCTCCAATCACCCCTCGAGAGTCATAGTTGTCGAGTTCGTCGTTAAACAATAAACCATAATAACAATTATTAAATGATTGTGTGAACGGACGATTTAAACAAATTATTTTTCTAACCCGGCACCTCCACCAAAACAGTTAACAAAAAGTATTTATTGAATTACTCATCCAATCCGACATTAGCTAAACCGATAATAACAATGTTAGGTGTATTCGAAACTACTAGTTTTATTTCTCCAACAAACGAATCCTAGACTTCCATTAACAAAATGCTGATGTATTCAGAATCGTGATTGAACTTTATTAAAAATGAACACAGCCAATCATGAAACGTTTTATGTCGCGAGCCAATCACAATATCAATAAAATTTAATTATGAAAACATCCCCTTCCTCCTTCCCCGGGGTAGTTTTGATCTGCATCATTATTTCCTCTATGTCAACGAACGATATTAAGAACCCTTTGATAAATAAATTGGGTTCAAATAGAAAGGTTATAAAGTGAGCAATTATTATCTACGTTATTATGATTGGGTATATAGTTTTGAAAACATTTTATGGTATAGTGTGTGTGTTGTAAGCGATCTAGCTAAACGTCAAAATCTGTCAATCCCGGAGCGGAGATTGGTAAACCAGGAAGTCAGGTTACACAACTGTCATGAAAGTAGTGTGTAAATACTCGCTTAAAAAACGTAATTTTCATGATTTTATTTTTAAAATCAACTTACAATTTTTTAAGTTCCATATTTTTCCCTGTTACTTTGTTTTTCTATATCTACAGCATCGCTTATTTAAACTAGTCAATTTCTCATATCGTCCTGTGCATCCCGACTCAAGCAAAGTACCAACACAAAGTAACTAAAACAAAACACTGGTGCCAACCACGCGATAAAACATACATCCGTAGTGATGGTATTAAAGCACAGACATGTCCATGCATGTCGGCAAGTTACAACGAAGCTTGAACAGCGGCTGTCTGCTGTCTGACTGCTGTCGGAGCGGTCTCATGTTTGCAACAGTTGGTAGACGTGTCGTTGTCAGGTTCCACCGAATTCCCGTTCTCTATGATAATGTCTGTGCTTGTCTCATATGTTATTCCGAAAACAGTCAGAATTTAAATGTTTTTGTTTTCTATATCTAAAATGATATTTGATATCAAAATCTCGGAATAATGCGGAATGCGTTTCACAGATATTATCAAGATCAACAAAGTATCATAAAACTAAGACATTATAAAATTGTTATATTTGATCTGAACACAATCCAATTTTGGAAAAGGTGTTCATTTTAGCACAATACCATAAAATCTGGTGTCATTATGTGTTGAGACAATTTGATATAATACGTAATATTACTAGACACATCTGAAAGTTATGAACTTATTGTCTACTTATACGGTCATTGTACAATGATATGCAACTTTTTTGTCTGCAATAGACAAAGGTGTAATATTTACTAAACTGGAAACCTTTTTACCCATGAGGAAAACACAACAATTAAATACAAAATAAATTATTTTACAAAAACAAGACTTAATAAAATCATACACCTGAATTCACTGAAACTCTTGAGTGTCATGTTTGTCTCCCTAGTCGATCGTAAATATTTCACTCAAGAAAATAGGTAAAATTTGGTTTTAACTCACAATTTCTGACGCGTAGATGTCAAAAACCTTTTAGCCCACCTACGCGAGCCAGGGGAATTAGCTTTAACGGATGTTCCGCCTTCAGGCAGCGGAAATACGGGGTCATAAAAGTGTAAGGTTAGTAGGCCTACTCATAATGACAACACCTACTTATAATAAAATATATTGTTACTATTATTATACCATTCATTTTTATGTTCCGTTTTTTATTACCCGTGGATGGTTTGATAAAGTTACGGATCCTTTCCTCTCTTCTGACGGTATTTGCATTTATTTACACAATGTTTTACTAAAAGCATACCCTGAGAAATAAACTTGATGTATTTAAATCTTGGCCCCCCCTCTTCTAATTTACACTTCCACTTGCCCTTCAGCTATTTTCTTGAAATAATCATTCGAGTAAGAGTATGATTCCTACTAAGCTATCTCTTCGTTCACCCGGATGCGTAGATGCCTTCCACATTAAGAAATTCCCTTATTGTTAAATGAATGTGTTTTCTTATGGAAATTTAAAACATTACAAATAATTACAGAAATAATAATTTATAAACTCATTGTTCAGCCAACACAAAACGAAATCACGGATATCAATTACATTTCAAATATCTTGAAGCGTTTTCAGAACGTCAATAAAAATACGTTAATTTATTTGGATTCAAATAAAGTCACCGTCAACTATCAAGTTAAATATTATGCGGTTTGTTCCTTTGGAATTGTTTTATTACATTCTATTTTCTATAAGAAAAATAAACTCCATAAAGAAATCCTCTGCTTAACACGACTGTACATCTGACCGATTCCCAGTTACTTTAGTGCCTCCTACCGAACCGCACATAATCCACCCTTTTGGTCACCCTTGCTACGAGCTACAGCAATGTGTGATAGCGTAAGGTTTCCGTACGATATTAATAACCCTTACTTTGAGTATAATAATAATTACGATGAGTGCTTAGGGACTGCGCTGACTAGACCAACCCACGCATGCGCACATGTTGTCATCTACTGTAATTGGCCGCCTTCCACATCCATCAACCATATTACTACTTGTTAAACTCTTTGTAGCCCAGTAACCCAGCAACCTGTTACACGTGACAAAGAGATTCGAGAGAAATGATTAAACAACGAACAGCAGCGCTAATGGATGGATGCGAGTGGTGGCGGCGGTAATTTGAACTACACACGCTATACGGAAGTTATAATCAACCGGTAAGGTTAGGTGCTGTTTGATCGACCCGCGTAAATCATGGGATGGAATTTATCATGATTGTTGGGTTGGTGGTCAAAGTTCGATTTCCGCTGCAATGAAAATGATATTCATTAATTAGAGTAGGGTTGGTTTGTGAAAATTGAAATTTAATATACAAGCGGTCATATTGAACGCGTCATATAGGCGACTTTGTGATTTTATGTACCTACTGTAAGCGGAAAAAGTTGCAATCAGGTGCCAAACCATTAGTTTATTGATTACATTTTGTACACATAATTTAACTTAATCTATTTAAATTTAAATATTTTATAACCAAATAAAAAAAGTAAAAAAGCAAAAGTATACAGAATACAGCATAAAGAATAAAGAATTAGAATACCAACATTATTTTTTTTTTTAGTTTTCATACACATACATACATACATAACACAAACGTTCTTCAAGCTTATTTATGCTGGTATGGTTGTGACTAAGTGTTTCACACAGAGAGAAAATAATGTACGAGTGAAATTTTGTAGGGGCACACATCCCCTAAACCCCTAACAACGTTACTGGAGAACTAAACATCCCGCCCGAAGTATCTCGGCTATAAATGTAAACAACTCTGACTACAATCCACCTACAATTTAATTTGAAGCGCCTCTCTGTTGAATTGTTTTGTTCGAAAAGCAATCACTCGACTTCTCAGGTTTGAGGATATAAAAAAGAAAACCCTCGGATCTTTGATTGAGCCTGAAGACGTTTGTTGTCTTGTTTGTTTTACGCGAAAGCCAGCTAGACTCTAGCTTGAGAAGGAGCGATCGAACCCTTCTAACGGTACTTCTGACTGAAGGTTTATTTTAAGGTATTCCTCAGTCATACATCAATTTTTATTATAATATATTTATAAAGAATGTTATAATTATCTATTACATGTGATAAATTTACCGAAATACAATAAAAGTATTTTATTATGTGATTCAGGCATTTATTTCGAAACCCGGCACCTCCACCAAAAATGAAAACTATTTCGAAAATCATTTAAGACCTTCTAGAGTGTAGCTAGCTGCTAGACCATATGTTTTGTTTAAGTTAAACTCAAATAATTATTCTATATTTGTACTCATTTATAATTCATCATTTTTGTATCTCAAATCATTTCTGCGTGATATTTTGTTTCGCAAACTTGAAGTTAAGGCCATTACATTGCGTACGTATATTTCATTGTGATAACCGTTCTTTTGCATTTTGGTTAAAGTAAATACATGGCAGCTCTGCCTGTCGTCCGAGAAGAATACGTCCACAAACAACAATGTTCTTCGGTCAACACTTCCAACAATGCACCGGTGTTAAATTTGTGGTACAATTTTTGAATTCGTGAATTAAAAGGAAGATTACTTTAGTTTAAAATCAAACAACATAAGGATTTATAGTTATTTTATTATTTCATTAGTTCTCTTGAATGATTTTTTTTAAATTTTTTAATTATGAAAAAATGGAATGATTTTCTATAAATAAATAGATAATAATATGACCATACTTCATCTGATCAAGTGAGAATGAACAATTCAAACAATATTTATCATCTTGTAGTCCAGAGCGAGCCTCTGTTAACCGACGGAACTAGACTATCCTCCGGTTGACCCAACCCAGCGAAGTAGGTGAGGGGCGATGAGGGGGGAGGGGAGGTTAGGGAGATAACCCTGAGGCGTCTCCTACACAATCTGTGTCACAGCTCCACTTCCGTTGTTTTGTTTAGCTTAAGGTGGACGCCCACACTTTGTACAGCTAATTAATACGGAGATTACGCTTAAAGCTACGGACCAAATGACCAGTTTAACTGGTTGCAATACCTCAAACATTTCACCCTTCATACCAGCGCAGCTAAAGCTGGTCTTAACCCTACAATTTAACAAGTATTCCTTAGACAAAATATTATTAAAGGCTTTGTTTTAACTATGTGTAATTGATGAATGTATTTATGTATTAACGGTCTGTAATAACAGTGTTAATGTTTTAAATAATTAACTTCCAATGCACAATAGAAATTACTGTAGTTATATTGAATTTAACTGTTTTATAGTATGATTGAACACTAATTTTTTAATTATAAATGTTTATGAAATAAAATAAATGTGCTTATCGGACGCCTGGATAAATGGGGCAACAACCTAGAAAATTGAAATATTTAATATATTGCTAGACAGAGCAACAAATATACTTATTTCATATTGCAAATAAATGATCTACTACCAATCCATAAACCAGTTTCTTAGTAACAATTGTAAACGCACACTCCACGACTTCTCACAGACTTAATCTGCCACCACCTCCAACTCTGCCCCGTGTTTATGAGTCGAGCCCAACTCAGCTCGGTTCCATTCTGCTGTGTGCGGTCGACGAGTCTAGATAATAAATTGCGGTAGAATCCGTCACCAACCTGTGTTACCCTAACTGGGAGTTTTATTCGTTGCGTCGCTCTTACGAACAATACGCTCCAAATAATGCCCCCCCCCCCCCCTCTTCACCCCCCCCCCCCCCCGCCGCACAGATTATTATACGGCGGGTGCAAAACTTCAAGGGGAGACCAAACGGGTTGGTTTGTTTGTGGTGGAAGCGATGGTTGTTGTTTGCTAGTACTTACAAACAATACCCTATACAAACAATAAACATACTAAAACGTAACGCTTAAACAATACAACATACAATAACCAGTTAGTTAAGCTGACCTATTTTGCTTCATCTCCATTAGCATAATATTGCTTTTTATTTACCCTATCTTAAAAATAATAATTAATGTTTCGAAGGAATACCCGTTAGGGTGCACACCAGCTTTACCTGATGTGCCCCTCTTCAGGTGACTAACTAGGTTATTAATGTGTTTGGATAGTTGGCAAGGAATGTCCGAGGGTTGCTAATATGACTTAGTCCTAGCATTTGCCTTAAAGTGTACTGCAAGTTGAGATTGCACCTACCGCTATTAGTTTTTTATTTATTGAGTGTTGAAATGCGTTGGAATTCCCTATGTTATACATTGTAACTGAACAAAAACCTACACTTTCAATCGTATAACTTTGCGTAGCACCTTCAAAAAGTAATATATTGTAACAAATTTTTGTCTTAAATGTAGATAACTTCATGACTAACATGAATACGTTTGAAAAAGATGATCAAACGCGATCCGTTTTCGAGATATTTGCGCTGGTGTGTCAATTTTACCTCAAATCTACTCAAATTAGAAACTATAAATATACTTTATTAATAAAAAAAAATATATAATTTCAAGACGTTCAGTATTAAATGCTACTCACATGTAATAATTATTGAAATTCACAATTTAGAATAAAAAAAAGTATGTTTTCATGTCCATTTAATTTGAATAGTTTAGTTGTTGTATTGAATGGGTAGTTCACTTCATCGATCGACTTTAACGACTGAGGAAAACCTTGGAAAAAACCTACAGTCAGGACTGCCGGTGGCCGGAATCGAACCGGCGACCTCCCGAATTAGAGTCTCGCGTCTTACCGCTGAGCATCCTCTATCGGTTACCCTTATAATGTCCTCATTGACATTTAACACCTCTGATACAATATCACAAATATGATCCACTATTATTGTCTATATCACGTGACATACAATCAGCTCGTGGCGCAAAGCCCGGTATTCGCACCAGATATCTAACAAAAACACACATGTATAATAATAATCACAACCATTTGATGAACTACTCTTCGAAATACCATTTGTGATCTAATTAATTCTCAGCCTATGGATAATTACATCCAACCATCTATTTCGCTTGATAATTAATACGCCAGTAACGATAAACTAAGGTTTAATTTGTGGCATCAATTAGAAGAGCAAATATCAAAGTGGCACTGTTGCATTAGAACGATATGGCCACCCAAGTTGTAGTGTTATAGTAAATATTAGAATTTAATGTTATGTTGTTCCCTCTAGCAATATATTAAATATTTATATTTTCTTGGTTATTGCCTTATTTATTTACGCGTCCGATAAGCACATTTATTTTATTTCATAAACATTTATAATTATAAAATAAAATAAGTGTAATGAAATACATGTCATAGTGGTTAAAGAAGATATTAATTATTAAAAACGTAATTGTAAAACATAACAAGAATAACTAGCGTAAGAGTAAATGATGTAATAAATAAAAAACATGCAAAGATAACGACAGTAAATATAAAAGATAAATATAAAGAGAACAAAATATGTAAAATGAGGAATGTATGTATATGAAAGTAAAGAGAATAAAATAGAAAATGGAGAAATAATAGAAATATATATTTTTTGTCATAAAAGCAATAACAGTAACAAAACGGTATAAGATAATATTGTTTTATAATACCAGTGCTACATCGTCGCGTCCTCCACCTTGTTTGCACATGACTGTACTTGTAAAACGCTTATAATGAACCCTTTATTAAATTCCTTCACACAATCCAGTGTACGTAATTTCCCAGTTTGGAAACAACATTGAGATTGCAATGTCTCTACGCGACCACCACCACTAGCGCTTAGATATTCGAGCGGACGATCATGGTAGCTGAGCAAAGGTACTAATCTGAAGATTGCGTCCCTTTATTCAAAGCCCTTAGAATGTCGATTTGACCGTCGGCAAAGACATTCCATCCTTTATCTACATATCCAGTGTGTACGGGTATTAACGTATCAATTCTCGTGAATGGAAGTACATCTATAGTAGAGGCGATTGTGCGAGAGATAGTGAGGGAAAGAGAATAAGCAAACGACGAGAGAGAGAGAGAGAGAGAGAGAGAGAGAGAGAGAGAGAGACATAATAGCTATTTCATATAGAGAGATAGAACAATACGTAGATGTTATTTAGGAGTACTTATGTAGGTAGGTATATTCAGAGAGGGTTCAGCCAACTTGTTTGCAAAATTGTAATGAAACCGTTACATTGTCAACAGAATCGGATACAAAGAAGGCTTTGCGATAAATTTGTCGTTTGTGGGTTGGGAAATCGTTTGGTTTATTAAAAGCGTAGAAAAATCGTATTCGGTTTATTAAAGAAGGCTGTTTGTATAGTAGATACGGGGAAAATAAGATGTGTTTAGGAAGACAGGTTAATTTGAGTTGATTCTGTCTCGATAAAAGTCCGTTCTCCGATATACAGATACAAATTAGAGGTGTTTCTTTGTGCGGACGTTTACTCGCATTTAAAAGAAGGAAAATGGAAATCTGAAATGAATGATGGATAGATGTTCATTAGTACTTTAGTAAATGAAATCAAATATGTATGTATGGCGTATAAATTGGATAAAAGCAATTGGCTGTATTATTAACGTCTGCTTTCAAGCAAAAGTAATGTAATTTCCATACTTATCTCCATTGTCTCTCTCTAGAAATATTGAGAATATCTAAATTAGGAACTTTTACAAATAATGACTTTTAATAATACGAACAAATCACCATTAAATAATCATACATTTAAACTGTCTGTGATTAAACATTCTAATTTCTTTCTTGATCTTCCGAGCACCATCAAACTTACTTTGCTATACACCTATCTCATTTGTGGAGTTAAAACCATACTTTATTATTTCACCTAATTTAGTTGGCCTTAACCGCAAATTGTTGCAACATTTAAAATTTTAATATCCAGTTTTTAATTCTAATGAAACTTAGGCCCGGTTTTTCAATCGGTCATTAACGGTGCCGTTAGCTGACGGTCCGTTATCTGCATAGAGTTTATTGGTTTACATATTACGGACCTCAAGCTAACAGCCCCGTTAACGACCCGCTAACCAATTGAAAAACCGGGCCTAAATGTTGGTTAGTAAAGATTTTTTTGAATTAGACACTACTAAAAACTTTTGATTTGGCGCACTACACAACATTGACTACGGACTCACTAATAAAAAATAATGAAGCACTGAGTTTTGGTACATTCTACAACCATGTTTCAATAAAAGTGTAATGGATATTTGGGTCTAACGTAGAACGCTGGCAAACAGCTCAGCAACCAGCGTATACACTATACACAACCGCGCTTTTGATTGCGTCGTTACGTTTAAATATTAAAAACGCGATAAGCAGTGTATTATACAAAATGTAATTCAAAAAGATAACTTTAAAGGGAAGCGAGGTTCTATTGGCGGAGACCCTAAGTGATTGTCAAAGGCGAAGGTGGGGGGGGGGGGGGGGAGAGGGAGGAGGGTGAAAGCACTGCCCATACATGTAACGACATCACTCGCTTACATTGTACCAATGTAATTGAATCCGGCGAGGCTCAAGTACGATGTCCAGTCTCTCAGAGTCTTCGTGCGTTGAGAATTACCTCGGGCGGTCACGTGGGACACAGGGGTGGGTAAAGTGGTGGAGTGGGGGAGCGAGGGCGTCCAAAACGGATCATGTTTTGATGGCTGTGATATGTAAAGTCTCTCAGAGTCTTCGTGCGTTGAGAATTACCTCGGGTGGTCACGTGGACACAGGGGTGGGTAAAGTGGTGGGTTGTGTAGCGAGGGCGTCCAAAACGGATCATGTTTTGACGGCTATGTGAGAAAAAACTATTATCTATAGGAGTTTATCTGTCAATTGTTCATGTCTTATCAATGGAGCAGATAAGCTTGAGTCTCCTGTATTATTTACTCGGATGTAATCTACGCAATGACCGCAATGAGTAAAGTAGAGCGGTTAAACCGTACACGATCAGGACAAACAAGAAGAGCAAACCCCTGTTTAAAAGTCACGCCATGAATCAAGGAATATAAAAACACCCGGAAAATACTTTCTTGTAAAGTCTTTGCTGACGCGCTTGCGCAGTCTGGTGTTGTCAGCACGTTGTCCCTCCCCTCCCTTCCCTATCTTCTATCACCCCCACCCCTGCTCAATCTTCTGTAAAACCGTGATAAAACTATTTAAAGCGTGTTCGTCCCCTTTGTTTTGAATATCGGGGTGGGTACTTTGCATTTTTGTTTTGTTTCTTGTGGTTATTTATTGATTCCATCTTCTCCTATCACTAACGCTACTATGGAAGATATTGGAGACTAGAAACAATATTTCTTCTGGTTAGACCAAAGTATTAGATAGTCGGTGTCGGTAAAACTGGAGCTAGATGGGAGAGATATTTTGCTGCATTGAAATAGAGGGTCAAAATAGCGATGTCTACGACGCAAGGAAGCACTAATATTAAGGTAAACATTGGAAATGACCGTGAATTGTTCAAAATATTCCATCTTGTATCATCGATTAACTAGTTCCATTAATAAAACGAAGGTTTTATACGGATTATACACGCTTTACTTAAATGGCTTCTTTAAATGGGTATCTTAGTTAAATGGCCGTTTAAATGACAATTATTGACGACTACATGGAACATTTAATTGTAAACATCACTTAAAGATATCTTTAAGTATAGCGTGTATTTGGGGCATTAGGATTATCGAGGATCTATATTGAATATGATGCATTTATTTTATACTATGCAGAAAAAGTAACATTCAATTTAAAATATATCCCATGAATAAGTATAACCTACACAAATCATACATTATTTCATTTTACTCTATGATTTATCATTCTGCAACTTCTGTTTCTAATAAATTTGATTGAAGTTATAAATAAAATCACAATACATAAATATTCTAAAATGTGAATTTTGATACACATAGTAATATGAGACAATTATGAATAAAAAAACCATCAAACGCTACGAAGCTTGGCCACTTTACGTGGTCAACTTGGTTTGCACATGGCTGTACATAATGGCGTCAGGGATATCGAATCGAGGAGAGAAAGTGTTTTGTGTATCGCCTTGAAGAGGGCAGTGGCTTCTAGTTCAACATGTACCGCCTCCTTGACTAGAGTGAAGTATTCACCGCCTTCTTGACTACAACAATCGCAATCTCTCAACATTTTAGCGCATCGCTCAAACATGGGTCAAATACGGCTGGTTTAGAGAAAGTTAAGTGTTTTCCGGAACGTATTTCTAAAATAAACATCATTGTTCTTTATGTAAACAAATAAATACACAAATTGAGTTTACCTGCTTCGAGCAGTTAAAAAAATAATGTAGCTAGGTTTGATTTATTGTAAACAAATTCATATAAAAGTGAATAGAATTTTGGTAGGTCCAGTCTTACAATGTCCCAATAACTACTTATTCGTCGAATAGCTAGTTTTCTCTATGGCAACCACCAATCAAAACTCTTGAAATCCTCCAAATAGCTTAATTGATACAAATAACTTTCTTACTAGGAGATTATAAGACCGGCTCTTAGTTGGATTTCAAAATACAGGAACTGTTAACACAAACCGATAATTTGTGTCAAGTGCAATTTATTTGCAACTAGTTATTTATGTACATAATGCAGAGATTTTTTTTTAAATCTGTAGATTTCGACAATATTTTGCAAAGCATCATTTCAAAATGTTGATATTGAACGTTATTTTAAAGGTATGTACAAAAAACCCTAAAATCTACTCTTATTTCAATCTATTTGACTCGAACACTTATTCTTCCATCCATTCATTCTTCTGGTAAAATAGCAATACACCATTTTCTCCTCTGACTTTCTTTACATGGCTCCCTGTAGGGTAGCCAACCTGAACCTCCATTATTCTCAATCCTCCTGTGGCTTTAATCTTCGCCAAGTATCCGATCTTGCTCTGCCCTTATCCCCGCAACCACTTTACATGGAGCACCAGAACGATATTTGAACCCGGTCATAAAATCAAAGATGATTGACTTCGTGGACATTGATGACCGGTTCAGTCCCGAGGGAAGTAGGAACCTCAGTAGGTATTCATACTTGTAGGGTTGGTAGTAAACTACAGGATATGAGACTTCATATATAGCCACTGCTTTATATGTATGTAGGAGGAGTTGATCCAGCTATGAACTTGTATCATCATTTTTCTTGGGCAAATGTTCGTTATCATCGATGTATTTTAGGTGGAAATACCGATTTACAAGATTGAAGCTTAGTGAGTTTAGATTTTGCCGTTGGCGGGGTATTTTCTCAAGCTGTATTGACTGTATGCATGCATACACACAAAATTGTAAGATCTCAGTATCATTTAATGGATTTCCACATGCAATGTCTCAGATGGTATTTGGTTCGAGTTCTTATGAATGAAGTTAAAGAAACCTGCTTGTGAATTTTAAAAAAATATATCAGTTTTAAAAGCACAAATTTCTAACACAACGGATGGATGTATAATGTGTCCCAACTTCCTGAATTATGTAGTTAAATGTTTAATACATGCACGCTTTACGTGAAGGATATCAAAATAGTACTCAAAATAAATACTTTTCAAAAGGAAAACCATTTAACTGTTTACAACGTTACAGTGAGTCCGAACCGAACATATCGAATAACGAGATCATTATAAAGTGTTGACCGTGTCACTCGTACACAGTCACAACCCTGTACCGTGAAATTAAGGGTCGCGGCGCTGATTCAGGTGGGGTCACGGCCCAATACACTTGGCCAGGTTGCATCAAAACGTCGAGGGAAGCACAATTCTACCCCCGCCCCCGCCCCCCTCTCCACCTTACCCTGTAACCCCTCATTACGGTCATACCGCACACAGCAGGCACTCGGCTCGGCAACGTTCCTTTTCTTCATTTTTTTTTTAGTTTTACTTTAACTTTATTTTAAAATTAGATTGTAAGTTTAAAGAAAAACTGTATAATGTACTTCACACTTACATATCTAGTTTTTAAGATTGAATAATCATATTATAATGTCAGCTTAAAAGGTACTTTATATGGTGTAATTTTAAGCAGGTTTAATTGTAAGAAACATCCATATGTACTTAAATTCGCCCATTTTTTTTGTCTTTTCATAACAAATTATTTCCTTATGTATTTTTTCATGTACCAGTGCGGTTGTATTTTTTATGTAAAAGAAAAAAAAATATTTTTATTATTACATCTCCACAGGATATAGTTCTGCAGAGGTGAAGCCTTATTTTTAATATTCTGTGTAATTACGTTCAACTGTCTGAGAATAAAAATATTTAATTTCGGCGACAGAATGAATTTTCATTGATCAAAATCAAATCAAGCTGAAAGTTTTGCATATTTTTATGGCGGGAAAAGAAATATAATCGTCCCACATCAGCAATAAAACAATCGACACACAATTATTCTTCCATGTAGATTATCTTAACAGCATATGCGAACTCTAATTTGTGTCTGGTATTCACAATTACTTTTTTGATCCACATTAATAATATGACAAAGTAATATTGATAGAAGAAATTTTGTAAAATATTTCTAAAATTTATCGAATTTCACATCACCTTTTCACTTGGAGCAATATTCTCTTATTGCCACAGCACCCCGTGTAGCTGCGCGCTAGTTGCACACCACCTCGTCGAGCCACATCAACATCATGAACCGAGCTTAACGCAAGGATTATTTCTCCCGGCGCGCGAGTCGAGTGAGTGTACGATACAATACAGGGTGGGGGGGGGGGGGGGGAGGGGGGGGGATCAGAGGCGAAACCGCAGTTTTAATTCCACGAGGTTTTATTCAAGTCACGTGCCGGAAAACAAGTTAGAAGCGGGGAAATCAGTGAACAATGAGGTTTCATAGTCACAAAGTAGCGGGAATAAAATATATCCTCATTTATAATCTTCATATTTGGCTTCCGTAGTTACGTGAGAATGCGACTGTTATGAATTAAGGGATGGCGGTGTTTTGCCCCACACCACGTGCTAAGCATTGTAATACAAATATGTTTACCAAAACGAGAGACCTAAATTGGTTTACGTTCTGTATTAGGCAATGAGACATTTAAACAGCCATTATCTTCATCAAAGTGTGGATAAGCGATTTCAAATGAAATATTGAGCATTACTAAACATAACAACATCAAGATGCATTTTTTGTATGTTTTGGAATAGATTTCATTCATCAAACTTACCTGAAATTTTCACACATTATTATGGCCAGAAAACTGGGAAAAACGAGGCAGAGAAATGGGGAAAGAGCATCGGTTTTTCATCTTGTTCAGAGATGGCGAACCTTTTTAGACTTTAGTGCCATTATTTACAAACTTTTGGATTTACTCTGTCTCAAAAAAGCCACAATAAAATTTTAACATTTTTAATAGCTTTCTACATTACTATTATGTTTTGCAGGGAACCAGTTTGTAATGTTTGCGATGATGTGTGTTATAATAATGCAGCATTTAGGCAAAACCACGCCGGAGGCGAAATGTTTGTACGCAAAATTCTGTAAATGCCTGGAAAGTGGTTTTGTTGTAGTGTGGCCGATTTCTTCCTGATACAATATGTTATACACATTTCTGCGTGCCGGCAGCAAGTATTTGCGTGCCATTGGTTCGCCATCCCTGAAGCTCCTAGTCTGAGGTGAGGCCACGGGCCAACACCTTGAAACCAAGCGAAGCCACTCACGGAGGAATGTCTATTATAGTCAGTGTCCCCGAAACTACCTCCACTTAGAACATATAAATGACGCTCCTATATCATTTTATATACAGCTACTTAACTCTGCTCCCAGCCCAACCCTAGCGATAAAACCTTAGGTTAGAAAACAGAGCTTGGGAGATATACCTCGTTTGCTTTTAGTAGCAGCCCCAGAACTAGTTTACCTGCACTTTTGAATGGTAAATAAGGTTTAAAATACTACTATTTAAACGTAAATATTTAAACCCTGTTCCAGTTAGTACCAAGAAGGAGAAGAAAAGTTGTGTAGGCTTCATGTAAGCTGTGAGTTAGTGCTCAACACAAATTGCCCGAAGAGTGAGAATTTCGTGCTTTTTCGATGTATCGGTAATACGATATTCAATATGAACACATACGAATTATAAGTGGCTAGATATTTGTCATAGTCTCCAGATAAAAAATGATGAAATGTATTATGTTTGGATAAAATTACAAGAATTGAGATCTTAATGCCGACATTACACGACTCAATACTTTCGTCAAACTTATTGAGCTCAAGAACAAAAGCGAATCAAAAAAAGTTTGGAAAAAAACTTCAGCAATATAGCTGCTGTTAATTGATGCTTTTTTGTCCTTGAATTCAATAAGTTTGATAAAAGTATTGAACCGTGTAATGTGGGTCTAATAAAAAATGTTCCATTTTATTCAACATAATCAATTATGCGTCGTTTTATTAAAGAATATCTGCAGATATTAATAATATTTAGCACCCTCCTTAGTTGTTCCTTATATATATTACAAAATGAAATATGTAAAAAATATAGAAAAATTAAAACGCAAATAAAAAATATCAAATCCGGCCTCGAAAAAACTTCCTAGAAAAAAAAGAAACGAAAATAAAACCAATTTTTATCTTCACCAAGAATATAATAATCTTACAGTAAAAATCCCGCGTCGTTCCCTCGTATATTTCATAAAGCGAACCAACTTACATCCGTCTACCCCAGGGGGTCCCCGCTGAAAACCTAGGGGATCCTCTACAAGAAAATGTCCGTAGTGGGTTAAAGTGGAGTCGCGCTTGCAATTTATAGAGTCCAAGATACCGGCTACCGTACTCAGACCCTTAAATTTATGAGCGACCAGGGGACAGTCCGGCAGTTAGGATCCCTTTGGGCGGAGTCAGGGGTCACCAAACTCTCTCCGACAGTCCTGCCAATCGATCAACGCAATATGGTTTTTATCGTCGTCGCCTCACACGACAGTAGTGCCAACTTGTGAATGCAACCGGACACAGATCAAAGACGTATTCGCCTACTTGCCGGATGCTTACGATTACGAAGTCTGGAAGGACAGCGTTAAGTATTAAAACAGAGTAAAATTAATGTTTTCTTTTTAGAAGCGACGATATCAAAGTGCAACAACGATTACTGTAAAATTATTTAGTAATGATTTTATAAATATTAGAGACTTAATTCAACGGTTTAAATATTTTTACTATTACACGATTTTTATCTAAATAAATAATCAAATGGTAAGTAGGTAGGTACTTAAAATGTCAAACTTAACAACTTCAATACTGACACTTTTTTAGTTCTGGTTAATATTTTTTTAGTTCCGTTTATATAACTGTAACGTTAGCTATATTTTAATATTGATATTTATTCTTGCAAAACTCTTGTACATAAGTAACAAACTATTATCATTTAATTAGTCTTTTCCACTACATTATTGAAGACCTAACATTTTCGCAATTTCTTTAATACATTTCAGTATAGTTTTGTATTAGTTTCATTATAATATTGCCATTATAACATCCATTGTGAACAACATATCTAGTACATTGGTTGACAGTCATCAATTGCGTTATATACTGTGGTGCTGTTTCTACTCGTCCCACTCCTATTTCAGTGAATGATTGTAAATTAATAAATCCAAGTTTAAAGGATTAATTGGATGAATGCATCTCGTGCAGTATAAGATTACACGCTACTACGATGGTAAGCGGGCAGACCACGTAGAGAGGATGGCTGTTTTGCCGACATCCCGTCCCGAAGGCGTCATCATTGGAAATGAACCTCGTGCAGTATAAGATTACACGCTACTACGATGGTAAGCGGGCAGACCACGTAGAGAGGATGGCTGTTTTGCCGACATCCCGTCCCGAAGGCGTCATCGTCATCATCATCGTCGTCGCCAGACCTCGCTTCGCTCCGGTTTCCGAAACCCTTTAGCGTTTGGGGGTAGGGCAGCACGTGTACCTGCTCCCCTATCCACTTGAGGAAGTGGCCCGTGAATACGGCCACGTGATGTCGGGTACCGTCGCACTCGTCCGGATCACGTCCGAGAGTTCCTGAGTCGTCTTCGCCGTCCGTCGTCGGCGTCCTCCCGTGTGTCTTACTCCACTGACCCCAGCGTCTCCGTCGTCCGCGTTTCCCTGAGTCGTCTTCGCCGTCCGTCGTCGGCGTCCTCCCGTGTGTCTTACTCCACTGACCCCAGCGTCTCCGTCGTCCGTGTTTCCCTGGGTCGTCTTCAGACCGATAGTCCTCGTCTTCGCCGTCCTTCCAGGGCGTCGTCGGCGTCCTCACGTGGGTCTTGCTCCACTGACCCCAGCGTCTCCGTCGTCCGTGTTTCCCTCTGTCGTCTTCAGACCGAGTGTCCTCGTCTTCGCCGTCCGTCCTGGGCGTCGTCGGCGTCCTTACGTGGGTCTTGCTCCACTGACCCCAGCGTCTCCGTCGTCCGTGTTTCCCTCTGTCGTCTTCAGACCGATAGTTCTCGTCTTCGCCGTCCGTCCGGGGCGTCGTCGGCGTCCTTACGTGGGTCTTGCTCCACTGACCCCAGCGTCTACGTCGTCCGCGTTTCCCTGGGTCGTCTTTAGACCGATAGTCCTCGTCTTCGCCGTCCGTCCGGGGCGTCGTCGGCCACCTCACGTGGGTCTTACTCCACTGACCCCAGCGTCTACGTCGTCCGCGTTTCCCTGGGTCGTCTTTAGACCGATAGTCCTCGTCTTCGCCGTCCGTCCGGGGCGTCGTCGGCGTCCTTACGTGGGTCTTGCTCCACTGACCCCAGCGTCTCCTTCGTCCGTGTTTCCCTGGGTCGTCCTCAGACCAATAGTCCTCGTCTTCGCCGTCCGTCCGGGGCGTCATCGGCGTCCTCACGTGGGTCTTGCCCCACTGACTCCAGCGTCCCTGTCGACGGAAGGGTTGTTCGACCAGTATCGAAATTGTACTTTCCTCCCAATCGCCATCATTTTTTGGATGTGTATCGTTGACATTAGGCGAAATGTGACTCGATTTGTTGTTTGTTTTTCCATCGAAATTACTGGAATTTTTATCTGACAAAATGTTAATCGAGTTATTGTTTTTATTTCCATTGATATCAACTAAATGGAAACCTATCGAAATGTTATTCGACGTATCGTTTTCTTTTCCATTGATATCACCTACATAGTTATCTACCGAAATGTTGCTCGACTTATTGTTTTCTTTACCATTGATATCACCTAAATGGTCATCTTTAGAAATGTTGCTTGACTCATTGTTTTCTTTTCCATTGATATCACCTACATAGCCATTTATCGAAACGTCAGTTGAATTATCGTCTTCTTTTTTATCAATGTCGTTGTTTAAATCAGAATATGTGATCGTTGTGTTATCAGAATCAAAATCAGGATTCGGTGCTTGCGTCGAATTAGGCGAATTCGGCAACAGCCCATCCGACGAAGTATTATCATCCGATCTCGAAACGAACTGATCTAAATACGGTAAATTCGTCAACAATTGGTCTTCGACAAGTGGCTGTTTTCCCACCACCCCCACCAACGACTTTTGACACAACAACGGACCTCCGAAACCAACATTACATATCTGCTCAGAGAAATTCCCGCAGAGAAGCCAATGAGGCGACGAAGCATTCATCGACTCCTTACAATACTCCCTATTACCAACCAAAGTCGGATGAACATAAAGTACCTTCTTGTATGAATCACTGGGGTCCCTTTTCAATTCGTCAGTATGAACCAGTCCGTATCCCAGTACCATACATTTAATCGGGTGATCTTTAGGGAACGGCGGAAAGGTCAAACGAATCCTATTTACAAAATTATTCAATACGAATGGTTCCCTGGTCATTACTAAAGCGAGATCATGGTTCCATTGAGCGTCCTCCTTATTATTTCGCACGACAAGCAACGATGTACGTATCTGTATGCTTACCTCGTCGTTAGTCATCGAACTGGCAACGTCGCTTGCGTCCAGCACCCCAGCGTACAAGGTCACACCCTCAGTCTCGTTAGATGAAGTAGTGTTGCCGCCAAAGCAGTAGCCAGCAGTGAGAACCCAACTCTTGTGGATCAGCGAGCCGCTACAGTGATAGACAGAACTGATCCGGATGTAGATCAGGAACGGATAGTGACGACTGTTCACAGATCCGTGTTCAGATTTGTCATCGGTAGATGTGGCGGAGGTGATGAAGAGGATTAAGATGACGATGGTTAAGTTGAAACTCATGTTGATTAGAGACGTTTTGACGTTAGTTAGACGTGTGGAATGTAAACAAACAGAACAGAGGGCAACAATATGTTGTGTTGAAGGTCATTTACATCCCCTGGTGGAGGTTCGACGAAGTATGATTTAAAAGCCAGAGTTAAAAGATACATTTTCTTCTAGAAAATACTTTAATGACTGTACGTTTGCCCCTATATAGTCCAAGGATAGGTTAGTAAAGCCCGTGGCGTAGGTTTGTCTAAATCGGAGCAAACAATGACACCCCCCTCCCCCAGTTTACAATTCTAGTTTACATTCTTCAATATACATCTGTGATTGTCATGTGGAGGGTGGTACATTTCTCTACCATCAGGTGACTGCTGCCATATCTTAAAATGAAGGCCACACATGAACACAGTAACATGATTAAATAGCTACATGCATACAAAATACAAACAAAAAAGTACCAGAGTAGATTCATGAATACATCTTCAGCCTTGCGTTGGAAAGTTGAATTAGAATCAATGTTTGCAGCATCGCACAGTCGCGCACTGATGATGCTCATGATTGGCTGCTAGGACTTCGAAGTTCAAAGTTGCGTAGCGCAACGCAAGGTCGTGAATTCACCATTATTTACTTTTTATACCAATTTCGTTGCTCGTGATTCTTTTCAACATAATACAACGAAAGCATGTACTACTCTCAAATCAATACAGCAAATCATCCAAAACTTGTTATGAAAGTTGTACTGTAAACAGTCACCGATCTACCCCCCCCCCCCTCCCCTCTTCTATGTGATACGCCGAGAGAGGAGAGATTTCAACGTTACCCCGTGTTACGTCTCACTATGGTGGCAGGCCTGTATATGTATTAAGTAAGCTAGATGCCGCACATTACATAGCCATCATTAATATTCATAAGTTGGCCAAACTCTGTCCGTGTTCTCTCTACCATGGGCCAAGCGAGCGAGAGAGAGAGAGAGAGAGCGAGGGTATAAAAAACAACACAAACAAAACACTAGACAAAGACCGTCTAGGGGGGTCGTAAAAAATTACCGACCCGCTCCCGCCTGCCGTCGTAAATACGGCCGTGTACGAAGTGTGATAAAAAAGATTATGGAATCTCATTTGCAATTCACTAATATAGAGATGATTTTATTAAAAATACGTTCTAGAATTTAATGGAGGTGGTGTTTTTAAGGGAGATGTATTTTTTGTGGTTAGTGTTTCATACCGGATTATTTAATACCTATTACACACGCAGATTCCCATTAAGTAAATATTTAGTATGGAAGTGAATTTGTTTAGAACATGATGTGGGAATATCATTTTAATTTATTTCGATTTGATTTACTGTATTAGTATGTACTATATAAAAGAGGTACAACCTTTTAAAGCGAATGTGCATATTATGTTATATGTATTTTATTTTTTGTGTGTGTCTCTCTCTGTGGATATAGTAATATTAAGTGTAATTTAATAAATTTTATTTATTATTGTTAAAGATGTTAGAAAGTATATGTTTGGGGTATAAAGCCCTTTTCTATCATCCACCCAGCTTCCCACAACTTAAAAATAAATAATTATTATTATTATAATTCTGTTGAGTAGTAAAACTTATTTAAGGATACCAATAAATGTGCATGTGCGTGTGTGTGCGTACACAGAGCGAGATCAGAGATCGATCTCTAGCCACCTAGCGGTGGCAAAGCAAACTAGCGAAGGACGTCAAGGGGCCAATAAACTCCCGTTCCGCGTATAAGGCTTAGCGGTCCTCGCTACAGTACACTGTCAAAACAACGTATACTCCGCTGTGGAGCGTACAGAACCGTACATAAATACTACAACACACTATTTTCATGGTTTTCGAAAAGCAATTTGTTAATTAACAATATAAACACGTATTATGGAAAACAACGACGGTTTGCGACTTTCACTCACAATAATGCGTAGTCAAAGGGACTTTACTGCGGAAGATAAAGTGATTCCACAGCCATATTGTGATTGCTGACGTCATTGATGAGTGAGTCGGAGCCAATCAGCGGGCTGCTTTTCCAAAAACCGATATTTAGTAATAGTTAGGTTCGATTTAAGAGAAGGTCAAACTGGCCTTAGTCACGCCTGAAAATAAAAACATTTATCTATCTATCTATCCATCTACCTGTTAACTTTGGTTGGCAAATCACAATCTGCATCATAATCATCATCTTCGATGTGTGATATTTCGCGAGAGAGAGAGAGAGAAGAGAGAGAGAGAGAGAGAGAGAGAGAGAGAGAGAGAGAGAGAGAGAGAGAGAGAGAGAGAGAGAGAGAGAGAGAGGAGTGAGAGAAAGAGAGGTGCTTACAAATAGAGCGTATTGGTCATGATATACTGACGATTTACCTACATCCATAAGCAAATGCCGTTTCCTTATAGTGTACAAGTGTCGGAAACGTCCCATTTTATTCGCGACCAGACCAGCCCCCTCCCCCTCCCCTTCACCCCCCCCCCCCTCCTCCTCCCGGTCACATCCTCGATACCAATTTAAAACTAGCAACCTCAATGCCACGAGTCACCCAAATCGTCTTATACCAGCGCACAAAGCACTCAGTATGTTTAAGAGGCGCTAACCTTATAATTTATCAGCTTCTTTGTAGACTACTGCAGAGTAGTAGCCACTAATCAGATCAAAATCTAAAGTACCAGGGATTCGAAAATAAAGATTACGTTTTCATTTTAAATTGGTTGCATTTAAGTAAGCCCATTTTCTCGGATGATCGCTCGACAGTAGTTCTTTATTAACGTGAACTAAGTTTGTTGGTGATAAAAAGTAAAATCTTTTGATGAGGTAATCGAAAATGTTGTAATGCTTTTCCTTTTCTTCTAATCCTCCCTCGACGTTATATGAGTGTGACCTATTTGTCGAGTACGTCGTTAAAAAACACAATAATAATAATAGTAATAATAACGTATAATCCTCACTTTCAGGTTGACCGTCGGTAAGGCGTCGGCCACGCCCCTAAGGCATGTGAGTCACCTTGGTTCGGTTCCCAGACAGGGTTGATTTATGTATTTTCTGGTTTTCTTTAGTACACTGCATAGGAGGCAATATACATTAAATTCCACATGTCAATAGAACTAAACAACAACTTCACATTTTATCTATTAATAAATTAAATTAATTGGGCTCAGAGCTGTGTCCAGATACAATAGTAACCGAACCGACTTTTCAAGTTTTTCGTAATTAGTAAATAAAATTTATTTCACGGCAGAATCGAAGCAATTATCTCAGTATATATACTTAAAATTACCAACCTGAAATCTTAAGGTATAATTGATTACAATAAATTAAATTCCTACCACTTCAGTGCGGATTACAATTATTTTATATTCTTTGGTAGAGGTGCCGGGTAAAATGTCAATGCTGTTTTACAATAGAGTTGTTGACAAATACCGTTAAATTTTAAATAGTTTTCATAAACTTAATATAAATGCATGAACATCATACATTTTAATTAGTGTAATCGATGAAAATTAATTGAAAATTATAAGATTGAATATTCATAACTCACAACAAAGAGAATACTTTAATTATATTGTAATTCATTATATTTATAGTATATTAAATCATGGATGAATGTATACAATAAAGGTTTTCAAGTAAGTTTAGTTTGGTGTTTTACTTATTTGTAAAAGCTCTAAGCATGTATCCATAACTTAAAAAAAATCAATTGCAACCGGCCATAAATAAACCACGTGAGAAAAGATTGCGACCAAAGCGGTGATCATAAAACAGAAAACACTCGGAAAACACGAAAACCATAAATTGTAAATTTGGCAAGATGTGTGGAAAATAAAAATAATTCACTGGTGTACACAAATTCCAGCCAAGAATCTCTCGAAGGAGTGAAGAATTTACGACGCTCAATGCGGCAACGAACACGGTGAATGAAAACCATTTCCATCTCCAAACGGCGCTTAGATAAAACCATAAATGTTTCAAACTTCCAATGAGTTTCATGGTTTATTGAATTAGAGCGTTTCTCTCTACGATGCAATTGTAAACTGAAGACGAAAGTCTAATACAATTATATGCGTGGAACTCCCTCGTGCATTCTTGTCTTACGAGACTTCCATCGGAAACAGGTTCTGAAGAAACTGAGCAACTTTTGAGAGTAGTGTGAGTATATTGTGCTCGTTGACTTAATGCTTGGTAAGGATTATCATTATTTTTATCATCTCAAGGGATGGTAGTAGAAGTAGTACTAGTAGTAGTAATGGTGTAGTAGCAGTAGATTAAAGATAGTTGTAATAAAGTGTTGTTAGTAGTAGTAGTATTAGTTTTAGAAGTGTAGTAATAGAAACAATAGTAGTAACATTAGTAATAATAGTAGAAGTAGTAGTAGAGTAGTAATAGAAGCGATAGTAGTATTAGTACTAGTAGTAGTATTAGAATTAGTAGTATTAGTAGTAGTAGAACTTGTGTAGTAATAGGAGCAGTATGTATGTAGTAGTAATAGTATGTGTCAAAACAAGTTCTGCTAGAGGTAGCAATAATATAAGTTGTGAACTATAAGTTGTAGTTGTATAGTAATAGTATATTGTAGGCCTATAGTAGACATAGTAATAGTAGGCCTATTAGTTGTAATAACATGTAATAGAAATAATGCGGCTATCGAAAACAGATTTGAAATCAAATGAGCCACGATTTAAGTAACCAGTCATTATTCTACTATCCTATAAATACGACGCAACATAGTCGCTCATCAAACAGACTGATACTGTTTGAGTTTATTTGCTACAAGTCTTTTAAAATGATGGCGGCTTTATTGTCAGACGAAGTGTTCGGCAACGAAATAAAGAATGAGCCGAGTATATGGCTGCAGCAGCCACGCCGAGGAGGGGTTTAATACCAGAGTAAAGAGAGGCCAATCTAATGTGGTTTTATTGAAGTGAGTGTGTTTGAGAGAGAGAGAAAGAGAGAGAGATAGTAGTAGTAAAAAGTATTTTGGAGGACGGAAGATGGCACTAAAATAAAATGGATGTAAAGAAAGAGGTAGCTATATACACTCTCATATCTTTTGAACAACTATCCTGGGGGTCAAATATATATATTACCTGTCTGGGAAATATTAGAGTTGTGGTTAGAATGGAGACACGTACGTTATTATTGGCAATCAAGATAAAAAAAAGAAAACATAAACTATAATACATTTCGCGTTAATGGGAATAAAAGAAATATCCTTGAATGTTTAATGCTGATAATATGATTTATTTGCCGTCATACATGTTTGGTAAGTTTGACAACCTAATTAGTTTAGTAAATATCATCAACAACTCGAAAACATCCTTCTGTACGTCGTTTTGAAGAAAGGGGGGGGGGGGGGGGGGGGGGTAGGGTAAATGTTGATATATTTCCAGTTGCCATACTAAGTTTAATTTATCATCATTTCTTGTACAAAATAATCATAGGAACAGCGATTAATAAAAGTATTATCATAAATAATGTATACACAATTATTTTATGTAGACCGAAAGAATTCAAAAGATTAAACTTTTCAAGTTGTTGCGAAAATAAGTTGCTTGTTTTCATTTTATTTAACCTACAAAAGTTTTATGAAAGCAATTATAAAAACACTCTTTATTAACCTACTTTGGAGCTAGAGAACTATAAACTACAAGGAAACGCCATCAACCAAACTAAAACACAGATTTCTTCCACGAAGAGTTAAATCTTCCTACCACGAACTAACCCAGACAACAGTTATGTTCATCTCTTGACCTCGTAAAATAAATGGAAACACAGAATGAGCAATATATTATTTCATCTGACGACAACGTCTATAAAATGTGTTTCCAACCGGATAGATCTGCCCTAGAAATGGGTCAACGCGAACACTGTGTGAAGCACTTTTAGTACAGTACAACGTGAAAAGTAGTTTTCTTTGAAATTAGAAAACATAACTTAGGTAGGTACATGCTCTGTTGTCTGGTCTGAACAAAACAAGTTCTGTAACTTTAACGGTGGCGGCCATCGTGATGATATGCTTGAGTAAGTTGCCATGGGGAAGGCAATAGACCATTTTCAAAATTGATCTAGGAACCTTAAATAGAAATCACGGTATTTCCTCTTTATCTTCAATGTACAATAAAAAAAAACTAGCTTGAAAATGATATTTTAAGAGACATCCATCATTGTTGTGCATTGTTGTCATTGAGGATTAAGAGGACCGTAATTAATTCTATTTAGATCAATTTGAGATCAATTTTGAAAATATTTTAATGGAAACAAAATATCACATTTCGTTAAGATTAGGTGTGTGTTTTTGAAATATATCTTTTTTATTAACTAGTTATTTTTGTTTTTAATTCGTGTGCATTTTTTATGCTAAACACTGGGTTTAAATCACGTGGCTACAAACATGAGACCCATATGGCCACTCGTATGTCACGTAAAAATTATGAATACCCTATGCTCTTCCAAGTACCCGCCCCCCCCCCAACCCTCCCTCAACGACCATTTCGTCGGGTTTTTTTCACATACGGACGTGGGTTATAATGGACCCCGTGACCACGCCCCCTTTTAGATATAAATTATGCCGTTTTTATGGCACAAAATATTATAACTCTATTAAGGTAATTTTCTGGCGTTTTCTCAAATGGCACATTAAAGGAATAGATGCATAATTTTAATGTCTAGACATATAAATGGAAATATAAATGACAACTAAATTAGATATTCACAAGTTTATAATGTAAGAGATATATTAGTGACATTACCAGTATGACACCCTCTAGACACTAGACAATTTATATTCTATATTTTCATCTATTTTCCTAGCAAAGGTATTGTTTTTTGTTTTTTTGTCATCATCTTTTTCGCTGTTGTTGATATGCTGTTATATATATTTAATACTTTCCATCAGTTTCATCCCTCGTAGACTTAAAATTCACAACAATTAAAACTAGATATTTTGTTATGCGTAGTTTTTACATGACGCACAAGTATTCAAACGAACACAACAACACAAAAATGATCAACTAAAATTTTTTTTTAAATGTCAGTTAAATTATTGCCACATGCTGCAAGTTGGAATCTCTAGTGGCTCGTTGGTCCAGTGGTTAGCATCCCTGCTTCCAATGCAGAAGGTCCCGGATTCAAATCCCGGTTCAGGCAGAAGTTTTTTAACTTCTAATATGGATTCAGTTCCGTTTCTTCTTGTCTTAGGAATAAGTAAACGGTGACTTTGGAGTCATCCTAGCAACGAAGCACTCAATAAATTCAAAGTTGTTCTGAATCGGCCTTGTTGATTCTGACATTCGTCCACAGGTGTTCGCACTGTCCAATCACTGATTCATATGTTTCGTATTTGAAATATCGATCTTTGATTGGTTATCGCTCACTCGTCGATGATGTTTGGAGCCTACAGGGTTGGTCTAGACGCTTTATATTAAAGTCCCCCACTGCAAATCAGTTTAGTTACTGAGTGGGTAGACTCTAAATGTGAATTTATTTATTTTATTTATTTATTTATTTATTTATTTATTTAGTGTTATCCAACTGTATTTTATCTAATTTCGATCTCAAAGCGACTATGTTCAATGCAACATACTGACTCTTTCTATGCACACTACCCCTTATATTTACGATACTCTTCCAGCATCTAAAACCTCACTTCTTAGCAAGAAAATCCTCTCACCCAAATAGTCTGATAGAACAAATAAAATCTACGGATTTCCTTCCGGCCTCGGTCGTATTTTAGCCTAGAAATTTACTAGTGTAAAGTGTCTATATCTTTAGACTGTCGCTTCGTTGCGGGTTAGGTGGTGAGTTATTGCTGGGATATACATCACCCATAACTACCAGTATAGAGCTCGTTGGCTTTCGGGGTTAGGGTGATTTGGTTCAGTTGGAGACGGGTTACGGGGGCAGGGGTGACCTGAGGGAGATAGGGCTGGGGGAGGGTTAGGGAGAAGGGATGATTTATACATGAATTAGGTATGTACTTCGTTCCCGGGGTAATATTCGTATATCTCATTTTGAGGTGTTTCGCCAGTTTGATGAATACATTATTTGATTATGATTCGCGTTGAATCTATATGTAGTGATTAAATTATATTTTATAATATATTTAAATTTTTATAATTTTGTTTTGTTCATATACATGACACAATAATTAAAGTTCTACGATGTAGACACAATTATTCAAGGTATTGGTATTTAAACGCTCTTGATAAAAAAAAATCAATATATAAGTGATACAAGGATATTTTATTAACGCAACATTGTCTTGTTCCAAAACAAGAAAACTACATTTGAAATACTTAAATGAAAAAATATCGACTAGTAAGTTCGTTTGACAAACTCATGACACATTAACCACATACATCGATCAAACTGTGTTTATTATTTGATTCAAATATTAGGTTTTAATTTCCACCTCTGATTCTTGTTAACTTATTTGCATTGAATTATAACGGCACCATTAAATTTTAATGAGCCGACATCATTTTCAATATTTGTTCTCATAAAAAGGGTGCTTCAAGCGATGGAATGCATTTATTAATGCTTTATTATATCCCATCTCTTTTTTGATTACGCAATCAATTTGCAATAACTCATTGGAATCTATGCATAATTGAATAATTGCAATTGATTACTCTACGATTGCATGAATTATTAAAGCTTTTAAATTTAAAATGAATTAAAAACAGTATATATGAGACTGATGAGTAGAAATTAATTTACATATTGAAATGAAAACCAAAATCAACTCGAGTAACTGACCAGACAAAAACATCATTTCGTTGGTATTGTTGTGTGATTACAAAGCCCGGGTTCGATTACCGGATAGAGCGTGGATTCGCATCGAATTACACATTGTAAAAAAAAGTCCCCCACTGCAAATCAGTTTAATTACTGAGTGGGTAGACTCTAAATGTGAATTTATTTATTTTGTTTTATTTACACTATTAATACACTACGCGATATAAGTAAATCAAGTCTTAACAAGTATTAACACTAATTCATCTTCTCTTCAACAATAATTTGTGTATTCGATATGGATACTGTTCGTTATTTATCATCAATGTTTGCTGTCAATTGTTTCTTTATTTATTTTGAACCACCAATAATAGGATTAGTGCAATAGCCTGGTTCGAGTCAATACAAATTCGGTCCGACTCTTAATTTACTTCTGTCCACGAGTGTATCTAATGCTACAAATACACTTACAGACATTTCAAAAAACACTTGTTGTAATTCTTCTTAAATACATTTGTCAGTTATATGTATACGTTTAGAAATTTATAAATAAATTAAATAGAATTTTTAAACATCAATAAATGTGTACACATTCCAAATGTGGGCAATTATTTGGATTAAGGCAGAATTGTTACTTTGGATACAGTTTTTGCCGAAAGTAAAATATATCGACCTATTATCTACATAGATAGATATATATCGTTATGCTTGACAATTTTTATGGCAGAATTTAGACCATATTAATAGGTACCATTTTTCTTAAAATGTGTAGTAATACTTTGCTACTTACATTGCATACAAGTTCAACATGCTATCAGCTAAAATGTAATCTAAATTAAACCCCATATTTGTTTTTCATTTAACAACGTAAATTTTGTTCGATTATAAAACACCATTATTTTAATTATCGCACACATCGTTGGTTGAACATGTTCATTAATCACGCTCGCAGCCCTCGAGACAGAGTTTCCTATAACACATCCATCCTTCATCATCTAATCATGTTACAATCAGGCCAGATTGTCAACAATCATTACCACTCTCTTCACTATCTCTTTTCGTGTTCAGTGCTGAGCTAAGTACTTCCTTTATGAGCATAATCATAATTTTTGTAGCAATACCCGTTATAGGGTGCACACCAGCTTTACCTGATGTGCCCCTCTTCAGGTGACTATAAGGGTGTTTGAATAGTTGGGAAGGATTGTCCGAGGGCTGATAGTATGACTCAATCCCAGCATTCGCTTTTACGACTGAGAAAAACCTTCAGTCAGGACTGCCGGTGGCCGGAATCGAACCGGCGACCTCCCGAAGCATGAATTATATTTGATATATGATATTTGTATTGAATGCCGCTGATGTAAGTGTAGGTCTACTAATAAATAAAATTAATACATGGTACACACATTTATTTTGGAATGAGATTATGTTTAAAAAATATTGGCAATATTAAAGAAATTTAGGTTTTACTAAACTGTTAGTCCCGAAATTAGCGGTTAATCGTAGATTTTTTCCGAAAAACATTGCGACTAGTAGATGGTACTATTAATTTTGATTGTAATATTTGTTGAAACTTTGTTTACCGAACGAGGATTACTAAATCGGAGCTTAACAAAGTTGGTGAATTCGGACCTCAACTGTGCATCCGGACCTAATCGGAGATTAGCAAAGTTTTGTGAATTCGTACCTCAGGGTCAAATCCATAGTAGTTCCTCAACTCAGCCTGCCTTTCCTCAGACTCGCCCAATCACAGAGCAGCATTGCTATGTGATTTGTGGTTGGGCGAGTCTGAGGAATGGATGAGTTGAGGAATGACTATGCATTTTACCAATACAAAAAAACTATATTTTCTTTTCAAAACCCAATAAAAATATCTCAATTCCATATTTTCTCCACCCGCAATCATGTCTTTATTAAAAATCCTCATCCATACACTCATTAAAAAGTTATTTATTTCTCTTCTAGTGTCTACGACACATCAAGGAGTGAGATAGGATCATCTAAGCGTAAACCTATTTTGAAGCGCACTCTATACTCTAATACCAACCTCGCAACGCTTTATACCCTAGTCTATCTTAATGACACGAGTCTCGGCTCTCATAATGAAGCATGGTACAACCCTCCCCCCCCCCCTCGTTACTGGTACAAAAGATTAATGATGGAATTATCTTCCGCTGGTGACATCACAGGCGAGGTCGTTAAGCGCAGAGAGGTTTATGGATGTTTATAGACACGTGTTGAACGGTTGGTAACTCTGCTCGACGCACGTTGACTTATTGGGGGAATTAACTTTTCGATTTTTTTGTTGGTACCCTCTCATGTGTCTGTTTGATATTGATGTTATGAATTATGGGTTGGCAATGCTGCCTCAACGTAAGTATTCTCACTTACAACATAGCCTAATCCAATGGTACCAACTTAATTATATACTTTTATAGTTCGTACACCATCAAATCGAAACAGGTTCATTAGGGGATATTTAAACCTTACGTTGGTTATTACCTGTAACGGTGGGCACGGCCAAATAGATGCACTCTACTCAGCGAAAGACTGCATTTTGTAAAATATCGCCAGAACCACATGAAATGTCTAAAACATGTCGAAGTTTTGTTCTAGATTTGGCTCCCAGGAGATTTGTTATGCGCATGTCTAAAATATGGCGGGCTAATTGAATGTATGGTGTTTCCAGATAGATAGTTGGAGAAACTATGAATACAATTAGTCCCCCCCCCCCACCCGATCCAATTAAGAGTCTAGCCGTGAACAGTTGTGATATATAGGAATAACGAAGTTGCGTATATATTAAGGCAGCTACGGAATAATCAAATGTCTGTCTGCCATTACAATCAGCTACACTCAACAAAGACACTCTTAAACTCTATACATTGTATAAGAGTATTATAAAGCTTTAGCTACTTATACAGGAATGTCATATCTACGTACGTGTGGAAGAACATTAGTGGCAAAGCTGTTAAAAAATAATTAACACATATGTGAATTATGCAAATAAATTACTTTCGTCGAAAAGTTTCGACGAAATAATACGAAGAACCTGTTATTAAATGCGTATCTTATTTTTGAACAAGTTTCGTGTGCGTTGCGTGTACCATACATTAAAGAAACTGGTGGGTCAATGCGTGTATCTCGTAGTCGATATATTATTCAGACAAACATGCATCGATATTGGAAAAATCCCTCAATTACTACGACTACATTTCAAATATATTTGAAAATGTCCCGTATATCGAATGCATTTATTCTTTCACTTGCCTAGTTTTTGTAACTCGAGCGTAAACGACTCGTCAATGTAATAAAACTGAGAGGCCGAGAACACTCAGGTACTTCTCTGTAAGATCCAGCGAGCGCAACAGTACCGGGAAAACCATTTTCCCTCATAAATTCCGAGAAAATGTTGCAGAAAAAGATCAAAGCATCTTCTCGCTAGGAAAAAGCTTTTTGAAGGAAAGTTTTACCCTTTTACCCTTTCAAGTTGAGATGATGTGTCAGTAAAATTAATTAACGAACCCTTTAGTTGTCTCTTAGACGAACACCTTGTTGGAAGTTCTTTAAATATCAAAAAGGTCGTGACTCTTAGACTCTTAGAAGAGAAACACCCTTCGATTATAAATGCCAATAAAAGGAGTGATTTTGGGGAGAGGAAGGATTGCATAAAATTGAGATTCAGTTCTCCTCGGATAACGTACATGATACTCGAACCTAACGGTTTTAGGGGGGGGGGGGGGGTGAATATGATGCCACTGCAGGTATTCGTTTACCATAAGCAAACTTAATTATTACACCATTTTCAAAATTGATCTAGAACCTTTAGATAGAATATATCCCGATCCTCTAAATCTGCATGCCAACAATACACAACAATAAGGACTAGTCTTCAAATGTTACGACAAGATTTATTTTTCATTGTTGTGCATTGTTATCATTGAAGATTTAGGGGACCGTGATTAACTCTATCTAAGGGTCCTAGATAATTTTTGAAAATGGTCTATTGATTCAGCTTCGTATACGTTTACAAAGCATTACCACTGATAATCAGTTGTCTGTGGCATAACGCACAAATATAGTATGACCCAGCTCAGTCCAAAATTAGATAACATATAATAGATAATCCAGGATATGCAGTGTGAGGGGTACGTACAAGTCATATGTGTAAAAGAAAAGAAAAGCATGTATAACTATATCAAACGAATCCACTAAGTGATAAGATTGATAACATTTCAAGAAGAGAAAGAGGATAAGAATAAGATAAATATTATTTCTCGTTTCTTTACGACTCTTTTATCGTAATCATACTATTCGAGACTACGAGGGGTGATAGATGAAGTTGAAGGATGACTTAGACAAACAAAACAAAATTAGAACAATAAAAACGCCCTAGGCGAGATACGAAACCACGTCCCTGTACACACGCTTAGGACCTACACCCGAATCATATGAGCCATCGCGGTCAACACAAGACAAGCAAACAAACGGAATGTTTTAAAACTTTTCAACGATTCACAAAAAACATACCTACACAACAATTTTATTTACTTTTCGGAAAGTCTGTTGAAATTTCAACGACGAGCGGAAAAACGAAATCCCATTTGTGTAATGACCCAACATTAAATGTCCTCTTATGAAAATAGAAAAGTCGGAGTCCGTTTGAAGTCCAGTAGTGCCTCCAGGCAGAAGGGAAGAGGGGGGGAGAGGGGGGGGGTCACTGAAAGAGGGCGAGCTTGCTTGGTTGACCGCCGTGGTCGTATCAAATGGCTCAAAGAATGGAGGTTGGCTCTAAGCTATGGGGTTGGGGGACTGTCAACCATTGTGGTAGCATCCTGTTTGCCTGGGCCACACGTTGACTTAGTCGCTTTAATACACTACTAGAGCACGCACACGCACACGCACACGCACACGCACACGCACACGCACACGCACACGCACACGCACACGCACACGCACACGCACACGCACACGCACACGCACACGCACACGCACACGGAGTCGTGTAGGGAGAATATATAGAGCAGAGGTAGGGGACGGGACGAAGAAGTTATCTGTTTTTGTTTGGGCAGGAGTAAGCCTTGTTCACTTGACCTCACTATAGACACTTTGTACACATTTGTTAAAGTGTACCAAAGCTTTAAATACACTTTTTATACTCCTACAATTCCTGTATTTGAGGTGCAAGTTTATTTCTACACCCTTGCGTTCCCATTGTTTTTTTTCTTCAAATTACACTTAACTAAACACTTTGTACACTATTACATTTCAACTGTCGTTTAAGCGAATCGAGGCGTTACATTTTGTACACCCTTCGTATTCTTCTGTATGGGATGGGCAAGAGGTATGTACACTTTCTACACCCCTGCTTTCCCATTGTACGTTACATTTTGTACACCCTTTGTATTCTTCTGTATGGGATGTGCACGAGGTATGTATACACTTTCTACACCCCTGCTTTCCCATCGTGTGTTACATTTTCGTTACCTTGTTGCTGAGAAGTTGTGTGGATGTAAAAATGTAATACTAGAAAACAAGAGGCGAGACCTAACCAAATAGGATAACAGATTCAAATTTCTCGGCAGCAGAATCGGTTCTAGGCGTGAAGTAGTGGAAAAACGACCAGATTTGAGAGTGATGGAGTAATAGGCAATATTACCAGCTACTGATTATGTATGATGGAGGCGAGATGGTCACCCTACATATTTCGAGGGTGCAATTGTGACCTAGAGACTAAATAATTAGTTACAAATAGGTTTACAAATACAATACTTATTAGTTATTACAAAACGTGTTTTAGAACGCAATTATAACAGCGTTCCCCGCGTCTTAAGACTCAAAGCGAGCTTGCAAACGTCTCTCCAGAAAAAAAAAAACATGTGAACTGTAAAAAGTTGTTAAACTAGAAATGGTTGTGATTTATGCCGCAGCGAGTGCTGTAGTCGCTTCACTAGCACACCCGGCGCGGTGCGGGAGTATAAGTAACTATGTCTACCGAGATATGTTCCGTGTGAACTCAACTTGAGAAACCACCGTTTCAAGATACGATTGATTGATTGATTAATGGGGCTTTACGTCTCATATTTATGCAACGATGGCTAATCGAGACGAACACAAAAATGATACAAAAATGATATCGGCTCACACAATATATATTTCTTCAATAATGCAACACATACGAAAACACTAAGAAATAATATTTATTTCATTATTACCAGGACGCGAAAGTTTAAAATGTGAATTAATTACATATATAGATTAAATAAATAACGCCCATCAAGAGAATCAACAACCTATTGCACTGTTCATTTAGGGCTAGTTTCACCAAACTTTAATCTAGCGAGTTTCTGTTAATCGGAGATCAAAAATGGCGCCCTGTAAAAGCCACCATGCATTTTGTATGTAATGTTTGTTGAAACCATGATAGCCAATCCGAGACTAGTAAATCGGCCGATTAAAAAGTTTGGTGAATTCGGACCTTAGTGAAACATATTCTCCAAGAAATCAAGTAAACAAACTTTAAAGTTAACTTGCGTTTGAGCTAACCTAGTTTTATATTTAATCAGAGGTTGCTTGTCAGGAAGATACCTCTGCAATATTCATCCCTGTGGCTGAAGTGGCAGGGGCGAAGGTAACCAACAACCTTGTTAGCCGCGGGCGAGTTACACCCCGAGGTAAATAGACCAGAGCGCTGTTTGTTAGCGGAGATGTAACTTGTAGTGAGTTGCCCCCAACGCAACTAGTCTCATACTAGAACGAAAAAGCCGAGTCCAACAGGCTACTAGCAACACCATAAGACAACAATAAAACAAATGAATTGAATCGATGGACAAACAACAAGCTGTCAAAAAATAATTTCTTCTGATTTTGGAAAACAAAACAAAACAAAAACAAATAAATAAACATACAAAACTTTCACTTAGTCGTTGTCCATCATTAAAAGTTTTAAATGGCGAGCAGTTACTATTGCTACACTTGTTATTATTTGTATGATTGCAATTTTATTATTTTGACAGCTGATTGTTTGTCCATCAGTTCAATTCATTTGTTCCATTGTTGCAGTCCGGAAGCCTGTCCGCTCATAGTAGAAACGAAACGTTTAGAGCTATTGACCAATGTTTTTCTAATAGACCGTGAAATATGGTTTAAAGGGCCAACAGGTAGCGCGCTGTTGTCATTTCCTTGCCATTTTTTTTTCAAAGAGTGACATTCTTTCGACTTCCGTGATTATAAAATTGGCAACCGTGTTTTTCTAGTAAATCTTGGTTTACAAGCCGAATATAATGGTTCAATACACAAACATGGGCCAATAGCTCTAAACGTTTCGTTTCTACTATGAGTGGACAGGCGTTACTAACCTAATTTTTATACTCCTAGAATTCCTATAGCATTTACTAACATGTATATTGGTCATAATTTACGAATGGGTTAGTTAAATGTAAATTTTCAAGCTTGTGGGCACTTTACTAAGCGGTAGACTGCCTTTTTAAAAATACCGGGAAACCAAAAATTCATAGAACGAAGAATATAATAGATAATGATTTTTTTAAATTATGCCACTAATGTCACCACATAGAGCAACATTTTGTTATGTCCTTCCACTGAAAATCAGTTTTTATAACTGTGTGGATGGACAATAAATACAAATGAATGTATTTGTTTTTATCTGGGCAAAAAAGAAGTGCACACAATATAAATTCATATGAGCAGGCGGCAAAAGAAATCATCAAATGAAACAGATATCTTCGACTTATGAACATAAAAGAGGAGCACTTTGGTGTACGGGGAACTGAACTCAAAGTGGCAAGCAAGTGAAATATAGAACACAGAAAACAAACGATATATATTGACTCACCAAAGTGCCTTTTATTTTCGTTTTCCTTTGACAATAAATATAAATTCTTTCTCCACACATTGATATATCGACATTTTATCTTAAAAACTATTGAGAAACAGAATTGAGAATGAGAAAAGTTTAGACTTGATATGGAGTTCGAGTAAGATGGAAAAGTGTGCGACCGTTGAAGTGACAAAACTGAAAATAAATTATATGTTAGTATCTGATTTTCTGAATAGGTTTGAGTGTTGTAAGTAAAGTAGTTCGTATTCTCATACCAATTTCAAAGTTATTTTTTTGTGTGCTTGACAAAGAATTAACGGCAAATGGTAGTCTCACTGCAAAAACCACGCCAAATTAAAGTTTTTTAAAATATATATTTTGAAAACGCTGGACAATATTGAAAACAGGACAAATGCAAAGAATCTAGTTTTATATGAACTACAAACTGGATTAACAAAATTTTAAATATTGCATTAATTACGGTTGTCATTAGGTCCGACACTCAATTATTTTTTCTTTAATTCCCTGCCCTATGACAACCAAAATGCTTGTAAAATTCGAAAGCTTGTTAACCCTGTTTAAAGTGGGCGCGGCATATCTGGCTAATAAGTGAAAGCACTGCTGTGAATGTAGGTAGCAAATGTGCTACTATAATACTTTGTGTTTGTTTAAAATAGTGTGTTTGTCAAAAATACTAAGAAATATCTTCATATAGTTCCTATTATCGGTAAATATATATATTCGAGCTTGCAAACTCCAGAATCTGTTTCGTCCGTTTAATATCTCATACACTTTATCGAATCATCATTAAAAATTCTCTTTATTAGTTGGTATGTACATCATTCAGAGACCACGTGATCACGGAGTGGAGGCTCTACCACGCACGCGACGGGCTCATCCATATTTAAGGGATGTTTCGTAGAAGTGTGCGAGAGTGCAGCAATGTTGTACACAGATGTTTGTGTCAACGACCGGATGTATCAATTAGCTATTTATTTGCCTAGATGAGTAAAGCTCTTGTCCATGCGATGGGTAGACGAGGAGACGTTGAGAGAGACAGAGAGAGACATTGAGAGAGAGAGAGGGCATTATGGTCTCAACAAGATCGACCCAGACATATGTTGCGATTCGTTTGAGTTATGTTGTGTGGATAATATTAAACTCGGCGTGACTAGGAGAGATGTGAATAAAATAAAAATAAAAATAAAAATAAAAATAAAAATAAAAATAAAAATAAAAAAATCATGTTTTTCGATTTAGATATTGGATGGCAGATGCGGCGTCATATCGTGAATGCGGTCCCGTGTGGGGGGGGGCAGGGGGGCAGGGGGGGACGTCCTCCGTCTTGGAGTCGTGTCTGTCGGGGAGATACTATTGTATAGGACGCAGACTCACTGATACATGTTCGGTTTGATTGTCGTGTTATGATTTAATGGGGATGATTATGTCTTCGGAAGTGAGTGAATGCTCTTAAGAGAATCTTTATTTTTCCTTATAATTTAGTTAGTTTTTATCAGTATTTGTGTACCTTTTTTATGACTACCCTTTTCAAAAATTGCTTCTTGTAAAAACATTAAGAAGGATTTATAACAGTTCTCTTTTCATTATATTTATACTATTATATTATCATCATGATTACGCTTTAGTCTAAGTCATATTAATTCATATTATATGTACAACATTGTACATTATTACAATTATTATTTTACGAGATGAATGTGTTTACATTATAAAGTTATAGTTATTCTAATGTGATAAGTGAGTAGCAAGTGGCATTACATCATATTTGTATTTTATTATTATTGGATTGGATTTTATCCAATTTTAATGAGCTTTGCATGTATTTGTTTTCGTTATCTATATACCCTGATAAGAGAGTAACATATAAGTGACGTATTTTCTCACAATTTAGATTTTACAAGTTGATTTAGAGGTGTGATGAGAGAGGAGAGATAGAGGTACGAAGAGTCTGCTATAATTATGCATTATGTATTATGTCTAATGCGACACAATGAAACATCAACACAAATTGAACTTTGTGATGTGAATTACGTCATTATCATTTGATGACGTAATGCCAAGATCACACGAAGACACTCACGACTATTACCGAGTATAATTGAGACTGAGTGCGTTGCTTTGTAAGCTCCTTGACTTCACTCAGAGTCAAAGAGCTTCAAGAGTACACTTAGAACCATTCACTTAATAACACGAAGAGTTGCGCTGGGGGAAAATAAAGTGAAACACAAACTGTCTCAAGTGTCTGTCTGCACATTATAAAAACGCGACAATTTTCAAAAGTACACACTGAGGTAAAATAATGAAACACTATTTTGTTTACTCTTCTCGAATCCCCAAATGTTTAAAAAGAATAACGACGAATCGTGGCTTGGAATGGATATCACGTGAAGATTTAACTTTAATATCTCTGAGGGCGTTCACAACATCTTTTGATTGTTTGCGGAATGACGAGGCTCCACGCAAAGGCAATGAAGATCAACGCCTAACAGTGAATGCATTAGGTATTTAAAATATGTTAAATATTAAACCGAAATTAAATTCAAATTACCCAACATACGAGAAGCAGCATGCCCAGCAAATATCATCTCAAATGTTACAAAAATGTATATATATCTTAATAATGCTTGGCTGTCGGATGTCTCCGCGTCATCGTTTATTGTAAACTGACGTTTCAGACTAATTACATAGTCAATCCATCCGAAACGTCAATTAGTCCAAAACATCAGTTTACAACAAACGACGGACGTGGCAACACCCGACAGCCAAGAATTATTAATATTGACTCGGGCCGCGAAAGCCTACAACAAGGTATATATATCTGTATGAAGGTCCATTGTATCAGAGCTATAGTTTTATTAACTTGTATTAGAATATTGTATTTATCCACCCCCCTCCCTTCACCGCCTCTCCACCATGTTTATGATTCTTTTAGATTATTTATCCGTGTAATGTTACAGTGTTAAATATGCCAATCGACCAAACTTCGTTAGGGTTGAATCGAATCCATATGTTTTAGTAATGTACGCCCAACTAGCAACACGTTCAGTAGCCAACAGCTGTGCGACCCTTTAGTTTCAGATTTAGTTCAATGATCAACATAAACTAGACAGAATATGGCTACATATCAACATTCTCGCCGGTTAAATGATGGTATCGATATGACCCATATTGAGTCATTTACGTAACAACGGAGGTTGAGAAGTTTAGTGGCATTTATGTAGGCTACATAATATAATTCATGCTTTCTATTGATTCGCAAATTAGAATGAATACAACAATAGTTTATTGAGTGCAAAACCGGTTGTTAGAGTAAAGATATGTTCTGTCATATACCCTTGGTCTACTTATGTAGGGGAGTGTACTGTATAAGTTTAATATAGATTTCACAAATTGCTAGAAGATAGTTTCCGGAATGCAATATTACTACATTCCACAAACCTAAAAGGAAGATAATTTTATAAATGGAAATAAAAAAATTCTAGAACAGCGCAACGGAGAACGTTTGTTATATGAAAATCGGCCATTAGGTTCTGAAGAAGGTCTGCGATAGAATCATTTGAGAGGTTTCGTTACTACATAGGTTACATATTTCTGCTCGGTTTTGGAGTCATAATAATTTTTTTGTTTTTGTTCTTTAGACACATAAGATCATCTAAGGTCATGTAGACACATCTAAAGGCTGGTCCACACATATTTTTAAGACATAAGATTTGAGGTTTGACGCGTAGTCGTAAAGTTGGATCATAGGAAACACGTACTGGCGTTCACACAAAGATTTAGTTTTAAGACGTTGTTTTTATACGTTATTCGTTGTCATAAAATTGGGCAATGTCCAACTTTACGCTTTAGTCTTAAAACACGTTACTAAAATGTCAAGTCAACGGACCATCTACTTTAATAATAATTACGAATTTATTGTAAGATATGCGGGATTTGTTTGTTAACAAGGCTATTATAATAAATGATGTATACGAATTTCAATTAATTTGTTTTGAATTGAATCACAATGATGTTTTAACTGAGGATAAAACGCTACAAAGTACTTCACTTTACTAGGCCTATCTTGAACGAAACGAAACTATGTGAACCAGAGCCCTAAAAACAACGTCTCAAAACCTTATGTCTTAAAAATCTGTGTGGACCAGCCTTAAGATCTAAGGATATTATGTAGCATGCATAAGATAGTCACTACTCACGGTTAGAGTAACACAGCGTCCATAGACCGGATACAGTATGCTTGGACAGGAACTCCCGTTCTCCGGTACCGTTGTAGTTCGGATTGGGCATCTTCTCTTCAGTGTGTAGCCAAGAATTGGTGGTCATGGCAACGCAGATGATGACCAGAGACAGTGTTGCCAAGATGGGCGTCAACACCCACAGACACGTGACTGCAGCGTCGAGATGAGGAGGTTGTTGTGGAGGTTCCGGTGGCTCGCTCGGATTAGGTGACCGAAGCATAATGCCAGTCGGTAAAGAAGTTCGAACACTTGAGCTACCGGTAAAGAGGACAGCAATTTTGAGTTTTTGTGTCGAAAACTGTTTAATCGGCTGTTCTCTTCTTGAAGAGTTGTTAATTTAGTTTTGAAAAGTATCTCAAGTTCGGAATCACGATTTATGGACAGTAAATTAATATGTCGACCACCATTTCGTGTACACATGACGCCATTTTGATCTTGTTCTTTCACTAGGTTTGACGTTAGAGCATTTTCGTATACAACATCTTTAAATGTATCTTCGGGAAGTTTTTCTTCGAGATTTTTGGATACGAAAATGTCATGCGAAATAGACTCGAAAGAAAACAGCCTCTCTTTCAAATGAAAATATGTGTTTGGTTTTAGAACGTCGTCAGATATAGGAATTCGTTTCCACTTATTACTACCATTTTTATCATGAAGTATAACCGATTTTGAAAAAAGAACCTGGATCAATGGCAATAACTCCAAACAACAACAATAACAACAACAACGCCGGGTATTGAAGTGGTCGATAAGAAATTGATAGTCAATGACCAAACACTTGTGTATTTTCAATGTGTAAATATGATAAGTTGGACGTACAACACACGGTTTTGGAGATGATAAATGCATGACATAACAGCATATCACTTGATTCAAATACACAATCTCATAGTGTTACATCCGCTTCCCGTAAAACATAACTAGCGATATTCGATTCTTTCGATTCTTTTTCGATTATCGATTCTTTGGATATCCTCGTTGCCAACATTAATTTCTTTCCACGATTTTCGTTTGTGAAACTTTCATGAATAAAGATGATAACTTGTAGTGTCAAATATTTTTATTTGTGCGTTATGTGACGATTTTGGTAGTAAATCTGCATTTTTCAGGTTTACCAATTGTTTTTAATGTTTTATTTCTTACAATCCCGTTAATCACATTGTTTTATTGTATTGTTTTTACATCTCATGTTCATGTTACGACACAGAACGTCCAGCATAGACTCTAACTCCCATCGTCCGTTATAATAACACAACTAACCACCTTTTGGCACGATAGAGTACTTCATGTTCGGCAGAGTAGTTGTCTGTTTGGTCGGCTAGCTGGATAAACTGACGATGCGCTGAAGAAATGGTGACGAGAAAGAAAGAAGCGGTTGTGTCGTAAGTTGTAGAAGAAGATGGCGCTTGACTTAGTTGTGATGTTGATATCATGGCTCTTGGATGCTGATTGCCAGTTGGTGACGTAGATGAAGAGAGATCTGAAAAACAGACAAAACAAGAAATTACTAAGGATCAGTTTTATCAAGAGCGAAATGCACAGTCGAGTTATGTATGTGATTTGTTTAAGGTTGCTATGCAGTTTGTTCTTCTTATGGAAAATGCATGTAATAAAACAATTCCATAGCAACAAATCCTGAACTTAACTTGACATTTGTCTGTTTAGCCATTAATCGGAGATTAACAAAGTTTAGTGAATTATGATCTTTTAATTAGAGCAATTTGATGAGTTTAATTCACATTTCTGAGGTTCAAGCCAATGTTTTTGACACTGACACAGGTGACTGCGATGACGTCATACAATCTCAAGGACACTGAATCACCGATATTTCACTACAGTTTTTACTTCAACGAGATTCCACGGTCAGATGTTTTTAAAATATGAAGCTCGTTCTGTATCTGACCGTAATGTAGTATAGTTACTCGTGTTTCATATATGCACATATGCGTTTATTTTCATAATGCAGACCCCAGACGTAGTGCTATATATAACGTGACATTTACCTAAAAATAAACACATGAGCAGACTGACAGTGAAAAGTTTTAACATAGCTCATGACTAAATATGTAACACACAAGTCACTGACATATATGTCTTATTTTAGGGAAACATATTGTGGTAGATATTTCAGCTAAAAACGAAAGATGAAAAAGTTCATGAACTATGTCGTAGGAAAAGGACATTATGTGATAGTGCATTTATCATGTTTTCTGCCTTTATGGGAAAAATGTTTTTAAAGCACTTTTGTATTTATTTCAACATGTTGTTTACACTCTACGTGCGTAAATAAATTTGATAAATGAATTGGATGAATATATATATATAAATACATATGATCATTTTGAAAGACATTCCGAAAATAATGGTTTTAAGATCGATGCGTTCTTTTTCCACCAAACGTATTGTATAAATTAATTCATAAATACAGTTGTTTAGCTCTGATGATGTCACATTTCATTTAAGTTTAATTTAAACACGAAGGAGATTTTGAATTTAGTAACTTACCGGAAAATAAACGATTGTTTTTGTAAAATGTATAATGCACCTATGATTTTCAGATGGAAATGTCTCTTGATTACATTAATTATTACTTATAATGAAAATAAAAAGAACAATTCATTGTAATGGATTTGGAGATCAGAAAGAGTCCTGTATATTCCAATATGTTAATAATAAAGATATGAGCTTAAAGGCTTAAATCATCGCAACTTCAAGCGATCTTTGTCAAATAGTCTTAATTAGCACTCGCATTTATATATACCTTCTCAGGTCTACAAAATTAGTTATTTCCATTGGGGACAATACAACATTTATCATGCGCCTACTTGCTAAGACATCTAAATTCCATTCAATTCCGCTTCCATCGCTACAGAAGTCGTCTCAAACGCTTTCGGGAACGAGTCCGGAAACCGAACTCGTCGCAAACTTTGGTTCTTGTCTGATTCTGTTCCCCTGTTCCCACAACGCGACGCACAAACAAAACCGTCCAACTTAGCCCACATCGAAATAGATCTCCGGGAATAATTTCCTTATAGCTTTGCCATTTTCAAGCCGGATTTCTTGCCCGAAGTGAAATGACACTGATAAATGTACGAATACATTATCACGGTTCTGAAGTTTATTAATTTCGGTCTGGATTCCCGGGAAATAAATCAGAGGCAAAACACTTTGAATGAATAAAGTATGAGTGAACGAGAAGTGTCTAGGAGAAAATAATACGTTGGTTTGGTTTGGATATAAAAATGATTGTAAAAGTGTCGACTTGGGTTATTGGAAGTGGATGAGAAAACCGGGATGAATGTTAGATTGGCTTGGTTTCGTTTATATTTCAAATTTGTCTATATCGTAGAGTGGAAGGAAAAATTCACCCTGAATCTGCACTCAGGTAGTAGGTTCGAGTACCCTCACCCTCGCTATACCAGCCGTAGTCCGCTAGGCCGAGGTCGAATGGCGGGGGTAGTAAAGCCTACAATGAACCTAGTAACGACACCCATTCAAAGCTAACATTCATCGCTAACCTGCTAATTGTCCCCTTAATACTACCCTAAACATGACTTTATTCTCAAAATACCTGAAACAGTACAAATAAACCAAAACCAAACTCAAATTTAAAAGCAACATTCAACTGTAGCAACACAACGTTGTAATATGATTTACAATTGTAAACCTATTTGTACCTATGTCCCTAGGCTCCTCTAGTAGTGTTAGTACATACATCATTAATCATTGCGAGAGTGGTATGTATGATCTGGTTTTAAAACTAGACTATATATGGAAATCCGTACATCATAAATTTGAAATCGAACAAACCGAATAACTATTTATTATCTTTCGCGCCACGTATATATTATGTGGTTTGAAATACATTTACTATTTGAAAGGTATTGGTATAAAATGATTTTTGTCGACTGAATTTACGGATGAACTAAACCGAGTAAAATCCTTCTTTGATGTTAAAATATGTTTATAACCTAACATTAACGTTAGTTTTAATCGTCAGTGCTGAGAAAGGCAAGAGAAGTAATAAGACAATAATTAGTAGTGAATTGCCTATCAAGCTGCAAATGATCACATGAATGCAATAAATTCCCGGGGGCAGGAACCGGAACGGGAACGGGAACGGGAAAGAAAATGATGATTTATACCTTTAATGATATTTAGTACAAAAAACTAAACATCAAGTCATATGTATAATTCAAACCCCCAAAAATAATGACAAGTGAAGAGGGAGAAAACGAAATCGCATATTTAAGGCTGGTTTGAAATATGGCCAGGGATCATCCAGAGAATGAGGTTTAGTGCGATAGAATCAGTAAATACTAACGGGGACTTTAAAACCATCTTTGCAATAAAGTGCAGAATAAATACTATAATATCCACGACTGAAAATCAGTTCTTGTAACTGAGTGGTTAGAAAGTAATTGTATTTATTTGCCTTTTTGTTACGGATTGATTTTAACTTGAACTAAACTTTAAAGTATTTGTTCCATACTAAGCCACTTGGTTTGCCGAGGTCAAGTTATAGAGACAGCGAAGTTTGCAATACGTCAAGCTTGACATAGTTAATAAACCCAGTTGCGAAACGTCTGTTTTTAGACGTATCAGACTTGACATTCTAGTATAATGGGGACATATCTCCCAATCTCCGTCCACCCTTGTTCTTGTTTGGGCGTAAGTTACCTCGTCATGGAACCTGACAAATAATGTTGGTTCTTGTGTCTGTACTCAAACCTTGGTAGACTGGGACAGATGAGCATCATAATGGGAGACATAACAGGAATCTAGTTTCTCGTTTGTCAAAACGGGGTTGGAGTACGTTTATTTCTCAACCAAAATGAAATAATATGCTCTTTACAAATACGTAGCATGTCAAATACAATTATAAGTATGTATGCTTTTATTTAGCAACACTATTATCATATTTAACTGATATTTTAACAATTGTGGTGTATATGTATGACTGTGCTTTTAGTTGTTTGTGTCATTTTTAAAAGCGATAATCTAAAATTATTACTTATTAGCAGATGTAAAGCGACTAATAGTAGTTTGCAATTAAATGTCACATAGCTCATTTCTAATCTTTTATCTCTTTCTATCTTTCTCCGATTGTACCATAAACCCGAATTTAAATCATCGCGTTTGTTTTATAAACGAGAAGAATAGTATTTTTTAGTCACAACTACGACGCTAAACACTGTTATTGACGACCATAACTCAACAGTTGATTCTCCCACTAACGCAGTTAAATCCTCATAGACCATAACATTTAATCAGCTTAAAACATTTCAATGAGAGGTTAATATTTGACTAATCCCCGTTCGTTGAAAAGTGTGGACCAAAGCAAGGCTGGACGAGGGTGGGGGGGGGTAGTTTTATGTGTTTGTTGGTGCGTGTAAGGGCGCTTTTCACCAGCCTGGGTCGCCAGAGCAGTGATTGAGTATGGGGGGGTTGGTGGAATTTTATCATGTCTGCCAAAAAAATAGAACGGGTGGATTAAAAGACGTGGATTCTACTTTTTAGAGGTAAAGTATCCAACATGGGGTTTTTCTCGTTTCGCTTGTAGAGATAATCTGAACGGTTTTGTTGGAATTATGAACTGCATTAATTTAGTAGGAGACACATTTTGAGTAATTGCGTTTCACAATAGAGGGATACAGCCTGGGCGTGCAACAATACGGAGATAAGATTATACGATACGGGAATTGTCATAAATAACTACTGGACCTTAAAAAAAAACTAGTTTTCTAAGATTATACAAAAATAAGAAATGATAGAACAGTTTCAGTGGATTCCTCGTTCGTGTTTTTGATAACAATAACAGAACTCGCTGATATATTTCAGCACTGATACAGAAGTCAAATAATAAAACAATCATCATACTTTCCCAACGTATTAAAACCGAACACATTTAATAGCACAGGATTCAATTAAAAAAATAGCCATGTTGCCGTGTTTGGTTCGGACAAACATTGAATGTGTATCAATCAAAGAAAGATACAACAATGCAGTTGCCTAGCAACACATTGTTTATCTGCGTGTGATGTCACCACCTCAACAATTGGGTCCTGTGCTATTTTGTTTCGTTGAATCCCCAGTTGGCCGTACTATACAACCCTGTTTCCACTTTCTAGCACTATCCAGCTCTCTCACATCCGACGAGGGTTTCACGGGAACAAAAATGAAATGTGTGGAATTCCCGGCCGGAGTTCCACGTCATAGAAACATGTATTTGAGCGAGAGACAGAGATAAAACTAATAACAGCTTTTCATTTCGGTGGCGGTGGTGAAAAGCGAGAGCGAGAGAGACAGAAACACGCGTTCTACATGACGTCAGACAGAGAGAGTAAGTGACACATTGTATAACGACCGACCAAGGTTGTGTGTGAGAGAGAGCGACGGGAATAAATGCTACCGGTGAAGTAAACATGTGAATGTGACGTGACGAGAGTTGAAGCCGGAAACGATAAAGATGTGAATACGCGGGAGGGGGGGGGGGGGGGTGAGGGGGGAGGACTTAAAAACAGAGTTTGAATGAACGGGGTAAATGTGACCACAGAATAACAATGTATAACCAGTAGTGAAAAAAGTGTGTACATACTTTAATTTTGACATAGTTATGTCCCCCTTAATAAAACGGAAACATAATAGAACAGGTAAAAACGTTATAAGACCTAGTAATTGGACTGTACACTGTTCCTTTTCAAATATAAAAACAATTTAAAACGCAATATTTCGAACCCTGATCAGAGCTCTTCAACAGGCCTGTTTTTGTCTGTTGAAGAGCTCTGATCAGGGTTCGAAATATAATATTGCGTTTTAAATTGTTTTACATGTGATTAGGAACAGTGTACAGTCCAATTACTAGGTCTTTATATGTCTCCCTAGTTATGTGACCACAGCCCAGTATGACATTATAAATAATATAATATGAAATGAATAAATATGATATGATTGTCGGGTTGCCACGGGGGTAAGGGGTGGTCACATAGCGATGGAGGGGAGCAGCAAGGGAGCGTCGAACTAAGAAAATCTCAAGTCTAACAGTTTGATTGCTGCAAAAAATAAACGCGCGCAGTTTGTCTGCATATAGGCTGTGAGCCTGAATTCTTAGCATAGTGATACGTGTTTTTGGCTAAGACCTAGGACGTAATTCTAGCACAGTGAGATATACTTGATTGCCTGGTCAAAACCGGGAGGTCTAAGAAAACGTCATATTGTATCAACACATATTTACATAACAGCTCAAAATCTAATGTTGTTAGTAATATTAAAAAAGTGGTTACTAATCCAACATTTAGTATCATAAGTACTAAACACTAGAGTAGCAAAACAGAAAATGTGTATTACAATCAGAACGGTTGTCTTTTTGTAAACCAATTAATTATAAACTTATTTTGGCTTCGAAAATACCAACCGTAAGGATTAAAATATTCGAAACCTTTAATCCCGTGTGTAGTTAATACGGATCTTAATATTGGTTGGTAATCACGTTTTCATTATTGTATAGTGTGTTCTCAAGATGTTACTAAAACACGGTTGGTAAGATTGTTGTGTTTATCACTAGATACGAATTTTGAAAAAAATTTAAGTTTTGGTGGAGGGGCCGGGTCTAGTCTGTTTTCACTAATCCAAGCTTATTAATAGTTGTTTCAACTTAATGCATTGAGTTATGTGATTTATAAGTCGGCACAGCATACAGAAAAAGAGAGTTCAAGTTTACAGTTTGTTGATCCGCCATTTTGAAGGCCACACACAGCAGGTTATTTTACATCATAAATTACAACTCACTTCAGTGTTATGGGAAATATTTCAAGATTAAAGAGAGTTATTATCAGGGTTTTTATAAACCTCAGAATAAAACAATGAATCACAACGTCGTAAAAAATATATATTGTTAATAGCATTTTGTTTATACCAGTAAATCATAAACAACAACAACAACAAGCTTTTAAAAGAAAAAAATTGGAAAAGTCGAGTGGGCCAAATCACATGCAAACTGTTGAATATTTATTCTGATACCTACAAGACGTTCAAAATAGTTAATGCAGAACATGAACCTTGTAAGATAGATAAGTCTTATTTGTGTATTACTGTATTACACTTTGGTATTCTTGTATCGTGATTTCAGTAGCACATTAAAGTAATGTAAATTGGCGATGGAAAAAATAATATTTCTGCCTCTCCACTCACCAAAAAAAATAAGATTTAGGTTGTGGATTTTGTTATTATGTTTTTTATGAGGCTACAATTAATTTCTTTGTTGCTGTGACGGATCCAAAGTCACCGTTTGTGTCTTTCCCAGAATTGTATTGATAGTTTAACTAAAGTTTAAAACAACCCCACCCTCGCCACCCCTTTCAAGCACTCATATTCCAGAAAGTCAACAGATTCTTCACGTTCTTTCACACATTCGTTTATTTAGTCTTGTGCACGTGCGTCACTGGGAAAGCCCTTTTTTCTACGCAACCAATCGAAGATCGTGTCATCCCTAATTGACCTGATTCAATTAAACGGTAGAAACTAGAGAAGTAGAAAATTAATTTGCTACCGTTGAAATCGGCTTTTTCATAAGCATAAACATACTTGAGTAGGGGCAACATTATTATAATAATAAGCTATGTTAGAACAGCACGACGTATCTGTATGACCTACATACATGAGCTACTGGAGCAGTAACGCAGTATAGAGAGCACTATAGAGAGCAGTAGAGCAGTAGCGCACTGTAGAGAGCACTATAGAGAGCAGTAGAACAGTATAAAGAGCAGTCGAGCAGTAGAGCAGTATAAAGAGCAATAGAGCAGTAAAGCAGTGTAAAGAGCAGTAGAGCAGTAGAGAAGTAGAGCAGTATAAAGATAAGTATAGAGAGCAGTAGAGCAGTAGCGCAGTATATAGAGCAGTATAGAGCAGTAATGCGCTGCATTATACTCCACTGCTTATTGTTGTGCTCGTGCTTGCATAGAGCAGTAGAGCAGTAGCGCAGTATATAGAGCAGTATAGAGCAATGATGCGCTGCATTATACTCCACTGCTTATTGTTGTGCTCGTGCTTGCATAGAGCAGTAGAGCAGTAGCGCAGTATATAGAGCAGTATAGAGCAATGATGCGCTGCATTATACTCCACTGCTTATTGTTGTGCTCGTGCTTGCATAGAGCAGTAGCATAGTATAGAGAGCAGTATAGAGCAGTATAGAGCAGTAATGCGCTGCATTATACTCCACTGCTTATTGTAGTGCTCGTGCTTGCAGAGAGCAGTAGCATAGTATAGAGAGCAGTATAGAGCAGTATAGAGCAGTAATGCGCTGCATTATACTCCACTGCTTATTGTTGTGCTCGTGCTTGCAGAGAGCAGTAGAGCAGTAGAGCAGTAGCACAGTATAGAGCAGTATAGAGCAGTAATGCGCTGCATTATACTCCACTGCTTATTGTTGTGCTCGTGCTTGCAGAGAGCAGTAGAGCAGTAGAGCAGTAGCGCAGTATATAGAGCAGTATAGAGCAGTAATGCGCTGCATTATACTCCACTGCTTATTGTTGTGCTCGTGCTTGCTGAGAGCAGTAGAGCAGTAGCGCAGTATAGAGAGCAGTATAGAGCAGTAGCGCAGTATAGCGAGCAGTAGAGCAGTAGCGCAGTATAGAGAGCAGTATAGAGCAGTAGCGCAGTATAGCGAGCAGTAGAGCAGTAGCGCAGTATAGAGCAGTATAGAGCAGTAATGCGCTGCATTATACTCCACTGCTTATTGTTGTGCTCGTGCTTGCAGAGAGCAGTAGAGCAGTAGCGCAGTATATAGAGCAGTATAGAGCAATGATGCGCTGCATTATACTCCACTGCTTATTGTAGTGCTCGTGCTTGCATAGAGCAGTAGCATAGTATAGAGAGCAGTATAGAGCAGTATAGAGCAGTAATGCGCTGCATTATACTCCACTGCTTATTGTAGTGCTCGTGCTTGCAGAGAGCAGTAGCATAGTATAGAGAGCAGTATAGAGCAGTATAGAGCAATGATGCGCTGCATTATACTCCACTGCTTATTGTTGTGCTCGTGCTTGCATAGAGCAGTAGCATAGTATAGAGAGCAGTATAGAGCAGTATAGAGCAGTAATGCGCTGCATTATACTCCACTGCTTATTGTTGTGCTCGTGCTTGCATAGAGCAGTAGCATAGTATAGAGAGCAGTATAGAGCAGTATAGAGCAGTAATGCGCTGCATTATACTCCACTACTTATTGTAGTGCTCGTGCTTGCATAGAGCAGTAGAGCAGTAGCGCAGTATATAGAGCAGTATAGAGCAATGATGCGCTGCATTATACTCCACTGCTTATTGTTGTGCTCGTGCTTGCTGAGAGCAGTAGAGCAGTAGCGCAGTATAGAGAGCAGTATAGAGCAGTAGCGCAGTATAGCAAGCAGTAGAGCAGTAGCGCAGTATAGAGCAGTATAGAGCAGTAATGCGCTGCATTATACTCCACTGCTTATTGTTGTGCTCGTGCTTGCATAGAGCAGTAGCATAGTATAGAGAGCAGTATAGAGCAGTATAGAGCAGTAATGCGCTGCATTATACTCCACTGCTTATTGTTGTGCTCGTGCTTGCATAGAGCAGTAGCATAGTATAGAGAGCAGTATAGAGCAGTATAGAGCAGTAATGCGCTGCATTATACTCCACTGCTTATTGTTGTGCTCGTGCTTGCAGAGAGCAGTAGCATAGTATAGATAGAGAGCAGTATAGAGCAGTATAGAGCAGTAATGCGCTGCATTATACTCCACTGCTTATTGTAGTGCTCGTGCTCGCTGACTTACGACCTTATGATGCGCGTTTGCGGCGTCATTGCGGTATATTAAACTTAAGAGTTTAATAATAAGAGGAAATGAGGCGATTCTTCTTTCCAAGTAATGTACAGTCACGTGCACAAAGTTATAAACTCTCGATTTGGAGATTCATTTGTTGAAAGTTTCCAGATGGAACTTTCAACGAGATGTTTATCATATCTTGTTGCTGGTTTCTTTGCTTCTATGATATTACAGGCAATTATTTGATGTTGAATGGAAATACAGGAGGCTTACAAAAATGCCTTTGCAGGCCGTTTTAATTAAATTAATTAGGTATGTTCTAAAGTATTGTTACATCCTTTTTTCCTTTAATACCTTTTGTTACTTGCTCAGATATTTAATTCATTTTGTTTTGTCCTCATTTCTTCACCTTCGATCTAGCTATTCAACTAATTTTGAATATAGTTATCCAAATTATTGTTATATACGTTCTTTGTGTTTTTTGTTATGTGCTCATACATGTATTTCAATCGTGCATTCTTTTATCTACTAATCATTTTTGTCCTTACCTTCTTTACCTTCGACCTAATTAAGCAATACATACACGCATTTTCAATGTATTTTACATTTAAATAAATAAATTCATCGTTTATGAATTCATTTATAAACTTTTACTTAGAATATTGGTGTAATATTCTGTTTGTGATATTTTTATGCCTTTTGCCTTGTTTTTTCAGGCATCAAGCCGGCGACCTCTCGAATCAAAACCTCATGTTTCACCTCATTGAATCAACTCTTACGGTCTGTATCAAAGATCTTATAATCACGATACAATGTTGCCTGCAACGACTGTACATTCAGCAGTGATGCCAGACCACAAGATTTGGCAGCACAAACCTCGTCGCTTATCTCTTTTTGTTTTATATATGAAAGTTATTGCGCATCTCAATCTCGCCAGTTCTGTTCCGTTTTTGGCACTAGTATAGTAACACAGCAACAGCTGTCATTGTGGGCAGAAGACCGGAACACTGGGTGAGGAGACTGGCTCAGTAGAATTATGTCTGGGACGTTTTTTAAAGAGTTATCCTGACTTACGATCCTACCTCGCCGACCCGCACTGCCTTCCTGAATGTTATGTTGTTTGACACAAGGTCTACTTGATCTCCGCCTAGCGGAGGCTCGTCTAACTCCCAATTTAGGTCGTCGCAAGGTAATCAAAATCGCCATTTTGTATCCCACTAAAACAACTGTTAAACAAATTAAATATACTTTAAAGATTAGGTAATACAATACTTAAAAAACGTAAAAGATACATTTCGATAGAATATAATGATTGAAGGTCTTAAATTATGACGATTTTTCCCTTTTGGAAGGTAATTTTATTTGACAGTTCACTTCATTTGTTTTCTTTCACATTTCTCCCATTTGAATAACTTGGACGAGCCTCCGCTAGGCGGAAATCAAGTTGACCTTGGTTTGACATAGTTTCAAGCTCCATCCCCAGTTATGTAACCATTGCCGAGCATAACGTATAATACTGATTAGAAATAATATAATATGAAATGAATAAAATAATATGATTGGTTGTCACGGGAGTAAGGGTGGTCACATAGCGATGGAGGGGAGCAGCAGGGGAGCATAGACCGGGGTTTATATCGAGTTTTAAAGAGGCAAATTTCTAGCGAGATATCATGAATAATATTTATGTTGTCTCTGCTTACACGTCTTTGATGAAAGTACAAAAAATAAATTTATATTTTACTCAAATCCCTATATGTGTTTATGCCGTATAAACGGTGACTTTGAGCTGACATAGCAACAAAGTACATAAATAGTACAATATCCTCGACTGAAAATCACTTATATCTGATTGCGTATAGAAAATAAATACAAGTTTTTGTTTGTATTTATTTATATATCTCTTTATTGAATAATATATAAATTAATGTATTTATTTACGTAATACTATGCAGAATATAAAAAGTGTCAAATAATTCAATCCCAGTATAGAAACACTCTTCTCTCCCTGTTACAAAGGCGTGTTGTACACCCTTAAACCCCGCTAATCCTATTGGTCAACGCTTAAGAGTAAAAACTGTGTTTATGTGAAATCATCAAAGGGATAAAATTGCCTCTCGAGACGTTTGTACATCGAGTTCCGTAGCTCTCGGCTATAGAGAACACAGAACACAACCAACCACAAGTGCGGACTTTGAAAACATATTTCTCAAGTTTACAACCAACTTGAAGGAACTTGATAGCAAGCGAGAACTTGTATACGTGTGTTTTAGCAAAGTGGAAACTTCACAGTGAAAAGCAGTAAAACTATACTTACTCTGATATCAACAGAAAGTACAGGAATGGAAATTGCTCGAATGTTCTTTCATTTCGGTTTAAACTATTGTGTTGACTTAACACTATGTTAACTGAACTTTGTAGTTAGAGACTTTATTTAAAGAGAGAATTTTTAATAAATAACACAATTTTACATAGTCCTACATGAGAAACAGATGTAGATAACTTAAAATATAAGTAGAGTGAATATTTGAAGATCTGTACATAGAAGCAGCATAATGAAAGCAAATCTGATCAGTAGTACCACAGTTGATAAAGAAGTTCTCCCCAAAAGGAGAAACTTTCTTATCGACTCTGGTAGTACTAAGTACCTTCTTCCCTCATGATCTTAGGTATCTGAGATCTTAGGTCGCTATAAGACTAGTTTTGTTTGAACTAGTACATTTTCCCTTTTTCTTATTTGTTGATTAACTTACTATTTATCAGCTAGATTGTATTACAGTAAATGCATTGTTTAAATTATCAGATAGTATTACTGCATGAAAAATGGTTTGTAAGTTATTGTAACAGAACGTTTATCTTGCACAAAATCAAAATTATTTTAGAAAATGAGGTTAATTTCCTGTAGTACTTGTTTGGACGCTCTATCTTGAGTTTCTACTTGCACTTTTGGAAACTCCCACTTGGATGTCCCTGCTCCCTTCTGTTAGAAAACGATTTCAACGAATAACAAACAACTTCTGTGTTTTCGTTCGCGCGGGTCTGTTCAAATCGGGCGTCGATCCTCGGTCGAGTCGCATTGATTTCCGTGCTGGTGGCGCAATGCCAAGGATTACTGGCCCCGTCGCCTTAATACATCATCTGCCTTAGCGCAATCAACACGCGGAATCACGTAGCCATGCGAGGAGCGAGTCTGTCAGTCCGTCACAGTTTACAAGGATTACTGGCCCCGTTGCCTTAATACATCATCTGCCTTAGCGCAATCAACACGCGGGGTCACGTGGCCATGCGAGGAGCGAGTCTGTCAGTCCGTCACAGTTTACAAGGATTACTGGCCCCGTCGCCTTAATACATCATCTGCCTTAGCGCAATCAACACGCGGGGTCACGTGGCCATGCAAGGAGCGAGTCTGTCCGTCCGTCACAGTTTACAAGGATTACTGGCGCCCCGTCGCCTTAATACATCATCTGCCTTAGCGCAATCAACACGCGGGGTCACGTGGCCATGCAAGGAGCGAGTCTGTCCGTCCGTCACAGTTTACAAGGATTACTGGCGCCCCGTCGCCTTAATACATCATCTGCCTTAGCGCAATCAACACGCGGGGTCACGTGGCCATGCGAGGAGCGAGTCTGTCCGTCACAGTTTACAAGGATTACTGGCGCCCCGTCGCCTTAATACATCATCTGCCTTAGCGCAATCAACACGCGGGGTCACGTGGCCATGCAAGGAGCGAGTCTGTCCGTCCGTCACAGTTTACAAGGATTACTGGCGCCCCGTCGCCTTAATACATCATCTGCCTTAGCGCAATCAACACGCGGGGTCACGTGGCCATGCAAGGAGCGAGTCTGTCCGTCCGTCACAGTTTACAAGGATTACTGGCGCCCCGTCGCCTTAATACATCATCTGCCTTAGCGCAATCAACACGCGGGGTCACGTGGCCATGCAAGGAGCGAGTCTGTCCGTCCGTCACAGTTTACAAGGATTACTGGCGCCCCGTCGCCTTAATACATCATCTGCCTTAGCGCAATCAACACGCGGGGTCACGTGGCCATGCAAGGAGCGAGTCTGTCCGTCCGTCACAGTTTACAAGGATTACTGGCGCCCCGTCGCCTTAATACATCATCTGCCTTAGCGCAATCAACACGCGGGGTCACGTGGCCATGCAAGGAGCGAGTCTGTCCGTCTGTCACAGTTTACAAGGATTACTGGCGCCCCGTCGCCTTAATACATCATCTGCCTTAGCGCAATCAACACGCGGGGTCACGTGACCATGCGAGGAGCGAGTCTGTCAGTCCGTCACAGTTTACAAGGATTACAGGCCCCGTCGCCTTAATACATCATCTGCCTTAGCGCAATCAACACGCGGGGTCACGTGGCCATGCGAGGAGCGAGTCTGTCAGTACGTCACAGTTTACATTTCCAATATTGTTTTTTTTGTTTGTTTTTTTGTGTGTGGGGGGAGGGGGGGGGGGAGGGAGGAATAATTACGTTAAGAGCAAGGGACACCTCAACGTAAAAAATCGCAGACAATTTTTACCTCAAGAATGAAACATAAAATAAAAAAAATCTGAGAAATCATAACGCTGTGGTTTGGTGAACCCTACAGACTGAATCATAAATGTATTTAACGTTATAATCACTATGACTGTGATTTTTATTTCAGTAGATTACTAAGGAAATAAGAATCACAGTCATACTGATTATAATGTTACATACATTTATCATTCAGTCTGTACAGCGCTATGATTACTCAGATTTTTGATTTTGTGTTTCAATCTTGAGATATAATTAAAACATGAACATTTTGTGCGGTTTTGACGTAGAGGTATACTTCGCTCTTAAGCCCGGTATTAATATCCGTCAGACGTGACCAATGTCATGGTTGTTTGTAATCAGAAAGTGGTTCATCAGACACGGTAAGCGTGACGTCATACTGATGTGTCACAAGACGAATCGTGTGTGAGATGTGATTGTTGCTGCGAGTGTGATAAATCCATCATCGGATGACAGCGCGGCAGTTATACGCGGCAGTTATACACGGCACGATTACGTCCAGCGATCACTGCTGTGTGTAGTATATGTCAAGGTCTGCTTGATCCACCTTGCGGAGGAGGCTCGAAGCGTCAAGGCCAAGCGCGGCCCAATTGACATAATCTTATCTGTTCATAAGACCAGACTATTCCTGACTTTTGTAAACTGTAGACTTCAATTACTTTCTCACACATTGAGTGGATCCCCACACGTTTAAAGAATGTAATACCCCCGTTAACATTATTACGCATTTCTCACCCCTTCCGTCACCCATAGCTTCATTTCCTACTTTAATTACAAGAATGCAACCATGCATGTTTATTTAGTTATTAAATATTTGTATTCATATTTACAATATTTAATAGGGGTTGGCAGAAAAGAGCACAGCTCCGAACACAAAGAGCGACTGCCAATCCACGGATCAACCATAGAGAAACTGTTGAAGCTAATTTAAATAGAAACGAAATATTTCATTTCGTTAAGTTTAGGTGTGTTTTAAAATTAATTTGAATTTTTCGTTGGTAATGTGGAGTTTTTGTCTCTTTAATTCATATTATGTATTTTTATTTCGAAATACTACTTTTAAGCAATTTATAAATTATATACCCGCTCATCTTCTAGATTATGATTAAATGTTAAATGGTATATGAGGCCATTATGGCCACTGTTAGGAATACGGAGTTGGATGACCTCTGCCAGTAGAGAAGATAACTTTTCTATCGACTGATTATATATTTAAACCGGAGCAATTATTTTTAAGCCGACATTATCGGATTACAGTTTTATCGTAATTACCATCACATCAAATCACATCATGATAATACTCATAAGCTGTGTAATGCATTAAAACAAATGTGATAGTAGTGTTGTATTTTATTACCTGTAAGCTGGTTCAACCGAGCATTAATCGTTTAGACCGAGCGAGGTAACAATTTGGAAATAACAGAACAGACACAAATGCAAATACACGTAAAAAACACAAGCTTATACTAAAGCAATAAAGGTTATAATTTTGTATTTATAATATAGTACATATTTAATACTCTGTACCACATTTTATTATTTTTGAATAATTTATGTAAAGGCATATAAGGCATAACTTGATTTATAATAAAGTATATATAAATGTATTTTATTTGCGGAGACACCAATAAAGTCAAAATGCAACCTATGACGTGCGTTGATGCATATTTTATATAATTGTATTGTAATAACGAATTATAAACTACATATGCGATCATGAATACATAATAATACATTTGTCGTATAGTTCAACATACAATGTTTGTGGTTTTCGCTGTATTTAAAAATTCATTGAATAAAAAATATGTAAACTTGTACGTAAAAAAAAACATGGGAATAAAATTTGATGAAACTAATGATGTGACTCACCATTTGATATGTGTTTTCAAAGTAAATATTCTGTAGCATTCTTTCACATTATTGATTATACTAACGTAAAATAATTTTTTTTTTTAATAAACGCGGTTTTTGTTTATTTAATACGGGTGATTTTGGATCTGATTCAATGACCTTTTCTCGCGCTCGGTTGATGGTGATTCCACGAGTCTTGAAACCTTGACACTAACCCCCTCCCCCTCCCACCATCGTCTCGTCGGCCGCAGCTCCCCCCCTCCCCCCAGTCCCCTCCGGGCATCCGGATTAAATCCGTGCAAACACGGAGATTCGATCATTTCAATGGTAATCGTTATTTGTTTTCGACAATTCGCTGCAGACTTTTTGTATTTTTCCGTTTGTTTTTTTTCCACCGCGCCGAAGGGTTCTTAATTGAAAAAGTGAAATCGCGTTTATTTCCCGAACAAAAATAATTAAAATTGTTCCACAAGGCCGGGCATCGATTTCCGCAAAATGAACGAGAGTAAGAGAGAAAATGAAGCGACCGGCAGAAAGAATCCGGTGAAGTAAAGAGTAAAGATGAGTAAAGAGGAGTAAGAGTAAAGAGTAGAGATTAAAAAGTAAGGAGTAAGAAAAGTGGACTAATAATTAAGGACTAAGGGGTTAAAAACTATGGACTATGGACTGACTACGGGCTAAGGACTAAAGATTAAGGAATAAGTAATATGATATTTATTAAATTACAATACTAGACATAAATGTTATCCACATCTTGTTCACAGTTTCGTCTTTAGGAAAACGAAGTACCTGCACGAACTGCGAAGAACAGACTAGTTCAAAACACATAACAATCTTAAAGACTAGTTCTTCTACTGTTTGACACGGGAACCGCCACATCTTCCTCTATTGTTATCCCATAAAATAAAGACGGGTTATTTTTGGGCTCTTAGCATTAGCTAAATAATTGGGATCGAATGTTCAATCCCAGCAAACTCGCCTTAAATACAATAATTTAGAAAAACCTCAGACATTAAACCTACAGTGCGGATTATACCGGGTTAGAAACCGAGCCTCCTACCACAAGCATTAGAGTATTGCGTGTTACCGCTGAGCTATACCGCTACCTTAATGCGTGTCGGACACTGGTCCCCCCCATTGCCCCCCCCCCCCCCCCCACCCGTCCCCCCATGCGAGTGTTTATCCGTCGACCGCTGTAATCTTGCACAGTGAGATCGGTTTCAGGGGGGGTGGGGAGGGGGGGGGGGGGGCAGCTGTTAAATGGCCGCTCTCCACACACTAATTAGTCGGCAAGCTACCTCAGCGCGGCTCACGGTGAAAAGCGGCAACGTGTACACACAAAAAGAGAGCAAGAGAGAGAGAGAGAGAAGACGCAAAGAAAACATCTTCTTATCTATATTGAGCTGAAGCGCGGTTTTCTTAAAACGTCAAACTTAATGAGGGAAAATAAGGAAGAATTTTGCGTTGTTTACCTTTGCTGCGGCTCTTCGCGATTTTCTTCTCGAATGTCTCAACATGACGCCCATGGGACAGCTGAAAAGAAGGAAAATAAATAGTAATGAGTTTGAAAATTGTAAAATGTAAATACAAAAGTAGAAGATACGGCAAATTAGATTGAATACTAAATTCACGGCTTAAAAAATTATTCATATTGGAATCAAGTACAAATACGCCATTAGGTATAAAATTAAGGAAATGGTTGTTAAATCATTTTAATAACTGGGTGGCAAGTGTAGCAGAAACTGTTGCAAAAATGTAAAATTAAATAACACGAGAGGAACGCATTTATCGCAGGAAGGTGCTTTCTAAAAATGAAATTTGTTTCATTAAAAAATCATCACTTTAGCTTTTGAAATGTTTTCGTGGAACACAAAGGTATTCAATAAACTGTTTTCTTTGATTAAATTCACAAGAAAAATTACTGAAGCTTCTTGAATACATTTTAAGGCATCGGGAAGTAATAAAAACTCTTGACGACGCAAATAAAAAAAAACTAACGGCATATTATTATATCTTTCCACTTAAAACCAGTTCATGTAAAGTATGACTACATTTAGGTATCCTCCATCACTTAACAAACTTAAAATTTTCTAAAAACTTAATTATTGACGTCCCCCCCCCCTCCCCCCCTCACCCGTGAGGTAAAGCCTACGTAATGAGAAACTCTTTCAGTAATATTTCCTCATCGAATAGATCCTCAGCTTCAAAACTTATCCAACTTTCAGAAGACAATGCCGCATCTTTTCTTATTCTCTTCGAAAAACGAATCGGTTGATTCAAAGATGAAGCCAAGGGGGTTGGTTCAGTGTGTATACGTGACCTTAACGCTATGGGCTAGAGATTGTAACAGTCCATCTAAAACTGGCAGTAATCTTCTACACTCAATCTCTACGGTAAACTTAATATGTTCTGACAGTGCGTCGGCTGAAGTCGGCTGGATTCGTTCCTCTAATGTGTCCCTTCTGACTTGCCACATTTTAGCAAAGCCGAGAACAAAACTACGAGAAGGAAGAAAATCCCAGCCCTAAAGGACCACTGAAGTGAAAATAGTAACTTTTTTGTTTCCATCTAAAAACACGGAGTACATCATAGAAAACGCAATGCAAAAGAAATAAAAACGTTGTCTCAAATTTCTTTGGAGATACGTCACTTTATGTGTCGGTGGTGTGACGTCACATAAACCAGCGCACGGGGCGACGAGTAGTGATGCGACCACGTAAGATTTAATAAGAACCAAACAGCATACTAGCTCGTTCTAGTGTCTCTCACATTTGGTTTATTGCATTTAATAAAATATACTCTGGAGATTGCTTTAACAATAGAGCTCTTGTTTGTCTTGTTTTTGTCTGGTTTCAGTATAGACAGGTTTTTTGAAGACTGCAGCCTTAGTAAACAATAGACTAGACGTCTGGTGAGCTTTACGTCTTAATTTAATTGAGTTTAATAAAGAACTTTAGGTGAACGTGAATACATCTTTTCAAGGAACTTAAAAAAGAGACGCAGAAATTTGTCTTTTCCTCAATTAGGATATGTGAGTAAGTTAAAAATAGTCATAGCAAACAAGTTGATTGGCGATACCTAATAATCTGGAATTAGTTCCGAAGTTGAGTCTAATATTATTAATTCATTTAACAGGTAGGCTAATCAAGGATGTACTTGTAATTAAAATACTGACTGAAGAGAGGAGAGCATGGAGAACTGTTGTAATACCAATACATGGATTGATACCAGTGGGTGGGGAGGGGGGAGGGGATATTCTTTAAACATTATTCTACCACAAACACAAATGTTTTAAGTTAAGGGAAAAAATTCAATTGGTGCGAGTTTAAAGCAAAAGAGGAAGACGTTAAGTAAGACACAAAAGAAAGAAAATAACAAATACACCACTTAATTTTCTCTTATAATGTTACTGTATACAATTTCCACAATCGAAAATATGAGACCACCATTTTATCTTCAAGGCAGTGGCTATTATACTTTCCACACATAAAATGACTTCGAAAAGCTTAAAATTAAACCCTCCCTTCTGACAGTTCAGTTATATCCTCCATCATTTAGGATCTCTCCAACAAAAGTTGACAGTCATATGATCACTCACTCGTGGTCGTATACGTGTGACAAGATTTACAGAAGCATTAACGTAGGTGGACGAGAAGCTGCAAAGAAAACCCCCGCTAGCGTCCAAAGAGTGTTTTTTTGTCCCTTTCGAAAGATAAAAATCCCTTCCAGGAAAATCTCGAGAGATTTTCTTTAGCGTTGGGTTTTCTTTATCATGTCTACGACAACTATGTACGTGGAAGATTTAATGGTCAATCTTTCCCGTTGACGTTTCAGTCTAGAGATGAGAGCTTATGCGTCGGTTCTATAGCTGATTATACTTCATGAGCTTTCTTCTTGCCTCTATTATGAGCCCGGAGTTTGATGTGAAATTCATGATACAACCACTGCTAGATTACCAGCAGACTTTCAGTCATGGGACATTCATCTTGAACTAGCAAGTTCTTTAGTCATCTCCAGATTAACTAGTCGGCAGAAGGTTTTAGTTATGTACATGCAAAGAAAACTAAACTGCAATGCAAAAAAATGCAATTATATATTTATCTAATTGAATCACTTTTTTACTAAGTTAATACATTGTAAACACTTTTACTAATTTCACTAACTAACCAACTAATTTGATTTACTAACAATAATGTGTAAATCCTTTTTAAATATGTAGTATATATGATATTATTCTTAGGTAACCATACTTAAATTTTGAACTTGATTTGACTTTGAATTAGGTGTGGGTTATAACTTGATTCATATAGATGTGTTATTGTAAAACCCTGACAATATGTTCCCACCCATCAACTAGTAAACGCACCATACAAGGACATGGTTTTGTCACCACCATGCGCATACCCTCCCTTCCCTACCTTGTCATTCTACGCAACAACAGCAACCAATAAGATTGTACCGATTTCACACTCTGACGGAGTTCGCTAGTTCCGCTTAATGTTGATAGATGGCGACATCAGCGCTACGTGTGTTCTGTTCGGTCATGTGCGATCCACCCCCCCCCCCCCCCCTCGATCCCCTCATCAACCGTCACACGGCCGTCCATCAAGTTCGTACATGTCCACCAGGCTGCAGCACTTTATACGTGTGCAGGACGCGGACACACGAGGAGAGAGAGAGAGTTCAAAAGGAATAACTACACAACTTTATTATTCTCTTTTATTGCGAATTATTTGAAAGTGGATTTTTTAACGGTAAAATGACCTCATACGTGAGTGCGTGAGCACTGAGCGCCATTTTCTATGTAGGAATTTACCTCTTGGTTTATAATCTCATCTGTAGTCAAGTATACTGTTCCGTTATAATGTTTATTTTTAAAAAATGTTTCATTCAAAACCTGTAAGTGCAGTATATATATATTTATATATATCTGTAAAATGTATAATAAGAAACAAAGAATGTTAAAAATATGATTAATAAAGGTTAATTTAGCTCATTACAACTTACTAAAGACCCCCTGAAATATATTCATAGCTACGCCACTGGATTAGCTGCGATATATAATAAAAGGAAAAAGGAAACAATCACTCTTTCGAACATTCTAGAACAGAATCCCCCTGAGCTTATAGAAAACACCGTCATTACAAATCGACGCCGTCAAACAGTTTGATCCCTTGCCCTCCCGTCAATCCATGTACTCGTGTAGCGAGAGTATCCGAGACCAGGATCAGAGTCAAGGTTAAATAACATGATTAATCTCGTGAAATGCGAGATCCACTAACGAGACAGGATTCATGTTCACGCACGATGATGATGACGTAGGAGTTCCGCACTAGACGTACAGAAGAGTTCTACTTTTCCACTCCGTTCAAATACCTTATTATTAAGCACCATTCAAAATCAGTGAATACAATGTGTATGTTTATGTAGGTGGCTCGTTGGTCCAGTAGGTGGCTCGTTGGTCCAGTAGGTGGCTCGTTGGTCCAGTAGGTGGCTCGTTGGTCCAGTAGGTGGCTCGTTGGTCTAGTGGTTAGCATCCCTGCTTCCAATACAGAAGGTCCCGGGTTCAAATCCCGCTTCAGGCAGACGTTTTTTAACTTCTAATGTGGATTCAATTCTATTACTTCTTGGCTTAGAAATAAGTAAACGGTGACTTTGGAGCCGTCCTAGCAACGAAGCACTCAACAAATTCAAAGTTGTTCTGAATCGGCCTTGTTGATTCTGGCATTTGTCCGCAAGTGTTCGCACTGTCCAATCACTGATTCATATGTTTCGTATTTGAAATATCGATCTTTGATTGGTTATCGCTCACTCGTCGATGGTGTTCGAAGCCTACAGGGTTGGTTTAGTCACTTTAAATTAAAGTCCCCCACTGCAAATCAGTTAAGTTACTGAGTGGGTAGACTCTTAATGTGAATTTATTTATTTATTTTTATTTATCAAAAACAGTTGGTAAATATTTGCAACAATAAAGCTTGTATTAATTGATGCTTTTTTGTCCTTGAATTCAATTAGTTTGACAAAAGTATTGAACCGTGTAATGTCGGTATAAGGCCTAAGGTATAAGGCGTGAAAAGTTCATATCTTTGAAAATTTTTGGATATTTCTTACACCTTGGTTCATAAACCTTACGACTTATACCTTACGCCTTAGTTATGACTGATTGAGAATGGCCCTTTCGTAAATATGTTTCGTTTCTATGACGGCTCCAAAGTCACAGTTTGCATGAATCGATAAAAGTCAGTCTCAAATACTAAAAACGTTTAGAACGAACCGGGAACTGAACCGTGGACCTTATTTACCGGCAGCAGGAATGAACCCAACGAACCGCACAAACAATAACACTACTGTTGTAACTTGTGTACAACGTAATCTTAATCCGACAATATTCAGTTATGCCAATTGATATGAGTGATTTTCAACTTCAGAGCATTAAAAAAGTGTTTCAACTACAAAATAAATTGATTTTTAATTTGTGAGTGTTCGAAATATTGAAAGAAAGTTTCATCTATTTTAGTAAATCGAGTTTGAATCCGAGGAGTCTCTCAACTGATCTTTCTTTGCTCTCCGAACTGTCAAAGTCTTCGCAGAAGCCACATATATTGGAATTGGCAAGTCTATCCGACGTCAAGTATATTTCCAAGAAGAAGGTTTAACATGTTTACTTGTGACGTCAAAGGGAACCAATGGAGCAGCCAATCTCTTAATGCGGTACAAGTGTATAAGGCAGTCACAGGGTGGGAATCCCACATAGAAGTGCCTGTTGTAGGGTAAACACCAGCTTTACCTGATGCGTCCCTTTTCAGCGACCCCATTCCTGTGTATTAAATTCAATAGCTCACTAACTCCAGGTTATCTCATTGACGTAAAACCACGAATAGTGGTGGGTAATGCTTAATATATGCTAAAGTTTATTATTTATAATGTAGATTGGTGGTCATATACCTATCTTCAAACAATGTTAAACTAAAAATATCTGCACCACTCTAGAACCATGTCATATTGTGAATAATACGCCGTTTTTGTTCCCTTTGACGTGGTTTTTTGTTTCATTTTCAAAGCACAAATTGTAAAATATATTCAGTTTAGATGTGAATGAAATTGGATGAAATAATCATTGAAATAAAATCAATTTCCGTACGAACATGATTGAACTATAAATTGCATTTGAAAGTAAGCCGGGCACATTGAACGAACAGTTGAACCAATTATTTATAAAGAGTGATTTGACAAACGCTGACTCGCTGATCTATGACGTCATAATTCACAAGTTTGATGTGGAACCGTGTAAGTGTGTATTTTACTAATTGATTTCAATATACTATCTGGTTTGAATATCTAATGAACTCTTAAAGAACAGTTGTATTATATTATGTAGGCGCCCACTTTAGACAAGCGTCTTCCCCCCCCTCTCCACCTTCCTGTACTCCTGTACCGGCGGGGCTGACGCGTAAAGTACTACCCACCTGTTAACGAAGACAAACTACCCCAACAAACTGTCTCTGTTTCAGTTAACCTGGTTACTCGGCGATTAATTTTGTTAACGGTTCCTTTTTCTTGAGCAATAGAGTGAGTGAGTAAGACGATTGTGATGCTGTTTCTTGTATTATACAATTCACACATACAATAAACGATATTATTTGTTTTATTAACGTCGTATTATTTAATAATTAGTTTAATTGAAAACCGTGACGACAGAATTTGTTTCAAATAATAATATGTTAAAGTTCACACAATTTTATATCTTGTCATCGCTTTCTACGTAGTTATCTCAGTTTATTTTGTTATTTGGTGTGTATATAGTTTATTTTTAAAGCTTATAGTCTAAGGAACAGTGGTCAGATGGTCAGAATCACTTTCAAATCCAAAGTCAGCGAAACGAGACCTGAATATCATTGAAGGACATTATACAAACATTTATTTTGTCCATGTTGAAACGACAGATGCAATGTTTCTGTTCAGATGATTGAAAATGAAATGGCATAATTTTTATGGAGAAAGAATGAATACTTTCAATAATAACCCAACAAGAAATTACCATTTTATAATCATATCTAATGCTCCATCGTATCGAAAAAGTGAAAACCAGACTCAAATTGATTGCAATTTCAATAAACCATTTTCAAAATTGATCTAGGACCCTTAGATAGAGAAACACGGTTCTCAAAATCATCAATGGCAACAATGAATTAAAATAATAACTAGTTTTCCAATGTTATGTCAGAGTTCATTTATCATTGCTGTGCATTGTTGTCATTGAAGATTAAGACCACCGTGATTAACTCCATCCAATAGTTCTAGAGATCAATTTTGAAAATTGTATATTGTTAAGTTAATTGTTTTTAATTTACGTAATTCGTTTTTCACAACGGTTTTATCTTTTCAGAAAAGTATTTTTGTTTGAAATATTACAAAAAACTTATCTTCAGTCGAATCGTAATTTTAATACACACAAATTATCAACATATTTATTCTCTTATCCATTTTTAAATCCCGCAGAGCAAAAAATGTCAATTTCTTTATTTCGACGAACGCAAATGTAAACTGACAGGTGAGCCGGTGACTGTATTGAAATCAGTTCTGTCTCCATGGTAACTCTCCGCGTCTTAACCTGCAATTGTTTATCATCCGTCTTGTTTTGAGCCCACCCCTGTCACGGTAGGCTTTCCTGTCACTCACAGACCTCCCGTCAACCCCCCGTTACCCCCCACCCCCCACGTTGGCCGGGACAAATAACGTCAAGGCTGTGAGGAAAGAAAGCGATCGACAACAGCTGGAGGGCGATTATGCACAATAACTTCCAGGAATTATATGATATAGAAAAACAATCAGGTATATCTCAGAAAATATAAGATAACATTATAACTAGATTTTATAAATAAAAAATTAATAATTATTGTAAAATTAAAAAAAAAACTATCTTAAATAACAGAAACACCATGACAGGTATGACAGTTGATAATGTACCTGGTAATACAATCTGCTGTATTTTATTGTTTTGAACACAAAATAACTCAGTTCCCTTATAAGTAGGCTACACATAAAAATATTGTTAAATGATTTCTGGTGTTAAAATTAACAGGCTTGTTTCTTCCTAAACGAGCGACTCAAAATTGTAATTTGACAATCATTTACAGGTCGCGGGGCGGAAGTACTGAGGGCGAGACCTGATTCTACCCTTTCAGCACCTCGAGTGAGGAGAAAATATTCCCGAGAAAACGCTTTATCCTCGGTTCTGCAACAACAAAAGACCATTGGAAGACAACGAGTCTTGATATCAGTAAATTCGATGAAAGATTTTAAATATACACAATCATGAAAACGCAAAATTATAAGTAATTATTTTAGCGGCGATTTAGTAGACATGAGTCGTTGCTAGATCCATATAATAAATTGCATATTTCGAATTGAGTAGGCTTCCTTATTCGAGTTGTCTGCAACTGGTTCCGACAACTGACGGCGGCTGCGTTGACGGATGTGGGATGGACCCCACGAAGACCCAATATGTCCTCTACAAAGACAGATGTCTGATCATTGACTGTAGTCAACAGTTGGCCTCGGCCACACGAGTAAAAACGTAACTTCTTTTTCTTACTCACTAACCCGGACTCTGTTCGATCAGTGTTTGTTGAAGACACTGACAGTAGCCGGATAGTACAATCAATCACTCTTTGGGCATCAAGCCCGATAGAAAGTTAAAAACATCCGGATTAATTAATAAATTATATAACATTTAATATCGAATTTAGTTGCATTATTAAAACCAGGCAACGACGTCCTTTTCTTTTAATTTTATTTTTAAATGCTAGATAATATTACAAAAATAAGTTTAACTAGAACTGAAAACATGACATAAATATTTTTATTTGATTTACATTTTTTTTATAGTTGAAGAACTAATTTTATAATTTATAGCTAAATATTAGCTTTAATAAAAAACATAATATTATATTAATATATTCGTCTTTAATTGTCAGCTCAAATGTCAATACACGTCTCGAACTTTATTATGGCCGCTGTGACGTCACGTAAATACCCTATTCATAGTTCCCACGTGACGTCACAGCGGCCATGATTGCGACACAATTGCGGAGGACCAATCCTAGATCATTGGAAAATACTATTCAAATTAAATAAATGAGCCAAATTTAGATTTTAAAAGTAAACGTCAGTAATACAAAAATAAAACATTACCACACATATCGATTTTATTCCAAAAATAGGCTGGATTTTAAAGAACTGTGAATTTATTAGTTCTACTTGGTTCTACCACAACAGCCTTCAATGGTTTCTCCATGGCAACGTCAAAGTTTGATCACAAATGTGGCCGCCACGCGCAAAGATGTGACGTACGTGCAACCTATGAATATTGTCGGTATATGTGCAATCGATCATTAATTCTGCTCTAGATCATGTCCTGTTAAGTGAATGGAACCGTGTTCGACGTTCATCCGGTCTAGACGCGGTATATTGTGGCCGCGGTACATCCTTTAACAAAACCAGACAACCGCGGGTCACAGGACTCGTGTTTAATATCAAGTTATGTGCTGTGTTACTTCTGTAAGACCGTGTTTACAATGAGCCAAAGGTTAGAGTTGAGCACTCTGGCTGCGGGGGGGTGGGGGGATATGAATATGTTGTCAGCCTCAAACTTTGCAAGACGCCGTTGTCAGATATGACACAAGTTTCCATCTTCAAAGGGTGTAAAAAACGTCTTTGAAGCAAACAAGTTGTTTGGATCTTGAATGTTGGGAGTACAATCGTGTACAAAAGTGATGGAAGTATTGATGTTAAGCGTATCTAATATGTATGTATGTTCAATTATTAATTTTAAAACCAGGACATTACGGAATGTTATAATATACATAGCTCCCAAAAAAGGATACATATTGTAAAGGAAATGGTTCCACCTAGGGTAGAAAGTTTTACATAAACGTTGCATATTGATTGTTAGAAAATCGTTCATGACTTAGTGTAAGTAGAAATAAAATTCGAAATACAGATTATTTCAAAATCGAAGTAATAATTCGTAAATAAAAACAACCATAATGTAAATTCTAGTATAATTCACCAACTTATACGAATCTCGGTGCTTAGCGGTGGTTTGTTTTGGCATTCTCTGGTTTAAAATCGATCAATCCTTGCTCATATTATGAAATTAATTTGTTCCCTCGTATTTCGCTGTTATACAGTTCGCCATTTCCACGAAGCTCTACCTATATACAGGGTATTATTGCGGTGTGTGAGCAGTACGAGAAGAAGTGTGAGCAGCATGAAATGCCAACAGCAAGATTGATTCACAACGACAGTGGAGTTTCCCACCCGCTGCCACCAACATCCAACCAACCAACCAACCCCCTGTGGGAGCAATTAAAACCCCATCTCAACTTACCACCGGGCGAAACAAAAACCTGCCCACCAGATGACTCATTACATCACATCTCAAAAGCAATATGTCGCTGTGTGGGCGTGGCTACGTTAGCAATCGACCAATCACGAACAACCAGTTCATTGCCAAACGCTGTGACGTTGGTGCATTCCTTTTCTGTAGTGCAAGCGACAGTAAATGAGAACATTTTTATGATTAGAGGGTTAATAATTTAGTTTCTTCTCTGATGTTCTATGACCTGATTGGCTGGTTTGTGAAATTAAATTCTCGTCGCGTTTCTGCAAAGCTTATTAGTGGCTCAAAGCTAAATAGTGATCAAAGCAGTGAGAAATATCTAATATAAAGGTTTTATAAAATAATGTATGTTATATTCGTTTTATCTCTAGCTTATTCAGTTACAAAAAGATTCACAATGTCGAATAATAAAATATGTTTTTTTTTTTAAAACAGCTTTCCATACTTTCTTCCCTTTTGCCAGTAATTTTAGTTTTACGTGTTCATTATAATGCATAGTAACAAATAAAGATTTCTAAAATGTCCCGCCGTTTACTCCAAAACAGTTATAAGAACATTTTTAAATAATAATTATAAAAAATAACAACTTATAAACATTACAAATAAACGATAATGAGATACAAAAATATTAATAACACAATAATAAAACTCGCAGGTCTACCCGGCACCTCCACCAAAGACGAAATATTAACTTTTGCTCCTTTATTTATTAACTACTTGTGATCATGATTTTGCTACTAAGTATTATTAACATTATACACATGATAAAAAAAATTGCTTTTTAATATTAAAAGTGGAAATTTGATGTCATCTAGCTATATAATTTTTATCCCAAATACAGTAAAACATTTGCGATTAAAATTCTCTTAATTGTAAAACTCTTCAATGCATACCAAACAATGTTCTTGCATATGAAAACGCCGGCCCAGTATTTATCATTACAATAGATTAAAACGTTCAAACCAGTCAAATTCCAACCTCAACGCTCAACTAAATTAACCAACGTAACATTCTCCATTGTAGAACAACAAATCATATCATATCACATTACATACCTTGGTTTAATTACTTTCCTCTTTGGCAAACAATATTTACAAACTAATTCATTTTGGTGAACGGTCGATCAGCCAATTTCATTTGATTTGATACGATTTTTCATCAGCAATTAAACTTTGCACTTCGTTTTTGTGTTTTACCATTTCACCGCAATTTCCAAATAAATATTTGATTCGTTTACATAGAATGCATAAATGATGGATATTGCTAGAGTTGTTACTCCCGATGTTATTTGAAATCTGTTTGCCAGTCGAAAAGTCGTGCAAACATTTCTGTAGGCATACGTTGTAGAATCAGAATAATAAATAATAAACATTCATATTTTGCACAAAGCAAAGTATTTTAACTGGCGAAAGCGCACAATACACGCATTCATATTGAATCGTAGAATAGAGATTGGAGAATTAAATATTGAAAATGTGTATCTGATCTAGAAGACTTTTTCAGTAGCCGCTTACAGAAAATCTCTTAGATAAACCAATGCGAACAGTACTGGTACTGTCAAGTGATATTTTTTTCCATATCAGTAATTATTCAACCAAAGTAAGTCGTACCAACGTAAGAAATTGTTATGTTTATGAAATAGCAGAATCCAATAGAACCAAATTAATTTTTACCGAAACAGTTACCTTCCGTCTACTTAAAACATGTACATTTTGGAAAGTATCTTTTCAATGAGTCAAGATTACCAATAAAGAATTCGAATATGACATTATTGAAACATATACATACGGGCAGCTAAAACATGGCGGCCTTTCAAAGTACTGTCGTTATAGCTCTTCTTAACCCTACTATCGGACAGGGCTATATTTGACTCCGTATTTTGCAGGGATAGCCTTGTAGAGAGTTAATACCTTGTTCATACTACGATCACTATCAAAAGTTATGCTACTATAACTGCTGTTAAGAATGTGGCTAACAGAAGTCAAACTAACACTGCTTTCCTATAAGATATGAATATTTTCTCGATTTAACATTATCTGTTAGCCTAACTGCTTTTAGTGGCCGTGGTGTGAACAAGGTATAACCCGGGGTAAATGTAACACGGGGTTAACGGTTGTTAAGAATGTATTTAACAGATAAAAGAGATAAAATTTACACTGCTTTCCTATAACATACGAATATTTTCACGACGCAAACTTTATCTGTAAGCCCAACCGCTGTTAGTGGCCGTGGTGTGAACACGGCATAACCCGGGGTAAATGTAACATGGGGTTAAGAAAATGCAGTGAAACGAGGCCTCAGGTGACTAACCAGGGTGGGTGGATAGTGTGACCCGGCTTCTTTAGAGTGGATTCAACCGGAACGATTGGGTTTGGCTGTTTACTCGGCCGTAATGGTGATAGTACCGTCAATATTCATAGTATCCGCGTGACGTCACAGAGGCCATGTTGCATGATGGGCTCATGTATGATGTAAGCACAACGTAGAATATGAGGGAAATGTGTTCTAATTGCATCAGTGTTCAGAATTCAAGTTTAAAAGTTTCAGTTTAAGTCTATTCATACTATTCTCATTTAGTAGGTAAATGAGCAAGTATGTATACGATCAACAATCTATAAGTACAATCAAAACGCAAAGAAGGAACAGTAAGGATACCAAAAAATCCTAGGTGATTTGAGCGTGGGAAGTTTCAATTAAAATCTAGTTAAAACTAGGAATACATAAGTTAAAGATCTGGAACAAAGAATAGTAGAATAGTAGGCCTACCAACTTGCCATTCAAAAATAGCCACCTAGGTTGCATGGTTCAATCTGACGTTTCTAAATCAATGCCTTTCTTGTACGCAAAGAAAATATCACGTTTCACTCGTTAAATTCTTGTTTGCCTACTTTTTTTATCTCAGAAAGCAATGCAAATCCAACTTTTATTAATTAGTAAAGCTGTATTTTAATGATCTAACAACAGGTTGTAAAGAAATGCCCCATACAAACACCGATGCACTTTTATCACCTTACATCCATAAACTGGGTTTGATTAAAGTTCTTTTAGAAACTCATTGACCCCGTTAAAAGTAGTTTAATTGAGTCAACGAACTGCAAGAGTAATTTCTTAAGTTCATTCTTTTGTTGGTAAACTTGTAAATTTCTTGATTATAACAATGTTCTACACTCGAAATTTCGACACATTTTAGATCTGTAATACTTGAAACACTGTCGTATTGCTTTCGCGGCCCAAGTCAATAACAAAATTTGGCATTCGGGTAGAGTCAGGTTCATTGTTTGAGTCTTTGAAAGGCTGAAGTTTCGGAGTCCTTGGGCTGAGTTTATTACGGTCCTCTAAATATTCATTGACAACAACGCACAACAATAACATACTGGTGTTCAAATATGTCAATGTTCATTGATGCACAGAATGTCTTCATATATATTCACCTTGATTTTATATTGTGTGCATTGTTCTGCATTGTTGTGATTAGAAGACTGATTGAAACAACTGTTATGCATCACTTTAAAATGGTATATTGGTTTCAACAGTTTTCTCATGGCAACATACTATAATATATCATCAATATGGCTGCCACCCACATAGTTTAGAGGTTGATCTCTCAATCATTAATTAGATTCTGTAAAGTAAAATGAACGACAAATGGTAAATTCGACAAAAGCTTCCTCATCCCCCACCCAATCCTCCTTCCTCCCTCCCTCCCCTGTGTTTGTGGCACGAATTTCGTCTATCCAAAACGAAGTAACAAGATTTTTCTTCAGTAATTACAATTTCATCGTGATTGTTCGCGCATTGTGGGGATGAGCGAGAGAGAGCGAGAGAGAGACAGATTAAACCTGGCCATCAAACGAGGGCTGCGGTATTTAGCGCCGCTCCGGAGCGCTAGGTAGCTGAAACGAGCGGTCCAGATGACGGGCATGGTTTACTGAACGCGTTCTGTTTTTACAACCAACTGGCGGGCTGGCTGACAACCCGCTCTGACTCGTAACCGCGAGGCCGGTGTCACCCAGAGTACACTCGGTGTACACTCGGTGTACACTCAGTGACAGAACGCGCTGGCTTAAAGCTGAGCGGGCGTTATTTTCACATCACTTCGTCATTGTTGTCGATGATAACAAGGATCTTCAAGATAATAACCTAGCGATTAATACAGGAAACTCTCCGTTCTTTTGGCGACACATTTTTTATGACTATCCTGGAAATAATTAACAATACATTTGTATGATTAGCAACCAACAGTAAATACATTTAACGCATACACATATTTACTACGTTTACATACAGGTTTGAAATCGGTTATGGTTTTAAAACTACCATGTAAACGGTTTTGAGTCTAGACAAGTCAACCCCGTTTTGAAACTAGGTTGGCTATAAAAAAACTTTTAAAAATTGTCAATGAAAACATCGCACCCCCCGCCACACATAGACTGGATCCCAACTTGATTCTTGAACTAATAAACTGACTGAAATTCTTTTCACAATGACTCTTTCAAACTCAAATGTAAACCCGTTTTGACTCAAGCCAAACGTTTTCAAAGCTGCATGTAAACGTGGTAATCAACATCTCAAATGTAAACACACATTTTCCCCTCCGTTATAGGCCTTGTGACGTCACGTGAATACTCCCTCACACGATCGTTTTAAATCAAAACAATCAAATCCACCGCCAAGTTTCGTCCGAATTGTTTTTATACACACCCATCACTTTAATCGAACAGTGACGAGTATCATTCGTATTAATCACGTCCAATTAATTAAAGGCGTCCTCACCTCAACAGCAAATCATCATCATCATCATTGAGGTCATTGAATCACTGCCTTCTAATTAAGCGTACATACGAACGATATGATTATTGTCGGGCAACGGTCGGTAATTGGACTCGTATGTAGAAGCCCCATATATGAATGGTTTTGCAATACGTCATGTGATGTGATGTGCCTGGCTTAATTAATAGCATTGCATTGCTTTGTGGAGATCTGTCGCGGGAAATCAATACGAATCAAATGAGAGTTTAGTTAGTTTTTGTGTTAGCCTATGCGGGATTTTGTGTATACAAACGGCCACGTAAAATGGTGTTAGACGACTTTTCAAAAATCATGAATGTAAACAAATTTCGTTGGTAAACAAAAGCTTTTACTACCCCAAAATCTTGATGTGTATGTTATATTAACTTATAATGATATTTGGCTGAAATTGGCAACATACACTTACATATGTGTGCTTATCAATTATCTTAAAACCAAAATGGGGGTCACCGGCCTACTTTTTTGAGTTATTCTGACTTAAAGATTAAGCAATTGCACTAGCTTTGTCGATCCATTGAAACTTTATTTATAATGATATTTGGTTGAAATTGGTCACATACACTATCATATTGTCGTAAGCATGAAAATACTTACGTAGGGCCAACATTATCAATACTTGGATCAAACATCCATTGTTTCCTTTTCCAATCCTTGTTTTATAAATATTTATCCACCTCATGTAAGTAAATTACACCGCGATCACAAAACGTAATGTGAATCATTGACCAGGAAGTGTGAAGTGTTTGAAGCGGCTTTGGGGTGATTAATGCGTACACAGTTGGTTGGCTGAACACCCCCGGTCAAAGGCTGCATGGTCGACACCCTGGGCATAAGTCAGTTACTCACTCACTCTCACTTCTCGCTTGTAAACCAGCTGACATGAACGCCTTTATGATTAGTATTAAGAAGGTTGGGTTGATTACCTTTGTGTTTCAATGAGGTGAGCTTGGACCAACGAGCAATGTGTGTGATTTACCTGGAAACAGAAGAAAACTGAGTAAGTAAGCGATAAAGGGAAATTATTATGGACAAGATTGAGAAAATGAGTTTTTTGTAAGATTTTTTACGATTCCTTTAATATTCATGAAACGATTTAATAATATTCATCGTAAAAGATGCCTAACGATAAAATCGAAATTATCGATAACAGAAAATATGACTGCATTATCGGGCGATAATAGTTTTAAAAACATGTAGCCATCTTTTACAGATTCCGTGATATTACGCCGCCTATCCGAGTGCATAACAATATTACAGCATTCGTTAAACACATCTGACGTGACACTTTTGATAGTAATCACATATTAGGCACGAAGTCGCGTATTTAGGCAGTATTGGTATTGTGACACTACAAAAGCCCGAACAGACGAAATATAATATCTTCACTATCGATAAACGAAATATTATGGAATATCGAATGATAAAATCGATTGTCATACATTGACACATTGACTCACATTGATTGTCGATTACATTGATTGATCTGTTCAAAAAAATATATACACATTTTGTCTACATCCCTACATTTCATGCGTTCGAAGTTCTATGTGTGACCTATATTTCTATAGCTAAACACAAGAATAGATTGACCGTATTTTATAGCAATACACTTGTTAAATTCCACCGTATCGCGTTACTGGGCCTATTGTTAAGACAGACGATTGATGGTCGTTCATTTGTATCATTATCACACATGAGAAATGTGGCCGGACAAAAATACAAATTGCCGGCAATTATTTACCATCATTATTACTGCCACGCTTTGAAAGCGATGGGGAAGTTTAGTTTTGTTCGCGTGGTATTAGAGATGCACAAACCGTACCCTGTATATTGCACATATCATGGGTCTAGGTTGAGCAGTGCGGAAAGGAAATTACTTTCAATTCAGATGGAGCCAAACATCCATAGATATTTACACATTTATGTTAAAAGGGCTCGTCATAGGCCAGTTTAACCAACCTTTTACCTGGTAGTCGGAGATTCACTACAAACAAGCATACATTTTGAAAAATATATCTAAGATAAAACTCAGCATCAAAAGTGTTTAATGATGCGCGGCTAGATAATTAATATCAAGTTCAAAATATATATTCTCTAAATAAAGAGTGTAATATGGATTGTTTTGATAAAGTTAGATACTTGCAATTACACATGAAATGCATTACATTTTTAATATTTTTTGGGGAATACATGAAGATTCTAACAATGGTTACTCCCGCATCATTCCAAAATTTTGATTTAAAATACGTTGGGGCAAATGTATCACTCTTTCAAATTTCTTTGGCTAGTATACTAACTTATTAAAATGCATTATTCCATAACCCAATGAAACCCCGTCATCAACGTTAAAAAACACCCCAACTCAGCGCTTGTGTTTCTCCTGGTTTGCGCGACCATCTGGCCCCAAAGCTTTTAATTAAACGCTCAAAGACATCGAGATAACAGTTTAACACATTTCACCCGGAGCTAAGTTTCTTCTTAATTTATGCACAATCTCTGTCATCCGGATCTTTCATTTAAATGCCGCGTATTATTGTTGAGTCGGGTTATAATATCAACAATTCAAATTTGATACGCTTGGGAACATGACGACGGCGCTTGACGACGGCTCTGACGACGATGACGACGAAGCTTCCATGGTAATTCCCCAAGGGAGGTCGTACCAACAATTGAGCGTCACTGCGCCTTACGGAGATGTGCTAGAGGGGTACAGTTCGGGGTGAGAAATGTGCAACAGAAGCTGCCTCAGCTTCTTATAAGGAAATGGACTCATTGACGGGAAATGTTAGGTCGAGTCTTACAATGCCCTAATAACTACTTATTCGTCGAATAGTTTGTTTTCTCCATGGCAACCACCAATCAAAACCCTTGAAATCTTCCAAATAGCTTAATTGCTAAAAATAACTTTTTTATTAGGAGATTTCACAACACACCGCTACACAATATTTTGAGAGTGATAACAGTCGGGAATGTAGTTTTGTAAGGACTAAAACCTTAGTTATAACAAAATTTCAAGTATTGCAAACATTACGGTTGTCATTAAAGCAGCCAGTAAATGATATCTTTTTCAATAATTGGCTATACAGGAATGCAATGTCTACATTTGTGTACATTTGTGACAAACCTGTTAAAAAAAAATTGTATATGTTAAATTGGTTTTGATTGATTGATATATTAATTTTTTATTTGCAACAGCACCCTGGTTGCATTAGTGATAATTTAATATGTGATTGATGAATGATAAATCAAGAATAAAGAAGGACGTTTAACTTGGTACCAGCACGTAGCCTGCTTCTAACGAAAAGTACAACAGGGAACATCGGCTTATTTTAGTCTTTGTATATTATTAGGTGTTTGTGTGTAGTATTAGGGTGTTTGTTTAGTTGGGAAGGAATGTCCGAGGGCTAATAGGATAGTTTGACTCAAACTTAGCATTTGCCTTTATGACTGAGGAAAACCTCGGAAAAACTTCATTCAGAACTACCGGTTAGAATAGGTATAATGACCCGCGAAATATTGAGTCCGGAACTTACTATGTATCTCCATCCACCAATCAGAAGCTTTGTTTCCGTGAAGAAAACCCGTTAGCCTCCTGATAAATATTTAGCGGTGCATCATAATAACGGGCCATTCTACTTTACAAAGCTCAAATATTGAGCCTTATCCACACACAAACAATAAACATGCATTTAGTTCATTCCACAGCGGTTATGTATTATTGTCGTGTGAGTAAACATATTCTAGGGAACATTTGCCAAATATTCATATCCAACATGGACGAACACGCACCATTAATTCATCCATTTGATTGATTGTAGTGCGTAATGCGTGTACGTGTGCGAGTGTATACTTCATGATACCCCTCGCTGTGAAGTCCAGCTGAACAGCCTAAATAACAGCCGCACCATGAACAATGAACACACACACTAAGGTGTAGCTAACACGAATATACACCGTAGAGGCTCTAAAAGTGATACTAAAAACATAGAAAATAATTACAGACAAAAGCTGAAAAGTTACAAAAAACCCAAAATGTTGATAGAAAAAAGTAATAAAAAAAAGGGGGAAATTGAAAGAAAATTGAAAATCGAATTGGAAAAATTTAATTGGGGGTGACATTGGTATCTACACTGGATTGTGTTGTGAACTATGCAGAGCAATTCTAGCAGATTTTTTTTTTTTTTTACCCGGCACCTCCACCAAAAGTCAAAATATTCTCGTCAATTTCTAAAAACCACTTCAGACGAAACTATTCACCATTCATTTTCTTCAAAGACACCTTGTACTATGATTATAGATATAGTCTTTATATTCAGGCGTGATTAAGGCCAGCTGGGCCTTCTTTTACATCCAAAGAGACTCTAAAAGTGAAGGTAAAAATTCAAAAAAATAATCACAGACGAAAGTTACAAAAAATCCCAAATTTTGATAGAAAAATGTTGTAAAATTGTAAAATTAAGTGTGCCCAAAGTAGTACATAAATATAGCATAGTAGTATATAAATTAATTAAATACAAATTAGTAATGTGATCAAATAAAAACTTTAAATTTATGCACTAACAAAATACTATAATCTCATTCGTCCATCCCATTTATTCACTCATTCATTCAGGTAAGAAGGTGTTGAGAGAGAGAGAGAGAGTGTAAAGCCGAAAGAGCAGACTGAAATAAATCCCCGAAAGTTAGGCGCGAAGACGTCTCGTCTCCCTAACCGCCGACAGATATAGAGACTCGAGTGCAGCTCGAGGCGTAATCAAACGTATAAGTATTTTAATTAAGAGTGAGAAGCACATTTCATCCAACATAATTACGTAGCAGAGCAGTTCCTTTGTCAGAGAGATGAGTGAGTTTGGAAGTATCCTCCCCTCCCCCCCTCCCCCCCTCCTTCCCCACACCCTTCAAAGCAAATGTCAGAAATGTGAAATTCCTAAGGTACGAAAAGTATCCTCTATTGTATCTGCAAGACTTATTGATTAAACAATACATACTTTTTTTTACAAATTTTATGAGTATTTAAAAAAATTTAAATTTTATCAATTTTTTTGGCGACTTTTTCCTGTAAAATTACTTTTAATTGAAGATATATATGAGTTAATAATTTAGAATCTAAGGCTGTAAAGGACGCTATCAACTTATTTGCTATTCATTAGGTTAACGCACTTTTCCAACATTTCTTAAGGAAGATTGGACAAATTTACAACAATGGGTACGATTAATAAGGATATCTAACAATGTAGATTTGTTTGTTGCAACATATCACTTTATGTCTTATCAAAACTGATGTCTACTCATGAATCTGCCTTCATCAACATCACTGATATACATATACTTTTCATTAATTCTGCGTATGCTGAGCGTAGGCAGGCAAAGCATTCACACACATCCCTCACGTGTTTGTGATGTAAGTTTTATCTTTTGATCAAAAAATTCAAATTCGTTTTTTACCCTCATCAAAGTCCCAATTAACGTTAACTAATACTAGCCCGCGTTTCTATGTGGGGTCTACACATGATAATGAAAGTTAAGTATGAATATAGGGTCGATATCTTTAACTAAACTTCACTGCCTGGAATAGACGTTATTCATACACAATGTATGATGATGGACAGTTCAATTAGCTATAGTAATTATTCTCAGTAAATATTTATGATCAAAAAGAGTCAAACGATAAGCAAACACAAAAGTAATTGCATATTTTAAATGGTCGTTATATGCAATTTGTATGTTTTTTAGTATTACACACAAAAACTGGTCTAAAGATCCAAGTTATAGTTCATTAATATGCATGCAGTCTTTTATAATTTAAGTGATACTTGTCTAGAGAAATGTATTTCATAAAAGCTCTTTATATGGTTAATTACGATTATGAAAACAGCCATGTGGCCGTCTTTCGTTTCAGACAAAACAGCAGGCAGAATGTTGAATACATTTAGATGTAAGAATTATATATGTAGCCTTGGTTTTGTTATAATAATATATTATATTTAATTCCATAATTAATTATTTCGATGTAATATTATTATGTATGTATTTTAACAAGATTGGATTGAAAAAAAGGTCATATTGGCCTGAATCCCGCCTTTAATAAAGACTTTACAATTTACATCAATCAATCAATCTCTTTCTAAAAAAGTTTTAAGATAATGGGAGAAGAGTGGTGTGGTAGCACTCATTGCCTGGATACGCCACTGTCATCAAAACACCCTTACACTCCTACACCCCCCCTCCTAATACGTTCATTTATTAACTTACTACTACCCTACCAACCAACTTATACGAGCGACTTGTCAACGTGAATAGCTTCTCGATCATTTTGAATAATTATCTGTTGCCACGAGATGAAATTCAGCTCCAAAGACAGAACTAACATCGAACACACTCGATCGTTTAAAAGCCAAATTGTAAATAATACTGGCAAGTTTTCGTACACGCAAGGGTCTGGTTGAATGAATATATATCAAAGTAGGTTGCTTGCTTTCAGTGGGATGTTGATTATCTTTCAACTTGATTTATACGAACAATTAGATTCGAGAAAGTTTGTATCAATCTGTCAGAAATGAAATTCGCAAAGGAAAGTTTTCGCAACTCTGGTCGCGTTTTCGTTGAGTATTGTACGAGGTGAAAACGTTGGCTGCGTCTTACTATCGTACACAAATGGTTATTTTTTAAACTTTCTAATTAACTTTTTTTTGAAATCAGGTGCTTCGAACCAAGACGCTGTGATACCTTAAACATGAATAATAATGCGAATAATACACGAAGATATCTTTTCTATAATACTACTTTTGCCTTTATTACATACAATCCTTCCAAATGGAAATGTAATTTTAAAATCATATTCTATAAATCGGTGAGAAAAATGAATCTGTTCCACCTTCATATTGTCCTTGAACCACTTGAGACTTCCTTAGTTTGACGCTTCCCTTCTATCGTTATGTGACTTCCCCTGACCCCCGTGACAATCCGACAAAATCATATATTTATTCATATATTATATCATTTATAATCAGTCATAATTGTTATGCTGGCTGCGGGCACATAACTAGGGGGTGGCGCTTCAAACTAAACATATTTGCACTATACTACTGTACATTAATCCTCTTGGAAAGTCTCTCTCATAATGAAATCCTGCGTGTCCTAGTGATAGCTAGCGTAGAACGTACTGTTTGCCTAAAGGACTAGTTTGTTTAATACACACGCTTCACATCTGACTCGTTTGTCTTGTGGTTGGTATGTATCACAATTCGTCACGTCTCATAAGTTGGTCCCACTGTTTGCCAATACTCGTTCAACTTCATATACTCGACTGGTTTCGACAGCTGCCAATGTGTATATATATATACATTGCACCGTGAACACAAAACCTTTTATTAACACCTGATAAAACAGGGTTTAAATGAAGAGTTGTTGAGTGGAGGTGAGCAAGAAGCTTTGTTTCGGAAATATAAAGTTATGTAACGCATACACTGTCGGAAAAATGTCAACCAATAATGGTTACTGAACATTTTTATAAAAGTATTTCAGAATTAGGCAGATTATTTTTCTTTATCGTCCTCGTTGGTAAATCCATTTTTTTTTTAACTTAATGGATAAAACATTGCGCAAATAAATACATTTATTGATAAGCATGGAACGAAGAAACCCATAATTCTTCCTCATACATAATTATTTTTAAATATTGATGCTTTTTATTTGTATATTATCTTCATTTTGTCTTTAATGTTATATTTACAATTATCCACATTTTCTTATATATTTTAAACTTGATACCTTTTTACTTTCCCTTCGCAACCAGATAGAAACATACTCCTTAAAATGGCAAAAGAAAGTAAAAGTGTTACTCTACTCAATGAAACAGGAATCACACACTCACTCAGGCTGTGAAATACGCACAACTATTGAGATTGCATCAACCCCCCCCCCCTCCCTCCCCTTCCCCCCCCCCCCCAAATATCGCAGCTTTCTATCGGAGCCGTTTCGTTTTATGAAACCGTTTCCCACCATCATAGTTACGTAACCCAATTCCGCGACCCCTTTCACGCGTTGTGCGTGGCGTCATTTCCAATTGCCCGTCATGTTGGCACCCCCGTCGCGGTAGCCATGACGACCATACTAACGGTATTACCAACTGATCGACGAAACAGCCAATGGGGGTTCTGCTTCTGCTCAGGGCATCCAACTGTTGAAACGTTTCGAAGGTGGAAATATTATTTTTCTTGTACGACGGCGTAACTAGATTGTGTGCGTTTGTTAGGTTCTTTTGTTTTGTTGTGTTGGTTTAGGCGCGAGTATGCAAAGAAGTGAGGTGTGTTTTATTTATTTATTCTGTTTCCCAAACAGTTTTTCTTTTGCTAAATATAATAATAAAAACTCTTCTTTCTAAAAGAAAACAGACAAACAGAAAGACATAGACGAGTTGTTAGAAAATGGAAAAAGATAATAGACGGACTGACTGACTGACTGACTGACTGACTGACTGACTGACTGACTGACTGACTGACTGACTGACTGACTGACTGACTGACTGACTGACTGACTGACTGACTGACTGACTGACTGACTGACTGACTGACTGACTGACTGACTGACTGACTGACTGACTGACTGACTGACTGACTGACTGACTGACTGACTGATACAAGGATCCAGCTACTTGCTGTGCGCAACAGTTACTCCCAAACGACTCCATACTGCTAATGGATTGAGAGTAGGCTAACACAATTAAACATGGCGGCCCGGGAACTTTTACATTACCAAGGTGCGTAAAAAACTAAAAATGCGTCTCGTTTCGACTCCGTATCAGACAAGTGAACAGAGCCAAAGCTTTCTAGCAATCATTTGGAGCAGTCACTCATCTATACGATCAAATTAAGATTGTGAAATATACACAATTAAACTATACTATACAAAACAACTGTCAACAATATCAATATAGTTATAAAACACTGTTTATTGTATGCCAACATTTATTCCATAGTTGTAAAACGTCATAGGCATCATTTGTATCAATGCTTAAACAACTTGTACGTTCGATATGATTGTGAATCCATGCCTAGAAATTTTGGGAAAAAATTAAGTAGGTAAAGGGTTTGATTCTTCTTTTTTTCTGTCATTTTTTAACACTCTTTGGTTTTTCACAGGAAATCCGCCATCCATTTGCAAATGAAACTCTACCTTATCCACTCTCCAATATATTTTACTGCACCGATCAGCAGAAATGTTCGCTTGAAAGTCCGGCCACGTTCGGCCAGCGTCTAGACGCCACTAGGACACATTTTCTCTCTTATCTACTCGGAGCAGTTTAGTCTCTATCTACACCATTAAGTCGTCTGTTCCCCAGCGTCCCTTTAAATCAGTATCAAGCCATACAACCAGTCATGTGATTATTTTTCCTGTTATATTTCACCCCTTTTACAGCCCATTAAAAAACCATTATAAGGTTTTCCAATCTGGCGGGTTGCGCTAAGCGAATTACTCGCTCTCATGTACAAAGCACAACACCACCATGCCGTGTTTTTAATATTTAATATTATTACATTTCGCTTTTGCACTTTTTTAAAACAAAAATAATTTCGTGGAGCAGATTAAAAGACAAAAACAATTTTACATGGTCGGTTCCCGCCGACGCGAAATTTATGACGTTTAACAGTTGTGAAGGAAAACATTTTCCTCGCCGAGTTTTCGAATCAGAGTTGGAAGAGTAATCCTGGTTTTGTTGTGAATATAATGATTCGTACACTCTCAATTTGAAATAGATTGATTGGATTGGATTGGAGATTGGATTCGATTCGATTCGATTTAGCTAGATTGAACTGAACTGAACTGAACTGAACTGAACTGAACTGAACTGAACTCAGCTGAACTGAACTGAACTGAACTGAACTGAACTGAACTGAACTGAACTGAACTGAACTGAACTGAACTGAACTGAACTGAACTGAACTGAACTGAACTGAACTGAACTGAACTGAACTGAACTGAACTCAACTGAACTGAACTGAACTGAACTGAACTCAACTGAACTGAACTCAACTGAACTGAACTCAACTCAACTGAAATGAACTGATCTGATCTGAACTGAACCGAACTATTTCTACTCATAAACCTATCGATTATGATCACAATAACAGAAAATATGTACAGACGAAATGAAAAAAGCAATCAGTCCATGCACACGTCAACATTCAAAGTATCAGTTTCATTACGATCTACTTTCAAAGCTTTTACCACCTCTACTCTAGTGTCACATCGAAGCTTAAATTTAACTAAAAAGCTCTTAGCGACAAATATGTCCGTGTAAAGCAGTTTTGTCTGAAATCATTGTTCAATATTAAATTACACCTCTCTTCTCGACTGAGCTCTTTGATGTCACGACGAGTGCTTTGGTAAAGTGGATGTGCGCTCTACCAAGCGGAGGAAATAAAAGTCTATATATTTAATAAAAAAAAGGTATGCGCTGTGATACCCACATATCATGGTTCAATACTTTCGTCAAACTTATTGAATTAAAGGACAAAAAAGTATCAATTTATGGAAGCTATATTGTTGCAGTTTTTTACCAAACTGTTTTTGATTAGCTTTTGTTCTTGAATTCAATAAGTTTGACGGAAGTATTGAGTCGTGTAATGTCGGCATGAAACACACTGGTACTAAGTATGGTGCTGAATAGTTATTTGGTTTGAACACCAAATAATCAATTTCAAATCAAATCTTAATTCAATCCGTGTATAATTTAGAAAAGCAGTCTAATTTTTATACATAATATCTATTGTGAATAGCCTTGCAAATTCATTCAAGCTTTACATAACATATTGTCTGTATTGATAGAGACCGCGAACCCTATCTAACGTGTACGTGTTATGTCACCAGCTTTTAAATGCAAACAATGTGAATGATAGTGCATAGCTAACATGCATGCGTAAATACCAATACATAGTTCTAGCCAAAATCACATTTTTACTGGATAAACTTCAATACAGTCCCGACCACAAGTATGCAACATTCCGTCCTTTGGTTAAACACAACAATTTGTAATAAATTCTAAAATTACTACATTGGGCAGAAAACAAAACGATTTATGCAAAACATACAAAGGACGAACCATGTTGTACTTTTTACATGAGAGCCACATCACAAATTAATGACATTATCTCATCTTTCTCTACTGATCATGCAACAAATAAATATTACCCAGACAATATCTGGACAGTATAGGGTGGCAAAACTTTTGGCCGGCCAACTGACATCAAGATTGCGGCTACTTAACTTTCATGGGCCACCCATCGCACTAGATTGTGGAGGCGACAGCAGCGGTCATGAATAAGCGATGCTCGACCTTTGAGTATAACGCCACTCACACCTAGTAGAGGCCCAACACCAACGGTAAATCTGAGTACGAATTAATGCCGTTTTTCAATTCCATTCGGGGAATACATAACAAAATACTGTCTATGGGCGGGATGCATACATCTCCACTCAAAGTGCGACCTCAAGATAAGTCGCGATATCGCACTTATTCCCAAATAAGCGTTTTTTCAACAATGCAAAAGTAAACATTCGCAGTGCGTGCGACATCAATAAAGCTGATAATACAATTTATAAATGGTCCTCTAGTCTTGTCAGTTCTGCACTGTGTAAGACCTGCAGTACGTGCAACATAAAGCAGAGTAGCTTTTTATAAATAGTCCTAACAATTCTGCATTGTGTGAGTGCTGCAGTATACTTGCGACATCCAATGAACCGGAGCGACACTTTATAAATTGTCCTCCGCTCCCTATGAACACAAGTCCGTGAAAGTGGCTGATTGTTTAGCGGAAAATCAGTCGCCGATCGCCGTGCGATCTCTGCCTCCTCCCCTCCTCTGCCCCCCCCCCCCCCCCCCCACCTCCCCCGGGCCAGACGTCTCCAGTCGATTCGACCCGACATATACATTATCGCGCGAGGCAACGCCGAACATTGGAAGTCGGACGCAATTTTTGTTTCGGACAGTTATTCGAATAAAAGGTTTCTTTTTTTATGAAACGGTTGGTTGGTTGGATTGTCTGCAACTGTGGGTGACGTTGAATTTACTGCGTTTTTACGACCCGGACAGTGACAGTTAGAGCAACAGTTAAAAGTACCACTGAAGATTACTACGATGGTATTGCGGCTTTGTTTCATCTTTGGGCAGTGTTGGTTCTAAGATGATGAGTAGGTGATGTATAAAAGAAACATAAGCGAAATAATAAACCAGAGAATAATTAATAGAAAGAGATATCGTATAGTATAAGAGCAGAAAGTATAATGTACCCATAAAGACGTTAACAGTGGCATTAGCTGAAACCATACCTACTTGTTGATACCATATTTTGATACGTGTGTAGACAATAAAGAGAATAATATTTAAAGTTGTTACAAACAACTATTACTTTTTTTGTCACGCAGGAGGTAATTAATTAATTAAAGTAACTCAAAGGGAAACACAAGTTATTGCTGGACCATATATATTTAAAGATAATCTAAGAAGCATAGTTTATGCAAACAAACGATAATTTAAGTTTTGGAAGATGTTTTTAATAATAGTTATGGCTACTATAAAATAAATGTACTTTTGAATAAGGCTTGTATACAAAGAATGGGAGTGAGCATGGTTTTGAATTTTTGTCTTTTGAAAAATGAGTGCATGACATTGGACAACCTCTAAAATTGTCTCCAATCCTTTTGCCAAGCCCAACCTATACGCACACGCACACGCACAAGCTCATTTTACAAACAACTTGTCGGCCAAAGCGATGTCAGCGGAAAGGATGATCAAAGTAGCTCGTGAACTCGCAAAATACGATCGTCTTTCTCATGAATATTGAATCTTTTGAGACAAGAATTTTTATTTACGAAACTCATATAGAAAGTTTTAGAATGTGTAAACATGTAACGAACTCTCTTCGTCTTTAAAGTTTCGAATATGAATTTTGAGAAGAGAACTTGTGAAGATGCCACTTCGTGTATGAGAGAGGGAGGGAGGGGGGGGGGGGAGGGAAAGGGGGGGAGGGAGACGGCAACAAAAACGTGATCACCCTCTCGCTATCAATTTCATGAAGTATTATCATTTTTTACGCGGTTAGATCATGTAAAAAATATATTAAAGCACATTTAAAACTACATTTAACTACAAGGACTATTACCAAAAACATACTTACACCTAGCAATATTTAGTAGACTACTAACTTGTGTTCACCATGGCAACAACTAATAGGAATGCTGGATTTCATGGATAAAACAAGAAAGTAACTTACTAAATACTTCATAATTCAAGCTATAGGTTTTTAAATACGGCTGTATTCGGAACAATTTTTCCACATTTTCCCATATTGTTGCAATGGGATGACCTGTCCAGTTGAACACAGCTAGATAGATCCGGCCATAACGTTCGCGTCATATTTATAAGGACCCCTCGTAGCGCATTCAAGGCCCGTTTGCTGGAACGGAAATCGACATCCCCCCCCCTCCCCCCCTCTTCTCATACTCCCCTCCAATCGCGCTTTGAGTTGATCCATGTGCCGATCACATAGCTACGTGAACAAGTCTCGACACGTTCCCAATCTACAGGTTGTGAGTCAACAAACAGGGGGTGTGGGGGGAAGGGGGTAAACAAACATGAACTCTTCCTTTCACGTTTAGTTCTCTAGTAAGTGGGTAAAAGAGAAAATCATATTTTTCTATAGTTGTTAATCCGGGGGACATTTCTCACAGTACAGTACTGAACAACAGAGACTGTGTTCGGTGGGGTTATTACAGATACTGGCAGAAGCCATTTTGGATATTAACTAAGAAGATAAGGTTACACATTTTCTGGTACAATATTAATAATATTAAAAAATATTTTCTATAGCGATTATTATGTTATTCAAACAATCGTGATAAAAGTATGAATTTCTCGATTACAGATTTATATTTGTATAACCAGGTACCGATGTTTAGGACCTTTAAAAGTGAGGAATAGGCAGGAAAATAGTAAATTATAAGATAGACATTTCCATACAAATTAAAGTAAAGCTATTTTTGGCATCAGTTACATTTCAAACAGTTTTTTATCCATTCATTTAGCAATAGAAAAAGAAGATGTCAGAAACATCAGTTCCCTCTAAATCACAAATACACTCAGAAGTGAAGATTTTTAGGTTCGCTCTATTTTGTAAATTTTCACTTTATTAATAGACATTCGAAATTAAATGTTTATTTTTCAACCGAGGTAGATCGCATGAAACCTAACACGTCCGCTATCATTGCCTGCGCCTCGTGTTTATGGCAGTGGGGTTCTTCAAGTATCCTCACGCACTGGTTTTATGATCTTATCATTGTTATCACTCTCATCAGCTGTTTGATTTGAGACATTTTGTTTTGTTTTCTCTGCCAGTATTTCATTTTTGCACATGTGTTATCTTTGGTTATCTGCTGCACGTATTACAATATATAACACACTTTTGTATTGACACATTTCAAAATTAAACAAGAACTTTTGAAAGGTGAAATATTTCTTCGAAGACAGAATCATTCATAAGAGCTTATTCCCTCGCGGATAACATATTTAGTTTCATTTTTTAACAACAGATTCCGTGCTTCAAATGCAAATCCTACCTCGGTAATAGATTAAGAGTTTTTATCTTCAAATAATATATCACCTATTTACCGTCTCGACTAGCATCGTTACGAAACTACGCGATATCAATGGGCATCATAATTCCATTCAAATCGCCACCGTATATAGAATACACACATCATGTTTACCACGTACTGTACTGATAATACAGTGTTGTCAGATCTATCCGCTAGGCTGGGTTAATGATGTGTTTTAATAATGTTGACTTAACGGCTTTGAGTGCAGTGACGGGGTAGTTGTTTGAGCACGTCACATTGAATTGCATCGAGCTAGCAACATTCAACATCCATTTACCGGTCGACGCACTCAATCTAGTTCAAACGTTATTGAGACCATATAAATGTTGATACTAATAGAGGTGGCTCAGTGGTGAGACGCGAGACTAGTATGGAAGGTCGCCGGTTCGATACTGCCCAACGGCAATCCTGACTGAATGTTTATTTCGAGGCTTTCCACGGTCAAAAGGGGAATCCGTTTAGTCTAGAATGTTTTGACGACTAAGACGATTTTTAAAAATAATTATGAGTGTAAACATGTTTAAATTAGAATGAATTTTTCTCACTAATGAATACCGAAACGCAAACCTTTTGTGATATTTTTATTTTTATTATATTTTTGGGAAAGTACAGGTTTAAACCATGGACTTTATTATGTCACTGTTTTAAAAATGGTTTTCTAAAAAAATAAAGTAAACTCCAATAGGTATAAGATTCTTTTTATCAGATGTGTAAGATTAATTCATAAGTAACGTTATTTACATAACTATGGCATCACATGCCGTTTCAGCGGAAAAAAACAATGTGTTAAACTGTGTGAATAAATCGAAAAATAACTCTTTACGTTCAACATTTCAGAATTCTGCCACTAGTGTTTGTAGAAAAAATCCCTTTTGTAGTTTATAAATATGAATCAATATTAAAATTTGAGTATTCCCTAACCCAGCAGAGCTTTATGTTTTTTTGTTTCTTTTCAACAAAACTAACATTGATTCAATGTTTTCTGGGCGATTCTATGTATACAATTAAAACAATGTCAACATTAAGGGCATTCACGTTACTTTTTGTATAATAACCCCGCAGAAACCACCCTTTAAAATGCTTCTATTCTAAACCCATCCATTCAACAAAAATAAAACAACGAATCGTATAACTTTATTTCACATTGTGAGGGTGCTTTACTCGGACAATGGATTCCACAGGTATTGTTCTGTGTTCTGTTATACCTGTTGATCTGGGAGTTGGAGCAGAGTAGACAATCATTCAAATGTTTTGCGGTTTTTCTTTCAAGCAGATGTTTTGGCCTCCCTCCCTCATATTTAGTTGCGAAAAAGAAACTAACACCATATTAGACACCCCAACTCAACGCTGATGACATAAACAGCGAAACATGTTTCCCTAACTAACTACTTGCTTGTGGTTCATCTGGACATAAACTCAGTACGAGTAAATGTTAAGAGTGGGAATGTACTAGTTTTTTTTTTTTTATGTGTGCGCACAACATAAAAATTAAGGTTTACTGTTGACATTGAAAGCACAATTTTGCAAGAAATACTTTCTGGTGAAGACAATTTGTATCGTGATTAAAATACAAACTTTGCTTTACACCGTGGAATATTTTAATACAATTACATTTATTAGAATTCGGCAGATAATTTTTTTCATCCATCAGTATGGCAACCGTATTTATACGAGTGGACCAATACAATCCTTACCAAAGCCGTTATAGCTAATGTACTGCAAATAATAATTTATGACATGATCCAAGTATGTGTTTTAGCAGCAATAAAAATAGTTTATCACCAACTTGTATTTCTTACGAAACTATGTTTGCCGTAAAGTGGATTAAAGTATTAACACTACCGTCAGTACAAGTAAGCCGCTAAAAGAAATAAGAAATAAAAAAGTAGTGAGAAATTGTTTTAATTCAAAAGTTTGGTAATTCCGTTAAAGAATGTTCTCCAGCAGTTGGTATGGTTCACGTGGTCAGACAATGTTCTACTAGTTTTTAACACCACCGTAAGGTAAAATGTTAGCACGTTTCTCTAGTCAGAGAATACGAAATAGATCTTTAAGTACAAAATAAGTTTTTAAAATTGTTGGAGTGAATATAGTTATGCTTTTAAATAACTAACAGTAATAACATTCATAACACATGAATGAAGGACAAAAAGCTATCTTTGAAATAAAATATATCGCAAACATGTTCTTGACTTGAATACAAATGTACTTCCAATGATAAATGTTGAAACAATCTTAATCACTCAGCGAACATTAACGTACGATGTTCTTTTAAGCAATGTTGAACGGAAAAAATAAATTATTCTCTTCTTCTCCCCTTTTTACCAGAGAATTAATGGTATTCGCACTTTTAAGAACCCCTTCCCCCCTCTCCCCCCTCATCCTACCCCACAAAAACTGCAAATCTCCTCTAGGGCGGAAATTAACATTTAATCGTTTGTCACAATTACAAATGGCTTCTGCTTGAATGGCGGCAACAAATTCATAAAAATAAACAGTTTTGACTTTCGTTCGAGTGAAACGAGAATATTTTTGTAAGAGTTTTTCAAATCCTCTTTATGGTGATTTGTCTAAATCAATCTTCAACCATTGTAATTTGTAATACAGCTTTACTAACGTACGGATAACAGATATGTTTTCAAGATTTACTAACGTATGTATATGTTTTCAAATATTGTGAGTAATTAAATTAAAATTGTGTTGCTCGGTGGTCTTGTAGGTGTATGGGATCGACTCCTGGTACGAGCTGCGGTTTTCAACTTCAGAAATTTACCCAAATATATGTATATAAACGGTACCGGTATGTGTAAACGATTCCTTTATAACCGTCACATCAACGAGCAATATAATAAATGGTATAATGTCCCTCACTGAAAATCTGTTCTTGCAACAAAGTGGGTATAAATTAAATAAAATGTACTTTTTGAAACATCTAGAGTTACACACAGGCTGTACAAGAAATCAAGAACAGTATTAATACTTTTATAACTTACGAAAATGTCACAAGTTTCAGCTAGTTGGAAGTTGCTTAAGCTACCCAATTTTTCTCCTATGCATTTCAAGGATAATTTGAAACAGCAAGAATGTTTTTAGTCACCTTAACAAATAAAATTCATAAAACGATATTTGGCCATCCTTTAAAGTCCAAATGCAAAATAAATAGATTTACTCGATTAATGAAAAAGTGCTTTTTACGGTAGAAATATACGTCCAATAAAGAATTGTTCTAATCATGATTAGATTTAAGCTTGAAGTTTGCTCAATATTATAACGATATGAATATTTGAATACATTTAATGATTTATTTTACTGTATATTATTCAAGAAGGTACAAATAATATTTAATTTAGAGATTTTAAAAGAACAATCATTTAAGAAATCGCAAGATGAAAATACAACTTACCTCTCTGTGTGAATTTTGCTCAACTGAGATTAGAAATGTTAGTATACGTACGTGATGTCATAAGACTTAATCTGGTAGCTGATGAGAGTGATAACAATGATAAGACCATAAAACCAGTGCGTGAGGATACTTGAAGAAACCCACTGCCATAAACACGAGGCTCAGGCAATGATAGCGGACGTGTTAGGGCTTGATACACTTTACCTCGGTTGAAAAATGTAAATTTAATTTCGTATATCTATTAATAAAACGAATGCTTACAAAACTATGGAAATTTAGACAGTAGCTCATCTAAACCTCTACACTTATGAGTGTATTCGTGATAGAGAGGGGACTGATGTTTATGACATCTTCTTTTTCTATTGCTAAATGAATGGATAAAAAACTGTTTTAAATGTAACTGATACCAAAAATACGTATACTTAAATTTGCCTTGAAATATCTATCCCATAATTTTTATTACTAAGATTAAGATAATGTTTTGGGATTTAATTATAGCGTACTAATTGTACTATTTTTGTAATATAATCCTAACGGATACAGAACGCTAGAGTGTGAGTGTAATGTCGAGGTTGCTATATTATCGGGCCGAGCATAATATGCAATGTGTTGTTTGCCTCTTTCACTATCTCTCAAAACACCTAGAGTAGTCGAATACTGTAACGTGGGAGGAGTCTGATATGTTTGGGGAATGGGGAGCGGGACGAGGCATTGCCAGCCGACGATGCATCAACAAATGAGTATACAGCCAGTTAAATATATATTACCCTCACGAAACATTACTTGAAATAAGGAAAATTGAAATATAATTTCCAAAGGTCTTTTTCTGTTTGTTTTTTTACGATCTTTTTGGTCTTCGTTTGTACTATTTTACTGCCTATTTCTCATTTTTAAAGGTCCTAAACATCGGCACCTGGTGATACAAATATAAATGTGTATTTTATAAATACATATATTATTAACACGATTGTTTGGATGATATAATAATCACTATACACAGTAATTTTAAATATAATTAATATTGTACCAGAAAATGTATACCTAACCTTATCTCGTCCGTAAATATCCAAAATGGCTTCTGCCAGTCTCTCTGATAACCCCACCCTACACAGTTCCTGTTGTTCAGTACTGTACTTGTGAGAAATGTGTAACATCAACACGCTCTCCCCCCACATATAATAGTTTCCAACTCGACCACTGGAGCAATGACGTGTCACCCAACATAGTTTCTTGTTCACGTACTGTACTGTGAGAAATGTGTACCATCCCCCCCCCCCCCCCCCCTATAGTACTCGACCACTGGAGCAACGACGTGGTATGTCGGACCCTTGATCTACTTACGTCAGCGTGTACACGTCAGCTGTCTTAATGAATAGAATGCAAGAAAGTAGGGCAACAAGTCTGCAAGACAAAAACACGACTAGCTCTAAAGTCAGACAAGGAAAGAGAAGAAATATGTTTTCCAGCGAAGAACGAAGATTCTAGAACATTCTAATTTAAAAGACTCGTTTACCTGTTTGAATTTCTCAGGAACATGATACGCTAATTATAAAGAATGCTTGAGGGACGTAAAGAAACGAGAATCATCAGCGTCATCATTAAGAATTGAAACAAGGTAGTTCAAATTTAGGTTAAGAACATGATACATAATAAGGGTAATAATATCTTTATTACAATACGATACACACAATGTTTTTCATAGAAGCTAAAAGACACAATATGACCGATTTAAAAATGATTAAGTATTCATAAACTCTAAAGGCAAAAAAAACTCTAATTAAATTTAGGTTGTAAAAAAGATTAAATTTTCAAACGTATGAATCTATATAAAACACGAAATTCACATGGTTTTTCAGAAAAGCTAAATGGCACGCATGACCTAGCTTCGAATGAGGAATTTACCCAAACATAAAAAAGCAAAGAAACTAGAGCTAAACTTGTTATTCAAATCTTAATATTTAGTAAGAAAGTCGTGAAGATATTTAAAATACGAAACCAACCATATTTATTTGAGAAGCTGAAATATAATAATTCTAATGTGGATTCAATTCCATTACTTCTTGGCTTAGTAATAAGTAAACGGTGACATTGGAGCCGTCCTAGCAACGAAGCACTCAATAAATTCAAAGTTGTTCTGAATCGGCCTTGTTGATTCTGGCATTTGTCCGCAGGTGTTCGCACTGTCCAATCACTGATTCATATGTTTCGTATTTGAAATATCGATCTTTGATTGGTTATCGCTCACTCGTCGATGGTGTTCGAAGCCTACAGGGTTGGTTTAGTCGCTTTAAATTAAAGTCCCCCACTGCAAATCAGTTTAATTACTGAGTGGGTAGACTCTAAATGTGAATTTATTTATTTTTATTTATTTAATCACTGACCCATTTAAACTTGTGAGGATGATTAATTATTACCCTAAGTACAAAGAAGGTCATAACAGAAACAAGAACTATATTTAGGAAGAAAGCATGAAACTTTTTAAGCGATATTAAAAAGAAGTTACACCTACAATATATTTTCTCAGAGTATTCGGGTTAATATGAACGTTCTTCATTACATAAATGCATATGCGTCCAAGTATAAAGACAGATTACCACAAAAAATACATAAAAGCTAAAAGCTGGTATGATACGGCACTAATTATAATTTATAAAATTACTCCGCAACCACAAACTAAACTAGCAAAAACCACTTTAGGTTGAGACATATACGAGAGTCATAAATTTCATTTAGGAATAAAATCCGCAGCGATAAAAATGAAGATATATAGGTTGTGTCTCAACTTGACTTCATTATAATTAGATGCATTAAACTACGGGACAGTCTTAATGGGTGGTTAAATAGCGTGTACCACCGCGTGCCACTGTGTGCCACTTGGGAGTGCCGTATTGGCGCTCGTTTAAGATACAATGCGAGGGAAACAAGCGCTTTTTATGCACTGGTCAAGTGGACTTTGTTTTTTGAGGAATTAGGGGGGGGGATAGTCCTAGTTTTACAATCATCGATGAACAAATGATTTCTGACACGATTTCCCGAAGTATTTAGTAGGGAATGGATGGGTAGAATTTTGTATATATGACAAATCAAGACTAAGAACCCTATGTATAGTTCTGGAAAAGAGATCTGGATAAACCACGGAATCAAAAATCTTACGTATAGGCCCTACTTCACTAGACATATTCCTTACAATCCCGTATTCATAGTTGTCCCCTACTCATAGGGGCGCCTGTTGTTGCCAGGTAACAGTTTAATGCATGTTATTTCCCATATAGGATACAAATCCTAGCAACACCGGGCAACCCCAGGGGTAGGGAACGACAATGAATTCCAGCCGGGGGAGCGAGAAGTAATCCAGATTTTGTGACCCTGAATCATACGATGCGTTTCTTTAGTTTCTGAAATTTCCTAAAGAAGAACTAAAGACTCGTGAAATACGAACCACAAAGAGGCGTAAAGAGAGTAGGTATCCAAGAAGCACTATAACCAAGAAGAAAGAAAGAAAGAAGAATCAAGAATCAATTAACAAAAACAAACTAATTTTGAATCAAGAAGGAAGAAACGATGATTTATTGATTAATGGGGCTTAACGTCTCATATTTTTGCAACAATGGCTAATCGAGACGATGAGCGGGTGATAATGAAGATGAGAAAGATGATGATGAAGAATAAAGCCACATCTGAATCAGATCCATTGTACGTCGCGTGGGTCGTCATACGGGAGTCCAGCAAGGGTGGGCAGGGCCAAGTGGGAGGAGAAATATTCAGTGGGACAGTGGGGGGGGGGGAAAGGGACAGGGTCTCCTTTTGTCGCCTCTTACGACTAGCAGAGTCACTCTGGGCCTATTCCACGCCGGGCCGAGACGGGTCCGGGAGAAACGAAAAACCCCTCCACCAAGGACCATGAAATCGAGAGAAACACCAACAATGTCGATCCTTCTCTCATCTCAGACTATTATTAATCAAGTGAGGTTGTTACGGAATACGGGTTCTAGGTCGCGCAGGCTTCGCTCTAGCCGGGTGTTTCTACATAGCGCGTTGTGCTCTAGCATAATATCACGGCCGGAAGGGGAATTGATGCTTCATCTCGGAGTAGGTGTGGTGGGGGGGGGGGAGGGGGAGGGGGAGGGATTCACGGGGCAAACGGGAGCGAGAGAAATAATTACGTTAAAATCAGCCTCATCATCAGGGATATCAAAGAAAACGTTAAGACAATTGTGTACGCCGAAGTAAACTTATGCCGAGGTGATTAAAGGGGGGCGATGTGCTGGAGAGAGAGCGAGGGGGATAGAGGGGCGGGGGGGGGGGGGGTGAGGGGGGTAACAAAGGAATACAAAGATTCAAATATATGCTGATGATATGGTTATAATTATATCACCTTATATTAATCATTTTGTGAGTGCACCCCACACCATCTTTACATGACGTGCATCTTCAGGTGAAATAAATAGGTGTACGGACACAACTAGTTTGAAAAACGTAAGAATGTAAGATATTCGTTTGTGTTTTTAACACGACATCCAATAACCAAGCTTTGCAATTATGCAGGGCTAGATATTATCAAGATCTGTATTTGTATAAAAACAGAAATTGCATATTTTTTTTTTCTAAAGTAAGACAATTTAATTAATAACTCAAATGGTCAAGTTTGATCAAAATGTAGCCTAATAATTTTAAATCCTTTTTTTGAGAATATCCATTCTTCTTGATCATGTCTATCCCACAATAATTACAAAATCCAGAGAGTAAATACCACTTTAAAGCCACGAACAAAAACACATAAAATCCTTAAATTTTTCAACGACCGTGTCGAGCAATTTAATGATTGATAGTTTTATAACTTAAAAGTTAACAAAACCCCATGTTTTATCGTAAATCGAGACCATGTGAACCGACCTAATACATCATTAGCCTGAATTACCCGACCAACATGAGCAACGAACCATAAAAAGCGGCGTGTGATTATATTCGCGTCAGCCCTTCTATCTATCAATGTAGTATTAACCAACCCAAGTCATTAGCTCTGTAAATATGTTACGAGCTATCAATATTATTATCCCGTGTGTGTTTGCGTATAACGTGGATCGATCACATGTGTGTATATATGTTCACCACGCAATCGAGTCACTCAACGCTTTAAAGTAATGAACCCAACGAAATAACTTAATAAGTCTGTATCGTTCACTTGTGGTATAAACCCCCTCTCCCCCCCCCCCCCCCCCCGATCACGGTATAACATACTATTTATCCGTTGGATAACTTGAGACTTTGCACCAGGACCACCACCAATCAGAAGCTTTGAAATATGGCTTATCCCAAGGATAACTCTATCTTGATCGTTATCCCGGGATCGTAATATACCGGTCATTAGTGTAATAATAATAATTTTTGTAGGAATCCCTGTTATAGGGGGCACACCAGCTTTATCTGATGTGCCTCTCTTCAGGTGACTAACTAGGTTATTAGGGTGTTTGGATATTTGGCAAGGAATGTCCGAGGGCTGATAATATGACTCAGACCCAGCATTCGCCTTTACGACTGAAGAAAACCTCGGAAAAACCTTCAGTCAGAACTGCCGGTGGCCGGAATCGAACCGGCGACCTCCCGAATTAGAGTCTCGCGTCTTACCACTGAGCCACCTCTATCGGTTGGTCATTAGTATAGAGTACATGTACATTGCAATCAATATATAATCTATGGTAGTATATTCACTCCGACTGTGCATTGCCTATAGGGGTAGTTTCATAGGCACGCCTTATCCAGCCCTTGAGACGCGATATAAAGTTGGAGCAAGATGACGTAAAGACCCTAAAACATCGGTAAAAAAGACTGTATCATAGATACATACATAGAGTTTATCCCTCAATGCACATACAGAGAAAATTGGACGCACATTTTATTAGGAAGCTATCAATTAGAAGAAATGACTAAAATAAAATAAAAAAAGCACCAATTAAAGTGTATGTAGAGGGGAAGGTTGATAAAATGTTTATACCAAAAGCATGATAGCATTTCATAACAAAACTCCGGTGTAGGTGGGTCCCTCCTCGTGGTGACCGGAAGAGAAGTCTGGTGCATATCTTTTGTATTCTCTTTATTCATCACATATGGCCTTCATCATCTTACCTATTCAAATTTTCACATTCTCCTACTAAACATTGCCGACGCTTTTTGAGACTAAAGACCTAGCAAACCCCTCCTCCCCCACTAGACTCCCCTTATGACGATCCCGGCGATGTGTACATGATGGATCTGATCCGGCCGCCACTTTGTGAAGTGTGTAATTCAAAAAAAAAGGGAGAAAGAAAAGCAGGAAAATGTGTCAATTATTCTGTTTACAACTCTATCCTACAGGAATATAATTTTCAAATGATCGCTCTCCTTATAGTTATAGGGAGTATTCACGTGACGTCACATCGGCCATATTGGAGGCCACCTATAGTACTATTTCAAGTATCATTTAGCTGTCAATAGAAAACGAATAATATTGTTTACGAGGAAATATGACAAGTTGGAACACGTATATGCCCCTATAAAGTGTACGAAAATGATTATTGTATGCCTTTGTAAACCATTAAAAGATTAATCGAGACAAAAGAGTTTGTTTATGTTGACTTTAAGTAATAATAGCAAACCAAAGTTAGAAAACTGTTGAATTTGTATCAAACGCCAGCTGAAACATAGTTACAATGAACTACCAATCACATGCCATCATTGTGGCCTCCAATGTGGCCACCATGCGCAATACGCGAATAGACCCTATAATTGTATTTTGCAATGCATATTCATGTCCGAACGGGCTCTAACTTGAACGTACACCCCTGTTTTATATATATTCTCCTGCAGAACAAAGCGTAGGCAACCGGCTCGTTCGACCAACGTTTCATCCACTCAGCGAAATGAAATTTGTAGAAATTTACTGCGAAGAAGGAAATATATTAATTAAGCCTTGTAATTCGGTAAATTGGTTGACTCGCGTCTTCCACGCTTGCTGACTAGCTGACATTCTGCAGCATGGCTGAATAAATATACGAGTACCTCTCTAGAACAACCTAGGGAACCACGGAGCCTACGTAGGCTACCATTAAGTAATGAAAGGTTTAGTGAAACAACACATTACAAAAGTTAAATAGAACATATTTTTAACAACAGAAATATTTATTGGATCGTAGACACGTTCATAAGAACAAGTACCCTAAATGTTTTAGTCTAGAAGATGACATACTTTGATTTACTTTCACGCCTTTTGTTTTGTTAAATCATTAGTAGATAAGAATACGAGTTTCCGCAGGGTGTGGAAAAAATAGCCGTTTTGGTGTGTATGTTTTATTTACCTAAATTCAGTACCATCATTAATCTAAATGATATTTAACGACTGTGATCTGGAATAAAATATTTACATATATTACATCCCTGTCCGCTGATCTCTACAGAATGTTATAATAATAATATTTTTTCGTAGGAGTACCCGTTATAGGATGCACACCAGCGTTATCTGATGTGCCCCTCTTCAGGTGACTAACTAGGTTACTACGGTGTTTGGATATTTGGGAAGGAATGTCCGAGGGCTGTTAGTAGGACTCAATCCCAGCATTCGCCTTTACGACTGAGGAAAACCTCGGAAAAAACCTTCAGTCAGGACTGAATGCTATGAAACCAGCCACGTCCATCTACAACAGTAAATACCACCGCTAAGCGAGTCTGGCTCTCAGCCAAGGGATGCGCCAGCTATACCCCAGCTTGGTACAAGAAATAAGACTACCCATACCCCGACGTTTTGTCTGTAAGCGCACACACAAAACATCGTCAGCATGGTTGCATGGTTATACCAGGCACTAAGATAGGCGACAAACAGACGAAAACAGACTTTACATGATTTATTAGACGCGGAGAGGTTTTCGTGTCCGTCCAATTTCACGATGCTTAAAGAAGGATTGATAACTCATGAAATTGTTATTAGGGGGGATTGTAATGGGAATTGAATTTTTGGATATGCATATTGAAGCTTAAGGGGTAGAGAAATAGTTCAATATTTAATCACGAGAACTTTAAGAATTAATTACAGTTATTTTTGTAGGGATATGATCTGAGGTCTTCCTCATCATAATAAGGGATGTTTTTTTAGATATGCATATTGAAGCTTTAGGGGTAGAGAAATAGTTCAATATTTAATCACGAGAACTTTAAGAATTAATTACAGTTATTTTTGTAGGAATCTCATCTGAAGTCTCATCATAAAGATATCAGAGCAAAATTGATGTTAAACTGTGCTTTCAATTCAGTCATGTTTTTCACCAGCCTTTTTATTTTTTATGTATTACATCATGTACATTTATTATATTGCATATATGACAGAATGTAAAAAACCTTGCCCGCTGGGATCGAATACAGGTCTCCCACTTGCCAGGCGGGCACTCCAACCACTGAGTTATAACGACATGGGAAACAACTTTCACATTGTCATAGTAATATACCATAATAGCGTCATAGTGGCTTAATACATGTATACAATTGAAATAAGCCAGATAATCTGTTGAAAATATTCCTATCTTGGTCAACATCTTCTATTTACCATTAGTGTTTCTATAAAAATCTTATGCTTTACACATAAATACATAAATTTAACTATTTCTATCAAACTGCATAATGATTCCGCAAAACTTTCAATTGCTTGCAAGTTTTCTTTTCTTGTTTGCAGACGAACGAAAATACCAATTTCTCTAGCGCTTCTAAGTGCTCAGCTAGCAGCGTACGGACTATAGCTGGGGAAAGTTGGAGGGGGGGGGGGGGGAGGAAGACGGGCGATATCACAAACCGCTCCTAGTCGTTACTGACGCCAAGAAAAAAATTCGGCAATAACTTGATCTTTATGTGAAAAACTCAGCACCCGGGTGATGTAGGGTCTCTTTTCACAAGAGCTATAAGACAATCCTTTATAGGTTGCCAATATCTGGCTGCGAATTGAACACATTACCTTTAAACTTGTGTCAGTCGTGCTTTTATGTCGGATGGGAGAGCGAGAAGTTTATAGCCCGTCAACAATGCTATAAAATAATGTTGCTGCTATTGATGCAACATGCTCAATGTAAAAACTATTTATACATGGAATGCATTTCGATTTTTATAAAAAAAAAGCTTCAAATTAAAATATTTTGTTATATTTTAAGACTTCTACACAATTTAAAAAAACTGACGAACAAGGAGGATGTGGTTATACGTTAGAACTAGACAATCGATTGAATTATAAATAGTAGTATTTTGATGTATTGAGAGAATTTAAAGCTCACTGACAATTTCCCATACATCCGTGAACGTATATAATTGCAATTTGTAATTTAAGTGAAAATAAAACATTTTAAGAAAGAGTTAACACACCGTTTGAAGTGTATTAAACAGCCTCTGATTTGTGTGAGACTGTTAACCCAAATTTAATTGGACTCAGTAGATTCTTCATAATATTTCCTGTTCAAACGAACTTGGGCCCTTTCCCAAACAATGAGTGTAAACACATTTTACATTTAACATCCCCAAATCTGGAATCTAACTCTGGCCCTTCTGTATTGTAATCAGACAAAAACCTTTTAGATCAAAAAGCTACACAATACAATTCAATAATGTATTCAAAATATAATGTCTGTGTAAATGTCATAATGATTATGGTTTTGTTAATTAAATTTGCATAAATGAACCAATCGTAAATAATTTACATTTCATTACACTTGAAGCAAGGTATGCAATACAGTCATTTGTTTGTCTACAACAATGACTTCGTGTACGGGATGGTGGCCGCTATGTGTAGGAACTGCAATACCTCATGTACGGGAATATGGCCGCCAACAATGTCAGTGACGTCACGTGAATATAAAGATTACGCAAAGAAAACATTCAGTAGCGGCGACGCGTAAAACTAAATGAGAAAGACTATGAATGTCGTCACACGTTCGGAATAATTTACATCGCGTTGATTGGTTTTTCCACGACGATCCGCGACGGAAAAACCCGAGGAATTTTGCACAAGCAAGAAGCTGACATCTAGGGGTGTGTAAACGAGGCTTTAGTGCGGTTCAACTTCAATTAGCACTTTAAGTAGATGTAATTGAGATTAATAAGAAGGAAGCAAATGAAATTACCATACTCAGGTTCTCTTACAAATCGCTATACTATATGTGACATTACGTAATTTTCGAATGACAGCTGATCAAATTTTCGTAATTATGTCGAAATATGTGGTACGTCACACAGGTTTGCTTATATATACTTAACACAGATGTAATTGAGATTGATTGGAAGGAATTATACTAAATAAATTTACTCATTTCCTCTTACAAATCGATACTTTGTTTGAAATTACGTTATTACTGAATGACAGACACTGAAACTTACGTGATTATCTCACTATCTGAGGTATGTCACGCAGGTTTGTTCATATATCCTTAAGATGTAATTTAAATTTATTACACGGAACCAAATTCAATGAATATACTCCAGTTCTATTACAAATCGCGACTATGTGTGACATAACGTAATTTTCGACATAACCTAATTTATAACATCAGCCGGTCGAACTTCTGTAATTATCTCAAAATCTGTGGTATGTCAAGCAGGTTTGTTTATATATACTTAAAACAGATGTTATTTAGATTAATTGGAAGGAATCAAATGCGATGGTTCTCTTACAAATCGCTACTATGTGTGACATTACGTAATTTTCGAATGACAGCCTGTCAAACTTCCGTAATTATATCAAAATTGGCGATATGTCACGCAGGTTTGGTTATACATATTTAAAACAGTTGTAATTGAAATTAATTAAAACGAATCAAATGAAATAAATATACTCACGTCCTTTTACAAATCGCTACTTTGAGTGACATTACGTAATTTTCGACGTTACCTAATTTATAATGTCAGCCCGTCAAACTTCCGTCATTATTTCAAATTTGTGGTATGTCACGCAAGTTTGTTTATATTTTCTTAGTACAGATGTAGTTGAGAATAATTTGAAAAAATGAAATGAAATGAATATACTCACTACTCAGGTTCTCTTACAAATCGATACTATGTTTGAAATTTCGTAATTTCCGAATGACAGTCGCTGGTTCTTACGTAATTATCTAAAAATCTGTGGTATATCACGCAGGTGTGTTGATATATGCTTAAGACTGCGAGAGAATTCCTTACCGTGTAGAAGAACGGAAAACAACAAAACGTAATGGAGGTTGTTGTCGTCTTCTAGGCAATCTAATCTAATGACCAAGAGAGATCGTTAAGAGACGGAACAGTTTAACGCGAGATGAGGCAATTGCCGTGTTTAGGTTGAGTTTTAAAGGTACACACACACACATTTCTCTCGTCATGTTAACTTAACTTCTCAAGTCCTGGTGAGAATAATTATACGAGCTACACATGTTCACAGATGGAACAAAATGACAATTTGTGTTATTTATACAATTGTTTTGGTTTTTTAATTTTATACACAATGCAGCCAGAAAGCAGCAAGGGCAATTTGGCACAAAGTATTACTAATTAAAAGCAAAGCAAAACTACTTTCATGTCACAACCACTATTTTTGTGGCTCACATCGGCATAACGACCCATTTCAAAAAGACAGTGGATTTTTTGTTTTAACACTCAACCTATACAGTAACGAAATTCAAGCTAGTTTCTTGCTACAAACACATGCGTGCGCAGGTCCTATACCTATGAGCTGTGGGTGTAGAAGAAGAGCCGATGAAGTAATACTACTATTTATTATACTACATATTATAATCGCAAAGAACGCATGTCAACCCAATTACCGCTAGGCCACGCTAGTGTCGCCGTGAGCAATGGGACTACTAAAGGGTGACCATATTTTGTTGTAAGCATATTCATCTTGAAAACGAACCCCACATTTTGCCACCCATTATGACCGTGGTGACGACAAGTGAGTATCCCCTTTTACATGAAATAAATAGTGTGTGTGTGTTTTGGACACATCGACATAATATGAAGAAGGGGGGATGGAGAGGTAGAGGGGTAGTATTCATTATCTCCTAAAGAGATCTTTGTTTCCTGTTCTAGTTCAAAAACACCGTCGCCGTATCCGTTACAAGCATCGGAGCGAGGCCTGTGTAACAATTACGTGAACTAACTGGTAGACATCTAATGCGTTCCATTAGCTGTTAGGGGCTCAGCGCGCCTCTTGCTAACAATGGACGAGTCCGGGCAGAAACCTACTCTCTTCCCCCCCCCCCCCCCCCCCACATACAGCTGCATTCACTCCTAGGCGAGCCGGGCCGACTACCAGGGGAACAGAAACGAAAGAGAGTTTACAGAAAAGGAAACACGTTTGAAAATAGTCTAAATTTGGACTTTTTTACAAACAGATTGATCAGCATTCAGACCGAGAGCTCGGGTATTAGGGAAGCAGAAATAGGAAAGAGTTCAAAGGGAGAAATTCAAAATAAATTGGACAATACGTTTGAGTCGTGGTATCAGGGAAGCAGAAATGTAAGGAAAGTTTTGAAGGGTGTTCTCAAATTATTTTAAAACACGTCCTCAGTGCCTGTATACGTAAGAGTTAACGACTTACTGTCTTGCAATGACTATTCGTAACGTAATCATTCTAGCCATGTTGATACAAGAGATATATGTCCTACATTGTATATATAACCATACATACATTACCATGTATATGAACATACATGGTAATAATAATCTAATTTGCTAATTGCAGAAACTATTTGCCATCATCGTGTCACATCGCATCAAATCAAATCACGTATATATCTATCCTCGGGCATGTTGTGAGCTCATCAGGGTATCAGGAGTGTATGTCCATAAGGAGTTATTTGTTTATTTCATCTGCGCGCGCGCGATGTGTTTGTTTGTCTACCCCCCCCCCCCCCCCCCCCTTCCACACTCTCTTGGACTTGTTCAAGCAACAACGATGGGACGTGAACTGGGATAGTTATTAGATAGGTGTGGTTTTGTTTATGCAAGCGAGGCGATGTTGCCATGTTTGCGACGGAATATTCAACACGATGGTTTAGTTACTTTAAATTTTGACTGGTTTCTTCAACAGTGGTTCTGCGTCTATACTATCAAGGAAATGATTTGAAAGCAACATTTGATTTATTTTATTTAAGTCATAAAGGAACTAAAAACATCTATTCAAATCTAATATATCACTTAAAAGTGCCACAATGTAAATTATTACCTGGGTATTTTCTTAAAGCTACCGATTCTAGTACTGTGTGTATTTGCTCATTTTAATAGCTAACAATAGCTACGCATGTCGTACGAGTCGACTATGAGACCGTCGTATCAATCTATCAATCTATAATCTAAAAATTTATCAATCAATACATCTATCATTTAAAACGCATCTCTTTCCTTCGAGTTGAAGTCGTTCACACACTCCCAGCTAGGTTCATGTTCAAAGCTAGGCGAAGCTTCGAAAGCTTATCCTCGTCAATTGTGAAAGAAGGGCTTATAACGTGTGGGTGAGTACCCGCTACACAAATCAACAACAGTGCTGTAGGCGGTTAGGTCGGAAAGCTTTACACAACACAACTGTGCGAAAGAATGCGAAGATTTTCAGAAATTCTTTCCATATTTCTTTCAGATTTGCTTGCATTTTTTCTTTTTTCGGTTCCAACATTTTTTCGGCTTTTCATAAAAAAAAAGTTTCTGAACACCGTTAACATGTTATTGTTATTATTATCTTCTATTCCCTACCCTACCAACATCAGGGTTGGTCTATAACAGCCTCATGAGAAAAATCTGTGGTAATGGTAGGATCACACAGACGCTTAAGGTTTTTATAAGATTTCGTTTACATATACAACTGTTAGGTCACACATTAACATTCAGGATAATTGATAAAAAGATACAGGAAGCAATGGTCAAAACTGAGCATCGCACTTGATTCAAACACAGCTCACTACACAGATAGAAATCTAGTATTGTACTACAAAACGTCAGTTTTACGCTGTGTATTGAGACTAGTAGTGCATGAGACTAGTAGTCAACTCGGTGAATAACGACGCGTCTGAACTCTCAAAGCAGATGGTGCAAAGACTTACATGATCAGCTTTTACAAGAACAGTCACATAACATTTTAATGTGCGGGTTGAAAATTCGAGTTGGAGACTCTAATATTAATGAATTTATATATATTATTTGTATTAATTCATTTGTTTTGAATTTACTTATTTAAAAGTCTATCCAATGCAATTTGAAACTCTTGACACTTTGAAATACTTTGTCCTATCCTCTGTGGAGAGGAAATTAAAATAAGTTTATAGGAGCCCAATCATTTTCAGGAGAATTCATACCTTACCTTTTATAAACATTCCTGGGAGGCAATTCTCAAGCGGACACGAGTCAACTCACATGCGGAATGACGGTTTTAATTACTTATACTCGGTACTATGTATTCATAATTATGCCAAATTGTAAATTGTACCAAATTAATAACATATACATACCAAATTGTAATAACAAATTGCCAAAAAGTATCGAAAACAATTGTAATTAAAATCGTAATTCCGCATCTGAGTTTAAGTACTCGTATCCGCTCGAAAATTGGGGCCGTGTGTACCAGCCTGACTTGACGTGCCACTTCAGGTACGCGTGCCACTCTTTCACCATCCCTCACACCCAAACACACTGTGTTTACATAACTCACTTTGACGCGCGTCCCCATTCACATTACCTGATTGCACAGTCGGCCGGTCGTGTAGGCCTCTCCTATACCTGAGTGTTGCGAGGCGCGGCGTGGCTACACAAAGCAGCCACCAATTACGCGTCTAGTGCACAGATACATCAGCTAATTACTCTGTACAGTGTACACCGACATTACGTGTTTGTGTTCAAAGCGTTCATAAGCTGGGTGTGACGTTCATAGGATTCCAGTTAAGAACCGCAGACAAGAATGAATGTGTCAGTGTTTTGTGAGCTTATTTGGTCGAGCCGATACTGTGTGCGTTGTACATTGACGGCAAAGGGTGGTCTCATGGTAAAAATAGCGAAAAATAACGTATTTTACCTATATTTTGACAATACTACGAAATACTTAAAAAGTAAAAAGTTAGAGGATACAGGTTTCGTGCAAAATAACAAAAGGGTTAACAAAATGTGAAATATTGAATTAATTATGGCTGTCACTGGGAAGAACCAATTGGCTGGAATTGATAGCCATTCGTCCCCTACTTCTAGAAGCGCCCGTTGTTTCCAGGTTAAAAAATGTATTAATGTTATTTCCTACATAGAAAACAAATTCTTAGAACCAACAGGCGCCCCATAAGAGTAGTTAACAACTATGAATGCGAACCTCTGATTAGCTTCCGAAATAACTACTCTAATGTTTGTAATATTTTAAATTTTGTTAACCCAGTTTTTAGTTCCAATGAAACTAAATGTTGCTTAAACACAAGTTTTTTTTTTTACATTTAGGATTTTACTTAACACATTTGATTTGTCTCGGCTTCAATAGCTCAGACTCACATTTACCCTTAACGGTGGCGTATTTGATTCTATCAAGGAAATAAGAGAACTTGTCTCCCTCTCAACGTTTACCAGCTTTAAATCAACCCACTCAACCATCCAAGCGTGAGATTGATGTGTGATGATTGATTAGCGATACAGTTGATTCACTGACAAAGAGTCTTCGGTGTATTATCGGAGAAAAACTCCAACCATCGAGTCACGCCCCTTCTGTGTAGGCACATCAGCATACGGGACAAAAACTGACTTGTACTTGTTAGAGAAGATTAATAATACCTACGTGCATAGTTGAAAGAATAGGTGGTTTTAAGAGTTCTACAACAGTGTGGAGCACTATTGACTACTAAACCAGAGTAACATTGAATGGTACGTAATATTTACCCACTATATCATGAATGTTGTTTTATGAATTGCATTTAAAAATCATTTACTTTTTAAAATATATTAATATTTAGAAATCTTTCGAATAAATCAATTAAATTAATGTTTCTTAATATTATTATTATTTTGAGGACCTTTAGAAATCATAGCCTTTCTGCCCTTCGTTCTTTGAGTTCATTGGTTAACCATGTGTTTTTCACTCACTTAGTACCGGATATAGAAAATCATATAACATAGAGCACAATAGATGATTATGATTTTAAAGTATGTTGTGAATATTAAACACTTGTTGTATAAATAGCAACCGTATGATTAATCAGTTTACATAGTAGTAAAATGGTACTTACGGTAAACTGAAAATAAGAAAACGTTTGTTTGAGACGCAATCCTTGTCGTTTGCCCCATCGATAAAAAGATTATGACCCATTATGTTTTAGAACAAGTTTCAGCATCAATATGAACGAGGTTCATTTTGTCCATAATCTACAAAACATAAAACGCGGAATCGCCTGAAGGATATATTCGAAGTCTAAACTTGAACAAAATGGCAACATTGTCGCTTATTTCTTCCACGTTGCCAAGATTGATCAGCCCCCGCAGAAAAGATGCATCGACAGTGTTGCAAGATGTCAGCAACATCTTGCGATAACGCTTCATGCACATAACAGTGAGAAATGTCGCCGCTTTATTCAGCAAGCTTTCCGGGCAGGCAACGTAACGAATACAAGTTTGCAACTTATGTTTTGTTTTCTGTCGCGCACACGAACGCTAAGTTGCAAATGGTAATGCACTCCGATATCAAAGTGGAGTACAGTCATGTGCATAAAGAAACACATTTTTGATGCATTGAAAGTTAAGGATAATTGTGATAAGTATGCTGTTTAAATGAAACTATCATCAGGATCACTGTTTGAAAAGTATGAGAGTATCATTTGAATATTCGCCGAAGTCAAAATCAAAACTTTGGATACTTAAAGAACTGGATAAATAATACATAACTTCAACTACAATACCATGAAAAATTGTGTTTGAATTTGAACAAAACTAAAGTCAATTTAAATTATATCACGAATTGATGTTATCTAAACGAAACTCATAATTTATAAAATCTGTTTTTTAAGACGACTTGTAAACATTGCTGAAGATTGGGTCCGCCACAGATTTCCAATTTTTTTTTAATGTCGTTCTGAAGGTAAAGATAGATTATCTCAATTCCTGCACTTTGCAAGCAACCTGTCTTCTGCCAATTTGTACGGAATTCACATTTGTGTAGAGTGAGCGGTTGAGGAGATATTTGTTTTCTATTTTTTTAGTTTTGTTTTGATTAGTATAGAAATAGAAATAATATCCCATTTTCTCATTTAAGAAAATAATAGAAAATAAGAGAAGATATAATAAACACATCATTTATACTAGTAAAATTAATAACCAATTATACACTTCGTGTTATTCAGAATAAGTTACAAAACGTACAAAACAAATTTTTATAAAAATATTCCACGAACATAAGAAAATAATTAACAGATAAATTTAAAATATCACGTCTTAGCTTTTCTTCTAACGCCACACTCTAAATTACATACAATACTTCAATTTAAACTTCGTTCCACAAACGCTCATATTTTGAAGCAAACTGTACACCCCAATCTCAAAGAGATATACATACACTAAAGTTACAGAGCTCATGTAATGGAAGTAATACACTCCAAGAAGTTCATTCACAAACATTCAAACTCCCCCATTCCATTCGCGCAGCAGACGAAACACAAACTTTTACTGTCCCACCGAAAGAGACACAAGTCTTCTTCATACTCGCGGTGTTTCGTAAGTTTCTAATAGCCACATCGGACTGGCGAAGATTTACGAAGCTCTAAAGAGGAGACGTCATATGACCCAAGCAGCAGACTTTACGATATTTTCACTGCGTCGTCAATCGATTTGTCTTAGACTCGGCGTTAGAGTAGATTGGGATCTCCGGTGGTAAAAATATATCGACGAGTTTTATGGGACTTCAATAGATTTTATGTTTGCTATTTTATATGGTTTATTGAAGTAAGTGAAGTATTCACTAATAAAATAAACTTAAAGTGTACTTAGAAATAGAATTCTTTGGATACGAGTACCAGTTCGGGGTGATCTTAAGATGCAGCGTTTCTTAATCGGAAGGGTTCGTCAATACTCTAGAGGTGGTTCGGTAAACTTTGGGAGTTCCACGACCTACTGTCAGGGGATTTATTTTATGGACCTTGCCCGAACTGTGGGTAGGAGTAATATTAATAATGGTATGTATGTAAAGATATTCCACTATATCGGGCTTGATAAACGGTGTTGAATTTTTCTTGAAGAGTACATTGACATTCCAGCCTAACCCACCTCATATCCGCGCAAAGTCCGAAATACTCGATGTGGCCATAAGAATTGCAGCCTGCAGCAATGTAATAACATCAGTAATATTTTACATGCTTGGCAAGACGAATAAGCATTGAACTCATAACAAGAAGCAATTATTTCAGTCTCCTTTAATTTATCTTGTTCCTCGGGGGTGAAATAATTTTCATAAGAACACAGATTTTATGAGCAACGAATCCAAAATATGAGATTTTATTATTCGTTTCCTTCTTTCTCTTCCAAATTTCGCTTTTTAATCTTTTTAGGTTGTTATCAGAAATATAAATAAACTACAATTATAATTTACTTGATTTCCACGTACGATGAAAAATATTTCAAACATTTTATATATTTACTTACTTCACCATACTTACTTTTTGTACTTTTTTCTACCATATCGTGAAAAGTAATCACTATTTTTCAATAGCGGTCTCAAAAAATTACTAAAATACTTGAATTTCGCGTGTATTTGATTATTGTGAGACACATGCATCCACACTAATATTTTCTTTCCATCGGTAACAAAAACACCGTATGGATGTATTTGTTGCGAGCCCTGGCACAATAAATAAATCCATTCCGCCGGAAACAAAAACAAAATCCCCGACTAAAAACACGTTCGAATTAAAACATTGCAACAACACACCAAAAAACGAAAACACCCATTAATTCCAATACCAACCGAACGAACATAGAAATTCATCTGTTACCAACCCCCCAAAACGTACTCCCATCGTTCTGTTTGGACAGTCCCTGCCTGCCCGTCCGTCCGTCGCAATACACTAATTAATTCATGGCTTACAATGTCCAAATCCCATCAGAACTGATAATGATTGATTGTAATTGTGTTCTGATTTGATTAAACAGATTCATAAGGTGGGTATATCATTGTTAGTCCCGACAGACGTAACACATACATACAATACATCTATCTATTGGAGACCTCTACGTTAATTGCCTAACAATCACTAATAGCCATCGCGTCATTGATTCGGTTCGATGGGTTGTGCATTTACATAACCTATAATATAAAGTTGATACAGTGAACGTAGTGTATGCACCGATGGTTTCAAATATCGGTTATAGCATCATCAGTCACTGTCTAGAGCTACAACAGTTAGTTTTGATGAGGAAGTGTATAATTTCGATTAACAGAGTATTATTTCAAGTGGGGAGGGGGAGAGGTGCTAATTTCAATCATCAGATAAAATCATTATGGTAGAAATGTTATCACTTTTGAAGCACATCTCAAAAATGTTATACAACATTGATAAAGTTACATTTTAGTCCCGACGTACCACCTATAATACCGTCCACAGATACTTATTTACCAGTACAGTAGTTATTTATTTTATTCAATTTATTTTTGTATTTAATGTCTATCTTATTCAGTTATAAAAAATGATTTTCAAAGGAGGATCTTAAATAAAACTAGGCTATGCAAATGATAAATAATAATGAAATCATAAATAACAATAACAACAACAACAACAAAAACTACTGTACTATAAAAAAAATCAAGAACGAGAAAATATAATAATGAGAAATGAAATAAAATAAAATCAAGTGAAAATGCAATTTATTAAATAATAAAAGTAAAACAATGTAAATAAGAAAGAACAAGAAAAAAATGTGGAAATAAAGTATATATATAAAAGTGAAAAAAGAAGAAAAAGAAAAAAAAGAAGTAAGATAAAGAAAAAAAACGAAAAAAAAAAGAAACTCAAACGGTAAACGGTTGGTCAAATTGACGTTCCACATCAACATTGTGCATGCGGCTTGGCCAACCGAATGACACTATTTGGAAACGCTGATTGGCTCCGACTCGCTCATCTATGACGTCTGTCAGCATTCACAAGGTTGTTGTGGAACCAATTTATGACAGACGAAGACGGTTTGTTTGTCAGTATACAACGCAGCTATCGTGAAACATGAGACACCCATAGTTCCGTATTCATGATGGTCCCCTATTTCTAAGGGCGCCCGTTGTTGCCAGCTAACAATTAAATGCATATTAATTCCCTTTTAAAAAAATCCTTAGCAACAAGGGGCACCCCTAGAGGTAAAGGACGACTATGATCGACGTGTATTGTGTTCTAATCGTGAAAGAAACATTTTTTGAAATCTTCAAATGAAACCCGCAACAATCAGATGGGAGTGTCCAGCTTATGATTGCGGTCTCTTCTTGAACGCGTCTGGTCTTGTGAGATGTAATGACCCAAACCTAAATTGTAACATACGGTTTTATGGGTATCATTTTCTTCGTTAAACTGCGCTCGAAAACATATGCAAAATACGTTAAAACCCGTATGGGGTAAGGTTAAGAAATTTAGCTTTTAAGGAGACACTATACAATAAAAAAATGGAAGTTAAAATTTTGTACACACATACATCAACACTTCCGTGGTAATTTTTACAAAATTACTTGCCCCTTTCTTTACCAATTTTTTTAACGCATTTTCACTGTTCAGTACAATTTTACCGGACACTGAATGGATTTTAAGAACATTAGTCGTGATGATAGCATTACTACTATACCAACTGCAAAGAAAGAGATGCAACTTGATTCAGGTTGGTATACTTGTCACATTCTAAATATCTCTATTACATAATCTATGACGTCACAACCTCGCTAGATACATCGAGAGGACTATACGAAAAACGACTAGAATTTCAACTAGTATCATCTTTAAAAATCAGATTATAATTGAAAAAGACAAACAATTAATAAATACATTTACAATATTTTTCTATCACTCAACAATTAAGTTATCTTGCTTGAAAATATCTCCCAAACATTGATCTGTATATAACACCTTGGGAGCTATCCCTGAAAGTTTACCATACTCACTTTTAAGTGATATCTAGGTGCTTATCACTTTCTATTGGTTGATTTCTGAAGCGGACCGCGTGGAAAACACTAAAACACAGCCAAAAGCAAGTGATAACCACTTAGATATTGTCATCGTGAACACTTTCAGGAAAAGCCCCTATAATGATATCTTTTTTAAAGGGTATCTATTTTCATCCTGAACGTACTATACACCCACTCGAATATGATCTACAAAAAGTTAACGTGTAAAACATCTACCCAACAATCCTATTACAGTGTTGATTCCAATTTCCATGGCGACATCAATTATCGTCGCCTACACACAGAAGGGGTTGAGGGGGGGGGCTAACATGTTCCTGATTGGTCAGCGAACATAGGGCTACGGCTAATAGAATGACGTGTCAACTGGAGGCGAAAAGACGTTCCATCCGATCCGTTCTCTCACTTTCTCTCACCGTTATTTGTCGCCTGTTCGTTACCCAAGGAAATCTTGGACAATAGAAGAAAGCGAAGCGAAGGGATAAGAAGGGAGACAAAGATTGGTCCGTTTCGATGGGGGAGACTTTCTAAGGAGTAAAGGGGTTGCGCGTTGTACAGCTCACAACTACCCGTCTCGGCCCGGGGTAGAATAGGCCCAGAGTGACTGCTAGTCGTAAGAGGCGACGAAAGGAGCCACCCTGTCCCATTCCTCCCCCTCTGTCCCCTTGAAGATTCGTCCTCCCGCTTGGCCGTGCCCTCCTTTACTGGACTCCCGTAAGAGACCCACGCGACGTACAATGGATCTGATTCGGACGTGGCTTTTTTCATTTTCATTATCACCCGCTCATCGTCTCGATTAGCCATTTTTGCACAAATATGAGACGTAAGTCCCATTAATCAATCAATCACTAGTCTCACACCTACCTCAGATACTTATTTACTGACAACCTCATGGAAGATAATATAATGTTTCGTAGGAATCCCTGTTATAGGGTGCACATCAGCTTTACTTGATGTGCCCCTCTTCAGGTGACTATTATGGTGCTAGGATAGCTGAGAAGGAATGTCTGAGGGCTGATGGTATGACAGTCAAAGCTAAGCTAAGGTGATGTGTTAAGTACATCACTTAAGTGTACATAGTGTCGACTAGGTAATACTGTACGTAGCTATTAAACTATGAGCATAAACTCTCCATTTATGAAACGATATTCTTGTCGTATAGAAGTAACGTAAGAAAAACGGAAGTTTTACATAGGAATTATCTATACGAAGTAAAAGAGGCACCGATAATGAAGTTTGCCTTGCTCGAAAGTACTTCGGTATCTGATACACCGTAGATTAGTTGGCTGACTTCGCTGTATAGTGTCGATAAAGTCATACGCTGTTTAGTGTCGATAAACTTCGTGCCTTTCCGCTACATTAACGAACACTTTCAAACGTGGAAATAATGAGTTTCGGGTTTTTAATCTACCCACACAGCGGTTCCTTCTTATAGTTTGCATGGTTATTTCTTATCAGGGAGAAACTTTATAATTTCCTAATTTTCGTGTATTTACAGATAAAACTCTCAAACGCATTTGTCATTTAATAGATTGTTATTTTCAAAAAGGGTGTTACTTCATTTGGGATCAACTTTTAACTAATCGGTTTGCATAACTAAAAAATGTGTATATAATTATTGAATAGGTTTATCACAAATGTACTTACACCCTTAGGTAAATAAAACATTCCTGTACAAGTAGGTAAATATTTATAAAAAATCTGCAATTAGTTTTCGAGTATTTACTGGACTAGCAAACATCAAAACTCACTCTTAGCTCTATTACTGTAGTGTAATATAAGCTAGACAGTAAGAATACACCCCGCATGCAGTCACCCACCTGTGCACACAACAAGTAGATGAAAGCAGAGGTGCAGTGAACTAGCGCCCCTATCGAAACAGCGGCCGAAGCCTGAACCACTCTCTGACCGCCTGGTCTGGTACACAAACACGCTAAACATCTAGAGGCCCGTTACAGTCGGACAAGGCATTTGATATCACGTCTATAGGACGGAAACGCAGAATGTCGACCTACAGAAACTCAGCTACACAGAAGTAAAAGGAAGCCGCTATCTACAGTAGGTGCGATACCTTTGGCGATAACGCGCTATTAGTACACGTGTTAGGGGGTCATCTACTGTAGTGTTTCTGCAAGTTCACTTTACGATACCTTTGGCGGTAATGGCGATAAGATAACGCACTATCAGTGCACCAATTAGGGGGATGTCTTCTGTTGGGTTTCTGCAGGTCGACTTTACGGGTACCCCTATAGGATCACAAATGCAGTTTTATACGTAGTAAAACGATGTGATTATAGTGTGTTTAGGTAATAGTGAAGTGTGACGTATATGACAAATACCAACCTAAATCTAGTTGCATCTCGTTTTCTGCCTTCGGTATAAATAATAGTAGTTACACTGTCAGTGTGGCTACTTGTCATTAATATCGTTATCCTTTTTATGCACGCTTACTCAACGAAAACAAACAGATTACTGGCGTTCTTTAACACATTCGTTCCAGGTAAGCAACCGAAGGTAGTACCTAATTATCTCTAATGCACCTACTTCAATTCGATGGTAGCAACTTGAGAAGTCGAACATCAAGTTGGTACCATTGGATTGGGCTACTTTGAAAGCATGTGGATACTTACATTGGGGCAACTTTACCCCCCCCCCCCCACCCTCTTTGCCCCCCTGGTTCTTAGTCCTTGTCACAACCCGCACGAACACAAGTCAATGCGCAAAACTTTCACGGCGCCCCCTCCCCAATTTCCCTTAACATTTCCAAACTTTTTTTATTATATATTTCCTACAATGACATACCATATATATTTCCCTGGTCGGCTGTATACGAACGAGCAACCCACCCAAGAAACAGATGGCTTTAGTTTCAGATCTAAATGGTTTACACTGAAAGTTTTATAACCCCCTAAACGTTCTAGAGAGATTGTTAATCATTTTAACAGTTGGCCTCGCAATTAATCTAGGTCCTGACTGTGACAAACAGGGCCGGGCCAACGTTCCGTCCCTTAATACAATAGGGCCGGGATGCCTAACTTACTTCCCACAGCCAGTAGTTAATTTCGAGTGCAGAAATTCGCTCGGGAAACACATAAAATATGCGGCACTGTTGAAATACGGGACAGTTATAATGAGGGTCTGTCTCAACGTTCTAGCTATGGATTAATGGTTTAGTTAACTAATTTGGTTGTTGCTTGCTATCGTCTATTTGTTTGACCCAATGACATGAAACGCTTTGCGTAGACTCGCTAATGACTCCTACTCTACACCGCGGGCTCTGTCGTATCAATTAGATGACTGTCGCAGCCGCCTTGATTTGGGATACTCTGAATTTTAGTAGTTCAAGAGAACCGGAACTTATCGGCACAGAGTTTATTTTTATCAGAATTTGTTTTCTTTGATTACTTACATAATATCAGAAACAACTTTATTGCAGTAGAAATACGACACACTGAATAAGTGTTTTCAACTAAACGGGTAAAAGATTTTAGAAAATGTATTTACAAACAGATTTACTTTTTTTTAATATGAAAGCAATAAAAATACACCAAAACAAATTAATGTAGAAATAAACCATAAGCCAATTCCTTACTCAAAATGGTCTCTAAATGGTACACGTATCTCTCCCACATTGGAGGTCAAGGATTTTAGTTAATTTTGTTAAATTACACTGCCCTGAAACCATGTGTTTCAAGTTGGCCACCGTAGTTAACAATAATTATTGTAAGCCGACAACTGTTTGCATACTAACTTTCACTCGCTGGCTTGCTGGCAAACCTCCCACCACCATGCTATAGTATTACATCTCGCTAAATAACAATTACCTATCGGGTAACTTCCATTGTGTTATTTCAGATGATATTAACATGTTTAATAATCGTGTGTTTTGTAATTGTTAATTTTATTGGTTACTTGGTATATTGATGGAAATAAAAAACATTCACGCATGGATACTCTTTGGTACGGGTACTAACACTCACGTCGTCCTGAAGAACACATTAATGTAAGTGACAAATCCATGGAACTGGAAATTCCATTTACCATATACATTATTTATGAGAGAAATATTACATAAATTTGATTGTTTGCATACAATACTGATACATAAGATGTAGAGTTTTCTATAACCAAAATTTTGGGGAATTCCGATTCGTTTATCAGTTTGGCAGAAGTTCTGAAGTTTGCCTAGTTATTGAATAACACATACATTGCAAATTTGATTTGACATAATATATATATTAATCATTAATTTATGTTATAATATGATATTAATATCGTATTTCATACAAATTCAATGTAAAATTCAGGGCATGGATTCTTAAAGATGTCACAATCTATTCTCGTATGACGTACCTATTGGTATAAGGTTGTTTGACAAGTGTACGTTTCTTCTGGTAAGAGATTGTAGTTCATGACTTTGACTACAGTGAATGGCATGAGGTTGTAGTTCACGACTATGACTACAGTGAATGGCCTTGTGTTTATTAATCTTCCAGCTGGGTCTCATATCGGAAATCCAATTAAACACAACTTCAGTTAAACTGTCAAATATAATCTTCGGGTGTACGGTGGTTAGAAATCCTTGCGGAATCATCGTGGATGTTAAATTAGAGTTAATTGTATGATATATGGCCCGTATATATATTGAAGCAACGCAACTATTTTACGATACGCACAATATACCAAACAATCTTGCGTAAGGTACAAACTAAATTAGTATTCATGTATAGGTTTGTAGGTTTTTATACATACAATGCCACGACGGCCACATAGTGTGCAAAACAGTATCTTTGTTTACTTTCGGCTGCCAGTTAATAGTTTACATGTTTCTGAATGCGTGGGTTGAATTTAAACCGTTTTCTAACATTGATTCGGTATTACTACTGAAAATCAACATACAGGAACTCTTTTGCTTTGTCCAATCTTTTTGTGGTTCACAGTGGTTAATTGGTTGTATATCTATATATCCACCTATCCTGACAAAACTCCACTTTATGTCCGTAAAATTACTTTTAAATGGTTTAAATATGTCATAGAGCAAAATATGTCTTACTACAGTATTAATCAATGTTCTTTCCCAATAAATATTTCGTTGTTTTAATTGAATGCTCTTTCCCAGCAAATATTTCCGTTTCTTAAAACGCTCTTAATGATGTCTTGTAGCAAGTTGCTAAATATCTTTCCAATATTAATATTAATAATTAAAAACCCTATATACATATTGAAACAAACTACTGTCCTTCACAGAGTGACAGCGCGATGCGGAGGACGATGAAGGTCATTCTGTTAGTGACCTTGGCGGTGGTATATTTAGACACATTAGAGGGAGTCCCCAAGGCCACCTGCAGTTGTATTGCCGACATGATCAGGAAGAAGGAGACAGGCTCCGTTGTCTGCGGCTCAGACGGGAGGACTTACACGCATAGCTGCCACATGAAGTGTCTCAGTGAGTTAAATAAATAAATACATACATTCACATTTAGAGTCTAAACACTCAGTAACGAAACTGATTTTCAGTGGGAGGACTTTAATTTAAAGAAACTAAACCAACCCTGTAGACTCCGAAAACCATCGACGAATGAGCGATAACCAATCAAAGATCGATATTTCAAATATGAATCAGTGATTGGACAGTGCGAACACCTGCGGACAGATGCCAGAATCAACAAGGCCGATTCAGAACTACTTTAAATTTATTGAGTGCTTCGTCGCTAGGACGGCTCTAAAGTCACCGTTTACTTATTCCTAATGGAACTGAATCTTAATATAAGTTAAATATATTTTATTAACTTTCCAATTAAATAATAATAATTGAAAAACGTTATTTATTGTGAAATCATGGAATAAATATTAAAATGTATCTCGTTTACATTTCAGATCCCAGAGCTACCGTGAAACATATGGGAATGTGTGATTCTTACCTTTAAGGCCGACAGTGTTCCCGATAAAAGGATTTACAACGTTCACTTCCATGTTCATCGTTATTAATCTTAACAATTTGTGCACTTACAATAAGATATAACTATATATTATTTACTGTACTATACTGTACTATACTGACAACCTGTGTCTCACTCAATACTGTTTCCTCACACGGTCGTTACACCCCAAGAGTGAGACAGCTTGCAACCCGGCCGGCCGGGAATCTGATAGGAAATTACATCTTTAATCTTGTACGAGGATTAGCTCTAATCCGGTTTAAGTATACGATACCTGGCTTCAGCTGTATTGGCTTACATCCTGGTAATATGAAATTATAGCTTTAATTCTGGAAACTTTTAGAGTCTAGTCAGTGTATTTTATTTTATTACTTTCTTTTAGAAGCACCAAGAAAATAGTCATCACAAGATTTCCTGATAGGACTTTTGTCTGAATAACTGATTCAAAATTACATTGAAATGGAGACACGTTACACGTCCCAATTTCACTATTTAACTTCCTCGGATTTATTGAGGAAACAAATTATTAAACCATGTTAGTTTTCTGTCTTTTTTTTTTATACGTGTTGTGATTACCTTTTGGACTTGAATTCATGGCGGACTTAAACATGTGGTTCGTTTATGTTGTTAGTTGATTCCTGATTTAATGGTTGCATATCTTTAATGTAGTGTCAAAGGAATATAAGTTATAAAACTAACCATTAAGGTATATAATGCTTTGGTGAAGTGAATTATGGTGTTTGACAGTAACTTTGATTACTTTAATTATTATTTAATTAACAACAACCTCGACAACTATGATCATATGAGATCAGGTGGTGCTGGGAGAAAAGGGACAAGTAGAACTTAAGAGAGAGGAAAAGGGAAAGGGGAGGACACTTGTTTGCAGTACAAGAAAGCAAATACTAATGGTTAAAAGATTCTGGTGAAGTGAATTTATTCCTTGTTCCCTTAAAACGCTTAAAACTACATTCTGGGTGGGGGTATCCCCCCCCCCCCCAACACCATTATATTAAATGCGCATCCGATTTTCAGACCGTATTTATCTCAATATTTCCACCAGCCCCCCCCCCCCAATTTTATTCCTGTCTCCGCCACTGCACAGCATATCTCTCTCTTTCTCTCCCTCTCTTTCCCTCTCTCCTGTGTTGATACTCTAGTCCTGAATACACACCCACGTGCTATTTATTCATACATCTCACGCCCTCCTACACAGGTATTCAAATCAGATCCCCACATTTCGGCTGCGTCCACCCCCAAGATATCTCTAGCACGTATTCTAGTCTCATAGTTCACCACGGACATTCTTTTCGTGCCACCCTTCTGCATCTCAGTAGGACTTCTTGAGGTATCAACACACCGAGCGTTGTTTAGCAATATCTTGAGCACGCTACACAATTAAAAAAATTTGTTTAAGCTTTTGTTGCTGTCATTCGAGTCCGGAGAACACAGATTTCAACAGGACGAACAGTGCAGGTAACACAGTACTTCAACAGAAAAATGTGCAGGTAACAAGACGTACTATGTAAAACCAAATTTGCAATTACGTTTTGAAGGGGTGTGGAGCACGTGTATATAATATTTATGTGAAATAAAAAAAAAATTAAAATGGGTCCTCCAGTCCAAGTTAGAATTCATACTAAGAAATCGGTGTTACATAACTTCTCTTATCGCCCAGATTAACTTCGCTACTACCTATGAGACGTTAAGCTCGAATTTAATTCTAAACATATATATATATATATAGGCATTCAAATAATTAATCCCTAATAATGGCTGGTCCCCTAAATTGGGTAATTCAATTACCAAAGACACCGCTTTAGGTTGCCCTATATCGTTAAATGTCCCCCCCCCCCCCCCCCCCCCCGCCGCAACGTGTCAACAAGCACTCGTTATGAGCGTAGGGTACTTCACCTCGCCAGCTAACTAACAAACAACACACGATCGACCGAAATGCGATTGTGGCGCCTCGCGCGGCGATCGCTGTCCCGATTGCAGACGAGGATTACTTAAACTTAAAGGGTTTCACGGCTCGAGCGAGATAGCTTGGGTTGTTGCCTTTTCTTTGCGTGTGTGTCGCCGTTTTGTTCTGGTGAGATTACAGTCTTGCTAGATAATGTGCTGCACGCCAAAGAGAGGATGCAATTATTGTTGTTTCTCTCTCCGAAAACACAAAATGTCAAAAATGAGAGTAATTAAAGGATAGGTTTGTTAAGGCTAGAACTAGACTCGACGGGTTGTTGGAATTGAAGTATTCTATTCCAAATTAATTTTTAAAAAATACCAACATTGAAACGTTGACTCTATATATGTAATCTTCTGTAATATTTTTTACATTTTCTTGTCTTTATAGTTTGTAATTTTGTTTTGAATTTTGCTATGCATTGATATCCCGAAAGGGTATTTATAATATCAGAATAATTTAGATGTGCATAGTTGTTTTGTAGTTTAAATTTATTAATTGTTTGTATTTTTTATCTAGTTCGTAAAATTGCAAACTTCTTTGCTTATTTTTGTTAATTTATCTTTGTTTTATTTGCTATATAATTTAAATTGTGCATCCTTAATGAAAATTTCGTGAACGCGCGAAAGGGTAATAATTCAATCTATAACGAGTTTGCTATTATGGAAATAACACAAACTAGTACAGTGGTGTGTAACACAGTATCTGGCCACGTATCTAGCATGTCAGTCACACCCCGACGGTACGCCACTGCTTCTCCACCAAACCACAACAGCAAAGAACATCATATCATATTTTAATAGTGACGCAAGATAAACCTCGTCCTTAGTCGTAGCGACTTCATTGGTCCGCCAAAAGTAGTAGACTATATTCTTCCCGCCAAGAAAACTTTTCTAATAGAAAAAGATTTCAGTCATAAACTCCTCTCGCCGCACAGAAGCAGCGGGCGATAAAAACACACAAAGAGTCGACGAGTGGTGAAGAACAAGCGAGGTTTATATAATATATTAGGTCTCAGCTTTCACTCGACGTGGCAAACAACAACAACAACAACAACAACAACAACAACAACAACAACAACAACAACAACAACAACAACAACAACAACAACAACAAAAACAACAACAATACGACTACCTAACTAACATTCTTATGTTTTTATCACGGAATAACGTTGGCGAAACTTGGATATACTGAGAGTTGAAACTAAGATTATACACGACATACGTGTCTCGCATTAGTGCATAGAAGGAAGAAGCAGATTTTATATACATATTGTATATGTAAAAGGAAACATGTTGTCGGTAAAAGCAACCTTTACGCTTTATTTTTACTTTTTAATTGAACGTTTTGATAAGGCCAGGTCTATACCTCGTCGAATCGTTGAATACAAAAATAAAAATAAAACATAAAGATTGGTTTTACCGAAAAATGTTTTCTTTTAATACATTTTACAACCAATGAAATTAGAAAAAATATAAATCGCGATGATTAATCATTATTATTTATTATTGTTATTTTATTGAATGTATGATGTATAATATTGGTCAAAATCTACGTTAACATGTTGTACCGAAGTGATGTCAAGTATTTCCATGTGTGTACCTTATTTACTTTTCTTCTTACTAGTTTAAATGTCATAAATCTTGGTCAAACCCTGTCTTTACATGATATGAATATGTATATAATTTGTGAGTTATATAAAACCCCCACATTTCTCGCCTCCTACGACAGACAGAGCTATCCTAAATTAGATCCCGGGAACAAACGAGAGACGACAGGCGTTCAGGCTGCAAATATAACTAGTTCATACAATAAAACAAGACAAAACTTTCATTAATTTCATTTTAATTGATTAAAAAGTAGGATATTTCCAACTTGCAACATTCAGCAACTTTAAAGCTCGTAAAAACATCAAAGCTCTAGATTTAGTGCAGTTACTGAACAGATGTTCTCCAGATATATAAAGGTCGCTTTGCATTCCTTCAGACGAAGATTTCTTAAAAAAAAAAAATACTCTGTGAAATTGTCGAGTCCGCCTTTTCTAGATCCATAATCTGATTTTATCCCGGGGATAATTCCTAAATCCCTTTCGTCTCTAATAAAAGAATACGAAGACTTCAAGGGCGATGTTAATTCCAGCTGACACTCAGCTCCGTTCATAATGAAGACTGGAGAGAACACACCGACGCGATTCAATCTGATTGGCTGGCTCGACAATCTCAAAGATCCAATTTATATCCACCTTAATTAAATAGATCCGTATAAAATCGCGTACAATTAATTCTCATTTCATTCATTCATTCATTCATCCACCGTGCAATGCACACACAAGAGAAATTTTATTATGAAAAGTTGTGCTTCGTGGGCAGGATTTTTAAAATCTTTCTTCCTGGAAAGTTTTTTAAAAGAACAAAGTCGTATACGAAGATCTGTCGTTTTCAGTGCTTCAATGCACGATTAAAAAGCTATATTTTTTGCAAGATTGTGAATAAATATTCGCCTAGACACAGAACATGTTTGTATTTATATGAAGAACACGAATTCGAGAAGGTGGAGGGAGATAAAAATCTATCCAATTACTTTTCTATTAACATATCAACAGAATATTTTGTGCTCAGAACAAAACACTGAAAACACAACTGATTAAAATATTGTAATCGGTCATTTACAATTCAAAATTATAAATAATTGCGTGTAAGATAATGACCCTCAACATTTTCTAAATCAATATGTCCTTAAAACAAAGCCAGATACATTTTTTCATCATTTTTAATATGTAAGGTAGCTTTGAAAAACACATTTTCATTATCACTAACTTTCCCTTGAATGAGGTATCAAACTATTTTAACTGGTCAACGGCAAAAGCGATACAATTCGTTTAGTTTCGCGTGTCTTTCAAAGGAACACCCAAGTCACACAAGCCAGCCAGCCGACCATGGACGCACCAAACATACACATTCCACATTACAACGTTTTAGAACCTTCCGGCTTTGTTAAGCCTTGATGTTCACGGCCTGGCGAACCGGCTGCAAAACCCTGGCTTTTATTGACGTCACGTGTGGGAACTGTTTGAAGTTTGGACGAACAAATAGGCTACGGATACACTGGCCGCCAATCTGTACATTTGCTAAAACATCAAACGTATTCATCGCTAGCGCAGCACGGAGGGACGAGGACATTATTGATGGTATTCACATATATTTTGGTCTACAAATACAATGAAAACTCGTGTGTTGTGTGAGCTTCAATGTTGGTTTGAGCTTTTTAAATCTTTGTAGGGTATCGAGTAACTTTCATAACGCATTGGTTCCGAGAGGAACTGGCCTTTAGCATTACATAATCTAGTTAATTGACGCCAATCAAAGCTTCTACGAATGAGTCTCCGCATAAATCATGTTCACACAGTCGGATTTTAAAATACACAATGAATAATATAATACTATGTTATTCGAGAAAATATTATAATACGATTATATGAAATTATATTCTTGCAAAATCACACAATTTATAATTTTGTCGTTTGTACGATTTAATCTAAATGAGTTTACAATTCCGTTATGTGTTCAGAAATATGTAGGATATGAATGTGTATGTATCATATATGTGTGTGTTTTTTTTAAGGAAAAAGCGCATTAAAATCTGTCCATAAATAATATGTATTTTTTAAACTAAAAACAAAGAAACATCTAACGAAACAACAGTTTTCTTGTTATGAAAGAAAATTCAGTGAAAATCTGCTACCACACTCTTCTTTATATGCATCATACAAAATTATAAAAAAATTACATCCCAGTTTATAATAACAGTTTGCTTTTCAAACAAGAAAATTATTTCCTCTTTGTATATTTTCACATCGTTATCACACAAAACGTCGATTTGTTTGCAATCTTGGCTACAATATCAACAACATCCACCAAACCACGTAAAAAGCAGATTGTAACTTACATAACGATTCTCATGGTTGTCCTTCTAGCTAGATTGTATCATTAGCGTTCGGTCTTACCTGAAACAAACAAAATAGACTTAATTAATTAATGATTCTTTATCTGGTTATTATTCTTAAATGAAAGAGAACAAATCAAGCTATAAGCGCTACTGAAAGGATAATATTGTCTCCTTCAGGATATCACGGTAGTGCGACAGTTTGGAATTCGACAACAATGAGAGGAAAAATTATATCAGATTGAATCTGAGCATTCATTTTTAGAAAAGATAGATGAGAAATGTGTATAAAAACATTGTCATTTTGACAGAAATCAAAGCCCATTCCTAACGAAATCAACAGTCACAAGCTGCCAAAGTGCGACAAACACTCTCACCCCACCCCCCTCTTTCTCTCTCTGTCCCTCTAATTTACCCAAAAATAAACTCATTTACAGTTAGCAAGATCAGTCATTGCCAACAACGCCAAACCATAATGAATCTGCCAAAGAGGCACTTGACTCAATTAAACAACGTTTTAATAACAATAATTATATTCCACACTGAACGATAACGAAACTACCCCATACCTGGCTCGCAACGCCGATACGGTGGTATCGCCTACATCTCTGCTCCAAGGTATCGCCTACATCTCTGTTCTAAGGTATCGCCTACATCTCTGTTCTAAGGTATCGCCTACATCTCTGCTCCAAGGTATCGCCTACATCTGTGTTCTAAAGTATCGCCTACATCTTTGCTCCAAGGTATCGCCTACATCTGTGTTCTAAAGTATCGCCTACATCTTTGCTCCAAGGTATCGCCTACATCTCTGCTCTAAGGTATCGCCTACATCTCTACTCTAAGGTATCGCCTACATCTCTGCTCCAAGGTATCGCCTACATCTCTGCTCTAAGGCATCGCCTACCCATCGACTTCAGTGAACTTAACAACAACAACAACCACGGATCCTTTGTAGGGAAAAGTCGAGGTTCATCCGCACCGCTCGTTCAAAAAGATGGCGTTTTAGTGTATTTCCACTTTTATGGCGTTTGTAACATTATTTTCCCTACGTACACAGTGGGTGACTATTAAACAGAATTACCGGCATAAAACCGCGCGCAAAGTATCGCTTATTACGCCGCGTACCACATACCCAGAGTAACGCGGACATTTATCTATACGCTCGTAAAGCGAAGATCTGGCATCTTATTACCTACACAACTATAGTGCCGCGATTATTAACCAGTTAATTAACCCCAAAGTTGATTACGATAAAATACGGAAGAAAACTGTATGAATTGTTTCTTGTTGCAGCTCACGTGCACACAGCTCAAGTGCACACAGCTCACGTGCACGCAGCTCACGTGCACGCAGATCACGTGCACGCAGCTCACGTGCACACAGCTCACGTGCACACAGCACACGTGCACGCAGCTCACGTGCACGCAGCTCACGTGTACGTAGCTCACGTGTACGTAGCTCACGTGCACACAGCTCACGTGCATGCAGCGCACGTGTGCACAGCTCACGTTCACGCAACTCACGTGCACACAGCTCACGTGCAAACAGCTCACGTGCACACAGCTCACCTGCACACAGCCCACGTGCACACAGATCACGTTCACACCGCCCACGTGACACCGCTCACGTGCACACAGCTCACGTGCACACAGCTCACGTGCACACAGCTCACGTGGATGCATGACCGACGTTACATGATGTGATCAACCGAAGTGAGCAGCAGAGCTGACGATAAACCTCATCATGTTAGGACAGGTTATAATAATAACACACGGAAAATAACGACGTGTGTGGGAAGTAATCCCTAGTTAACATGAGTCATGATTGGAAACGAATATAATGGAATTGAAAGTATGTAATATGGGATTATTGTAATTAGTTGAAGTACTCTTTTGTGTAAGCGTTCACCTGCCACTCTCGATTCGTTTTCGTTTTGTCCGTTTAATTCGGTGCACACACAACGGATGACTAAACGAAGTTTTAATAACCAGTAATATTTTCTGATTTGATATTTGATTGCCGATATTTGTGTTGACACAAACGAGAGAATATTAATTTTCTGGATATGACCAATTTAAAACATAAAGGATTTCAAATTAATAAAACTCCACCCTGGACTGGGAATTGAACCTCTGTTGTCGTACGGGAGTCCTGGTTCAATATATCTTTTTCAGAATTTATCTAGGACCCTTAAATAGATCAAACCACGTCCTTCTAGATGCATTCTGAAAATAATCTATGGTAGGTCACGGTTGTTTTCAGTTTCAGCTTTATCGTGATAAGAACTCGTTCATTTTCACTCAAATCCAAGATATATTTGTTAGCATTTTGAAAAGATTGCCGGCCAGATTCAAGCCCCTCCACCCTCCCCCTTTCCCACCCCCACATCCTCGTTAATTCCAAAGTCAAGCTGTTGTCCGAAGCAATTAGGAGTGAACTCTTGAATCAAGTTTCTACGACTCTAGAACACTTCACTCAAACAATCCCTTGACTATTCTAATGTTGACCGTGGTCGATTAGACGTTGGGCTATATTCAACCGTCATACCCAGGTTCGGACAGTGGCGGCTCGCCCATAAGGGTACAGGGGCACGTGCTCCCCTCCCCTCCCGCCAACCACCAACAATCACTCACACACACTCACCAGGGTCTGAACCGTTCGGGCATGACGTTTGGCTACCTTCACAATCATAATCATCTACTCATCGTCTCGATTAGACTCGTTGCTAAACAAACTGTAACAATTTAGCATTATAAATGCTGCGACATGAGAACAGCCCAGCCACGTGGAACGGATCTAGTTAAACTGAGTCGATAAAGAAGTTTCTCTTCTATATCGACTATTCCATACGACTCACATTAGAGCCACACCGCTACGATCGCCACCAACAGTGTGTCGGCCAATAACAGCGAGGAGTTTCCTATCTTCCCCGTGACGTCACCATGGGACAAGCTAGCATGCGAGAACTATATCTGACTATCCATAATCCATAACGCGCTGAAGTAAACTTGTCGTACTCAATAAGTTTACTACCCAACTACGTTGTACGGTTTAGTTTATAGTTAACATCAAGCGAACCGTGGATGGAGAAACCTCGATAATGAAGTATGGAACTCGATACGCCTCACCAATATTCTGTTCAGTTTAGTTACTTGGCCTCAGTTGGGATAACCGTCGTAAAATCCCCCCTCTCACCCTCCTCCCCCCCCCCCCTTACCCTCTTCCTCGCCAACCCTCTGTTTCATTGCGCGGTTTAGGTGTCTAGGAAGTCGTTTCAGATGAATAACAATGTAATTGCAAGCGGTATAACGGGGCACACGGCCACACGCAGAAAGAAATTGTGGGAAAGCTCATACTTTCACACAATCTTGTAGGAAGTAGCCGGGAAAGTAGAATTTTCACACAGTTTCACAGTCAAAATTGTGTCCGTAACATGTTCGTCTAGTGAGTTTTCTTGTTTTCGATGTAGAAGGTTCAGTGTTCGATTACTTATTTTTATCTTCGTTAGTGAGCTTCCTTCAATAGCAACGATACGAACGTATGTATTATGTAAACGGTGACTTTGAACCCTCATAGCACAACCAGTCATAATAAATGAGATAATATCCTCTACTGAAAATCAATTCTTGTAACTGAGTGGTTAGACAATAAACAAAACTAGTTTTTTTGTATCTTCTTACAGCCTTATCAAGCCAAACGTGAATGTGTAAAATTGAGAAAACAATTAGTTTACATAGTATCAAATTTGTAGCTCTGAAATACACTCTTCATTTAACAATCATGTATTTTCTAGGAAACTAATGAAGAAAGGCTGAAAGCTTTAGTCATTCATAAAACGATAAAAACTAAATAAACAAAGAACAATACAAAGAATTCAAGAGCCAAGGCCACCTTTCAAAGTCAAACTGCCGATACTTTTGTATTTTTGTATTTTGTATTTGTGTATTCCACAATATATTAGTTTAAACGGTGTAATATTGTTGTAATATATCTACAGTATATTTTCAACCTTGTTTCACTCCTAAAATAGGTCTTTTAATTCAAAACTATTAGAACATGCATTTTTTTTACAACCTTAAACGGATTATTTCCCACTGACAATAAAACACTGTCGGTTAACATGTTAACAAACAAAAATAAACTCAAAATAACATAAAAAACCCTCCCGTAGTTACAATGTCTGGCGTTATGTGTTCGTGTGCTGTCTGGTGCTGAATGTGTGACAAGGGCGATGGTGCGTGTAAACCCCAGGGAATAGATATAACCCGGCCTGTTAATTGGCGTGACCTGTGCTAACTAGCCACAGCTACAGGTGTCTCTATGGACTACCGGACACCTCATTAGCAAATAATTGGAAAATGTACGGTATTCTGCTTTAAACTCGATTAATAAATAATAATTTGGCAATTTTTAAAATAAAATAAAACAAATATTATTCACTTATTCTATTTTATACCCAAGAAATACACAGTTGCTAAATAACTGCCTAAAGCATTCAAAAAAACATGTTATTAAAATTTAGAGCGGTGAAAATCAAAACCGCAACATTCTAAACTAGAGTCTCGTCTACTATCACTGAACTGGCCACCACTCAGTAGTAGAGATTGTGTGACGAAGCGACGCGCTGTGAATAGGGGAAGAAGGGGCGGGAAGAAAAAAGGGGATGAGGTAGAAAGTGTATTTTTATCGTGGGTTTTCCTCAAGTCTAGCAGCCTTGTATTTAAGGGAAAAGACCAATTCAAAGTGATTAACACCAAAAGAATTAGTTCGCAAACTGCCTATACTGTTGAAAAAAAAAATCAATGCGCCATTCTTTAAAAGTAGTTCGATTCACCTCGTAAAATAAATTTTATTCCTTGAATTTAGTTTCTAGCGGCAATAGATTTTCAACGTGAACACTTAACGGGATAATCAGCCAAAAATGAAGAAAACTTCACAGAAGACATTGCTAAAAGCACAGCTAAAAGTAATCACACATTGTAAAATGACACCGACTGGGCAGAACATGCCTTTACTCTAACCACTCTCCCGCGGTTATCCTATCAATAATTGGCACAAACTAATTTAAGAATCAATAAGCAACGTACGTTGATGAGAAAATATAACGAATCGATATCCATATCCGATAAAAAATGACTGCAAGAGAGTTGCTAGAGTAAATGTGTGTTCTTTCCCACACGATTTACTTATCTCGCTTCCCGTACCTATGGAGTATTTTTTTTTTTTGTAAATATATTTTGAGCTTACTAATATCCCTTTAACGACAGTGAAAAGTCCCTTGAGGTGATATTAATTCCCCTTTTTTAACTGTTAGCGGGAAATGTGTCAGGGTAGGGGGATTTAAGCCGTCATTCCTAGTTACGAAAACGGTCAAGCGATGGGGATATTGAACGGGAATTAACTTGTCAGTTCTTTCACTTTGTTCTAACGACGGTTGCGTGAAAAGTGGCTGGTATTGGTTCGAATCCTGTGGTAAACAACAGTCTGCATAGATCTGACGTTCAATTGACTTGATCGGAGCGAGAGGTCATTGGGAAATAATAAATTGTATCTTCGAACCATCATATATTAAAACCAGGAAAAATAGCCGTGTTTTATCATATTATCTCAATATGCTACATCATATCGAAAAATTGAAAACGGGTCCAATTTTGATCCGTTAAAACTGAATTTTTATTTGAGAAATACGTTATATTATAACCAGCAGCGATAGTATCAAACTTTCTCAATCCTCTAACCACATTTCACCAAGAGATAAGAGACACACAAAATTAATAACCCAAATACGTGCATCCACCCCCTCAAAAAAACACGTATTTTGAAATGTATTCAAGTTTTGTAAGACATCCCTCTTACAAACGATGAACTAGATTAATAGCACGACATTGATAAATGATGAGACACTCAGTTTGTCCCAACTTTCCTACTTTCGCACCCCTTTTTGCACAACAACCACATTGAAATGTATCTCACAACATATGTGAAACCTTTTCCATTCGCCACAACCCAAAACATATTCCCGTTAAAAGTATTTTCTCCCCTACATAAACAAACCAACATTTTTTGTTCTTTCACATAGATCGTATAAATCTGGTGTTCTTTTGGTTAGCGCCCAGCAATGATCTTTCCTACCCCTTTCGTGTACCCGTTTTCGTTAACTTCTTTGCAAGCGCGCGTTATATGTCAACGAACTCACAAAATCCCGCCTAAATCCCGCTCTTCCTATCTTCCTCTCTCTTCTTCTCTCCCACTTATCTCTTGCGCGGCCGTAAAAACCAGCGTCGAGCGGGCAAAGCCCTCTAATACATGCACACAACACACAACAAAGGAGGTCGCGCTTCTGGCTGCCATTCGGCCGTCCAATATAGGGAATAAAAGTTTTGCATTTTCAAAAAACAGTAAAAAGAGCCACGGAAGATTTGCCGTAGATTTTCGGTTTCAAGATTTATAGGCGATGGAAAAAATGCCCACGCCCAGGCCAACGAAATGTACAGTCATCGGCAGAAATAAAACGATGGTTGCGGAATAGCCATTCACAAAAAATAATCTCTTTTTAGTAAAAAGATTCCTAAGTAATCTTGTAAATAACGACGTCATAGATGAGTGAATCGGAGCCAATCAGTGGGTGGCTTTTCAAATACTGACATTTGATTGGCCAATGCATCACTTCGGGTTAGTGTGCGAATTCCTGCTTATGTGAGTTTAGAAAGTATGCGATGCATGTTTTAAATAATCGGTTTTACTTTACTTTATATGCTGAATGCTAAATGTATCCATACTCAGTATGGGTATGATTTTGAGGGAATTTTTATTACTTGTATAGGATTTAACAACCAATCAAAATAACTGTCCTACTGATTATAATATTCCATACGTTTATTACTCAATCTGTAGGACTTACCAAACCACAGAGCGCTATAACCCAAGTTTTTCGATTTCAAGTAGCATTCTTGAGATAAAATTAACAAAATGAAAATTTCGTGCATAATATCTCTCTTTTTTATTATCTTTGGTTCAACTGCTACTCGTTGGCCTTGTGGATGTAATCCTGCCACCGACTCTGCTAGTAGAACCAATTGGATGGAAGGGTTTACTCATAAACCGAGTGGCATTTTCTGTTAAACTCTTAACGAACATTGACTTACGAGCCTTCGTAACAACAAAAGCTTTTATAAATTTTGAGTAATGTGATTACAACTGAAAATCCATTTTCCTCTGAAATAATTCGTCTGAGTCGGGGAAGCCAGCAAACAATATGCACACTTTTAAAATGGAAACGACAAAGAAAGACTATTGGTTTACAGTCGAGTAGACTATTTTCATTGGCTCAAACATAAAATACTTACGAAAGGCTTTAAGTACCAACATCTTTTATTTGAGCTTTTCTCATTATATAAGATGAAAGGTACAAGTGACTATGGGCTTTTTTCTAAAGCTTGCTTCTGTAAGCAAAATGTCTTTGATGTTATGAAGCTTTTGAAGCAGAATGCAGTTAAGCCTGAATTACAAGACTGAATACTTGCATTACATTTTTTCAATTGAAGGAGTAGAAAGAGTCGATTGATACAACAAGGAAATATTTTGCGTTTCATTTAATTGGGTGTTTATCTTTATAGGTTCGTTGAGTCAAATTCCAAAGTTAAGAAACTCTATCCCGGACTGAGAATCGATGTTACCCCATGTTACTAGTCCATTGTTTACGAAATAGCCGACTCCAATAATACTAAGGTCCAGTCTTACAATGTCCCAATAACTACTTATTCGTTGAATAGCTTGTTTTCTCCATGGCAACCACCAATCACAACTCTTGAAATCCTCCAAATAGCTTAATTGCTACTAATAACTTTCTTATTTGGAGATTGTAAGACTGGCCCTAACTTAATTTTCGACTTCTCTAGCTCTTGACGTCTCTTCTGAAAAGGTCGATTAAGGATACAACCTTGTGTTACATACCAGAAACTTCTAAACACAGTGGGCGTGACTAACGCGGCTTGTTCATTCTACTAAGCGGAAGACTACCATTTTGAATGTGTGAAAGAACGACAGAAATCTTGTGATTTTCGTTAAATTAGCGTGCAAGAAAGGGCAGTAGACAAGGATCTAAGATCGGTATGACACTCGTTAGATTTTGACTTAACATAAATACAGTTAAAACAGTTTCTGACTACTTGCTGTTATAACAACTGAATTGGTTATCCGAAGAGGTTTTTTTTGTTAAATTTGTTCCTCGTTGTTTTTATGTTATTTAGCGTCAAATTATTATGTTTTTGTATTATTTTTACGTTAAAATGTTGAGAGCTAATAACTTAAAGAATTGTAAAAAACAATGTATGTAATTTGTTGTATTGCTTGTAATTTACATCAATCGTTATTCCATTGGAAAGAACACTGAATTGATAAGAATTGAAATCCGCAGTGTGGTGGTGTAGCCAAACGCGACCGCAAAACGGTCCCTTCTGTATCTACTCTGTATGTTTGCTCATATCTTTGCCACTGTCAACGCTCCGCTGATATTTGTGATTGATGCGGTTCCTAAAATGATTTCGAGAAAGGGATTGTCGCATTCGCCTGTCAAGTCTCACCCATCCCCCCTCCCCCCCCCCCCCCCACCACACAGTGTCATCGCCCCTTCATCCTAGCTCCTTTATCCGCAGAGCCCGGGCTCGAGACTTACAATTTTTCACTCAAATCCGAGAGATTTTTACTCCTGAGATTTTATTTTCATTTTTTCTAATATGTAAAGTTAAATACGTACCTCGAAGATTTTCTTTTGAATAATAAGGGACGTTTCTTCAGTTTTATTTGTTCGATAGTGATACCATGTGATACATTTACTCTCATGGTTTTACAAGAAAACGGTATCTGTGGCAAGATAACTATTGTTTGGGCTAGTCTTTGTGATATCATTGTTACCCTAAGAAAACCCTAAGAAAATTAAGTTGAGTGTGATCTTTGCTACAATTTCTAGCGACATTTTCCCCACTTCGATAACGATCTTAAGATCACTATTAAAATAATTTAGACACGCATGAATATCAATACGAACGAAGTTCCGGGCCCAACTTCTATCAGAACGTACGACGGTGTCAGAGAAAAATGATATTTCGACTCCATCTTTTTCACACATGAGTCTCTATGTCGAAATGATCAGAATCTTCTTCAAAACGCAGCATATAAGGCGCTTATGGTGACGTCATCAGATCCAAGGCAGCTTACAGTGGCGCGCGGAGAGGAGGGGGGGGGGGGGGGTGACACTCCACGGTGACGTCAGAGAATAATTTCCTGTCTCGCTCACGAGGGACGATAGTAGAAAATAGAAATGTAAAGTGGTTACTATGTAGATAAAAAAATTTCATTTTCAGCTTCGACAAGAATGGCAAATTATATCATTCTAAAATAGATGTAAGTTCCAATTATTCGTACATTTTATTTTAATCAACAGAACTATGTTATGAAAAACTGAATCACAGATTCACATTGCCATGATATTTTCATATATAAGATATTAACGGTATGAGAAGAGAAATATATTGAGCGACAGAATGTAATTTTAATCAACGGATGCATCTTTCATATAAAAACGATGAACAAAGACCTGTAATTTATCGCAAAATGTATTTTTCCGTCGGGAATATAATGTATAGATGAATAATATTGTAAAATCTCATTTTTTTATTGTATTGGAATAATATATTTACTATTTTGTTAATTGTTACTAGAGAAAATAAAAATACACCCAATTTGAAGCAATTTGTAGGCTGGCGAGACTGAATTAAACAGTTTGAACGAAATGTAGTGAGCATAAAATAATATAATTCCAATTAACAATGTGTAGCTACCTTTAAGACAAACCAAGGCTATTTTATTCAAAATTAAAATGTCTGCCACATCCGTAGACCATGAAACAACAGAAAAATTATAATATATTATTTCAAAACAACCCTGCCCCTGCCCTCCCTTGCTGGACTCCCGTATGACGACTTACGCGACGTACAATGGATCTGATTCGGATGTGGCTTTATTCTTCATTATCATCTTTCTCATCTTCATTATCACCCGCTCATCGTCTCGATTAGCCATTGTTGCATAAATATGAGACGTTAAGCCCCATTAATCAATCAATCAACTCAAAACAACTACTTATTTAATATGGTAACGTTTTGACTGTTTGAATAAGAAAAGTTGTTTTTGGAATTGTTCAATCCAAAGTGATTTCAAACTATTTTAGAAATAACATAAATTCTATTTTCAAAATCTAAGAAGCTAAAATGAACGTTCTTACTTCTAAATTAAAGCGTTCTTAAGGAACTACTGGACACTGTAGTGTCAGATTATTGTAATATTCAAGGAAGCTATTTTCTCCCATTGACACTCTGTGTAAACGGTGAAAAGTTACATTATTCCATAGCAAAGCGGTAACTCTGTTTTTACCCTCATACAAGCCGCACAGTTTCACATCCATAATCTTCCAGTGGCCTCGTTTTACAATTGTATGCAATAAAACAATTTCAACTAACAAAGAAGTAATGAATTGTTTGTTAGCGTAGAAAACAATCCAGAGATCACGACAAGTAAAATTAGAGTTCAACAAACAAACAACAAAGTCAAACTGTGTCAAAGTTTGTTCACAAAGATTGCTGCCACGCGCACAGATGTGACGTACGTGCATCAACCAAAGAGTTTAGTAATGTTCTAGAGAGAGATTACAGGAAATTCCCCGTGTTCTTTGCCTCCAAGTGTGATATCTTTGTGAATACGCTCATAAACTAACTTATTGTAGACTAAATTAATGTTGAAATGTGTCACAGTTCGTAAAAAAAGTGTGCCCACATGTAGATAGTAGCCATGCATATCGCACCTCGGAGGTCTATTATATCCTCACCGGTCTATACTGATGGCTCAAGGAATCAATGATGCTTAAGATTATCTTTTGATGGGGCTCTCATCCCAAGCCGGAGACCATACAACTGGCAATCCGACATTTTATCAGGTTATTATATTCCCAACTTAAATCCGGTACGTCCCGGAGAGGGAATATATTGGATTTGGTATCTGGCCATTACCCGTAGTGGATATCTTTTCCTTCACACCTCCACCGTCCAAAACCAATATTTGATTTTAATATACTTTGCCACCTCGGAGTTCGGTGGATTTACCATAAGATACTCCACAGGGGGCGAAGTATCCCAAAGAATAATATATATACACCGTTATATTACGACAAGAAATGATATCAGATATATTTTCAAATACAAAACCAACAAGTTTAATTCGACAATTCAATCGACGGGGTGAATTTCAATTTGGGTTGATCACATTTCTCGATATAACCTTTATCTTGAGTATCGATTTTGTAGTATGTTTCACCTGATAATATAAATAAGAAACCTCTTCCACACGGAATCCAATAAAATATTCACGGATACAAACGAATTAATTTTAATGCGATATTCTAAGCAGTAGAATTAATTTTATTAAGTGAAAATGTTACTCGGTTGTAAAAGTAGGTACGAGTTGTTACGTATGACAATTATTATTGAAAATACTTTTGTCAGAAATTAATTAAATTTCAGTAAAAAATTACAAATGTCTGTTTATTTGTTGTTTAAAACTACTCGCCTCGACAACAGCAATGATTGTACGACGTCGGGGGTTGTAAAAACCTAGTAATTATGTTACATTATTGGAGGTACGCCACCCCCCCCCACCACCCCCCTCAAAGTAAAAGAACACCATACCTGCCTCTTCGTTTACACTAGATTCTAATTTGAAAATTATTTCCACTCTTTTGTGCCTCGCCCGTTTCGTTCGTATTCATTTCAACGAACTCATTAAATTCGTTTCAATTATTTCGTTTATTTCCGTTTCGAGTCGGTACACTCCGTTTGTTTTATGGTTATTTCAGACGCATTGTTCACTATTGTTCAATTTTACGTGGCTGTTTCTCTATTATAGAGATTGTGGATGGGTTTTTAATATGTCTGGCAATGTGAATATGTTAACATGCAGATTTTCATACAAAAACACCAGGGCCTGGATTCGCAAGGGTTCTGAGATATTTTCTAGTTTTAGCTGCAATGACCAGCGTTTCTTGAAATCTCTTGTAAAGTGCCTTAAAAGTGTTAAATACTCAATCAAAATAGGTCATCTGCTAGAGAATCAAACGTTCTTTCGTGAGATGTTTTATTTTCCTATAAATATTTATGTTTTTAAATTCAATTGTATTTAGCTTTCATGATGTGGTGATGGAACACATCTTTAAAAATGAAATTAGTTAATTTGTAAAATATAAATATTTATTGGTACATGGAAGCATTAATTATAAGAAAAGAAATTAAATTCTCTAAAGAGGATAACATTATCTCGTTTAATATATGAAAATTATTGTGATGAATTTTAAAGCAATCTTATCCGAGAGAAATGGGTGTTTCGCAGGGGTCTACTTACAGTTTAGAGAGACTTTTTAGTTTATTTTTCAATGAAAATCATTTAAAATATCAGTAAAACTTTCTGAGTACTACCAGTCGAGCTAAAACTCTTCTCAAGAATTTTATCAATTTAATCTTGTTGACATTAGCTACACAGTATCATAATAGATAAATTTCTTCAACCAACCAAATCTTTTTATTTTTCAAATATTTTTTTTGTTACCAAATCTTCTAACCACTTTATCAATCTAATCTTGTCATTTACTACACAATATCATAATAGATAAATTCCTTCAACTAACCAATATGATGATGAAATTTGAAATAACTGCTGCACATTTTCTAAACCGTAGTAACTTCTTATTCGGAATGTGACGGTAGTCGGTGAAATATACTCGAGAAAGTATCTTTAATAAAGTTACCCCCTCCATCGCGGCGTGGGTTAGGGTTGTAATACTGTGGCCGGCGTCTTAGCCAGGGAGACAGGCAGCTCAGATAGATATTCAGCCCAGCGGCGATTTCGGGGGTTATTTTATACAGGGGTGAACAATACACACAAGGGGACACATTATTGTACATTTGATAGCTTAACCTCAGTCTTAGTCAATAAAGCCGATGATAAAACAGTGATTTAGAAGTAAATTTGTGCCGATCGAAGAGAGGCTGTTAAAAAAATGGACAAGTTAAAACCAAAAACAGGCAGTAACCTCAAAACGTTGACAAAATACTTAATAAAACTACGAGTTTATAGATGTAATAACTAAATTATGTTCTATTAATACATAAAGATACGCTTTAATGAGACAGGATATTGCCAGTAAAGAATTGAAATATGATTTTGGTGAATGCACACACAGACAACCGAAAAAATGGCGGCCTTTCCAAATACTGTACCCTATCCCAATACTATTAGACATGACTATATTTGACTGCGTATTATGGGGAGAAAGCCTAGGTTGGAGTTAACCCCGCGGTCATTTTAACATGGGGTTAGCGAGGGCTAAGAAGAGTTAAGAAAATGTACAGGAATGGGGCCCCAGTTGCTTACCTGGGAAGTTCTAACAGCAGGCATGACTAACAAGGCTTGTGCACTCTGCTAAGCGGAATACTGCATTTATGAATGTTTGAAAGAACGCTAAGGGTCTGTTTATTTTTCTTGAAAAGCGTGTATGAAAGGGGCAGTAGATACAAATTTTAGGTCAATATGACACCAGTAACGTTGCATGGCCAGTGACATAGGCATGACTCCACGAACTTACACATATTCCAATAACAACATTTTAGACACCCCCGACTTAACCAAAATTGATCCGCCCGCAATTTCTTCGCCTAGCGGGATCTTTGGCCCTTTGTGTAACGAGAGAGCCGGAGAGGCCGGAGAGAACCCATTGTAACCCCCCCCCCCCCCCCCCCCTAGGCAGTTGTGACGCGTCACGCTAAGCTATGAGAGGACGTCTTAGCGTTGCGTTGGCCACTTCATTTACCAGAGTCAATGGTAATTTAATCTCGTTGGTTTAGGGTTCCACGCCGGCTCACAGCACACGGATGGCTCTAGCTTGCGATGGGGGAGTCACTAATATAGGGGGTCAAGCCACTGAATTATCAACGGTGGAGATTCTGAGAAGATGATATTTGCTAACGCTAGGCTGTATATTATAATGAAGTGGAACATTCTGGACGCCCATTCGCCTGAACAAGTAGACATTTCATATTGGACGTTAAAAACCTTTCTAGTCGAGGTGGGTTCCTCCAAATAGTGACCGTTACCCGAAAAGAGCGCTCTTATGTACATCTTTAATCACCACCTTCCTTATTTATCACGATCTTGCTCACTTTTCAACTTTTTCGTCCACTTTCTTCCTACTTTTTCACAGTTCCCGGATCCATTTTGCGATATATACGCCCATGAAACGCCACCACCCTACATTCCTTAGCTCTGCAACTACCTACCGCTTATTTTGGGTTCCCGGGCGATGTGCAATTGATCTGATGATTCGGCCAGCTGTTGAGTACTTAGTAAAAGAACAAATACGTACATACTTTACGACCTTTGATACGTTAATATATATTTACATGTTAAAAATACCCACACACATATTATAAAACTATACTGTCACTTTTCACTTACTTAAACAAACCGGTGAACTTCCGGAGTGCCTTTCCTACTCCGTTCTCAGACCGAGGACAACTGTGGGTCTGAGGAAGGCGTAGAAAGGGTTCTCCGAAAACACAACTTAAAAAAGTGACCTTGGTCTGTTTTATATTTGTGAATTGTGAGTGTATTTTTAACATTTATTCCAGGTCAAGAAGTTCACTGCATGTGATTTATATTCACATATTTGCATATATCATGGAGTGTTCATAAATAAAATAAAAGCACAATTACAAACGTTTACGTTGGACGAGTAAATATCTTCTCGTTTTCCTTTCTCGCGCCGTCATTTACGTGAAAAGCGTGAAAAGCGTAGGGTCGGTCATTCTTCTTCATTTTCCCGGGGAGAGCAGCGAAAGTATTAACGGGCAACTCACATTCATCATTTCCCGACCTTTGAAACCGGCGAAGGCGAAGTCGGTGGGTTTAGCTCCGCGGGTTCATTATACGTTAGGCCGATGACGCATCTGAAATTCTCCAATAAAGAACATCTAGTCGGTTCTTCGGCGTTTACCGAGTCACACCTCAAAAAGTGAAGTGACAATTTAACGGTTTTCTCTTCGTATTCTTTAAAGCCGGTGACAAAGTGAAAACATTTTTTAAAAACTTATTTCGATACACTACTTTATCATGTTGTAAAGTAACACATGCCGTGTTAGCAAGTTTTCAGGTATTCGAAAGATTTCAACAATATAATTCTCTCTTTCTCTCTCTCTCTCTCTCGCTCCATTCCCTCATCAAAGCCAATTTGAAATCTTTTCTCATTTCTCTAGGTCATTTTATCGTTTTCGCGGATTCCTCTCAGCCCCAACACAACGTGCTACAGATACTTTGGTTTAGAATAGTTAGCTTAGTTTACATGTAGATAGCCTTTTATTTCTGCCTATGTAGGCACACCTGCCAATATCTATAACTGTACCTTGCATAAACGTAAGGATAATGCAATCAAGTGAATTGTCTATGGTTTTCTTACAAATCGCTACTATGTGTGGCATTACGTAATTTATAATGACAGCCCGTCAAACTTCCGTAATTATCTCCAAAACCGTGGTATGTCACGCAGGTTTGTTTATATATACTTCAAACAGATGTAATTGAGATAAATTGGCAGGAATCAAATTAAATGAATATACTTAATTTCTCTTAAAAATCGATACTTTGTTTGAAATAACGTATTTTCCGAATGACCGCCCATGAAACTTACCTAATTATTTCAAAATCTCTGGTATGTCACGCAGGCATGTTCATGTATGCTTAAAGTATGTGTATTTGAGATAAACTAAAATGAATCAAATTCTGCCACACAACAATACAAACAAGACAATTTAAGATCGTAAATTATCGCTAATACACCTGTTTCAGTTACATTGTAGAAAACAGAGAAATTAAAAATTTATGTGTTACTATTAGACAAGAATATTTCGTAAGCATGAGCCTATAGTTATGTTGGGAAACTTGACAAGACAAGACCATCTCTGAGGACGAGTGCACGTGCACCGAGACACCCCCCTTCCTCCCCCCCCCACCCTCACACCTCAACGTTCACGAGCCCTGACAGCTAAAAGTCATCGGGCGTCGCGAGCAAAGTAAAAAGTGGCTGAGAATTGCCGCAAAACGACTCATTTGAATTGGTAATTCTAAACGGGTGGAAGCAAAGATTGCCGACGGTGAGATATGAGAAAAACGTTGCATTAGGCTTCATGTCACCTTTCTGTGGGAGTTAAATTGAGTTAGTAAACTTGGCATTATTGTATCATACAAGAATTTGCGTTTTAAAGGTCTAATTACGGCTATGCTAAACGTATTTTATGTTCGTTATGTCAATGATTTATAAACACAAACATTTTGTAACATACTTCTCAGTGTAAAAGTTTTCGATAAATGTCAAAAATGTAGCTCAACCTTTAAAACATAGGTCTATATCCTAATTTATGTAGGCACCACCTGACGGAATCAATATATGTACACACCTGAACTGAACTATATCCCTCTTTCTATGTGTAGTCTATTTAAAATTAAACACTGATAAATCTGTTAAAACGTGTTTATGTACGTTGCGTGGTATCAATAATGTAAGAGAAATCAAAATTTCCGCTTGTAAATACTTTGATTTAAAAAATAATATTTTCTTCTAATTAAATCAACAACGAATAAAACGGGGAATAGTTCTGGATGATTAAAAATGGAAATTATTTAAATTAATTTAATACGTTGGTGCCTGTTTCCAGAGCAAATTATCGCGACTTGGAAAGTTTTGCGCCGGAGAGTCCGGAAGTTTGCTCCAGAGATTGAAAGTGAATGAGGTGAAAGGGAAATGACGTTGAAGGACACACGTGATAGAAAGAGAGAAAGAGAGAGAGAGAGACAGAGATAGACTGACTATCTCTCTCTCACTTACAAGAGTCTGCATTTGACGTCCGAGTGCCTTTTAGTTCACTACCAACTCAATGTCATTCGAATTTCAAAACCTACAGGCGAAAAATTAGTTTCGAAAAGTTTTTTTTTGTGTGAGTGAATTCGAATCATTTTTTCCCGTATTCCACTCTTCTTCTTCTTCTTCATCTTCTTCTTCTCCTTCTTCTAGAAAGGACGTCTGTTGGTTCTGAGGTAGTTATAACTGAAGTCACATCACATTCTAGAAGACGTAGAGGCCACAGATTGAATCCTGTGGCCCGGGAGATAATTTAGGGCATGACAAGTTGGAAAACTTTCAATACGTACAGTCATGTTAAAAGTCATCGCCATATACATGTATATATTTATATCTAAATCTTATTTGTTAAAAATTAAGCTTGTCAGTGATTCAATTGTGGCCGAATAGATACGGTGAGAAATGCGATCTAGTTTAGAGATCCCATCTGCTTCCACTACTTATTATAAACTGCTAAAATATGCATTATTAAAGTTTCACTAGTAGAATCGCCGATCAAAATTAAGGTGCTTTATTAATATTTTGAGACTACTATAATATTGAAAAAATAATTATTAATCAAAATCTAGATTCGATGTTTTGAAGGTTAATTCCATATGAAAAATACCTTGAATGGTACAAATTTAAAATCAAATGTTAGCGTAATTCCAGAATTATTCTACTAAACGTTGATTGACAATATAGTATGGCAATATGAAACTAAGAAATCCAAATTTGGGTTTGAATCAAAAATGTATTGCTTTGGAAATAGAAAACGAACCTACAGGACCACCGTACCTCAAACTTATTAACATCGTACATTAACCCATTCAACATAAATAAATATATATATATATATATATTATTTGTTTTTATGTTCACGGAATATGTGTGATCGGACCAATGTTTTCAGCCACCTCAGTACGTCTGTTATTGACTTACGGTTTGGCCACCGCCATAGAAGCGCGTTCTTCTCTCATCTTCCCCCCCCCTCCCCCCCCCCCCCCTCCCACAACTCGAGGTCTTTGCATGCCAACTTTTCAGCAGATCAACAAGAAAATGGTGTTTTGTTATAAGAAGACGGAGAAAAGGTCCTGAAATGGTTTACGAATAAAATCGTGTGTAGAGCAAAAGATTGTTCTTCAAGAAAACATTTTTGATGATAGTCGTATTTTGAATGTTGTAACAGATCAATTTGTTCTCATTTCGTGTATTACCAGTACAGTTGAGTTAACCACAATCCTTGATTTATTATAAATTCAAACACTTGGCGTTCGGTGGATCGGATTAATTTTTATAAAATTAAATACTGTTCGGCTTGTTTCATGACATGAATTAAACCAATGACAAAAGTTATAGATGACAGTTGTTATTATTCTGTTAGCATTGTTCTAACTTGATAAATAACAAACCATCCGACACAGAAGCTCTTAAATGAAATTGAACTAAAACAACTATAGGTTTATAATTTCAAATATTGTTTTACTCTTAACAATTTATCTATTTCTAGAAATTCTATCTTTGTAGTCATAGAACTACGTTTAACTAGATTCAAACCACGTAATCAATTTTTGTATAAATAATCTTCATATTTTGTCTAATCCATTTGACCGTTTTATGATTAAATTAAAATAAATAAATTCACATTTAGAGTCTACCCACTCAATAACGAAACTGATTTTCAGAGGGGGGCTTTAATTTAAAGTGACTCAACCAACCCTGTAGGTTCCGAACACCGTCGACAAGTGAGCGATTACCAATCAAAGATCGATATTTGTCGCAATAGTTTCTTGTAAGAGGTTGATACACGGTTGAAGTATTAACAAATGAGAGAACAAAATCATTTAACTACACTCAGAACAATAACCTGTACCTTGCGTGGTACAGTGTGGGAAATCAGACATACCGCCTGTTGGTAATGCATTAATTACACATACAAACCACGGAGCGAGTACGGAAACCTAATCTGTGACCGCGTCCGGCTAGTCTGACCACCGCCACCTCAATCTGTATGCGTTTCCACACACGGCCCGGGCAGCGACGTCCGTAATCAACCAGGTATTGTGACGGCATCTCGGGGTGGAGCTCCATTGTTGATGAAATGCGACGCGGAAAATATCAAATAAACTTGTAATATGCTGCCGTTCACAATCGCTGTATAGATGAGCCTTTGTTATCTTGAGGGTTGTTTGGCTATTGTTGTGATTTTGACAGGGACATGAGGGCGTAATGGTGTATGGGGTGTACACAGACATACACATATGTGGGCTTGTGGCAACGTTCACATTGTTAAAATATTAAGTATTCATATGTTGGTTTTGTTCGGTTTAAGGCTGGTCCACACAGATTTTTAAGACATACGATTTAAGGTTTAACGCGTAGTCGTAAAGTTTGATCATAGGAAACACGTACTGGCGTTCACAAAGTTTTAGTTTATAGACGTTGTTTTCATTGTTTTTTTTAAAACAACTTCTTAAAACCTTATGCATTATGTCTTCAAAATCTGTGTGGACCAGCCTTTACATAACTATTTAGTGTTAAAGACTTCAGGCGGAAGGGTAGACCCACTGTAAAAACCGTTTGTGAACGCTACACAATATTGAAAAGGTGACAAATACCAGGATTGTGGTTTCATAAGAACTGAAAACTGGGTTAATAAAGTTGAAACTATTGCTATAATTACGGTTGTCATTAGGGCAGCCAGTAAAGAAATAACAATTTAATTGGCGGCCGTAATGACCACCGTTGTAATTTTTCAAATTTGCATTGTATTTTTTTTAGGGGACATGATATCAAGTGATATTTTAAATACAAATATATTGCCATGTGGAATTATCGAAAATTATAATGAAATATCCGTCAGATATCAACTTGACAGTTTGTTTAGACAAAATGGACGAACAAGGAAAATGAAAACATGTTCAACTGTTAAATCCGTAGGTCGCTTCATAAGTTTATAAAGCAGAGAGTTCACATTAGTGTATATAACATTGGCAACGGCCCAAAGCTTTGCTGTAATCAACGTCAAAAACTCTCCCAAACTCTCTCTGTTTTCACAACGTAATTCTTGCACGCGACGCATATTTTCGTCTAAACATTCTTCAAAACGAATCCACAAGGTTTATCAGCTTGGGACAATTGAACCCCTTCCCGGGAATAAACTCCCCCCCCCCCTCCCCTACAGTTCCTAATTTATTTTCCTTTTGGAGTAGGAAAAGTAAGTAAGCCGGAGAAGTAGAAGCGCTTAGAATTATACACGCGCAATTGACTGGTAGACACTTAAAATTCTTCGAGTTTATTTTGAATAGTTGTCCAAGTGGAAAATCATTGTTCTTTGTAGCTCCGAAATTCTCCACTTCTGGAATTCAAGCCAGATGAAATGCTGTAAACTCGTGTATTGTGATGAGACCTTGTTTTCACAACCCAACCGAACCCACAATAAAAATCGTGCTTGATTTGTTTCTGAAGCAAATCCAATTTTAATCAGTTATTCAAATGTACATTTCTACGTCTTATATTTACTCTATCTAACATCGTGAACTCCTTCAAAATATGGGAAGTTTGTATGAATTTTTGATTGTAAGTTATATAAATTCACTTAAAATACGTTGAAATGCAGGGCTAGACCAGTGTTATCAAATTTAACACAACTAATTCATGCCCGTACATTATTTTAGTACCACAACACATTTATATACAGAGTGAACAAGTTATTACTTCGTAGAATTAAATTAAAATCAATCGATCTTGTATATATTTAATTCACAAATAATATATATTGTGTATACATTTAAACATATGTTATCGTATTCCCGCATATTTTAACAAGAATCTACATACGGACACGTCATAAGCACCTAGATTTATCACCCCACTCTGGTTGGTTGTCTGGCATTTGTCCAGTCACCACAAGTTATATCCGCAACCGCTCGTTATTCTTATACCAGCCACGATAAAAACTCTATTTGAAAGTAACAAAAACAGTTTTAAAACATCCATTCAAAAAGTTAGTAACCCAGTGAATGAAATGTTTCTGTTGTTTTCCGTCTCATGTTTTTGTCAACGATGCTAATCGAGACTGAGTGGGTAATTCATGGAGATACAGATCGAAAAACGTTTGAAGATAATATGAAGTTATGGAGACAAGTTTTGAAGCTACAAAATATTTTATAATACCAGACCTTAAGGATTTTAAAGCTTTAGATTAGTCGTTGCCATGGCGAAAACAAGTTATTGGCTACTTTACCTTTCTAATGTGATGCACATTATACTGGGCATACATTTAATTAAATAAATAAAATAAATAAGTAAATAAATAATAAAATATAAAATAAAAATAAAATAATATAAATATTAAGTAAATAAGCTCACATGTAGCCCCTAGCACATTCTAGCACATTCTACCCACTCAGTAACGAAACTGATTTTCAGTGGGGGACTTTAATTTAAAGCGACTAAACCAACCCTGAAGGCTCCGAACACCATCGACGAGTGAGCGATAACCAATCAAAGATCGATTCAAATACATCGACTACAGTATAGTTTCGTTGGGTATGCATTATTTTTCTACTGTATACACAGATTTTACTTTATAACAACATTCACTGCAATAACAAGCTATATGTCAATGACGTAAAGTATAACAGTAAAAATAATACCTTCAGTAAACAACATACAACAATTGCAATCTATAAACCACAAATCATAACTGAAATTGCAAATTATACGATTTCACGCAGTCAGTAATTCACCCAATTATAATTTACATTTAGATCAAATTTATTCCACTCTGGCTAACATATTACACGGATGGAAAAACAAACACATGTTTGCATCTCTTCACACGGTGCATCAGGTATGACATTGTGTTTGTTAAATTGAATAATGATATTAATAATAATTATAATAAAAGTCATCATTTATTTAAACCCCGAATTGAAGATCAAAATATCGTTTTTTTCATTTCAGAGAAATTTTTAGATTTTTGGTGGAGGTGCCGGGTAGTCAAAAAAAGTAATTTTGATTTATTTTTCAATCGAATAATACTATTTATAATAGTGTACACAACACAAATCCAGATTACATTTAAATAAATCTACAGATGTGGTATCATCCACATATATGATCCCAGATCATTTACATTTTCCAATCATTTATCTAGTTTTTGTCTTTCACTAACATCATGATATTTATTCATTAAAGTCTGTGTAAAGAGTTCATTTTACAATGTGATGCTACCGTTGATGGTTTAGTGCAATATTATTATTGCATGAAGGCAGACAGATGTCTTCTGCTGATGGATCATTGATTCTTCGTGAATAGTACATGTTAATGCAAGTATTTTTAGTACGATCCGGACAATATCCCTTATGTAGGGATGGCGATGTCATCTTCACTTTCTAGCTGTAGCCTAACAGGGAGTACACTATCCCCTTAATATAAGGTGTATATTTAAGTAAAGTAGTTTACTCAAGTACAATAATACTTAAGTATTCAATATACTTAAGCACCTAATTAATTAAGTATCATAGTAAAATTGAATACTGTAATCTAGATTTCGTCATTAGAATTATACTGGTGGGGAAACACTTGTGTGTTAAGGGGCTATGCTCTAATTTTTCCCACCAATAATGTGTTTGTAACATTTAAAAATGTAATTAACATATTGAAATAAATAATAAAAATAATCATTTCAAAGTATTCACAACGCATGGGTGGGAGAGTGGATCAACTCAGAACGTTGTCTTATTTCGTTATCAGTGGAGCACCACTAGTACGAGCCTAGTCCGTGTAGAGAGAGTGTAATGAGCCGACAACACGTTTGGACGTGTTCAGTGGAGCCTAGCGGAGCGGAGCGATGTTCTGTCAATAATGGAGCGAGGTCAGATCGCTTCGGAGCAGTTAGGCCGTCTTTAATCAACGCGCGCTCTTTACTTCCCCACACGCACGACGCGGACTCTACCCTTGCGAGGGGGGCATTTTTAATATGGGGTTGGTTTACACGATGCACCGTTTTCTAAATTAGCTACTTTACGGTTGTTTTAGAGCGAAATTTGTTGGCGCTGCTATCAATAATTACAATCGATGTTCTGTTGCAATCGAACATTGTTACTTGTATCGTATTAGTATTCTTTGGGCAAATAATAACCAAATATAATAACCATCAAACTCTTTCAACCACATAAAACACGAGGCTATAAAGTGTAAAACATTATGCGTAAGGCGACCATTTTGTGCCCCCAAATGACATGTTTTCGGCACTTTCTACATTGTTATACATTGAATTACATATTATCTACATTGTTAAGGGCCGGTATTTCAATGTCCAGTTTAAATCTACTTTTCCGGTAAATTGTTTTCACTTCGACAACGGCCAATAAAAATACACCAAATTTGGCTTACCTGACAGTTAAATTTACTTAACACTTTACTGGACATTGAAGCTAGAGGCATTAAGAGGGTTCGGCAGTAGGAGTTTTACAGATGTATTGGCCGTCAACCAATCACTCCTAAACTAATAGTAGGATTATTATAAATATTTATCTACTTGTAGAGGTATGTTATATCTATGCATGGTACTAAGTTCATTTGTCACCAACCTATTCAAAAATAATGTACCCATTTTTAAACAGATTCTCCGTATTATTTCGCCGAACATTTTGACGAAAGAAATTTATTTGCATAATTCAAACGTGAGTATATTATTTTTAAGCAGGCTTGTCACAAATGTACTTAATACCATGCGTAGATATGACATCCCTCTGCAAGTAGGTAAATTTTCATAATAATCATTTTATTCGTTTAAGAGAAATTAGTTGACTAAAAACTTAAAAACAAAACAAAAATAAAAAAAATAATACACATCTTTTTTCTTTTACTTGTTACACATTACGTTTAATTCATTACTACGAACATCCAGTGACCGTATATAACACATACCCGCAGATGGGCACAGTACGGTATGGTAAAGATAAAATCAATGTTCGTTAGCTTATGTTGGCCGGGTGGTTTGAGTGATGGTGGCGCGGCCCAGTCCCTTCGGACCCGACAGATAATGGAACTAATTCGCCGCCCTCGGTTGTAATTGCATTGACTTCTGGGCGCGGGCCGGCCGCCCCCACCAATTACATAAAGAGACAGACTCGATATTTAACGGTGGTGAGGGAGGCAATCGATGATGGAGGTCATGACGTTAATTTCTGCAGCGGTATCGACGCAGTGTGAGAAACCGAGGAGATTTCGAGGCGACTCTGTGATCGGTAGTTAAGAAAAGCTGAAGCAACAGTCTCTCACTTGCTACGTTTTACATAAAATGAATTTGAAAAGATTCTGAATTGGATTTGCTTGTTTGTATACTGTTTTATCTGTGTTAATTGTTACTTTTATATTTTTCTTGCAACGAATGTCTTACCCTGGCTCAGATTGGTAGAATAAAGACAGATAAAATCCAATATATACGATACGAATCTATTTGTAAATACTTTTGTAAAATCTTCGAAACTAACGCCAATATGTATTTTTATTTTAAGTAAGTAATTGCACTAATTCAGGAAGGTGAAAAGTGACCAAGTTTGTTTGTAATATGTAAATTATCACAGTTAACAATTTCTGATTAAAAAGAATTCTACGCCGATTTGTTTTGGCCAAAACGGTTTGTTTCTTGAGCGTCTAACTTCATAATATCTAACCTTCTAACTGGTAATTGATACGGTAGAGCTCGCAGCTTAGGTTATTAGGTATTTGGGTTTCTAGCACTTTGCATAGTTAAGCGCTTTCTGTCATTCGTGGTAAATAATGACTGCGGGTCTATGTTTTTCAGATGTTTGTAATTTGTTCCGTTTTGTAGTCCTGCACCGAACCGTCAGAGGGGGCGCTTTACAACGTATACAAACGAACGCAGTTAGAAAGCGGAATAATGACAATTGAACGTAAGCGGAAACGGAACAAATCTCAGATTTATTGCGAAGAAATGTAGGCTAAGGTTTAACTGTATATCAAAGGAATGAATGAATGTCTGCAAGCAGCGTCGTTTACGTATCGCTATGTGGGTTTAGTATAATGACAATAAAACATGGCTCGTTTACTTTGGGTGTTTCATTGCTTTATTTTGGGGAATTATGTGTACAGATAATAATTAATGTTAGTACCTTCTTTGAGTAATTGTTGGAGAGAATGACTTGCAAGACGGCGCGTAGGGATTTAGCTGTATATACAGAGCTATGCTCGAATTGTTTTACAGACGAATTGCGAAGAATGAATACTATGGAGCTGCGTATTTTACTTTCAAAAGATTTCCAAGATGTGTTTGCTTTGTGAAAGAATAATTAATGGGATACTCAGTTCGTTCACAAGACATAAATGATAAAATAATACATGTTCACAATTATTTCTTAGTTTTAAACTTATACTTTTTAAAATTATTCCCCTTTGATCTGTTTCCATTAGTAGCTGTTTTATTCTTTAATCAGTCCAACATTTTACTTCTCTCTTCACTGATCTTGTTTTGTATTTTGTTGATTTTGTCAAAAGTTGTCTGAAATTTTATAGCATATTGTGATATTATAATCTCCCACGAGTATATTATTTAACAAGTAAGAGTACAAGATAGTTATTATTAAAATTTACTTTTGAATTCTGAAGTATTTCCATGATAACAATTACTGGCGTCATGTGGGAACTATGAATATAAATATGTCAGAGATTGCAGCTCAATCTTGCAAGGTCTACTTCATCTCCACTAGGGGAGATAAAGTTGACCTTGATTACGATGAAAGAAGAGTATAGGAGGCGGTGTGTTGTGCATTACACAGGGCGGTGTGTTCAGCCAGAGTCTTGAGTCACACAGAATCCTCCTACAAAACAGAATCGAGACAGTAAACTTGCTAAATGAAATATAATTACATTTATAATTACATTTTAACTTAATCTCTCTTGCGCCAGAATTGCATTAACACTTAAAATTACTCCCCATTTAAATGCTACGTGCAATGGTGGTACGCGCGGGTTGAAATTCATTTGTTTCCCGCCACGCGGCGCTCGCGGCGCCGCCTTACTTCATGGTATGTAAAATAGAAATACCTTGTTCCACAAATCTCTGGAAAATCATTATATATTTAGTAGTTTAATACATATTCAACGACAATTTAATCGTTTAATTTATGTTAAACTAAAAACTTTTACATTTTAACTTTACAGCTGAATTAAAATGAAAATATGATATGTATCATGAGGTAAAAAACACTGACCATTAATAAATCTACTGAGCATTCTGCTTGAAAAATGACGTGCCACTGTATTATTTCAGACAAAAGAATGATACAACAAAAGAGTTGCCTATAGTAACTGATTGTTTGTCAATGTCCGCTCGATTGTAACTAATTCCATTCATTGCTGTCAAACTCTTTTCAAAATCCATTTAAAACATTGTTTTCTGGATTTCTATTAACATGTCACTAAATATTTCGTGTGGTGATAATTATGAATTCGTAAAGGTACTTTGTTGATATTTGAATATGCTCTTCATAAACATATAAAAACTAAAAATAGTAAAACAGATTTTATTAAATTTATTATTTTTCAACGTATTACGTATTATTTATTAATCAAAGTATTACATACATTAAATAATATAAAACACATAAAAAAGTAATTCTTGCTCGGCACAGATACACTTTCCCTCCACCATTTCTCAGTGATGGACGACATGACCGAATGACATCTTGATAAGTTACTTTATCGCACACAAAAAGCCCCGACGTGTAGTATAGAAGAGTGGGGGGGGAGGAGGGGGGGGGGGCGTGGGGGAGAGAGGCAATGGCCTACATGGAAAATGTTTCCCCCACACCGGTTGTATTTTATTTTCCATCGTCGCCTTGTCGTCTGAATTGATTTGTCCCCCGCGCTACTAAGATCAATCACCCCATTGAGCGGGTAGCGCGCCTCAACATTGCGACTCCTAATCGTGGGGGGGGATGGGGGGGGGGGAGACCCCCATTCACTGCCGCGCCGAGGCAAATGAATAGAGAGCGCTCTCTCTCTCTCTAGCTCTCTATCGCTAGCTCTCGGAAAAACCAGATGTGAATTATTTTAAGTGTCGATAAATATACTGGCGACGAGATTTTCCCTTTGACGGGGGTAGAATTTATGCGAGGAGCTGGAAAGAGAGTTCGTCGGGGGCTTCAATGGATGGAAGAGTTGGTTGACGTCAAAAGAGGGAAAGTTAGGATGGACCGAGTGTTTACGAGGGTTCATTTAGATGGCGATTACGTTATAAACCGTTCATTCTATAAGTATAATGATAATGATCGTGTACAGTTAACTAGCAGAGGGGGATCATATAGGGGAAGCGGGCGATCAATCCCACATGGTTATCTGACTACACTAAAAAAACAAGTACGTAAGTAAAACATACGGGTAAGGTCAGGTTGCCCCCCCCCCTCCCCTTTTAAGTTATTATGATTTCAGATTAGTAGTAACATCAACCCACAAAAGTTCTTTTGAATGAATCTAGTCATTTTCCGGGAAATTGTGAAGTGATGTTCGCAGAATTTTCCAGCCATCTTTGGTGGCTGAGACTCTGCCCCTACTCCGTCTTTTACAACATTAGAGCAAGATCTACTACCAGGATTAAATCCTAGATTACTATTGCTAAAAAACCACCATAATACTAATAACATCCCGGTTCAATTTTGTGTTAACAGTATACTGAAATTTATTTGTGTTCGAAATACTTTACTAGCAAAATTACCAACACAAACACTTTGCATTAAAAGTACTAGACTAATACAAATTTTATCAGAATACAAAATTATTCTGTGTTTTGTTTCTATTTAGCATTTTATTTTTGGCGTCGCGATCATCAATCACGGTAGATAGAGCGTTGCGACGTCTATTCAGTAGTACCTCGCTGCACCGCCACATAGCGTCGTAATGAATGAGTGAATGAATGAGAAGATTCATGGTTCGTAATATGTAGAGCAGACGGGGAATGTCTCTCTATATTTATGCTGATGGCCTCACGGTGTTCCAAAACACAGGCAAGGAGGTTAGAGAGGAAGACTATACAGAAGGCCTCGCGGTCTTCCAAAACACATGCAAGAAGGTTAGAGAGAAAGTCTTCCAAAACACAAGCAAAGAGGTTGGAGAAGAAGTCTAAACAGATGGCCTCACGGTCTTCTAAAAAACGAGCAAAGAGGTTAGAGAGGAAGACTATACAGATGGCCTCACGGTCTTCCAAAACACGAGCAAGGAGGTCAAAGAGAAATAATATACAGATGGCCTCACGGTCTTCCAAAACACAAGCAAGGAGGTTAGATAGGAAGACCATACAGATGGCCTCACGGTCTTCCAAAACACGAGCAAGGAGGTTAGAGAGGAAGACTATACACGAGCAAGGAGGTTAGAGAGAAAGAATATACAGATGGCCTCACGGTCTTCCAAAACACAAGCAAGGAGGTTAAAGAGGAAGACTATACAGATGGCCTCACGGTGTTCCAAAACACAAGCAAGGAGGTTAGAGAGGAAGACTATACAGATGGCCTCATGGTCTTCTAAAACACGAGCAAGGAGGTTAGAGGAAGACTATACAGATGGCCTCACGGTCTTCCAAAACACAAGCAAGGAGGTTAGAGAGGAAGACCATACAGATGGCCTCACGGTCTTCCAAAACACGAGCAAGGAGGTTAGAGAGGAAGACTATACACGAGCAAGGAGGTTAGAGAGAAAGAATATACAGATGGCCTCACGGTCTTCCAAAACACAAGCAAGGAGGTTAAAGAGGAAGACTATACAGATGGCCTCACGGTGTTCCAAAACACAAGCAAGGAGGTTAGAGAGGAAGACTATATTATAGATGGCCTCGCGGTCTTCTAAAACAGAAGCAAGGAGGTTAGAGAGGAAGACTATACAGATGGCCTCACGGTGTTCCAAAACACAAGCAAGGAGGTTAGAGAGGAAGACTATATTATAGATGGCCTCGCGGTCTTCTAAAACAGAAGCAAGGAGGTTAGAGGGGAAGACTATACAGATGGCCTCACGGTGTTCCAAAACACAAGCAAGGAGGTTAGAGGGGACTGGCCTCACGGTGTTCCAAAACACAAGCAAGGAGGTTAGAGAGGAAGACTATACAGATGGCCTCATGGTCTTCTAAAACACGAGCAAGGAGGTTAGAGGAAGACTATACAGATGGCCTCGCGGTCTTCTAAAACAGAAGCAAGGAGGTTAGAGGAAGACTATACAGATGGCCTCGCGGTCTTCCAAAACACGAGCAAACAGGTTAGAGAGGAAGACTATACAGATGGCCTCGCGGTCTTCCAAAACACAAGAAAGGAGGTTATAGAGGAAGACTATACAGATGGCCTCACAGTCTTCCAAAACACAAGCAAGGATGTTATAGAGGAAGACTATACAGATGGCCTCACAGTCTTCCAAAACACAAGCAAGGAGGTTAGAGAGGAAGACTATACAGATGGCCTAGTGGTCTTCCAAAACACAAGCAAGGAGGTTAGAGAGGAAGACTATACAGATGGCCTCACTGTCTTCCAAAACACAAGCAAGGAGGTTAGAGAGGAAGACTATACAGATGGCCTCACGTTCTTCTAAAACACAAGCAAGGAGGTTAGAGAGGAAGACTATACAGATGGCCTCGCGGTCTTCCAAAACACAAGCAAGGAGGTTAGAGAGGAAGACTATACAGATGATCTCACGTCTTCCAAAACACGAGCAAGGAGGTTATAGAGGAAGACTATACAGATGGCCTCACAGTCTTCCAAAACACAAGCAAGGATGTTATAGAGGAAGACTATACAGATGGCCTCACAGTCTTCCAAAACACAAGCAAGGAGGTTAGAGAGGAAGACTATACAGATGGCCTAGTGGTCTTCCAAAACACAAGCAAGGAGGTTAGAGAGGAAGACTATACAGATGGCCTCACTGTCTTCCAAAACACAAGCAAGGAGGTTAGAGAGGAAGACTATACAGATGGCCTCACGTTCTTCTAAAACACAAGCAAGGAGGTTAGAGAGGAAGACTATACAGATGGCCTCGCGGTCTTCCAAAACACAAGCAAGGAGGTTAGAGAGGAAGACTATACAGATGATCTCACGTCTTCCAAAACACAAGCAAGGAGGTTAGAGGGGAAGACTATACAGATGGCCTCACGGTCTTCCAAAACACAAGCAAGGAGGTTAGAAAGGAAGATTATACAGATGGCCTCACGGTCTTCCAAAACACAAGCAAGGAGGTTACAGAGGAAGACTATACAGATGGCCTCGTGGTCTTCCAAAACACAAGCAAGGAGGTTAGAGGAAGACTATACAATGGCCTCGAGTAGATTGTTGGGCCCAGCTCAAGAAAGACTATTCGGGGGCTGTTTCCCTCTTTCTTCCACCTATTAGGATGGTGGAAATAATAATTAAGGAATGTTTGAGGGATGTTTGTACGATAAAACAACAAATCCAGCTGTTGGGAGTTTCGTGCTAGGTTTTACCAAACGCTTTGTCGTGAAATCAACCATCAATCGAAGATTTGTGCCTGCTAGAAGCCACCATGCATTTTAAATGATTCTTGTTGAAGACATGGTAACCAATTCGAGATTATTGAATTGGTGAATTCGGACCTTAATAGATAACCACAATAATCAAGCACAGATTCCTTCCATAAATCATGATTTATTTACTTTAAACATTGAAACAAAGAAGAAATGATAAAAAATTAAATAAAAGAAACGACATTTTCCCGAAAAATCCCGATACAATATTCATATTCAACCTGTTACGTTACAGCATCCACAAATTCTCCATTTCCGTTTTAAGAATGATGAAAGTTTTCCCAATCAAATTACGATATCGACGTGGTGTAGTCAATCCACGTTCAGTTCGGTACAGGAATCACGGCCGCCGTGGGAGAAGTTTAATATCGGCGCGAAACCAATATATCCTGATATATGATCTACGTTTCGTTCGCTAGATGTAACCAACAGTGAAATTAAATGTTTGAAATTGCCTCTGGCGATGCCCCACGATATATATATATGTGTGTGAGTGGATGTATTTTTAAGGCTGGCTCGTTCGAGAATTTATTATAGAAGTTAAATTGGAAATTAATATAAGTGGTAAGAATTATATTTCTCTTACACAGGATTGGATGTTGAAAATAATTCATTAGTTTCCGCAAAAGTAACCCAGTAAAAACAGGGAGAACAATCACACATTTGATTTTAATAAAGTATTCGCAATGAAAATCATGTTCAACATTATAAATACTAATTCAATTTTGCCGGTGGTTATTTTTAGAGAGGCGGTCTCGATATTATAACAGCTACCTATATATTTATCCCGGCACTAAAATGTTTTCTACAATCAGAAGCGTTGTTTCCATGGGAAAAAAGTTAGACAAAATAAATATTTTGCGAGCAACTCACACTTTTTCCAGCATCTTTAACTTTGAAGTGTGCAGCCTACTATAAGAAAACGTAACATCATATAAATAGTAAATTTGTGTGCCAATTTGTGTGTCAATTTGTATCGGGCCACTTTTGTGGCAGCCAATTGAAACGAAACAAATCTTATCTCATGTTATGTTGTTATTGTTGTTGTTAGAAATATTTTGTCTTTGTAAAATCTTTCTCGAGCACAGTGGTTAAACATGGCGATTTTAGAATCTTGCCGCCCATTCTTACGTTCTATAAAGCATCGACAATGGCAGATGTTTTCTTTGTAGCAATCTCAAAGTGTTTAATTCGAATACGCGTTCAGTAGAGCGGACATCTTTGTCCAAAGAAAATCGCATCATTTACTTGTCTATCTTCCATTCCATTAGAATGTCACAACCCTGATTGTCTCCCCCCCCTCCCTCCCACCCACACACAATCCCCGTTGCTTTCGCACAGTCCTATTACAGTTTTACCAACGTCTCCTCTACCACTTTTTACTCTTTCATTTTCACTCTTGTGTCGTTTTCTTCCAATTCTACAGAGTGATTCTCTGCATTGACTCCATTTTGTCGTGCACGGCGGAGAAACCTCTTCAATTCCGTTCTCGATGTCTTCCTTTATGCTCGGATCTATGCCTGGGCCGCACCTCGTGACTGTGTGTGTGTGTGTGTGTGAGTGTGTGTGACTGTGTGTGCTCTTACAGCCCGTCCCGCCTCCTCGGCTGTTTGTACTCGCTCATAGGACGCACTGTACGCGCGCAAATACGACTGTTTGAGAAGCCGGAGTACTGTTCGCTCTCACTCTCTCTCTCTCCGCTCTCACTCTCTTTCACTCTGTCTCTCCCCCCTCTCTCCCACTCCCACTCTGCCTCTGCTCTCACTCTCCTCTCTCTCTCCTTCTCTCCGTCTCTCTCTTTCATTCTCCCATGACAGTTATACACATGTAAACACTCACTTTTAAGTCTAGGATTGTGTTTTGAGTAAATACTAATAGAGTTTTGTTGAGAATATAATTCTTCGTTATAAATATAGAATTTCTAACTAAATAAATATTTAATTTGCGTCAGTAAGACGTTTGTATGTTTATCAAATATTAAATTTTGGTAAGTCGTGCTTCATGTGACAATATTTGAAGAGATGCTTTTTTTAAAAATTTGAAAACTTACTTAAATCAAACAGTAGATACGCTGCTTTTTCTTGGTTTTAGAGCACTTGAAATCTGTAAAAGACATTTCAAGAAGTAGTTTCGCGAAAGATAAACATTGTTAATAAAACGCCGAGTATATTATAATCTTCTCGAAATTGTAGCTTGGGATATAAAATAAGTAAATATAAAATATTGTATGCGATAGAGATTCATTCCGCAAAAAGGGTATTTATTTCGTGTTACGTTCAACAAACGAAATCCAAGGGTTTGAGCTACAACTTATAAAGTGTTCCTTCTTTAAAAATAATCGATAAAACATTTTGTATACTCATATATATTTCCGTCCGTGAGCACTAATCAACGATGAGAGGACGTTACAAAGCGATTGCACGCTCAGCCATACACGTGCTTCCGCACACAACGCCTATCTCCGGTTTAATCAAGGAATGCCTGTTCAACGTTACCAACCCCACAGTGATTTAATTGGTATTTTCCTACGACAAGTTGGCAATATTAAAAGTAATGTTCCGTCGTTATACCTTATAGGCTGGTACCGAAATAGCCACTGAAGTAACAGCCTGATGGACCAGGCGAGCGTTTATTTAATGAAGAGCCAACTATGTGAGATTATAAACGGCGATCTCTTCCTAAAGCGAAGAATGTTTCATTAATTTCTACAGAAAGCTAAGACTTTCAGAATATGTTCGTACCACAATAATGTAACATATTCCTCAAATTCATTAATCGAAAATGTTGCGTTTGTATAGTCAAAAGCCTATAAAAGATAATACCAAAATATCAAAGATAATATTTAACGCACTTTCATTAAAGTATAAATTCGTCGATTTGAAAAATCTTTTTCACACACATTTTCATAGTGTTCTCTAACATTAATAATTACAACATTAATTACCTATTACAACTAGAAACATTAATAAGCACTCTTCTCCGTCACAGTTTGTGGGTTTAACATGGTACAAACTATCATTTTCGTAACATTGTTAGGCTATATATATATGTTAAAACTCACACTTCAGGGATAGCATATTCGTCATATATTGAAGTTAGAATGATAACACACATTGTGGCCTTAATTATGATCGTTGTGACGTCACAAGCATTCATGGTTATCACCTGACGTCACAGTGGCCTTATGATTCAAGCATAACCTAGAACATGAACGGGTATGTTTTAAATTGAGTAAAAGCAGTGTTTAGAATTTAAAAAACATATTACGTATCGAAGATAAAAATCATAAATTACCAAACAAGTGATTTAAATTAAGCGCTTTGTGTATACTAAGATTTTCAACTGTTTCTCCATGGCACCATACTCAAAGATATTGTCATGAAAGACTGGGTTTCATGGATTTGAGCCCTTTCTGATCGGTGAGATTCCATGGAGTTGTTTGGACAACTGGTGTCGTAATGTTTTGAGTATTGTAACTGGGTCAGTTGGCTATGCAGTTATTGTGCATGGTCGGCGGGCCTAGCTAGTTAAGTAAACAAATGATTGGGACAAGCGTCGGGATTCATTACATAATGTACGAAGGTCGGCGGTTTTGTCCAAAACATTATCTGTTTAATTGTTTACTCATTATTGTTACGATGTTATTGTTGTCGGCAATTCCTCGCCGTGGCAGCGATGTCGTAGAGAGACGTGACGTCATGAGGAAGGGGTTTATAACCAAGGTGTGTGGACACGGGGGGGGGACTCAAGCTGGAAGACGACTGAAGAGAGGAAGAAGTGTGGTTCTTGGGCGACGGGGCTTCTCCCGTCGCCCATGGACATAATCGGACGTCGAGGAAACCCAGGAGCCGGGAAGCCAGACACCAACCACCTCGGGGCGGGAAGCCGGGGCTACGACTCGGGTGAGTCTGGGATTGAATGGCAGGCCTTGACGGTATGTAACGGGTTATAGCCCAGGCCTCATGTTCACAGGTCTTGGCTGTGTTATTGTGCATAATTCCGTCATTGAATAAACGTAATTCCTTGTTGATGAATCATGGTATTTCTTTGAATGAACTGCATTGTGAACAATCCCACCACACGATCCCCGTTAGTGGCACGGCAGGGCTGGGAGCGTATCGCTACGCCCATGTCGCGATTACAGGGGTAATCGTGACGATGATCGTTCGTCCAGCCTGGTACTGCCGTGGTACATAACAAGCTGGTGGAGTGCGCCGGTCTCGTTTAATTTATTTTATTCGAACCTGTGAATGGGATTTTGGGATTTGCAGTTTTATTTTGGTTCATCAATGGGCATTATAGTTATTCACTTGTGTGTGCATGCGTGGATGTAGGCACGATAGCATTGCGCAAGGAGTGCTGCGTCGGGAGTTATATGATTTTATGCTGGTGATGTAGTTATTATTCGTGTAATATGGGTCGGCGCGGTTTGGTTTATTTTGCTGATTTTTGGTTAATACCGGCATGAATTTTATAGCTCCCGGTGTTTTCGAGTACTGGTTTCTTTGTGCAGTGTTATTGTGTTTGAGTTGATTCTATGTATGAATGGTTTGGATGAGAGGTTAAATCACACTTTGGTCACCCTTTTGTCATTTTTCTCGCTACATGACAATTGGTGTGAATATGTGCGCCTTTGGAGGGCGATAGGAGGACCGTGGGAGGTCCATGTGTACGCTTTTGTGGCGCGTGTGCATGTAAACATGTGTAAATGTGCGTGTGTGTTTTGATTGCATGTTCTCTCTTTGGTTTATGGATGTTCTTGTTTCGAGTACGTGTTTAGGTGGCTGGTACATACATACATACATACATACATACATACATACATACATACATACATACATACATACATACATACATACATACATACATACATACATACATACATACATACATACATACATACATACATACATACATACATACATACATACATACATACATACATACATACATACATACATACATACATACATACATACATACATACATACATACATACATACATACATACATACATACATACATACATACATACATACATACATACATACATACAAGTAATACTTTCATTAACGTTATTGTGCTATGCATAATTTTTTTGATAGGTAGGCTTTCATTACTGTTTTATGTTTAGGATAGGATAGGTGTGTAAGACAATTTTGTGCAGTGTTCTTTTTGTTTCGTTCTGTAATATATATTGTATATTGTATTGTTTTATTTGAATTTTTTAGTAGTTAATTGTAGTTTAGGTTCTTTCGTTCATTCTTTTCGTTTCCCTCGGATGAGCTTTCGTTTCGAAATGTAGCTTATTCCTGCGTCAGCAGTCCGCAGTGTGTGTAGTCAGTTGCGCTATGCATGCAAGTCAGCTGGTTGCTGTTTTTTTTTTTGTGTTGTCATGGCGGGCTGGCTAGTGTTTTCGCATCAATCGTGACGACGATTGTTGCGTCGGTTTATGTACGGGGGGTGGGCTGTGAATTACTGCAGGGTTGCGGTTCTTTTGGGGGCCTTCCGTTTGGTAGGTGTGACGTCGCAGGGCCTAATATGACTTATTACTTGGGTGATAGGGAGAGGTCCAGGGATGCGAGTCATGTGTTGGGTGTCTCTACTTGAGGGAGAGAGGCGCTATGGCATCATTCGGGAGATGTTCAGGCTCTGGGTGATGCCTACAAGTCGTTTTGGATATGTGGCTCCTTGTGATCTAATATGACCCAGCTCTTTCGGGGGTTGGGGAGAGGTCGCATGTGAGTCCATAATTTGGGTTCTCGTGGTGGGGACAGTACAACGGTGCCACTCGGGGGATATTTAGGCTCTGAGTGGTGCCTGCGTGCATTTTGGATATGTGGCTCCTTGTGATCTAATATGACTCAGCCCTTTCGGGGGTTGGGGAGAGGTCGCATGTGAGTCCATAATTTGGGTTCTCGTGGTGGGGACAGTACAACGGTGCCACTCGGGAGATATTTAGGCTCTGAGTGGTGCCTGCGTGCATTTTGGATATGTGGCTCCTTGTGATCTAATATGACCCAGCTCTTTCGGGGGTTGGGGAGAGGTCGCATGCGGGTCCATAATTTGGGTCCTCGTGGTGAGGACAGTACAACGGTGCCACTCGGGAGATATTTAGGCTCTGAGTGGTGCCCGCGTGCATTTTGGGTATGTAGCTCCACGTGATCTATTATGACTTATCTCGTCGGAGATGGGGGGAGGTCACGTGTGAGTCGTGCATGTTGGATGGAGTTCTCGTGGGGGGAACTGTGCTACGGTACCACTCGGGGGACACTTAGACTCTTGGGTGTTGCCTACGCACAATGGGCCTCGGACCTAATATGACTCATTCCTGTAGGGGGAATGGGGAGAGGTCAGGGAGGGGGCAATGGGTCTCCGTGGTGGAGAGGCCCGGGTTCGACTCCTGACGCTGTATGAGTGTGGGGAGTCGAGCGCGATTACTGGCCGGCGGCTGTAGCCTGCGTTGCCGCGAGGCAGGCCGCGCACGGTCGCTAGTAGCAGCGCTCCGGTGGGCGTTCGCGTAACGACAGTGGGAGGCAGCGAGCTATACTCTCTTCACGCGAGCATCAGGCACTGGGCGCGTACACGCTGTGTGTACGGGTTAGTTGTTTGTTAGGGATGAATCGCGGGGAAGTAGCCAAGCTTTTAGCAGGCAGGTAAGGGAGTGTCTTTTGCAAGTACTTTTAGGTTATTTTAAGATAGGTTTATGGTCTTCAACCTTTCGTCGTACGTACGTTTTGTTGTGTGGTTTAGTTTTATTAATGCACTAATTGGTGAACATCGGTTAAGTATTAGTTTAAGTGGGCGTTGGACATTCCTGGAATGTAAGCGAGGTAGGGAGAGGGAGAACAGAGGCTGTGTTGACACATGCAGTGGGTATGTTGCTTAGTGCGGTATTTACATGTGTTGAGAGTTGCACTTAAGCTGCCTGTGGTGTTGGTTGGGAAATTACTGTGGGGTGACAGAGGAAAGTGGCATTTGACAGGTGTCACAGTGGGGGATTGATTTTCACTTTTGGCATTCGCAGTTGAAATAGGGGGAAAGGGGGGATCGTGAAACGCTACGATGTGCGTCTCGTTGTTCACATTCCCCGGGCTAACGCGCATTAATTTTATAATTATTCTTGTAACGTGTGGATATACTCTATTAATGGGGTTATTTGATTTTTTATTGGTTAATTAATTATTTTCCAAATTTTAGATGTGGGCAGAAATAGCCCTGAATTTAGCTATGGTCAAGTAACATAGCGGGATAGGTGGTCCATATCGTGGAGATGATCTAGAGGTTTCCACGAGTTTTCCCACTCTAGGCATGGGACGTGCATGCATGGTGAATTGTTGTTGGTTTTGATCACTTCATTATAAAAAAAAATGAGATAATTCTTGTTTACTTATTAAATGCATTTCGTAATTTCAAAATTGTTTTTCATTGTAAAATTGAGCTTTGTAAGCGAACGGTGTTGTTGATTATTTCACCTGATTATTTTTAAGATTTCAAGCTATATGTTAATTATTAATAATTTCAAATTCACTGTGCACCCATGGTTCATTTTGAACGGTTTTTTCGGTTATGTTTTCTGTCGTGTGTTTTATGTTCACAGCTGGGTATGCGATAACGGCTGTGACTAAGCACACTGCATGTGCATGTGGACATCTAGTCTGGACCGTGCGAGAGAAAATTGTCTACTCGGCGGAACATTGTACACTACGGAGATTACGTTCAACGGGACAACTTCAATGGATGACATTGCTTCGTGAAGTTTGTTTCGTTGACAGTGGCTTATCTATGGTTTATAAAGGAAAAAGAAAATATTATGTTTCTTGTTAAATTATGATTGTTACTTTTCTTTTGGATTGTTATTATTGTTATTATTTCAATATTTTGCTAATTTTTATTATTGTACTTTTGTTTGTTTTTTTTATTTTTTGCCACTGTTATTCATGTACGGATTGCTTGTGAACTGAGGGCTGGGTTGTTGAGCGTACATTTTAGATTAAGTTAGGAAGAGGTGGTTGTTGCTGCTTCCTCGGCATAAGTTGTACACGCTGGCGTTTCGAATACTGGCGGTCCGGAGCCACGCCCATCTCATCCATCTGTGGACATGTCACCAACCTCCTCTCAGTCTCTCTACGGTCTATTCGATTTCATCCTGAAGACGCATCGCATGGGGGAATCTCACGAAGGCCGATGACCTGGGGGACTTCTGGACGTCTTGACCAAGGGAAGGACAGGGAGATTAGTGTTCTCCGTCTTGAGGGGGTCGCCCAGAAGGGATGTTTCGAAGTCGGAAAATCGAGGTCGATTTTTCCGGAGCCCCAGGGATGTCATGAAAGACTGGGTTTCATGGATTTGAGCCCTTTCTGATCGGTGAGATTCCATGGAGTTGTTTGGACAACTGGTGTCGTAATGTTTTGAGTATTGTAACTGGGTCAGTTGGCTATGCAGTTATTGTGCATGGTCGGCGGGCCTAGCTAGTTAAGTAAACAAATGATTGGGACAAGCGTCGGGATTCATTACATAATGTACGAAGGTCGGCGGTTTTGTCCAAAACATTATCTGTTTAATTGTTTACTCATTATTGTTACGATGTTATTGTTGTCGGCAATTCCTCGCCGTGGCAGCGATGTCGTAGAGAGACGTGACGTCATGAGGAAGGGGTTTATAACCAAGGTGTGTGGACACGGGGGGGGGACTCAAGCTGGAAGACGACTGAAGAGAGGAAGAAGTGTGGTTCTTGGGCGACGGGGCTTCTCCCGTCGCCCATGGACATAATCGGACGTCGAGGAAACCCAGGAGCCGGGAAGCCAGACACCAACCACGTCGGGGCGGGAAGCCGGGGCTACGACTCGGGTGAGTCTGGGATTGAATGGCAGGCCTTGACGGTATGTAACGGGTTATAGCCCAGGCCTCATGTTCACAGGTCTTGGCTGTGTTATTGTGCATAATTCCGTCATTGAATAAACGTAATTCCTTGTTGATGAATCATGGTATTTCTTTGAATGAACTGCATTGTGAACAATCCCACCACACGATCCCCGTTAGTGGCACGGCAGGGCTGGGAGCGTATCGCTACGCCCATGTCGCGATTACAGGGGTAATCGTGACGATGATCGTTCGTCCAGCCTGGTACTGCCGTGGTACATAACAATATCAAAGATATCTCAAAGATAGATAAGATAGATATCTCAGATATACCAAGATGGCCGGCACCCGCATAGTTTTAATTCATGAAAACCACCAATGGTGCCTCTTCCTTACATATTTTAAAACACTTGTAACATAGTATGCTTGTCTTCAAGTGCCGCTCCTTTATACCTCTCCATTCCTTCATTAAATTCTTCGTAGCGTTCATGAGTGTGTTCCTCACAATAGAGGTTTGTTCTGCCTCATTTAACTCCCCCGGCAATAATCATAGTACCGGAAACAACCGCCGTAGCGCTCCCGCTCTCGACTATCGACTAGTCGAACTCGAATCACAATTGGCAGTCACCTCAGTGATACTACCGACAAAGATCGTCGTAATGTCTTTAAACCAGTCGACTAGGAATTCCTTTGTCAAAGAGATTAGATACAGAGAGTTGTGCACGGAGGCCTAGAAAGCTACGGACAATGTAATTGGCCCAGCAGTTTGCTCTGGAACTCGGCAAAGAAGTTACAAAGCAAAGACGTTAGAATGTGGGATCGTTGTAGACCTAGATTATACCTAAGAGAGTGATATAGCTAGGCCTCTACAACATTAATAGAATGAAGATAAGAGTCTGAAAGTAGGCTAAGTAATCATTAAGCAAACACGTTGGAATATAAAAATATATTGAAACATATTGAATAATGTATTGTAAGAGAAATACTTGCATTGAGAGAATGGCTGGGAGAGGGAAAGAGAGATATTGCTATTGATATTTATTGGCTTAAAGGCGTCTTACAGAATACGTATGGCCATTAAGCCCTTTTAAATGTAGTCAACCTCTTTATTTCAGATAATTTACAGACAGCATAAACATATGAACATAAAATATATGAAATAGAGTCGTGAAATGAAATATATGAAAAATATGAAAAAGAGAGAGAAAAGAAACATTTTGAGATAGATATACGGACAGTGATAGTGTGAGAGAATGCGAGAGATCAGGAGAGAGAGAGAGAGAGAGAGGGGGAGAGAGAGAGAAAGAGAGAAACAAATGTGGCTTTATTATTATTCCTGCGGCAAGGAGACGCGAAAGTCTTAGAACTTTTATGATGATGAACCGTAACGCGGAGCCCCCCCCCCCCCCCCCCCCACAAAGCTGGCTGTCTTATTTCCCGAAACATATATCACAGAGGGTTTTCAAAATTGAACCATTATTTTAAAAGGGAAACGACTTGACGACAACTGCAGTGGTTTTTCTTCTAAGGACTTGTTTTCTCCCATGATTACTGCAATCTCTCATGTCCTTCTGCCACGCTAGACACCCAGCAACATGTATATATGTACATATAATGATCAATTACTTCCGGCATGTAGAGGCGGGTAGCTTGAATGTTGACCTCGATGTTGTGACGTCATCAAAGACAACACAGAGTGAATTACTGTTAACAAGAAAGGGGAGCATCTAGTTAAAACAGCGAACATAAATGTTGTTCGTTTTTCAGATTATATCTCAAGAACTTTTCTCGAAGTCGAAAATCTGAGTCAATATCGGAATTATGGTTAGGTAAGCCCTACAGAGTACATACTGCATGATAAATATGTAATATTATCATCAGTAGGGTATTTATTTTGAGAATTAAATCCTAATTTGAGACCAAATATAACATACATTGGAACATATAAAGAATCCATAAACTCCTTGGCAGCTTCATTGAATATAGTTGAGAAACTGTAGGAATGACTGCCCCCTCCTTATCCCCTCCACTGCTACCCGACCCCCCTCAACTCCATGAAACAACAAACTGAACAACTGAAACAAACTGATTTTCAGTTCGCATTACATTTTGTTAGGTTGTCACGGAGTTGAGGGGGGGGGTCTGGGTGGACAACTCCATGAAACAACAAACTGAACAACTGAAACAAACTGATTTTCAGTTCGCATTTCATTTTTTTAGGTGGTCACGGAGTTGAGGGGGGTCAGGTAGCAGTGGTGGCGATAAGGAGGGGGCCGTCATTCTAACAGTTTCTCAACTATAACTCGCGCACGGCGACCCTAGCGCAGCGTAGCGGTGACTGGGTTTACACACTTCTTTGCCGTTAAAAAAACTAACTACCTTCTACATGTATGAGAAGCCCCAGCATATGCAAGCATAACATTTTGGAACAAATTACCTAGCGAACTAAAATCAATATCAGATAACCAGGGCAAGTTTAAGACCAAGCTTAAAGAGTTCATGGTGGAGAGAGCACTGTACTCAGTAGATAACTTTTAATGGAAATGTAAGTCGACTTAAATATAAGTGAAACTAAATGACATTGTAACATGCATGTAACTTTTTTACAGACTGACTTGTAACTTTCTGTGATATTAGTTTATGTAATACTCAATATTTAAAAAATGTTAATCATATAATAAGAAAATATGATTCATTGTATCTTATTTATGACATGTACATATTCACCTTGTTATGAATTCCATTTGTATGCAATGAAATGAATAAATAAATACCTCAAGTTTTAATACATAGTACTACTTTATTGGCTCTTCGACTTCACCAACATCTAAATAGGCATAGAACCTGCGTGCGCATGTGTTTGCAGCAAGAATATAGCTTGAGTTCGGTATAGTATGGATTCTTATACCGTGGTAAAATCGTACGCCAACCACCCCCATAACCTGTTTTGCGTAACATTGAACTGGTATTAATCCGACAATATCATTGAATGTAGTCGCTATTTACCCCATCGCTTCCATACAATTAATTATTATTTGTCTGGGCGTTTAAGTTTGATTAGTTTTGTCAACAATAAACAGTGAAACCGCGGGCGTAGCAGATCGTAACCAAATTAATATTAGTCCATTCTGAGCTACATTAATGAAGTACACAAAGCTGTGTTGGTTTTGATGATTCGATCAAATTAATTCGCAAATGAAACAGGTATTAAGTGTATAATTATCCAATTATGAACAATGTGCATTGCTCAATGGTTTGATTACCTGTCACTCAATCACAATGCAGAGTTATTGCGACAAAGTCGATTTTTGTAGTCTTTTCAACTCTGTTCTATGGTATTTGGCTTTAGTATTTTAAGTAGCTTTAGTTATAGTAACTTTGTGGTGTTATATTTTGCTATTTTTTTCTGTACAGTGTTTTTCCTGTCGGTCCATTATTGATTGTATAGTTTATTCATCGTCATTCTTTTGTAAATCCGTTTTATTACTGAGGAAACAATTATAAATTAACCATTTTTTGTTGAAATATGTTCATTCTTAAAATACCAGGATATTGTATAACAATAATATGTAAATCGAATTTGAAGAAAAGGGAGTTTTAATAAAATTATGATATGGAAAGGTATAAAATTGTGTAATTAACTGGAGAATAACATGTTGTACGAACACAAAATTTTATTTCAAGCATTTCCATGCCTTTTACTTATTTAACACCAAAACATACTGCAGATGTTTGTTTTTTTATATGTACGATTGTCGCCTTTTTGTTGTTCCCCTGCAAAACCACGATTATAATTATTATTCATTTAAATCCAACGTTCCAGAATTTAAAAATTGTCTATAGAAAAGCGGAAGACATAACCCAGAATCTGTTCTTCTAAAAAACTAACTTCTGCTATTTTTACTGAACATATAATACGATCAATTGAAATCGTTTCGAACATACGGGTTGGTTTTTCAAACGTTTTCCGGTCACAATACAAGACATTTCTCAAGATGTTGTTTTGAATTTAAAGACCCACTCGCCAAATGGCAAATTTCTAGACGCCCCCCCCCCCCCCGCTCTACGTCAAAAAACTAAAATAAATCTTGTAAGTTGAGTGTCCTAGTAAAGCTAATGCTGTATACGCTGCGAACGAACGAGTAGTGGCTGCTCAAAGAAAGGATGAACGGTTATTATTTGAATCGTGAACAAGAAACGGCCCATTAAATCTGAATGAGTGAACAAAAAAACTCGAGAGAAACCCAAAAGGAGAAAGCGACAAAGATAACCGTCTACAAAAACAAAAGAACTATGACTTTATATGTGTGTACGGTGGCGTTCTATCCTTCTTCTTTCTGTCTCTTTCTCTTTTCTTCAGCGTTTCTGGAACAAATCTTTTACAAGAGTATTGAAGTAGAAAATAAGGAAAAGTTTGACGAGACAATTGAAGTCTGAAAGTTCATCTGGGTCAGGGTGTATAATAAAGATAAAACGCGACTTGACAAAGTTTATTTATTGGATTCTGTCTAGGTCGGACTTGAGTAGTGAGTAAGCAAAGGGAATTGAAGCATTGTATGTTGGCGGACACCAAAGAAAGCTGGTAAAGGAAGAACCTGCACTCTAGAGAAAATCAAATACAGCAAAGCGTAAAGTCTGATCTAAAAATGGAACATTTTAACAGTAAACTTCAACTGTGTAGTGAAAAACACATACATTTCACAAAACTGATACTTTCCAAAAAATAGAATCACGGACCTATAAAATCTATAAGTACAACAATACACAATAATACAATTATAAAATCAAAGTTAGTAGATGATGATCTTGTGTGGACAAAGAAACTTTCATACAATATTTGAAACAAATTTTTAATTGTTGTTCATTAAGATTTAGGGGGCCGTAATGAGAACAATACAAAGGGACATAGACAATTTAAAAAAAAATGTTTAATGTATATACTTAGTAGCGAAGTTATTGTCCTATGTGCATAGAAAAAACGTAAACAAACGCACCATAGGAGATATAATAAAATTCATTTTCGTTCAGGTGAAATTCTTCGTTCTTCACTGACAGCACGTTGGCAGCCCTCAGATAGTTTATAGGGGTAATCACGTTTTACCACAGTTGGTAGACATGCCCACCGCGCTCCCGTCAGTCAAAATACGCGGTCTGTAGCCAAGGGTGTTTGGCGGGGGAGGGGGGGGGGGGGGTAGAACGTGCTTGTCACTTATCGGGCCAATAGAAAAATTCAACCGTCACAAAAAATGGGAGATAAGTTATAAATTGTTGGTTTGAGTTTGTGAATCATATTTTACTAGCCCAAACAATACTAAACAATAGCAGCAACGCATCTTCACAACAACCATTTAAAATGTTAAAAATTAATCGTTGATATCGTTTCTACAGGCTAGAACTCTTGATGTGTTCGAATGAAACGAATCAAAAAGTAGTTCATTTAAGGCTGTATATGCATGTAGCCTGAGGAACTCCTGATCAAGGTCTTTTTAAATTGCTTAATGTGTTTAAATTGTCCCAAATATAAATAAAAAGTTTTCTTCTAGAGAAGGATTTATAGCACTCTTAATAATGGATGTTTCTTTCTTCAATCAATATTTCCATATTTCAAATGTTCTTAATTACGTTTTGGTTATGTGCTGTTGCTGGACACCTTTCACACCTAATTAAGAATATCTGGTGTAAAACGGAAATATGTACTGGAATAAGTAACAATTCATAAGAAAGAACATTAAATTTTCTATAGCATGACATATTTTGATTTTCTTTTGGACAAATGAATTCTTTTTAAAGTAATTTCAACAGAACAAAATCGAATGTTCCGCAAGGAAAGTGAACTCACAGTCTTAAGTTCAGCCTCTTTAAGCTTAATAGCGACCATCTTGTTTTCAACCGGGCCTCTTTAAGACACAAATATTTTATGAAAATCCGTTCCTAGACGCTTATCCGTGAAATTACTTTCCTCGCGTATACGTTTGTGTTGTGTCGGGCAATAAAATAAACTCTCATAACAGCGAATAAATGAAAAAAAAGCAAGCAGGATGAAAAAACAAACAATTTTCTTCCAGATAACATTGTAAAAGTTCAAGTGATTATTTTTAATTCTTATTTGTGTACGCTGTGGGTTCTCGGAATCCAATCCGAACTCTCTTCGTAAACAATCTTAGAATATTGCCCCAACAAATAAAAATACCACGATATTGCCACGAGCACTTATATGGAATTGACGAGGGCATTAATCAAATATCAATAAACTCCGTTAAGAAACGAAGGATGTATTATTTTTTTCTTCGTGTGGTATCGTAAACCGAATATGAGACAGGATTAATATTTATTAATATCTTCGCCGAATCAGAACGTTATTGGATTGGGGGTTTATTTTTATGTTTACCTCATCATCGAGTTTATATTTCATTTATTACGTAGGGAGGTTCCGATCTCGTAAGTTTGTTGGTATGGCGAATGAATAACAAGGAAAAACCGACAAAACAACCGAAAAATATAAAGAAATGGAGAGAATTGGCTTTGAGATTTTTTTCCTTATAAAAATACACAGATCGAGCTAGTTTTAACGACATTACGGAGAACCCTTAAAAAATGCGGGTAAAAGAAAGTAAATTGGATGTTCCATATAACGGATCTCTTTGTGCAAATCATTGAATGGAAACAGAATGTGCGTTGCTTCGGGAAGGACTTTGTCTGGGTACCAAGCGGGTAGCAATTTGTTATGAAAAGTCATTGTTAGCTTAAAACTGGTAAAGGATAATGATTTTACATAATGCCTCAATGATACCATAAATTTTGCACAGTAAAAACAAAACCGCATGATGACACCTATAATTCTGAACCTCATTTCTTGTGCAGATCATAACCATCAATGAGCAACAAGTTTTTAAAAGTTTAAATGAAATTTATAAAATGGAAACAACCTTTGCATGGTAAGTAATAGATAATTTAAATGAAAAAAAAAAGAAAACTGTTTCTCAATTGTTTTGTTTTGTATTTCTCTAACTTTTTAAATATTGGTGACGTAATAACCAAAAATCAATAAAATATATTGTTTGGTGGAGGTTCCGGGTTGAAAATACATTTCCAAGTAATGTTTCTAAATGATATAAAACAATCAATCAATAAGAAACGTTCAGAATATTTAAATGCTTCTATGAAAACAGCTTACACTTAAATTATGTATAGATTTTAAAAAAATATTCGATTATTTGAAAACGTAATTTTCTTTATTTATAGTATGCTTTTATAGGAGACGTATTTATACTGTATTTACAGCATTAATTTAGTTTTTTACTTTGAAAGCTGATTTGAGAAAGATGACAATATAAAATAAGAGACAGTTGATCTCATAGACGCTGTGCTTGTTTATAATTTAAAAACTTGTTTTTTAATATTACTTACATAACTTGTACATTCAAGTAAAGTACCTAAATTTAAGTATACGGCAATTTTTCGGACCGCATAGCCTACAAATTGTAAACAAATTGTGAAGATAAAGATAATACTTAAACACACAATAATTATACATGAATACAATCATCCTGGCACGATCAGTTTTCATCCACAATACAAGAATTTTTTATTAACGTGTGTTATCAAACCGTAGCTAATTGTGAAACCGCTCTAAACTCTTTCTTGTTTTCACCAAAATATTCATATTGAAAATAAAAAGTAAACACTTATTACGTGTAGCTACCTTTTAGAAATTCATTTCACATTTGACTTCTAACACGCACAAAACTGCGTCCAAGTTAAGTTAGAACATTTACCTGTTCTCTTTTATATTAAAGAAATTTAAATATTAACCTTAAGAGGTCTTCAGACAACTTTCTGGACTATTATTTTCGAGCAAATATATTTTTGGCGCAAATCTTGTGCTATGCGTAAGACTATGACGCCTCGTAACGTGTGGAGGGGGGGGGGGGTCGGTGGGGGGGGGGAGAGGGGGCAGAGACCAAGATGCTATCACGCCCCAGTCTCATGCAATATTCATACCATTCCCTTCATATCCAACTTTCTTTCCCGGAGAGCTTAAAAAGTACTGAAACTTAGCCTCTGGAATATATTATGGTACTTTGGCGTATGGAGCAACCCGAGGTGGAAAACTTTTGACGTGCTGAAGCGGAAATGTTTATTAGCAAAGGTCCAATAAAGTAAACAAATTTAGTACATAAAGGTGCTGTGTTGAGGCCGATAACTGAATCCAGCGAGTGGTTAGAGAGTCGTGTGGTGTCAAGTCGAGTCGATTTAAGTCGAAGTCGAAGTCGAAGTCGAGGACGGAGTCGAGTCGAGTCGAGTCGAGTCGAGTCGAGTCGAGTCGAGTCGAGTCGAGTCGAGTCGAGTCGAGTCGAGTCGAGTCGAGTCGAGTCGAGTCGAGTCGAGTCAAGTCAAGTCAAGTCAAGTCAAGTCAAGTCAAGTCAAGTCAAGTCAAGTCAAGTCAAAATAAATGTTCGTATTTTACGTCAAATTGAAAAATGATAGAAATTGGATGTATACACAATTTAGTTTATTTATTTTTAAAACACTAGATTTCTTACTAGATTAATGAAAATAATCATCTTTTATATGATTATCATTCAAGCTTAATTAATAGTAACGATTCTGTGGTGCGATGCTTGTCAACGTTTATCACGTATTTCAAAACATGTATCGGAAAGCATGTAAAAACGAAAGCATGTATCGAAAGAAAAACGAAAACATGTATCGAAAAGCATGTGAAAACGAAAACATGTATCGAAAAGCATGTAAAAACGAAAACATGTATCGAAATGCATGGGAAAACGAAAACATGTATCGAAAAGCATGTAAAAACGAAAACATGTATCGAAATGCATGGGAAAACGAAAACATGTTATGAAAAACTTGTATCGTGTTTGCTGAGCACAAAATACTGTAAAAGTGATGAGTACAACATCTTTCTCATCTAGGATTCAAGCCCATATCTCCCCCAACCGAGTAACCACCTCGACCACTAGACCACTAGACCACTTGGCCCAGTAGTAACGCTGGTAGCTAAGTGAATTTTAACATGAAGATACGGCTACGTTTGACCCAACCCACATCAAATATCAGTTTAATAACCCAGCCGGGTGTTTAGCAGGGAAGTAATCAAAGGAGTAATTATTGCAGAAGGTTCCATGAAGTAGTCAGAGGTTAAATCCTTGGTCAGTCATGTGAGAATCCTCTCGTAAATCTGTAGATATCTTTATAAGCTCCTTATTGACTTCTCAAAATAGACTAGATGCGTTTTTATTATATCTCTTTTAAATTATATACAGTTCCGTGTTCCATCTAGGCGCACGCGTAAGCAAGATTTGTTTATTTTACCCAAGTGCCGTGTTAAAATCTTTAAATTTAATTGTTTTAACAGAATCCAAGAGTGTTTCAACACTTATGTGCCTTTTTCCTATGACATTTATTTGGGTTCTCTACTTCTTTTTAAAAAGTGTGTTAAGTCACTTTCGTGGTGATATTGTTTTGACATGGCACTGATTTAGTGTTTTTATCTTGTATCTAGTGTTGTTTGTTATTAAATATACTGTGATTTTTTATTTTGAATTATTGTATCGCACTTGTGGGGCAATGCTCTGTTGCTGATAAATAAACATTAATTGAATTTATTTGAATTGGTGGCAAGAAAATAAACTATTATGAGGAGGAGTTGAGCTCTCAATTGTTCTTTGTTATTTTATCTGTCTGTCTGTCTGTCTGTCTGTCTGTCTGTCTGTCTGTCTGTCTGTCTGTCTGTCTGTCTGTCTGTCTGTCTGTCTGTCTGTCTGTCTGTCTGTCTGTCTGTCTGTCTGTCCCTCCGTCTGTCTGTCTGTCTGCCTCGTTTATCGCTTCTCTCGTCCAATCATTGGCCTCACATCGAGCGTAGTTAGAACAGGCCAATAACTAAGACACGACGAGCCCACTCGACGACGACGTAGAGAGAGTTGCCTAGTTGTGTTGTTTTTGTTTGTCAAAAATTTCCCTCATCAATAACGCATCCAATAAGTCTTCCTTCGCTTCCTGCCCCTCCCCCCCCCCCTCCCCCCCCCCCGCGTCGAGCTCAAACAGAACAGAGAGGGTGGAGAGCGAACGATAATTTCAAGTTCTCGGTTGGTGATGAGAATGAAGGCTTAAGCTTAGGCAATGAGTCTGTATTAAGCTTGACGTAAGAAACAGGGATGTCCAAACTTAACTGCCGACTCGGTTTCAGTTTTGGGTTTAAGTTACTATGGAAAATATGTATTTTTTTTACTGTATAAAATGTGTTATGACGTGATTGGCGGATACATATTTAAGGTTTCTACGCTGCGGAACCCCCGAATTATGTTCCTTTACACTGGTTTGAAATTGTTAGAAAGTGAACGACAATGTGTCTTCATCTAGAGAATTATTTGGGTATTTAATGTAAATGTTTTGTAGTTCCAATACATACTGCCGTTTATCAAATGTTCTAATTTCATTGTGAAAAATTATAAATGTTCTAATAATAATATTATACCATAGGTTAAGGTAAAACTCAGGCAGTGTTTTGTCGTGTTATTAGAGTTTTAGAGATTTTATTCTAATTTAATCCCAAGTAAATATTATAAGTTTTTGATGCTTAAATACCACAACTTCAATATGGGAGACCCAAATAAAAAAACCAAACAACCAACGAGACACAACTCAGTTACAAACTCGATTAAATACAAAAATCGCAATGAAAATATAGTTGCACATATCTCTTTGAGTAGCGTTCTATAACGAAAATGCCAAAGGATTTTCTGTTAAACCCCTGCTTTTATCCCTCTATTCCCCCTCCACTGAGAACCATTACCCAATTATTGCAGTAATTACTCTATTTAGTCCCCCATCTTTAACACATCTTGTACTAAATTTCGTCATTGTCGTTTGAACAACTAAAATACCTGTATAATTAAATTAATATCGGAAGTCAAATTAATTAATTAATTTAATTAATTAGGAGATTAAAGTTTAATTGTTAAGAATATTAAATGATACCTAGAGATTTTTTTACTGCAATTCGAATAATCATTTTAGAAATCAAACCATTCTTACCAAAATAAAATAAGAACTTCGATCTGTTTCAAATTGGAATACTTAACTTATATAATCTATATAATCGGAGAGCGCGAGTGAAGCATGAATATGTAAGAAAATAAAAAATTTGAAAATAGTTTGTTAATTTAGAATGAGTAATCCTACAAATATCTAACAAAACAGAACTTTGCTACGAACAACTTTCCAGAATGAAGTATGTTTTAACGCTAGTGACGTCACTGTACGTGAAATCCATTGCAGCAAGTCGAGGATAACCTAACAACCCTGAAACTTAAACCCACGTTATTGCAATTAGCTGCAACTTCAGACTTCTAGCTTCCAAACAACACTACTTAACACTATAGTAATGTTATTGGGGAATGTAAGGCAAGTTAAACAGCTAATAGTGGTGGTTATCAAACCCAAAATACCACCCTTTACATGTGATAACACGTACAGTACCTAAAATACCACCCGTAACTCTCATACAGGCAGCTGCCACATTTTACCCTATAATCTCTTCCCACTCAACCCATCAGTTCACAAGTCCAACATACAGATTCAATAGCCACCACTCATCCCTATTCTCCAAAGACCCGCACAGTATTTAGCTCTTATTCTTTACGACAAGCTTCCCAACAATACAATTATCTCTCGCTCCATTCTCTCATTCAAAGCAAATTTGTGATCGTTTCTCATTTCTAGGTAACTTTATTCCCTCCACGGATTCCTATCAGACCCAACACAACATTATATAGACAATTTGATTTATTTTAGTTTACTTTAGTTTACTTGTAGCCTGGCTTTTATTTATTTTTTATTTTTGCTATGTAGGCACACTAATACCTTGTATAAATCAACCAAAGGAATAAAGACATATCAATACTGTCCCATATTTGAAGTAATCGAAATGGTCCATTCAGAGAAGATATGAACAATTTACTTTACCTTTACACTTAGGCCCAGTCTTACAATCTCCTAATAAGAAAGTTATTTGTAGCAAATAAGCTATTTGAAGAATTACAAGAGTTTTGATTTGGTCGTTGCCATGGAGACAACAAGCTATTCGACGAATAAGTAGTTATTGGGACATTGTAAGACTGGACCTTAGTTAAATATATTACATTATTCAGTACTCCGCACACCAGATATTATACTTACTGACTCACAAGACTAACTTCTGTCAGTAGGTATTGATCAACGTAAAAAACAAATGTATTGTAATTTATATTGATTTGTAATATGTGGAAACTGAATAAAACAATTGAATTTATTGATTGATTGACTTTACATATCTACCCTGCACTTTCTGCACTGGGAGAAGGACTAGACCCACAAGAATACAATACACTTTACACCTACCCTGCACCTTCTGCACTGGAAGCAGGACTAGACCCACAAGAACACAATACACTTTGCACCTACCCTGCACCTTCTGCACTGGAAGCAGGACTAGACCCACAAGAATACAATACACTTTACACCTACCCTGCACCTTCTGCACTGGAAGCAGGACTAGACCCACAAGAATACAATACACTTTACACCTACCCTGCACCTTCTGCACTGGAAGCAGGACTAGACCCACAAGAATACAATACACTTTACACCTACCCTGCACCTTCTGCACTGGAAGCAGGACTAGACCCACAAGAATACAATACACTTTACACCTACCCTGCACCTTCTGCACTGGAAGCAGGACTAGACCCACAAGAATACAATACACTTTACACCTACCCTGCACCTTCTGCACTGGAAGCAGGACTAGACCCACAAGAATACAATACACTTTACACCTACCCTGCACCTTCTGCACTGGAAGCAGGACTAGACCCACAAGAATACAATACACTTTACACCTACCCTGCACCTTCTGCACTGGAAGCAGGACTAGACCCACAAGAATACAATACATGTTACGATGATTGTCTACGGTTACACGAGAACTTATCTATAGCCAATAACAAGTGGTCGCCCCGTGTGGTTGCCGCGAACCAATACCGAACAAAAGCCCAGGAGAAATATATGTCTTAGATTATATCGAAAGAGGATTCCATTCCGAAACGATAGAATGTAAGGGAATGTTCTCCGATCTGTAGACTTCACATGACAATACCGTATTCTGATTGGACAGTAAAAAAAATATGTCTCAAAACCCCCGTGGAATGCAAGGCAAGTAGATTCAAGAACATGTCCAGCTTATCGTTCATATGACGACTACGGCTGTTGACCTATTCGACCGTATATAAAGATGTTGTATACAACACGTGATAATATGAACTATCAGAGCTAGAATCATGTTGCATCTAAGACAAAACGTCATTATCAGTAACTTATACAGAATTGATATCAAATTTTGAATTTAATTTACTTATCTATTTATTGAACGACATAGTTGACAGATGCATTGCAGAAGATATAGAAGTCACGTTGACATACCCGGTCGAGGTTGCTCCCTTCTTGTAGTGACCGGTGCCCGTAAAGGCGGCTCTCGTGCATAACTTTAATCATCCTTTTGCTCGTTATCACGTTCTTTCCCATTATGTCTATGTTTTCGTCCGTCTCTCTTCTTACATGAACGACCCCCTCCGCTTCACTCAAAGAATTGTGTTTCCCCTTATCATGAACCCTGCGATATGTATCCTGGATTTGATTTGACGTAAGTAATATACGGAAGCCGGGATTCGAACCCTAGACCTTGCATTATAAGTGGGATAGCCCCGTAAGACCAACAACTCTCATTACACAATAGAAAAGAATTATCGTTGTAGCGTTCTATCTACATTAGCCCCAATGTAAGTATTCGCATGCAAACCTCGGAGCCTTATCTACGACCCCTGTCATGTGCGCCAACTCAAAGGAAATCAACATATTCCTAGCGTTCTTTCACACACATTCATAAATGCAATCTTCCGCTGTGTAGAGTACAGAAGCCTTATTATCCACGCCCACCTTGCCAGGGGCCGGATTCACAAGAGGTCCTTTAAGTACTGCTGTATCATAATTATGTACACAGCCCAATTGATAGCTACTTTCGTGGAAATCACAGTGAACTTAAAATATTGCAAGACGGTGTTTAAAAGTTTAGTGTTTTGTTTTCTAATATCTCCACATTCTAAAAACATAGAAATATGTATGTCAAGGTAAGTAAACGATATTTATTTATGTTCACACTTCGAAGTCATAGACGTATTGCCACCATCTTTGAAGAAAGATAAGACTAACTCAGACAGGGCCTTAATTTTGGTCTCAAATGTTTGTTATTTACGAGGGTTTCTTAGCGACGTCGAGTCGAGGCTATGTGAAGGTCCGTATCAGCCAATGGCGTAGTGGTCCTAAGTTAGGCCAGGCCTAAGTTAAGACTTTTTGTGAATCCGGGCCCATGGTTACCAACGGGCTGGTTCAAGTAGACGTTAGGAACTATCGGCTGTGTCGCAAGCATGAGCATATAATCACGTTAAGCCAAAATTTAGTACAACGTTATAACAGAAGGTTTGTAAGACCCTGTTCTCACTTCACTCACCCGTCAACCAACAGGCATTATATGAATAAATAACTTGATACACAGTGAAATGTGAATATATCGTAGCTTATCGCTCAACCACGCAGCTTTATGGAGGCGGTTTTTAGCGGAGAATATTTCGCAATTGATTATCTGTCTTCGTTGACGGGGCGGAATACTGTTAGGGTTGTTGACTCGTAAGAGTGAGCGGGGTAGAAACCAAACATCAGGCTGTTACCCACCGACCGCCTGTATCAAAATACTACAGGCACATGGCACATGTTAATATTTAATTGTTGTTGTTTTAGCACATGAAATTATCTTGCTTCTATCTTGATTCAATAAGGCGTCAATAAGGCTTCAATCTTGCTTCAATAAGCCTTTTTGTCAACCTACCAGGTGAAAACACCAGATTTCTGTCGGAAAAATTGTTTCTGAAAAATAATTTTAATTTTTCAAAAAGTAAACCAAAATGAGTCTTAGAGAATTTACTGCTCTATATTCATAATTTTCGTTTCTTTTTTCCTCTTTTTTGAAAAGTTAATATTTTACATTTTTTTTTGTTATTGTGTTGTTGCAACCACACGCTTTCTAAATTAAATATGAACATTTGATAAACGGAGATATTAGTTATTGGAACAAAGAACAAGTCATAAGAAAGAACACTAAATTATCTAGGGGATGACATATTTTGCAACGATTGTGAATCGATTTGAGAGCCAATTTTAACAGACAAAAGAAGAATGTTACTCAGGGTAAAACTAGCTCATATAAGTGGTCATTTTTAAGGCTAAACGTAAAAAAAGAGAGTTTTTCACATAAATTTAAATTTAATTGGGTCCTTCAGTTCCGATGGGCAAACACTTCAAACATTGATTTGAGTGGATGTTATGGATTGTTCAGCTACGCATGAGTGAAGTGGTTTTAACAGGGCCAGACTCAAGAGAAATTCGAAGTATATAGGGCTCAATTTAATACCGAGTACATAAAAGCAATGTTTATAATTAAAGATGCATGTAGGAATTAATAATTAAAGTCACAATTTATAAATTACTCAGCAAATCAATTTTATTTCTAAAGCTCGCCTAATCTTAACGAAATTAGAAGTTTTGTTTCTATTCTAAAATTCGCCTCAACTGTTTCTCCATGGCAGCACATCATGATTACCCTCATAGTTTTAAGGTAAATCATGTATAATCATGTATATCGATAAGGATAACCAATCCGCAGATTTTTTCAAAACAGATCTTCATTATTTCCTCTCCCAAGTATTTCATTTCCACATACAACATACACAGGAATCAAATTACAATCATTCAACACAATAAAATCATGGATTTTTCCAGCGCAGGACAAACATTCCTGAAAAACGAAAATAATACACCAGTATATTAACTTCGAAAACAAACTCTTGAGTTTCTCTCCAAACACAAATCTACAATACTCAAGTCAATTAAATATTTATGCCAAGTTCATTAATTCTCAAGTACTCTTCAGCCGGGATAAATATTTACACAATAGTTTCCGAAGAGGAAAATGTTTTATAAGGGGAATAAGCCATCGGCCATGATCGATCGATTGTCAGATAAAGTTGGATAGCGAGCGAGGACCAATGTGAAGTGATTGTAAACAAACCCTCGTCACAACGAGCATGAAAGCTTAAAAGAACAACATTTACATACGATGCAATTAGTGAACATCTGTTGACACAGCTTCAAGCAGTCATTGTAAAACAGGGCACTCATCTTGTTGTCAATACTAGGTAGACTCTCAAGCAATACAAGGAAAATACAAAATAAAACATTCTTAAAACAATTGTGGGAAAGAGCCTAGATTCGCGTATCGTTCACAAGAGTTATGTAACCATGGATTCTAATAGTAACTTCGTTGAAGTCTATGATGTTACTATTTTCGAAGTGATTTAAACATGGAGACAGAATAAAATGATGATAATCGTAAATTTTGTTCTACTTTTGCAATAAGAATACAAATATTATTTAAAAATAAATAAGTATATTTTCATTACACCATTATACTATTATATTATATAACATTATACAGTAAACTATTTATTTGTACCAATTGTTACTATAAGGCCCCCAAAGTCACTGATTACATAACATAAACCAATATTATCCACGGTTAATTAGTTAATTAGTATGTCATTAGTCTAATAATTAAATGTTAATGTTGACGAACAAATTGAAATGGGCAACGGTTGTATTTCTGCTACAAATAGATGAAACACAAACTTGGATAATATCCGTTGTTATTTATTTTCATCGTGAAAAGAGAGAGAGAGGTTCATAGTATTGTTCATCTTACGGCCGAGCCCAGAGGACAATGTTGCCAACATGAGGCAATAGACATTAAAAGAAGCCGTTGTAATAAAACGCTGAATGTGTTTTTTAAGATTGCAGCACAAGGAGCTCCTTCCGTAGAGTGGTGATATCTTGCGACTATTCTTACCGAGGGCTTTGAGAAGCGTATACTTACTACACGATCAGAAAACATTGACTTGCCGAGATAAGATTATCTGTTGCTAATTGGATTTCGCTATATATATATATGATAAATGCGAGTTTATCCTCAATTTAATTGAATGTATCAATCTAAATATTGTGTGACTTGATCGTTTCAATTTGTTCAACAAAAGCTAATGTAATGATATTATTTTATTAGTGTTTCAATTATCTTAAAAACAAATTACTAAAATATCCATGTTGATCTCTCTGACTAGGTAGCAATAAAACTTATATCATGGAGTTATAAGTTAAGAAGGAGGTCTAGGTGCGCAGTAGAATGCGTACGAGATAGCTCCGTGGAGACACCGCGGGACGGCAGCCATTTTAGTTGTTTAATTCGACTGTGACCCGCGAAGTAAGCCGTGAAATAGTGCAGAGCGATTGGAACAAGAGTAAAATAAACGGAAATTATTAAGGAAAACGTTATCACAAGTGTTAAAAAATGAGTAGTACACCTTCACGAGGAAGGCCTAGAAGTGGTGGGCCTAATCGATATTATTGTTCATATGGTTTGTGTGTTAATAATACGAAGGATATTTAAGACAAGGATGCTACCATTTTCAAAACCATGATCATCCCTCAAAAACGTAAATCCACTTGGACATTTGCTAAAGGAAACGGCAATCACACCAAGTTACAACTATTCTATCTAGGCCTAGCTAGGCCCTACATCTAGGCAAGAGTTAGCCCTAGTCCTATAAAGTGAAGGCGATTTTGGAGAGGTTATGTTGACAACATGTCTCGCCAACTTTTTATGAACTGTACGACTGGGCGTAGAACCATGGTAGAACTAGGCCTATGGTTTATTTTTAATAGGCCTAGATCTACTGAAAAGTATGTATTAATAGTCGTAGCTTAATTACAGTTCAATGGTTTTAAACAGGCTACTTCTTAAGCCTAGGCCTACACTAGCCTGACAGTGACAGTAGGGCAGTATAAGGACTTCATTAATTTGTATTATGTATTTTTCTAAGCAAATCGATACAAATTCTTACTCGACAAAATGATAAGGTACCAGCAGAGTAATTGTGTTCACTTACCTCAATAAATATGTACGTTCATACGTATTTAACTTCTTATAATGTCGAGCTTCGTAGCCTGCAACACTCACTATGTCCGAAAGTAAACAACTAAAATGGCGTCACTGTCAAAGTACCGGAAGTGACCACATTATGATCGCGCTCTTCCATTCAAGCTAGACCTCCTTCTCAACTTATAACTCCATGCTTATATTATCAAGTAGGGTATCAAAATGTTTAAACTTGTCGCTAAATAATTGTAAATGAACTCACATTGGCCGAATAAATGACTTCATTATAAATCTGCAACAGATTTCCACAGCCTGCAGCCATCCACCATGCTAGGTCATTAAATCTCAATGCACACTTTTTATTATTTCTACTCTCTCATAATATTTACACATACTGTATGCATATCCCCACGACCACTCTCATAAAAACTGCCCCACTGAAATATGATAATCCAGCGCTCTCTGTGCACAGAAGACTACAGACTGATACAAATGTAAATATCAAACCATTCCCAAAGAACAACACAAACAAAACAACACAAACAAACAATCCCGATGTGATAATCTAGTTCGGTGGAAACAATGCCGGTGGCGACGACGGGAGCCGGGGGGGGAGGGGGGAATTAAATCACCCCCCCCCCCTCCCGGGGCGCGACCCAAAACAAGCATCCACCGAATCGCCGTCCGTTGTGCATATAACTCATTATATCGTTGCGCGAGCTAGGATTGCACTATAGACCCTCTTGTTTGGCAATTAAGAGTTGTCGACCACGATCAGTTGAAAGGGTGGTGGGGCGAATATTGATGAAAGTGACACAACACACAAACATGGGAGATTTGTCCATTGACTGTTTTGATTTCGAATGGTATCACTGAAAGTTCAATTTTAGGCCTATTATACCGCTCTTCGCACATCTCGGAAGAGATTTAGACCATGCAATGTATTGTGTCATGTCTATAGAAGAAAATAAATCTATCTATCTAAACACAATGCGTTTTTATTAAAATATTTTGAATTGCATACCACATTTTGTGCGTTACTGAATTAATGTAAGATTATTAATGAAGTATTGTGGTCAAGAGGAAGATCGAAATTAATTTACACATTTTTTAATAAAAAAATGTAAATTTCGCACAAATATACTTCACAACCTGTTGCAATTATTCTCAAGTACGAATTTATCAAAGCAATATCTGCTTAAACTTACGAAATCCGCGGATTTTATAAAAACATTAACACCAAGAAATTTTATTGTTCTGTATTAAAGTACGATGTTTTTAGAACAGCCTTTACTTAAACTCCCAGCAGCACTTAAAACCAATATCTACCAGTGCTAAAAACTAAGCAGTCATAACGTTCGGCTTCTGTTCAACTGAATTAATGTACCTAATTATCGCAGCTCGCAGCTTTAAACTAACTATTATCTTACACACTTGACAATATTAAACTTTCAATGAGCTTTCCCATGGTTTTCCCTCTTAACAGAAATTTTCCATCGCTATAGGAATTTAACAAAAAAGAAATCCATTAAACATTAGCAAATCGTATTCGCAAGTCGGAGCTTAATTTGAAAAGGAATACACTTAAAGTAATAAAACTGTGTTTAATTCGGTACTTATTCAGCTACTAAGTGCTGCAAAGAGCTTAGCGTAGTTCCAGTTTAAAGTTATCGCGAATAATGAAAATGAGCTGGGTAAGATCTATGTTTGCAACAGTTGTAATGAAATCTTATTACAATATCATTGGCGAACAAATTGAACAAAGTATTCAGGAAGTATTTTTTGAAATTTTGAAAATGTGAGAGTAATGCATTTTATCGGTATGTCAGTAGAATTGGTTTATAAACGTACTGTTGCTGAGATTTAATGCTTAAGGGTAAAGAGGACACAATTCGCTAAATTGAAGATTTCATGGATACTTTGAGAACATTTCAAGATATTGAAAAAATGACCCTCTTTGTCGATATTTGGTTTCGTATCACCTAAACGATGAAGTAAAAAACTTTGAAATATTTTAATCGATTACTATTTCAGTAACTAATTAATTTTAAATAAGCTAATTGGTATATCTAAAGACAACAATCGCATAACAATAACAATAAGTGAAAGTTTTTAAATCAATTGTTTGGCTTATACAAAACCAAATTCTACGTTGAAATCAACTTTCCATTTATTTCAAACACCTTGTTGACACCCGAAAATATGTGTACGTATATAAATAAACATAGAAGACATTTCCCATCGAATGTTTATGTCACCAATTCCCCCCCTCCCCCCACCATAGATCAACCCTAACCAACTCCCGTAGCCACAACCGCATCGCAAACACTTAAAACCAGTTCACTTCGGTTTAGCATTGTAAATAATGGTTCGGGTAACAGTCTCTTTGAACATAACTCAACGGGGTAATCAAAGTGAATGTGCTTGTGACTGCTTTGTGACACCGATCGCACAGGAAATAATTTATTCGCACGGTCGATATAGAGGGTCTACCGTTCTATTGTCGGTATATTTCGGGACGATTCGACGAAACGGAGAAATAATAGCCCCCTCCCCCCCCCAACCCCCGTTTACTGCAATGACCTAAAGTATATTGTAAACTGTAGATAGGCAAACTGGAAGCCATATTTGATATCGGTTAATGTTGGCAGCCATGACATACAATAATTTGATGGCTGTTTATGTTATTTCAATGGCCTCATAAAATAGAATACAATTTGTATAGTTAAAGTATAGTTGAATATTCAAGTTTCAAGTTTATTGGCTCATCATAATATTATGATTATCATTACATTTGACATGATTGATTACATTGTATTTATAAAAATGCCCAATTTAATTCTTATATAAGTAGAAGATGTTTCCAACTCGAAAACTTAAAGTATAAAAATATAATTTAGAACTTGTTAGTTACAAATGTGTTATGACATTCCTGTACAAGTATGTAAATAAAAATCCTTTATTTGTTTTAGAGTAATTAGCAGAAAACCATTACACATGTAAAATTCCTACAGCCGAAAAATTGTAATTAATAATTACAAATCAAAAGACTTGTAGATAAGCATCAACACACTGTGATGACATACAGACAAACAGAGAGGGTGAAAAAAAAAGAGAGAGAGAGAGAGAGAGAGAGAGAGAGAGAGAGAGAGAGAGAGAGAGAGAGAGAGAGAGAGAGAGAGAGAGAGAGAGAGAGAGAGAGAGAGAGAGAGATACTCGCATTTAATACATTTATATCGTACAACATTTTCACCAGTGCAGCCATAAATCAAAATAAGGCTAAACAAAACAAGTTTATTTTGCATCGTTTTCCTTGAACATCCGGACTGTGCTCACATCGTTCTAGGTACAAGAAGTCGTCTAGGATATTACAAGAATTTATCAAGTGGCTCGCCGTAGTGACGGCTAGAGAGTTGCCGTATACATCAACGTCGGCTCCGAGCCGTGGGTAGAATGCTAAACCCCGCGATATCTTCGGTATTGGGGCAGGATTAAACCCTAGAGACGGACTATGAAGCACAGTGGACAAGTACAACACTGCACAAGATAAGTTGTGATAAGATATTTGAAATATCGATCTTTGATTGGTTATCGCTCACTCGTCGATGGTGTTCGAAACCTACAGGGTTGGTTTAGTCACTTTAAATTAAAGTCCCCCACTGCAAATCAGTTTAATTACTGAATGGGTAGACTCTAAATGTGAATTTATTTATTTATTTAAGTTTACCTCATTGTTGACGTGTTTTGAGTCGTATTAGTGCCGTGGGTAGAATGCTAAACCTCGCGATATCTTCGGTATTGGGGCAGGATTAACCTTAGAGACGGACTATGAAGCACAGTGGACAAGTACAGCACTGCACAAGATAAGTTGTGATAAGATATTTGAAATATCGATCTTTGATTGGTTATCGCTCACTCGTCGATGGTGTTCGAAACCTACAGGGTTGGTTTAGTAACTTTAAATTAAAGTCCCCCACTGCAAATCAGTTTAATTACTGAATGGGTAGACTCTAAATGTGAATTTATTTATTTATTTAAGTTTACCTCATTGTTGACGTGTTTTGAGTCGTATTAGTGCCGTGGGTAGAATGCTAAACCTCGCGATATCTTCGGTATTGGGGCAGGATTAAACCTTAGAGACGGACTATGAAGCACAGTGGACAAGTACAGCACTGAACAAGATAAGTTTACCTCATTGTTGACTGTATTAGAGCTGTGGGTAGAATGATAAAACCTCGCGATATCTTCGGTATTGGGGCAGAATAAACCCTAGAGACGCACTATGAAGCACAGTGGATAAGTACAGCTCTGCCCAAGATAAGTTCACCTCATCGTTGACTGTTTTGGGTCGTATTAGAGCCGTGGGTAGAATGCTAAACCTCGCGATATCTTCGGTATTGGGGCAGAATAAACCCTAGACGGACTGTGAAGCACAGTGGACAAGTACAGCACTGCACAAGATAAGTTCACCTCATAGCTGACTGTTTTGAGTGTTATTAGAGCCGTGGGTAGAATGCTAAAACCTCGCGATATCTTCGGTATTGGGGCAGGATTAACCCCTAGAGACGGACTGTGAAGCACAGTGGACAAGTACAGCACTCTACAAGATAAGTTCACCTGATCGTTGACTATGTTTTGGGGCACTGCACAAGATAAGTTCACCTCATAGCTGACTGTTTTGAGTGTTATTAGAGCCGTGGGTAGAATGCTAAAACCTCGCGATATCTTCGGTATTGGGGCAGAAAACCCTAGATACGGACATGAAGCACAGTGGACAAGTACAGCACTGCACAAGATAAGTTGTGATAAGATATTTGAAATATCGATCTTTGATTGGTTATCGCTCACTCGTCGATGGTGTTCGAAGCCTACAGGGTTGGTTTAGTCACTTTAAATTAAAGTCCCCCACTGCAAATCAGTTTAATTACTGAGTGGGTAGACCAGTGGCGTAACGCAATTTGTCTGGCCCCCCCCCCCCCGCAAGAATCGTTTACGGGCCCCCCATAAGGGCTAGTGGCGTATCGAAAAATTCACAGGGGTGGGGGGCCGGGGGGGGGACTGTACATCCTAAACATGTAGGGGGTCAGGGGCGAAAGTCCCAGTCGGCGGGGATCAATTCGCCGAAGGCGAATTTTTTTTATCATATATGACGTTTTACACGCCTGTAAACACGTTTCGGAATCGTACAATGTTCCAAGATATAATATGATAGTTTTCTCCCGTCCGGGCCCGTGGTAGTATTTGGCCTAGGGAATGAATAAGGTTCAAGATATTCAGGATAATATATAGTTTCTTATAGGCAGTGCCGATCATAAGACGAGAGAAAAGACCCCTGACCCCTTCCACCCGTAAACCTTTTTAAATATATTTCTCCAACTTGTCCCATTCCTCCAACTTCCTCCACCGTATGGCCCCGGAAGAGAATAGGTCCAAGTTGACAACATTTGAAATTTGATGACGAAAATACAAGATCTGTACGTCTGGCAACGCGGGCCCCCCTAGTCAGCGGGCCCCCCCGCTTCGCGGGGGCGGCGGGGGTCTCCTTTACGCCACTGGGGTAGACTCTAAATGTGAATTTATTTATTTATTTATTTAAGTTCACCTCATTGTTGACGTGTTTTGAGTCGTATTAGAGCCGTGGGTAGAATGTTAAACCTCGCGTTATTTTCTCGGTATCGGGGCAAAATAAACCCTTGAGAAGGACTATGAAGCACAGTGGACAAGTACAGCACTGCACAAGATAAGTTTATCTCATCGTTGACTGTGTTTTGGGTAGTATTAGAGCCGTGGGTAGAATGTTAAACCTCGCGATATCTTCGGTATTGGGGCAGAATTCAACCCTAGAGATGGACTATAAAGCACAGTGGACAAGTACAGCACTGCACAAGATAAGTTCATCTCATTGTTGACTGTTTTGGGTCGTATTAGAGCCGTGGGTAGAATGTTAAACCTCGCGATATCTTCAGTATTGGGGTAGAATAAACCCTAGAGACGGACTATGAAGCTCAGTGGACAAGTACAGCTCTGCACAAGGTAAGTTCATATCATCGTTGACTGTGTTTTGGGTTGTATTAGAGCCGTGGGTAGAATGCTAAACCTCGCGATATCTTCGGTATTGGGGCAGAATGAAACCCTTGAGACGGACTATGAAGCACAGTGGACAAGTACAGCACTGCACAATATAAGTTAACCTTTTCATTGACTGTGTTTTGAGTCGTATTTGAGCCGTGGGTATTGCTAAAACCTGGAGGGTCTAGATTCACAAAACGTTCTTAAGTCTTTTCCTGGTCTTATCTCTCCCAGACCGGCCTAACTTTGAATCACTTGTGAATCCAAGCCAATATCTGAGACTAGATGTTTAAAACATGTTATTGAAATGTTCATTGCGACTTTGTCCGACCAGGAATTAGTAACTTCTTCATGTACCTTGGTCTGATTTTACAAGAGGTTCAAAGTTACGCCGGTCTTTCAGTTTAGACCAAAAAAAGACTTACGACCTTTTGTGAAGCCAAGCCATCATGTAATGAAGAGTTACAAACTCTATATATATTTAATTCCATGTTTTCATTACGTTTCCCTAGTAGGTAGTCTAAAAGTAAAATTGTATTCCACGTTTAACGTTCCACTGTGCAAGCATTAAGAATATTCAGCAGAGAGATATTACAAAAGATTTTCAACGAAGTTCCATTTAAACCTGGGAAGCGGCGGGACACGTTTGGCTTGTGTGAGGTTATCCATTACGGTAAGTACGCTTGCACCGGGCCGGTAATGCCACAGCCGCTTAAATGCCCTCAACTAATGAGAAACGTAACCAGCGCCCTCTAATTAACGACAACTTCCCGCTCCAAATACAAAAAACACCCCCCGGTGACTTGGAGATAAAAACAACATGTTAGAGGAAAAAATTTGATTAGCTTTCTGTGAAGAGTCAAGAAATATTATTTCGCAGTTTTTTTTTGCGTTTATATATATTTATAGGCAGTGATGAATAGCTTTTAGAATTTTTCTTATGTGTGTAAAGGGGTTTTTGAGAGAAATGTGATATTTAACGAAATTCAACGTCGTTTACTATAAGTTCTCAGCTTCTAGACTAATTGGTCCCAACTTTCTAAAGACGAAACAAGTTTTTATGTATAAGAATGAGCTATTCAAATAAAAATGTTTTTTTTACACGCAGATTTTTTATTTATGAAAGTCAAGAAGCAAATGTAAAAATGTGCCTTAATTAATGTTATAATGTAATCAGTCCGTACTAAGGTAAAAAGAAAAATATTTTAATGGCAAAGCATTTCGTTTGATATAAATAAAAAAATATATATATATATATATATATATATATACAATTACCGGTAAATGCTTTGAAACATGTATCAAAGCGTGAATTGTATTGTTAAAATTTAAAAGAAATATATTTGCCTGTACGTAATATAAACCCATCCCATAAGCGAATGTAACTTTTTTCGTTGAAAGCAATTTTTTCAAATAATTGTGGAATAAAACAAAAAATAAATAATATACATTGGATAACCATATTTTTTTTATTTTCTACCCCTATTATGTGACTGAATACTCTCAACAGTGACATGTCACTTTTTTCACAAACCTCAAAACAGAAAATCACATTCATCACTGTCTATCATCCGCTATAAACTAATAATAATAATAATAATGGTAATCATCATTATTTTTCGTAGAAATCCCTGTCATAGGGTGCACACCAACTTTACCCGATTAGCCCCTCTTCAGGTGACTAACTAGGTTTATCAGGGTGTTTGGATAGCTGGAAAGGAATGTCTGAGGGCTACTAGTAAGACTCAATCCAAGCATTCGCCTTTACGACTGAGGAAAACCTCGGAAAAAACCTTCAGTCAGGACTGCCGGTGGCCGGAATCGAACCGGCGACCTCCCGAATTAGAGTCTCGCGTCTTGCCGCTGAGCCACCTCTATCGGTTTAAGAGAAAAGAATAATCTTGTTAATCGAGTTTCATTCACAAGTAGAGCAAAAGTTGTCTTTTTACCACATTTCAAAGTACAATCGGGAATGAGTCGATTTCACTATGCGAACAAATGTGTTGAAATTCCCAACAGTTTGCCACCCCTTATCGAGGAACGGAACGGAATATTAGGGGTCGGGCATTGCGGTTCGGCAAAGCGCCGCGCAACAGAACCCACGACAGAAGTAGCGACGCACAAACGCAACCCACGCACAATTGTGCTTAGCTCCAATCACGCGTAAACTTGCTGCGTGGTGCGTCGGCTGAAGAAGCAAGCAACATTCCAATCCAACGCATTCCAGCAACTTGAATATCCACATACAGGAGAAACCGATAGAGGTGGCTCAGCGGTACGACGCGAGACTCTAATTCGGGGGGTCGCCGGTTCGATTCCGGCCACCGGCAGTCCTGGCTGAAGGTTTTTTCCGAGGTTTTCCTCAGTCGTAAAAGCGAATGCTGGGATTGAGTTCTACTATTGGCCCTCGTACATTCCTTCCCAGCTATCTAAACACCCTTATAACCTAGTTAGTCACCTGAAGAGGGGCACATCAGGTAAAACTGGTGTGCACCCTATAACGGCTATTCCTACGAAAAATTATTATTATTATACAGGAGAATGCTATGTGTGAACGTTAAATACGGTTAACCTATGATGATAACGTTTTAAAAAACGATCTTCTTTAACAGTTTTTGGTACATGCATTTTTCTATGAACTGCAACACGTCTGTTTTATACGGGCAGACAAAACAAAATTTGAAGATATCGATTTTCCAAACGTCATCGAATGAACAGGTGTTGAAGTAATGAAAACAACATTAACGTTTACCCTTTTATCTCGCAACGCGCAAACACTTTCCGAAACATGAATGTATAAAACGTAATATTGACGGTACGAGTTGTTCAAAATGTGTATTTTTTTTCATCATGGAATAAAGCACTTTCTTCATATTATATGTCTCGCTCTCTTCCTTCGTCTTCTCTTTACATTCCCCTTTCACACATTCTCCTGGGCATACTCCCTCCCCCCCCCCCCCCCCCCCCCAATGCTTGACGTGGCAATGGAGATGTGAACGCCAGGCAAAGTCGTAACTCAAGAGATAATATTTCGCCTAACACCTCATTTGATTTGACATAGGGCCAATCGCGACAACGCTAAATACAAACAAATATATTTTTATCTATTTTAAATTTATTTTATTATTTATGTAAAAATAAATATACACTTTAGACATTATTAAAAATACCTGACTTTCAGTGGCGAACATTATATTATTATCATTTATTATACCCTAGAATAGATAAGGTAATGGTCTTTCTTACAATATATTCATCTTTCGATGTTCCAATAAATATTCTCTTTTTTTCAAAATACCTATTAACGTATTTTGAAACAAAACTTTCACAATTTATTTGGCTAATTTTTGAAAATGATTGGCACAGCAAAACATTTATAAGAAACAGCATCAAGGATCAAAGTCTCTAGGAAATAACATATTTTAGTTTACTTTTTGGTAATTTTAAAGCATATTAAATCAATTTTTTAAGAGTAGGTCAAGACACATTGGGTTGTTATGTGTGTCAAATACTAACCTGTCTGGCGCGCTTGTAGACGGAATGCGCCCTCAGTCACCACACACACGCACACTACGCACTACATCACTCACACGCACGCTCTGTGACTCACTGATTCACTGTCACACATCGCCGGCCGCGTGGACTTCAAGACTCTCTATCCCTCGGCTCTACTCGGTATCTACCTACACGGAACCATAGAGGTGGCTCAGCGGTAAGACGCGAGACTCTAATTCGGGAGGTCGCCATTTTGATTCCGGCCACCGGCAGTCCTGACTGAAGGTTTTCCCGAGGTTTTCCTCAGTCGTAAAGGCGAATGCTGGGATTGAGCCCTACTGGTAGCCCTCGGACATTCCTTCCCAGCTATCCAAACACATAATAACCTATTAGTCATCCTGAAGAGGGGCACATCAGGTGAAGCTGGTGTGCACCTATAACGGGTATTCCTACGAAAAATTATTATTATTATTGCAATTGTCCAGACTGGATTGCACGCGATACTCTTATACGGGAGGTCGTGGTTTCGGTTCCCACCACAAGCTAACTCAGAGGAAAGTTTTTCGAACATTTTCTCAGTCACAAACTATTTTACACGCTAGCTTTACCTTAATTAAGTGCCCGTATGTTAGAGTATTTGGATAGTTGGAAAGGAATGTTAATATAGGACTTAATTCCAGCATTCGTCGTTTGACTGTGGAAAACCTCGAAACAAAAACTAATTCAGGATTGGCGGTGACCGGAATCGAACAAGCGACCTCCCGGATTAGAGACTCCCGTCGCGTGTAACCGCTAAGCTTCCTCTATCGGTGTTTCAGTAAAACCCCAATCGCAATTGTCGGTACATCGGGATTGCAATCGCAATCCCGCAAAAAAAGTTAAAAGTCAGCTTACATGGTTCTTATAGCGCTATTCAAAATACAATCGTAATGTCGTATGAGAAAATGTACTATTGCGACCCCGATCCCGATTACGACCCCGATCACGATCACGATGACGATGTGGGTTAGATCTACTCTAACGGGGACGCAAACTTGAGTAGTGTCACAACGTACAAATGTGCGCGAGGCAGCATTGCCAAGCCAATTCAACCATTCACAACAACTGGTTGTTCGGAAATGCGGGAAATGTTATTCAACATAGTAGAGAGTGATTTCAATGTGTTTCAACAGCTATAAAATAAACCATAGTAAACCAGGTAACGTTATACCGAATAGACATGATTGAAATTGAACTTGTTATTGAACATTGTTTTTAAATTGCATACATTTTTTAAGAATGAGTTATCTTTTTACTCAAATCTAGAATGTTTTCAAACTTTGTACCTTTTTGGTAATTATTTATCAACGTACTTCGATTATGCATTGGTTTGAATTAAATTGTTGGAAATTGAGTTTTAACCCCGTTGAATGTTTGCTTTTTTGTGATTTTTAATTCCTTACAATAGTTTTTCAATGTGCACTTTTCTAAATTGTTCTTTTAATAATTAGTGTCATTAATCGTATACATTATTCTGCCTTCTTGGTACGTTTAGTAATACATTTCCATAGAAATCGCTGCTGTGTAGAGCGAGCATCAGCTTTAACTGAGATGCTCTCTTCAGGATAACAGGTAGGCCTACATTAGAGAAACAATATATAAAAGGTGTGGGAAAAAGTAATTTTGAAAAACATTCTAGATTTAAGTACAGTTCACACAAAATTTCGATGTAAAACAGGGAATAAGTCATCAACACATCCACTTAACAGCATTATTTCTCCTTCTTATACTATATCTATATTAAATGTAATATTATTATTATTAACATGCGAGTTCGTTATTCAATTAATGTTGTCGTGATGTTATAGAATCATAATGAATTCAAAGCGATTTGATTAAAGGCACTTATATACAAACTTGCATGAGTGTGTTACGAAACAACGTCATTTTATTCTATGCGCATCGAGTACGCATATACGAACCAATATATGCGGCTTATAACTTCACCATTAACTTCTGTGCCCACTTACTAATAACCACATAAACGTAATATGAACATGACAAACCGAAATTATAAATGTACAGTCTACTCAACTTGAAATTCCGACAATCAACAATTAATATTTACACCAATAAATATACATTATTTATATTAACAATTCTCTTAGTCTACCAATTAAATTTTAATTAAAAACAATGTATGTATTCAATAACTAATAGTCTGGTTTTACATTTCTTATTTCAAGATTCAAAACTTATGTTACGTAGTTGCCATTCGTCTTGATTTTTTTAATTAATGTTAGTAACAAATAAATTATTTAATTGTGCTTTTCCTACCTTAGTTTGTCGCTGTATCCATCAGTCCATATTGGTGTTTACAGTTGGTTCCGTCGTTCCAGTGGAAAAGCCACAAAATTACCACTTTGTTAAAGTACCACAAAACACCTAGATACTGACTAAAGGTAAATGTTGTATCGCTTAAACCTCACCTCACAGAAACAATAACTTGTTTGGATTGTTGTTCGAGTAATTAGAACGATAATCAATCGTTACACTTCTACGTTAAACTTTGTGTGTTTTTAAACGTAATTTTTTAATGTTTAAACACTATATTGTTGTTTTGTACGATATGACATTGATGTAAACACACTTTTGCTTTATTGTTTAATTATTTTAATATATTCTACTTGTTCAAAATGTACACTGTTATGTGTTAATTATATTAGTTACAGTTACGACTTTCGAAAATTATTCGAATAGAAAAACGCACACGTATATTTTTTAACACCACTTCCGAAACGCAATTTTTTATCTTCAGAACTTAAACACTTTGGTATTGAAATGCTCGGGAAGAATATAATCACTACCAAGTTCGAATAAATACGCGATTAGCAAATCTTTGTTTAGTTAGAAAATAAAATGAAAACACTCGAGAATATCCTGCACAGTCGATCTTTAATATCGAAAATTCAAAAAGAAAAAAATTTATTTTATAAAATTTAAATATAAAGTTTTGTTTGTTTAGATTAATTTAAATAAAATAAAAATGAACTCACTCGCGCGATATGATGAGAGGGGTCAGACCCACGCCCACCTGTGTATATCATGAGCCACAGAGAGCGTGTAACAGGTAACTACTTGTTCAGAGGGCGCGAACGGCGTCGCTCCCAACTCGCTCGGGTCAGAGCGCCGAGTGGGTCCCAGTCGTCGCGACGTCGAACGACGCCCGGCAGTCGAAAGCCACGACGCCTGCGCCCTAGGACGCCGACGACGCCGTTCATAAGCTGACCCGGACGAGAGGACGACGAAGCGATGGACTCGACGAGATCATAGACTGTTAGTGGAACACAAGTGTAGGCCTACATACGTGGTTATTAAACTGTTTCAAATATTGTAACCGGACTTGAAGTTTTTTTACTTTGTTGCTCCACTCCTGCTTCCCTCCATCGCTACGTGACCTCCTTACCCCCTTGACAACATGACAAAACCATATTCGCGACAAGTATAAAGTTGCTCCAATGTATATGTTCTCATACGATACGAAATAGCCAAGTGGAATGGTACCAACTTAATTTTCTACTACTCTAGTTTCTACCATCTAATTGAAACAGGTGCATTAGGAATTAACTACGACCTTCCGTTGGTTACCTGGAACAGCGGGGGTCACCAAACAGGTGTGTCCACTCTATACTTATTGGGACTGCATTTACGAACGTGTAAAAAACCGCCAGGAATCTGTTAATATTCATTGAATTAGCGCCCATGAAAGGGGGCAAAGATTCGGATCTAAGGTCGGTATGCGAATACTTACGATGGGCCTTGTATATACATTACAAGTGAGGCCAGTACACTCCACGCATCAAGAGAACAACAATCAGATACCGGGAAAACAGTAGGGAGTTCTGTAGAAATAGACCGTGTGGAGCGACCGTCTCTTATGAGAATGGTAAGTGGAGGAACCTATATAACTGGTCAAAGTTACACCGTCCTTTCGGATGGGACGTAAAGCCGATGGTCCCCTTGGTACTTTTCGACAGCAGTAGGCTACGTGCCGGTACCAGGCTTCCCCTCCTCCCTTCCTCATCATCATTCATCAATCATCCCTCATCAGGATGAAGAGGGCATTGTGCTCTACACTGCCCTTAATTACAATAAAATAAATAAATATGAGAATGTTACAGAGTAATGACGACAACACATTGCATCCTAAGGGCGCCCGTTGTTGCTTAAGTTTTTTCCGGATTGGGAAGTAACATGCATAATATCGTTACTAGTTGGTATTGCAGATTGGCCACAACGGGCGCCCCTATGGGTAGCGGAGGACTTTCAATAAGGATCTAAGATTGATTCAAAATACGTTAATTTTCACCTGGTGTCAATAGAAGAATTCTCTTCTCCCTGTAAACACCCCAAGAAAATCAACACTAGGATTGAGTTATTATTACTACAACTCTGAGATTATTTGTTCGAACATTAGCACAAAGGTAAAGAAAGCGTCGGAAACTTGTTAATGATCTAACTTTTATAAAAGAGAGCAATTATTCACGAACCTTCAAAAAACAGAATACGGAAGAATGATAAATGATGGTCTAGGTTTTAAACCTTGACTGAAAACACAAATTCTTAAGTTTGTGTCTTTGTGTTCGGTTGTTTGCAGGGGTGGCAAAGAACCGCGATGGATCCTTTGTTGTAACACAAACAAACACTCTTCACCAACGTCAGGGGTGTCAAAAACAGTTCTCGGTCTACTTTGCAAACAACGAAGCTGCAAAGAATTTTGTTTTCATAAAACCATCTATTATATTTTTCATGATTGATTAAACACAGTACAACTCTTGGTTCCGCTAGTTTCTATGACATTTTTAGTTCTATTGTCTTTTTCGTTTCTTGATCTTCGTATCTTCGAACAATATAGCATTAGGCTGTTGTCTTTTGCGAATACTTACTTTTCCATACCGAGCCATTGGTTATTAATTAGTGAAAGAGTGAAATCGTAGCATTGTGAACAGGACTCGATATCACTTTTAACCTAATAACATCTTTTTACCTTGCATCAATAATTCACGACACTTACATTTAAACATTCCAACATCTATATTATTTCCCGTATATTTCTAAGTAATTTAATAAATTGTCTTAGATCTAAGGATAAAATTGATTTGTATCATCTTTCAGAATTGTAACCTCTCAAATGTACATTTTTCTGTCGCTGTCACTTCTATGTCAGTAAAATTTTGTCTGATTACAATAAAAAAAACAGTTAAGTAATCAATAAATTCAACGAATTGCGTAAAATTTCGTTACCAAGGTGAATGTACTGTATAACTAAGTGAAACCATGGTGACGAGCCACAACAACCATCTCTTCAACTCTCTGTATAACTTCTCAGGCCTATTCTCTTCACGGAACCATATTACCCCGCTACTTACGTCTGTGTTGTTGTATTATAGCAGGCGGTGGCAACGCGTAAAGCAAAGCACAGTTGTATAGCAAGCGGTGGCAACGCGTAAAGCAAAGCACAGTTGTATAGCAGGCAGTGGCAACGCCACGCGTAAAGCAAAGCACAGCGCTTCACTTGGGGGAAGAGAGACGAAAACACTTAACACGGTAATTACGGGCTTTGATACAAATAGGTACAGTCGCTAGCAAGGCAAGTACAAACACATTATTTATCTTCATCTATTCGGGTTAGTCCCTGAGTTGCTCGTTTTTATAATATGTAACAATGACGAGATGCAAAATGTATATTTGTATGCTCTTTGTTAAGTTATCTCATTTCCTATTGAAACTTTGAAATGCTTCGTTTTGGTGTAGAGCATGCTTCGTGTGTATATTATTGGTTTTGCAAGGAAAAAAATGAAGTGAATAGGCCCCGCAGCACCAATACCCTGGCCCGCGTCTCAACCTGACCTCTTCTCTACCATTTCTGTACGCCTAACGCTATTGTTTCATTTACTGTACCTTTCATTCAAGTAATGTTCTTTCCATGTGCCGTTTAACTATTACGCGATTAGTGATTACCAATTATTATTCCGTTTAAGGCTAAAGAAAGGACTGTGGCCTATATTGGTGCTTGATTTCAATAAAATAAATTTTGTGTTTTTCTATATCTGCTCCCTGTGTCCAACAAAGAAGTCGGGTAGAGGATAGGAAATTAATCCCATCATATTCTGGCCTCTAGGTACATCGAAGCCGGCTGGTTATGCCTGACGCTTCCCTCATGTGAACTTCCTCTGGCTCCTCCTCTTAACTTTCTTCTTCCGCCGCTCTTTCTACAAATTATGTCCATAATTTTCTATCTTCCCACCATCGTTCCTGATTGACCTCTTCCCAAGTTGCGTTTCTTCTATCCAAAATAAATAATACATAAGTAATAATCAAAATAAAACAAAACAAGCTATCGGAAAGATGCGGTCTTAGTTTCCAATACCTCGGACACGACCATTTGATGACGTCATGACTGTTATTATGCGAGGGCATAATGGCTTTGTCTCCGTTCTTGCCAGGTCTCGTCGTCTGTAGATATGATAGAGGCATTGACTCTGGTAGACCACAGATTGGATCCGCACAGCAAACAGGATTATCTCAGACCTTAGACTATACACAAATGTTTTCCAATCTGCGTGGCACTCCACAGTTTTTCAGTAATTGACCCCGGTTCGTACCTCCGGGCGGGAAATAATACCGCATTAACCAAATGCGCATAATTTTTTACGTAAACCCTGATATGTTTCTCGCCACCCATAGTAAATGCTTAATACGCCATATACTATATATGCAAATAACACTGACAATCTGCGTGACACCCCACAGTTTTTGTGTAATTGACCCCGGGCCGTACCTCCGTGAGGGAAATATTACCCCATTAACCAATTGCGCAACATTTTTTAACTGAACCCTGATATGTTCCGCGCCACCTACAGTAAATTATTAATCTGAAATATATAACCTATACATACATGTTTTTCAAACTGCGTGACACCCCACAGTTTTTGAGTAATTGACCCCGGTTCGTACCTCCGTGAGGGAAATAATACACCATTAAGCAAATACGCATCATTTTTAAACTAAACCCTGATATGTTTCGCGCCAACTATAGTAAATTATGAAACTGCAATACATAATCTATACACATGTTTTCCAATCTGCGTGACACCTCACAGTTTTTGAGTAATTGACCCAGGTTCGTACCTCCGTGCGGGAAATATTACCCCATTAACCAATTGCGCATCATTTTTTTAACTAAACCCTGATATATTTCGCGCCAGCTACAGTCAATTATTAATCTTCAATACATAACGTATACAGCTAGAAGATGCCACGGAGAAGGTTTGCATCTGAGGATCAGCTCTTAGAAGGGAATTCCAGTTACTTATTTTACATATTATCACTGTTAGACACTGGATGTTTAGAACCCTTGAAAGGGAGAAAATGAAGGCAAAAAGTACATTTATAACACAAAAATGGACGTACAAAATAACACATTAAATTTCTATCATTTGAAAATTCTATTGCGTTTTTCTTGTTTTTTTAAGATGTTTCGTTATTATTTATTTTATTGCAATTAAGGCCAATGTAGGGCACAATGCCCTCAGTGCGATTGGTAAATGATAACGAGGTAGGGAGGAGAGGGAGCCTGGTATCGGCCCGTAGCCTACTCCTGTCGAAAAGTACCAAGGGGACCATCGGCTTTTTGTTCCATCCGAAAGGACGGTGAAACTTTAACCAGTCATATAGTTTCCTCCACTAACCTGGACTGCCGAGCAGTTGACGAGAAGAACGAAGCTGTTACACAAGCTTTCGAACCCTCCAATCTGCTCTAACCAACAGTAACTAGTGTTTCAGAGGTGAGTGGTCACCCATCCACCTCCTGACCTAGCCCGAGGTTGCTTAACTTCGGTGTTCGTATGGGAACCGGCTAAGCGACACCGTTAGGGCAATTTATCGTCTTTTTGTATTCTCGTATCTCTTGTAGATGCGTCACCGCAGACATCGGCTGGTATTGCCTCGTCCCGCTCCCCATTCCCCAAATATCTCTGATTCGTTCCATACGTTACAGTATTCCTAGTTGACAACTACACTGTGAGATAGTGAAGGGTGCAAAGTGCAAACACATCACAAAGTGGCCGGCCCGAGAATGTAGCAAGCTCGACATTGCAATAACACTCGAGCGTCTGCATCCTTTTAGCAAATAAAATTAAAATAGTAAAAGAACCATCTGATCTGATCCGTTGGAAATTTTTATTTTATAATAAACAATAAATACATGGAATAAATATTTACAAAAACCACGCCCAATTGTAAAGTAATTTAGTTATATTTTGAGAACGTGTATTGAAAAAGTGGCCAATTTCGGGATTGTTGTTTTGTAAGAACTGCCAATGGCCAATTAATTATAAATGGATTTTCTTATGACAACCGTATTAACTGAGATATTGTAAATTTTCCCCGGATTTTAGTTCTTACAAAACTAAATTCCCGACATTTTGTCAACTTTTCAATATTGTTTAACGTTCTCAAAAAGTCTTTATTTGGAGTCGTTTTTACATTGAGACTATTGAATTACGTAGTCAATCGAATAAGTATAGTTGATATAGTTTTAATAATTTGTATTGACTTATAATTCAATGATAAAAGTAAATAAGAATGTTTAATCGATTGATATTTGGGCTTAACGTCTCATATTTTTGCAGCTTAGCTAATCGAGACGATGAGTGGGTGAAATATGGAGATGAAGTAGGGGGATGTTTGGAGGGAAGGGGCAAGTAGGAGGGCGGGGAGGATATGGGAAGGGGAGGATCAGGGATCGGGGGAAGATTTGGACTGCCTTTCGTCTAGCTTCTCCACCTCAATCTGTCCGGATAAGAATGTTTAAGACAAGCGGGAAGTGGCAAAGCTAACAACATTTTTATGAGCGTTTATCCCCGTACGTAGGAGAACTTTTCTTGTTGTGTTTTCTTTACAAATTACGTGAAAGTTGGCAAACAGCTGTTATAAAGTCTATCGCAGCAACCACAGGCATTTAACCGCAAACGCAGCACCATGTCACCTCAGTGTCATCTGTCATAAAGTCAAAAATAAATAAGATTCACCTAAACCACAGACAACTGATTAAAAATATGATGCTGTAGTATTATTTATTCAGTGCCATATACTTATATAATACTATTATTTAACAGCAAATATCAATATTTTCTGTCTGAACTAGTATTTATAAATTAACGACAACACGTTACGCCAATACGTTTTCTTACTGAAGGTTGAAGCCATTATAAATAAAGAATTTGTCAATAATAATATAATAAGACAAAATTCTAACATAAACAAGAAATTTTTTCGATCTCAGACGAGTTTGAAGATTTATTTTGATTTCTAAGTGTGGCTGCAATGCGTTCCAATGGCAAGGACGGATGTAGTGGCTAGTTAGTTGACACACTAGTTTCATGAAGTCAAAAATAAATTAGATTTACCTAAACTAAAAATATGATGGAATAGTATTATTTATTCAGGGCGATATAATTATATAATACTATTATTAAACAGCAAATAAAATATTTTGTCTTAACAAGTATTTACAAGTTCTCATTAAGTAGAGCTTTTGACTAGTCGAGTACACTGAGAGGAGCTCCCTCGCATTGCGGTAGCATTGACGTCATCTAAAAAGACCGCTACAGATCACGTGGGGTAGTTGTTTCCCGCGCCACCCACATCCGACCAATCAGAGGTGTCCAAAAAACTTGCTACGGGGTTTCCAAACCAACATCAGACCAATCAGAGGCCTCTAAAAAATCGAGAGGAAATTGTTCGAGGTGCAACAAGGTTTCCGGTCAGATCTGGGGCGCCATATTGTCTGCTTGTTTTAGCTGGAAGGACGTACATTGCACAACGTCTGTTTAACCACAAGTACATTTGTGATTAATTTGATTGTTACTGGTGCAACAATAACTATAGCACCATATTATGGACAGAAAACCATTATTTCTGATTCATAAAAGGAGTTCTACTTTCAAGTGACTAAAATCCTGCTACACAATCATCGCAGTGGCGTAGAACTTGGTGGCGTCAAGCACTCAATGACGGTAAGTCCAGTATATATTTTAAAATGTATAGAATCTTTGGGCAAAATTCATCAATAAGACTTGCTAAGAGATGTTTAACATTGAACTGGTAGGTTCTTGGTTCGTTATTTGGCGTAAAGTGCTCCTGTTCAGTTGTTTGCTGGTACGGTAGGCTCAACCCTGGATGGAAAAGAGTTTTTGTGAAGGGGCAGAGTTTAATTTTACTAATAGATATAATGTGCTAATCATCAGTCCATAAGTTTCTATATTTTGAAAACTCTTTAGAAAATTTACGAGAAATCTTAATATCAAATAGTGATTTTGGTAATTGTTTAGTATCACTGATCGCGTTTCGTACTCACTTTTTTTCTGTATTCCTTTGCGATATTGATCATATGCGCAGAACATAATTGTTATTTCATGATTTATCTGTAAGCTCTAGTTATGTTCAATACAAATAGTCTCTTCTTTCATATTAAATTATCGTTTTGAAGTTGCAATGATTTGATAACACAAACACGTTAAATATGGCAATATGGCGGACGTGCGAGGGCGCAGCTGTTCGGAGCACACATAAAGTGTGGTCTACCAACGTAAGTACATGAAAAAACCCTACCTCTTGCGCCCGAAAGTGACTTTGCCCGAGGTTAGGGGGTGGTTTTGGATAGTTTGCCAGAGGTTAGGGGAGGGTTTTGGATGTACGTGCAAACTAGGCCCCTACGATTAAATATCCCTTCTTCAAATTATGCAATTATGCAGATTTGCGCCCGAAAGTGACTTTGCCCGAGGTTAGGGGGTGGTTTTGGATAGTTTGCCATTGGCAGCACTGCACCGGACACAAGCAGGAAACAAGGAAGAAGACGTCAACTTTTCATATAATAACTTCAAACAATCATTTATTACTCTTAAAAACTAACTACAATATTATAATAAGCATCAAAAGAAAGACAATTAAACATTGTTCAGTAAAAATAACACTTTAAACAAGACTTGGGCGTTTTTCATTGGAAAAAGTGAGTAAGAAGCGCGATCAGTGATACTAAACAAATACCGTGATTTTTTCCTGTGCCGCCATTTTAGTTATTTACGGGTAGGCCCACCTTCGACATGAACCTTAAGTGTGTTTCGTTTCAGAGTTTAATTTTAGTCAGATATATTTACTGCTAATCAGCTTCAGTCCATTATAGTTTACTTCCGTACAAAACAACTCCTTATAAGATTTAAAACGCTTACATTAAATTATGAAGTTTTGGTATGTTATCAGCTGCCCTTTTGTTTTTGTGCATAAGGTCACCCTTTTATGGTTGTATAACTTTGTCTGGACAGTGGTTCGTTCAAATCAAGTATTATCCACCTCTATACAACGTTAACAATCGGTTATGATTTGTCAATTTGAGAAAACTAGTTTCTAAAGAGCATATATTTGACGAACCACTAATTCTTTATTCTAATTAAATAAATTGAGAATATATTACCGCGAGGTCGCCGGTTCTATACCTGTTATCGTTTACTTCAATTCTTTATTTATCCTGTCATTTTTACAGGGTCAAATATAGGCAAACAGCGCATACATGATTGAATGTATTTCCGAGGTTTTACTCAGTCCAAACGTGAAATGATTTGAGACATAACAATTTTCAGACATCAAAAACGAGACAAAACACTAAAAATAAAATACAACAATACCTTTTTATTCATCTAAAGAGTCATGAATCCCTGGGCAGCCCTGTACGCAAAATTATATTATTATAGAATAGTTCAGTGTGCACTGTGCAGTGTTTTCACTAACTTTGCATTCAATACGTCAATACTACTAAACCAGAATATTGTTACCCTACACTATTTATATACACAAGTGTCATTGACTTAGCAGACCCCATTCATTCAAAATGTCACCTGAAAACTCGTACCCACGGCAAAGTAGGTCAAGTAGTGTGGTTGCACGAGACTTTGTACGAACATGTTACTATGTCATCGCTGGCTTTTCGATTGTTACAAATGGTGTTAACTATTTATAAAAACACGCCAAGCAGAGGGTTCCAAAAACAGATGAGATTTTAGAAATAATTAACAAACTGTTTGGAAATAAACCAGAAACTGAACGCAATGGGCGACGTTAGGTCACATTATTATTGTAGCCTGCGTAAGCGACACTGATCATTATTTCGCAATGTCACCAAAACTATCAAAACTTAAGTCTTGCCTGTTGATAAAAAAAATTCAAAAATTTGTGATTTACTAATATTCCCCAATTAAAACAGTTCAGCTTGCTTAGTGGCCGTGATCATAAGGTGTTAACTCCTCCGCTCCAGCTTGAACCCTGGCTCGATTATGAAAGTCATATATGGATTGTTTCAATTTATATCATTGTTGACGAAATACAAGATGTAAAATATAATACCTAATGAATAGAAATAAACGATTAGAATCTAAAAATAAAACTGTCATACTTGTGAAGTTTTCAAAATGTTTCTATATTCATGTAGTTGGTAAACCTGTCAAGGTTAAAAAAATATTTCTTTATTCATGTAGATAGTATACCTGTAAAGTGGTTTTAGTCGATAAAGAAGTTCTCTCTTGATAAAATAAGACACCGCCTTCTCAACACACCACGGTGAAAACCCTGCTCACTCCCACTCTCGCATTGCGGTAGCATTGACGCCATCTAAAAAGACCGTTGCAGATCACGTGGGGTGATTAGACCAATCAGAGCAACTCCCGCGCATTTCTAAGGGTTTTTTTTAGCTAAACGCCATATTGTTTCCTTGCTTCTCATTCTGGAAGGACATGATTGTGTACATTGCTGCATTGCACAACGTATTTCAAGTATATTTGTGTTGAATTTGTTTGGTGGAACAATAGTTTAGAATCATATTATGAACAGTAAAACATAATTTCTGATTCACGAAAGAGTTCTACTTCAAAGTGACGAAAAGCTGGTTCACAATACTCGCAGTGGCGTCGAACTTGGAGGCGTCAAACACTCAATGACGGTAAGTCAACATAATTGTGTGTGATCTAGGCCTATACATGAACATAAATGATTTATTGTCGCTTATCTCTGGACAAGTTGCGTCAATCACACTCGCTAGGAGATATTTAACATTAAACTGCTAGATTTATTGTTCGTTTTTTCGCCGAAACATTGTAGCCTACGGTAGGCTCAACCCTGGAAATACGTTTTTGCGTAGGGCAGAGTGTTCAATGTTACTAAAAGATATGTTAATCATGCTAATTATCAGTTCATTAGTTTTTTAAAGAGAAAGAGTTTTAAAAAACCATTTATGAAATAGATGATGTCTTAATATGAAATTGAGATCTTTCCTATTTTGCGTTATTACGAGCCACCATTTTAGTTTTTTAATGGTAAGACCAACCTTCGACACGAACCTTAAATTGTGGTAATACAGAGTTTAATTTTAATCAGAAACCTACTTACTGGTAATCAGCTACTGTCCATCATAGTTTATTTCCGTACAAAAAACTTATAAGATGTTTGAAAAATGTTAACATTTAATTGTGAGTATTTGTGTGTTATGAGCCACCATTTTATTTTTTTGTGTCCGGGCGGTGGTTTGTTCAGATAAAGTTTTATCTTACATCATACATACGTTGTTAATAATCAGTTCATGTTTTGTCAATTTGAGATAACTTGTTTTTTTTTTTAGAAAAAGAACATATTATTTTAAAGAACCACTAATACAACATAAAATCACAGAATCGTCTCGTATGAAGCTGATACATTGTTGATAAAATATCACCGCGAGATCGCTGGTTCTATACCCGTTATAGGCAAACCTTACTGAATTGCCGAGCTTTTAGACCATAAGGTATACGTCAAAAAGTTAATAAGCTTCTTTGTTTGATATAACTTTGGAAAGTTTAATAAATATCTTGTGCTCTAATTCTTCTAAATGCATTTGCATTACAATAAGCATAACAAACTATTTACCTACTCACTGATTGAATGTCGGTGCCCTATTGTCTATTTTTGGTCGGCTATTGTGTGGGTAAACCCTTCTACTATGTATGGGGTAAACGTAAACATTGTTCCAACTAACAGATTATTTTTTGTAACTCAAGTGTTGTCAATGTTTTACAGCCGACGCTGAATTTCCCCGAGCTCTGTGCCCACCTCGGTCGCCTCACAGTAATAGCGACCTATCGCGTGACGTCACATTAGGCCAGAGGTAAGTCAAGTCACTAAAAAACATTCACTACATTGGAGCCGGGAGCGAGTACCTGTCCTTGCTGGTATAAAAAAGAAATGCTTGTTTTAATGACTTTTTATCATTAACAATTCTAGATCCAATCTTCAATATTAGGAGTTGTATTGTTGCATACAATATATCGTAAGCTATCGTTTTCAAGCCGTGGATATCCAATACAGCTATCCATTATTAATTCATCGTTGTTGGAAATCTTTAGCAACTGGGCAAATCCAGTAAAATAAAATGATCCAGAATTCATTCAGTAATCAAAACTCATAATTTTAGGTTTCTACGTCCTACTAAATTAGAATTGTCAATATAAAACATATTTACAATTGAAATTTTAGAAACATTCACATTCAACATTTAGGCCTAGATTAACATTCATAAAAGTCAGCTCGAAATTCGAGTGCCACGCATCATTATGTGGGAAAGAACAGGCATCACATCACAGTCAGATGACCATGTGGGTGGGATATGGGGAACTGCCTACCGCAAAGCCTAGTAGATTAGGCTATAGTAACGATACTTTTGGTATGGAATATGTTCATCACTAAATTACATATAGGTAGCCAGAACTAGCATTGTTCATTCACGATCGTAAGAACCAAACATAATAATTATTGTATTGTGCACTTTAAGTATACCCTAAGTATACCGCATGATATATTATACATTAAGTAAAACAAAACAAATAATGTCCACCACGTTAGATCAGCTGTTACTGGCTTGCGATGTCACTAGGTCAACAACTTTATAAATCAAAACAATAGTCTGCGTTCTCAGTCCTGCATACAGCTATCACTGTCTGATTACTCACCGACCGTCAACATAACTCGTCATGTCGTAGCGAGCGAGTGCTGCGTATGATATACAGATCAATAATGTTCCAAATATTCAACAATGTTATCATTACGAATACCAAATAGTTTAAAGATTATTAAATATGTTGTGGTATAGTTTCTATTCACCATAGTAATTTGTCTGATCGTATAAATATAATGTTCTTTAATTACTGAATAATTAGCCTGTAATAATTAGCGGCAATATTCGTGCCTGTTCCTGGCCGGAGTTCAATTTAGAAATAAATAAATAATATGGTCATACTTGACAATTGACTCTTACATTTACTCCTTATTTCAAAACCAAATACGCGTTGTTAATCAAAGTTTTAATGGAAAGTATTAATTTCTTAATAATTTTAATGATGTTTCAATACTGTTAGTCATTGTAAAGGCCGTTAAATGTTCGTGGAAGTATTTTTAAAGAAGGGAGTAAAAACAAGAATCAGCTAAAGTTAAGCTTTTTTTTATAATTACATCAATGGTTTGTGTTTGTACTCACCCTCCGGGTCCTGCAACGCGTCAACAATGGTTCCAGTGGGGTACGCCGACGCGTTGATGGGTGGTGGCGATGTAGGCGATCTCGTAACGATGTTTTCGAGTTTCGGGGGGGGGGGGGGGGGGGAGGGGTTTGATTCAAAACGAATGGGGCGATGATTGGCGAAGACGATGGATCACACTGTTACACTTAGATTACACTGATTATACTGATCACACTATTACACACTTGATTACACTGATTTTACTGATCACACTGAACACACTGTTACACTTAGATTATACTTATTATACTGATCATACTGTTACACTTAGATTACACTGATTATACTGATCACACTGTTACACTTAGATTTCACTGATTATACTGATCACACTGATCACACTGTTACACTTAGATTACACTGATAACACTATAACACTTCATTACACTGATTATACTGATCACACTGATTACACTTATCAAACTGTTACACTTAGATTAAACTGATTATACTGTGTTACAAATAACCGACTGATCTGATGAAATCACACACTGACTAGAACAAATAAAAAAAACCAGTACTTCTCCAGTCTACGCAATAAGTCGTCGCGATTAGTGCTTCGATACAACTTGTCCACGAACTTATGCCGGTATGCTGTAAAGCTAGACATGATTTCAAATCAGACCTATGCTCTCGACCAGGTCTCCTCGCTGGCAATACCACTGCTCTCTTATCTCGGCAGTAGGGGTAAGGTAGGGGTAGGTATAGATGATAGAATGGGGGATACGGTAGAGGTACAGAGCTCAAATGACTGTCACAACCAATCTCAATCAAAATAAACAAATGTTCGATTGCCATTATTTCACTCATATAATTCAAAATACATTATAGTTTCAAATATCAACAATAATACGTGTACACATTCATTATTAAAGCAATAAAACATATTTAGTTTAATAGAAATACAGAAAATAATGGGTTAAAGTGTAATTTGTCAGAAGTTTTGACAACAATGAATACCAGAGAGTTTGTTTTCAGGCATATGTCTATGTCTTCTAGTAATTACGTCCCATAACATAGAATTACACTGGAAAGAAAAAATGCATATTGTGTAACTCTGCAATTAAGTATAAATTAAATGATTTACTTTAGACAATAGATAATTATATGTTCCTGGGGTTTCTAAAAGAAGATTTGAGTATTTGACAAAGTGATTGATTGGATCTTTATTGACAACGGGTTAGCGACCCACTAGTTCAATACAATATATACGATGCAACAAGTCACACAAGACTAGTGTTATAACTTAAAGTAGCAAGAGAAGTGTAAGAAAACAAAAAACAAAAACAACTTACACATACGCACACACGCACACACGCACATTCACACACGTACATTCATGCACACTCATGCACGCGACGCACATCACGCACACTCACTCGCGCACACTCACGCACACTAGTACCGTACCAACATTAAAAATAATGACAATTAAGAGCAATCTTGATGCGTACTGTATGGAATTGTTATAATTAATTGTTGGAATTTAGGGTTTAATACTTGTGACACCCATAAGTTACCATGCCATCTTGTGTTTGGACAACGTTGATCATCTTTTCTGGAAACCTCCCACTTCATTTGATGCATCATATTTCATATTCGACTTTGTTACGATTTTTAATACTACTTATTTTAAGTATTCAGAAATATTTAATTAGTAATTCACACTGAATTTATTCCAAGCATATCTGTAACTCAAGCGTCCTGTTACAGCGAGTAACTAAGCTCGGGGTTGGGCTGCCAGACAATGGAGCCCCATTACACGAGACCTTCGAGTTCCAGAGTTCCAGCCTTCCAGTAATCCCACACCAGAAGAGAGGTAAATATTACATTACCCACCTGCCCGGCATGACTGAATTAACCACCATTGAACTCATAATCGACGTCCAGTATTGGTGGGGGGGGGGGGGGGGGGGGCTATGTTTAATGTGACATCCAAACTTGCACTGCATTTTGTTTTAATAGTAAGTGGTGCAAACATATTATTGCCAACGGTTTAGCCGCGGTCGGCTGGGTCAGGTGGTGGGTGGGTGACCACTCTCCTCTGAAACACTAGTTACCGATGGTTAGAGCAGATGAGAGGGTTCGAAAGCTTGCGTAACAGTTACGTTTTTCTCGTTAACTGCTCGGCAGTCTACGTTAGTGGAGGAACATATATGACTGGTAAAAATTACATCGTCCTTTCGGATGGTACGTAAAGTTGACGGTCCCCTTGATACTTTTCGACAGGAGTAAAATCACACAAAAAATAGCATAAAATGCCGTATGTGGCCAATTCATAAATGAATACCATAGGCATTTTATAATTTATAAACCAGTTATTTCAGACAATATTTTGAAGTACCCCGAATGATTCGTCTATGACAAAAGCATCTGTAAGGTTGATTCGGGACAAGTATAGAACCAATAGTTATTTATGATCCTTTCCGACAGGACTGCTGAATGGAAGAGATCGACTCTTCATCTGTGAAGAAGATGCATGGCTGAGTGGGCTGTTGGCTGACTGCTGCGTGGAACAGATTTACTCGTCAGCTACCAAGGAGATGCGGCAGGTTTCTGAGTGGCCTGCTGGCTCTCTGCTGCATGGAAGAGATTGACTCATCATCTGCCGGGAAGATGAGCGTTCGCCATGGATGGAGGGGCACTGAATCGAGTGGACGGTGCGTGGGTGGGTGCTATTGTGTGTCGGGGGGAACTAAGTTTCAGCTACCGGGGGCGGTGCTTGCACGGTAAGACCAACGTAACAGTCGTCACGCGGGAACTCTAGCCCTTTGGTTTCTTGCTCGCAATCAACCGCTCGGCACAGTTTCCGCCCATGCCTATAGGCAGCGTCTTATCGTCTTGAGAGATGAGGACTTGATCTCTTCCATGCAGCGGACAGACAGCAGAGCACTCAGCGATCCGCCGCGTCTTCTCGGCAGGTGACGAGGTGATCTCATCCATGGAGCACTCAGGCATCACCCCATGAAGCAAGAAGAAGTGGAGGTTCCACTTTGCCATGGAGATGTCGGCACATCATGCCGGGTGAGTGCAATTAAAATTCAATTACTCCTTTTAACAACTCCTAAAGATTGGTATGTTATTTTCTGCCTGTATCACTGACTAGATTCTACACTGGACTAAGTGTATTCCCTACCTTCGGGCGGCGTGCATTTTGTTTGGTTGAACACCTTTCAGTTGAGAGGGTGGGAGAGAGATGTCTTTCTTTAGGACCGCGTTAAGAGCATTATAGTCGTATAGTTCCTTTGAGGTTCTTTTCAGAGAACTCAGGAACTTCATGGGTTCTGTCCATTACGGACAGTTTGATCGCGAAGGTTGGCGGTGCCACTTGGGTGTTTATGCGCTCGAAAGATTTTCTACCGGATTAAGTGTATTCCCTACCTTAGGGCGGCGTGCATTTTTTCTGGTATAGATGTCCGCCGGTGTGTGTGTTCATTCAATGGTATTGGCCATCCTTAGACTTGCTCGTTTGTGGGGGCGGGGGGGGGGGGGTTGAACCTATTTTTTGTGCGTGTTGCTTCTCCGTTTGCTTTGTATTGCAGTTGCAGACGACGATCTTCGAGACTTCCTCCAACCCTTACCAACCACGAGGCAGATGCGGTGCGCTGATTGGGCTGTTGGCTGACTGCTGCGTGGAACAAATCTACTAGTCAGCTACCAAGGAGATGCGGCAGGTTTCTGAGTGGCCTGCTGGCTCTCTGCTGCATGGAAGAGATTGACTCGTCATCTGCCAAGAATTGATGAGCGTTCGCCATGGATGGAGGGGCACTGAATCGAGTGGACGGTGAGTGGGTGGGTGCTATTGTGTGTCGGGGGGAACTAAGTTTCAGCTGCCGGGGGCGGTGCTTGCACGGTAAGACCACCGTAACAGTGGTTACGCGGGGAACCCTAGCCCTTTGGTTTCTTGCTCGCAATCAACCGCTCGGCACAGTTTCCGCCCATGCCTATAGGCAGCGTCTTATCGTCTTGAGAGATGAGGACTCGATCTCTTCCATGCAGCAGACAGACAGCAGAGCACTCAGCGACCCACCGCGTCTTCTCGGCAGGTGACGAGGGAATCTCATCCATGGAGCACTCAGGCATCACCCCATGAAGCAAGAAGAAGAAGTGGAGGTTCCACTTTGCCCATTGAGATGTCGGCACATCATGCCGGGTGAGTACAATTAAAATTAAATTACTCCCTTTAACAACTCCTAAAGATTGGTATGTTATTTTCTGCCTGTATCACTGACTGGTTTATTTGCTGGACTAAGTGTATTCCCTACCCTCGGGCGGCGTGCATTTTGTTTGGTTGAACTCCTTTCAGTTGAGAGGGTGGGAGAGAGATGTCTTTCTTTAGGACCGCGTTTAAGGCATTATAGTCGTATAGTTCCTTTGAGGTTCTTTTCAGAGAATTCAGGAACTTCATGGGTTCTGTCCATTACAGACAGTTTGATCGCGAAGGTTGGCAGTGCCACTTGGGTGTTCATGCGCTCGACAGATTTTCTACCGGATTTAGTGTTTTCCCTACCTTAGGGCGGCGTGCATTTTTTCTGGTATAGATGTCCGCCGGTGTGTGTGTTCATTCAATGGTACGGTATTGGCCATCCTTATACTTGCTCGTTTGGTGGGAAGTGGCGGGGGGGGGGGGGGCGGTGAACCGTTTTTTGTGCGTGTTGCTTCTCCGTTTGCTTTGTATTGCAGTTGTAGACGACGATCTTCGAGACTTCCTCCAACCCTCACCAACCACGAGGCAGATGCGGGGCGCTGATTGGGCTGTTGGCTGACTGCTGCGTGGAACAAATCTACTGGTCAGCTACCAAGGAGATGCGGCATGTTTCGGAGTGGCCTGCTGGCTCTCTGCTGCATGGAAGAGATTGACTCGTCATCTGCCGAGAATTGATGAGCGTTCGCCATGGATGGAGGGGCACTGAATCGAGTGGACGGTGAGTGGGTGGGTGCTATTGTGTGTCGGGGGGAACTAAGTTTCAGCTGCCGGGGGCGGTGCTTGCACGGTAAGACCACCGTAACAGTGGTTACGCGGGGAACCCTAGCCCTTTGGTTTCTTGCTCGCAATCAACCGCTCGGCACAGTTTAAGCCCATGCCTATAGGCAGCGTCTTATCGTCTTGAGAGATGAGGACTCGATCTCTTCCATGCAGCAGACAGACAACAGAGCACTCAGCGACCCACCGCGTCTTCTCGGCAGGGACGAGGTGATCTCTTCCATGGAGCAATCGGACACCACCCCATAAAGCGAGAAGTGGAGGGTCCACTTCGCCACGAAAATGTCGGCACATCATGCCGGGTGAGTACAATTTAAATTAAATTACTCCCTTTAACAACTTCTAAAGATTGGTATGTTATTTTCTGCCTGTATCACTGACTGGTTTATATACTGGACCTAGTGTATTCCCTACCTTCGGGCGGCGTGCATTTTGTTTGGTTGAAAACCTCTCAGTTGAGAGGGTGGAAGAGAGATGTCTTTCTTTAGGACCGCGTTTAGAACAGTCGTATAGTTCCTTTGAGGTTCTTTTCAGAGAACTCAGGAACTTCATGGGTTCTGTCCATTACAGACAGTTTGATCGCGAAGGTTGGCAGTGCCACTTGGGTGTTTATGCGCTCGACGGATTTTCTACCGGATTTAGTGTATTCCCTACCTTAGGGCGGCGTGCATTTTTTCTGGTATATATGTCCGCCGGTGTGTGTGTTCATTCTATGGTATTGGCCATCCTTAGACTTGCTCGTTTGTGGAGGGGGGGGGGGGGGGGGGGGGGGGGGTGAACCTATTTTTTGTGCGTGTTGCTTCACCGTTTGCTTTGTATTGCAGTTGCAGACGACGATCTTCGAGACTTCCTCCAACTCTCACCAACCACGAGGCAGATGCGGGGCGCTGATTGGGCTGTTGGCTGACTGCTGCGTGGAACAAATCTACTCGTCAGCTACCAAGGAGATGCGGCAGGTTTCTGAGTGGCCTTCTGGCTCTCTGCTGCATGGAAGAGATTGACTCGTCTTCTGCCAAGAATTGATGAGCGTTCGCCATGGATGGAGGGGCACTGAATCGAGTGGACGGTGAGTGGGTGGGTGCTATTGTGTGTCGGGGGAACTAAGTTTCAGCTGCCGGGGGCGGTGCTTGCACGGTAAGACCACCGTAACAGTGGTTACGCGGGGAACCCTAGCCCTTTGGTTTCTTGCTCGCAATCAACCGCTCGGCACAGTTTCCGCCCATGCCTATAGGCAGCGTCTTATCGTCTTGAGAGATGAGGACTTGATCTCTTCTATGCAGCAGACAGACAGCAGAGCACTCAGCGACCCGCCGCGTCTTCTCGGCAGGTGACTAGGCGATCTCATCCATGGAGCACTCAGACAGCACCCCATGAAGCAAGAAGAAGTGGAGGTTCCACTGCGCCCATTGAGATGTCGGCACATCATGCCGGGTGAGTACAATTAAAATTCAATTTCTCCTTTTAACAACTCCTAAAGATTGGTTTGTTATTTTCTGCCTGTATCACTGACTAGATTCTACACTGGACTTAGTGTATTCCCTACCTTAGGGCGGCGTGCATTTTGTTTGGTTGAACACCTTTCAGTTGAGAGGGTGGGAGAGAGATGTCTTTCTTTAGAACCGCGTTTAGAACATTAAAGTCGTAAAGTTCCGTTGGGGTTCTTTTCAGAGGACCCGGGAACTTCATGGGTTCTGTCCATTACGGACAGTTTGATCGCGAAGGTTGGCAGTGCCACTTGGGTGTTTATGCGCTCGACGGATTTTCTACCGGATTTAGTGTATTCCCTACCTTAGGGCGGCGTGCATTTTTTCTGGTATATATGTCCGCCGGTGTGTGTGTTCATTCAATGGTATTGGCCATCCTTAGACTTGCTCGTTTGTGGAGGGGGGGGGGGGGGGTTGAACCTATTTTTTGTGCGTGTTGCTTCTCCGTTTGCTTTGTATTGCAGTTGCAGACGACGATCTTCGAGACTTCCTCCAACCCTCACCAACCACGAGGCAGATGCGGGGCGCTGATTGGGCTGTTGGCTGACTGCTGCGTGGAACAAATCTACTCGTCAGCTACCAAGGAGATGCGGCAGGTTTCTGAGTGGCCTGCTGGCTCTCTGCTGCATGGAAGAGATTCACTCGTCATCTGCCAAGAATTGATGAGCGTTCGCCATGGCTGGAGGGGCACTGAATCGAGTGGACGGTGAGTGGGTGGGTGCTATTGTGTGTCGGGGGGAACTAAGTTTCAGCTGCCGGGGGCGGTGCTTGCACGGTAAGACCACCGTAACAGTGGTTACGCGGGGAACCCTAGCCCTTTGGTTTCTTGCTCGCAATCAACCGCTCGGCACAGTTTCCGCCCATGCCTATAGGCAGCGTCTTATCGTCTTGAGAGATGAGAACTTGATCTCTTCAATGCAGCAGACAGACAGCAGAGCATTCAGCGATCCGCCGCGTCTTCTCGGCAGGTGACTAGGTGGTCTCATCCTTGGAGCACTCAGGCATCACCCCATGAAGCAAGAAGAAGTGGAGGGTCCACTTCGCCATGGAGATGTCGGCACATCATGCCGGGTGAGAACAATTAAAAATAAATTTCTCCCTTTAACAACTCCTAACGATTGGTATGTTATTTTCTGCCTGTATCACTGACTAGTTAATTTTCCCTACCTTCGGGCGGCGTGCATTTTGTTTGGTTGAAAACCTCTCAGATGAGAGGTTGGGAGAGAGATGTCTTTCTTTAGGACCGTGTTTAGAACAGTTGTATAGTTGCTTTGAGGTTCTTTTCAGAGAACTCAGGAACTTCATGGGTTCTGTCCATTATGGACATTTTGATCGCGAAGGTTGGCAGTGGCACTTGGGTGTTCATGCGTTCGACTGATGTTCTACCGGATTTAGTGTATTCCCTACCTTAGGGCGGCGTGCATTTTTTCTGGTATAGATGTCCGCCGGTGTGTGTGTTCGTTCAGTGGTATTGGCCATCCTTAGACTTGCTCGTTTGGGGGGGGGAGGGGCGGTGGGGGGGGGGGGGTGAACCTTTTTTTTGTGCGTGTTGCTTCTCCGTTTGCTTTGTATTGCAGTTTCAAATAACGTCGATGGATATCTTCGAGACTCCCTCCAACCCTGATCAAACACAAGGCAGATCTTCGCAGAGGAAGCGCGCATGTACATTGCGTCTAGTTCGCCGTGACGTCAGCATGGGACAAGACAGAGTGTGGTGAGTATGTTTCTTGCATACAATAATACAAGCGTTGTTGCTACGGTGATAAAACTATTCCTACATTGATTAGATGTGTAATGAGCTAGGAACTAGATAACTTAATTGAGTTATAGATTTGATCATATTTGTAATTTCATTAAGAAGGCACAGCAAATTCCAATAATTTGTGTTTAAATTCACGATAAAGAAAAAGTTGGAAACAATTCTTGTAAATATCATTAAATAATGCACTTATTTAAATAGTCAGCAAAATTAATATAAATTGCAATTTTTTCATCACGGGATGCAATTAATTTTCTAGGTACACTACAATGCGTAACTATTATTCAACATATTTAATCCAAAAGGTTAGTCTAGAATCTAGATATTTAAATACAGTAAACTTTTTCAGGAATATATCAAGAACGCTATGTGCAGTTTAAAAGTGAATTATTTTAATTATTTCTACAAAGTAATAGATTTCCTACAATATTTACGTAATTCATGTGTTCTTCTCTTGCATCAAATAGAACTTCGAGAGCGACGCGTTGGGCTGCCTCAAGACAATGCGCCACCGAGACCTTAGAGTGGCGGCAATCCCACACTTTAGGAACAAGCCAATATATTTTAATTATTACCATACAAATAAATAAATAAGTAAGTAAGTAACTAAGTAAGTTAGTAAGTAAGTAAGTCATTCAGTCAGTCAGTCAGTCAGTCAGTCAGTCAGTCAGTATGTTAGTAAGTAAGTAAGTAAGTAAGTAAGTAAGTAAGTAAGTAAGTAAGTAAGTAAGTAAAAAAAGATGTAAGTAAGTAAGTAAGTAAGTAAGTAAGTAAGTCATTCAGTCAGTCAGTCAGTCAGTCAGTCAGTCAGTCAGTCAGTATGTAAGTAAGTAAGTAAGTAAATCAGTAAGTAAGGCAGTAAGTAAGTAAGTAAGTAAGTAAGTAAGTAAGTAAGTAAGTAAGTAAGTAAGTAAGTAAGTAAGTGAGTAAGTAAGTTAGTAAGTAAGAAAGTAAGTAAGTAAGCGAGTAAGTGAGTAAGTGAATAAGTCAGTCAGTCAGTAAGTAATTAAATTAATCAGTAAGTAAGATTGTAAGTAAGTAAGTATAAGTAAGTAAATAAATAAATAAATGTGAATAAATAAATAAATGTTTATAAATAAATAAATAAATTTATAAATAAGTAAATAAATAAATAAAACATAAAAACCCACCGTGGAGCAAACTATTTTAGTATTGTAAAAGGAGTGCATTAGTTTTGTTTTAAACGTACAATAAATGTAATACTAGTTCGGCAAACGTTGGTACACACGCGCTTTGATCCGTATATTTGCACGGTATTCTCATCGTGTGTTTTAGCTCGCGAGTAAATATTGCACGTGTACACAGCACAGCGCTATTGTAGTGTATGTAGTATTGTGTGGAAGATGTAGTTAGTAGTAGCAGTGTGTGGTGGGTAGAAGTAGAGTAGCAATAGTAATGTGCTCAGTACTCGTGCTAGAAATTTCAAACAATGAGTTTGTAAAGCGAAAAGTTAATTTTACTCTTGTTTTTTAACTTAAAATTTTAAATTTACTCTATCTGACGGTTTGGCCAGGCCATCAAATAGACTCACTCTAGACACAATCGCTAGTGTGCTCCTTATTTTCTTTGCTCCGCGGTGGAGAAGGCGGAGATGGACGGCTATGGGGATGGAGGAGGCCGATTAAAAAAAAAAAAAAAAAAAATTTTTTATATTATAATGCAGACATTGTTGTGAGTAAAATAGATACAGCTCATTTATAATCTTATAAGGACTACTATGTTTCAAAATCTAAAAATTTATTTTTGTCTTTAGATTTGAAGACATCACTGCAGAAGAGCTCGAATCCGTCACCAATGAAGTGTAGATAAATCTATGACAAAAAAAAAATTAAGTAAATAAATAAGGTTGTAAGTAAGTAAGTAAGTAAGTAAGTAAGTAAGTAAGTAAGTAAGTAAGTAAGTGAGTAAGTGAATGAGTAAGTAAGTCAGTCAGTCAGTAAGTGATTAAGTAAATCAGTAAGTAAGTAAGTAAGTAAGTGAGTAAGTGAATGAGTAAGTAAGTCAGTCAGTAAGTGATTAAGTACATCAGTAAGTAAGTAAGTAAGTAAGTAAGTAAGTAAGTAAGTAAGTAAGTAAGTAAGTAAGTAAGTAAGTAAGTAAGTAAGTAAGTAAGTAAGTAAGTAAGTAAGTAAGTAAGTAAGTAAGTAAGTAAGTAAGTAAGTAGGTGAGTAAGTAAGTAAGTAAGTAAGTAAGTAAGTAAGTAAGTAAGTAAGTAAGTAAGTACATGAATAAATATTTATAAATAAATAAATAAATTTATTAATAAATAAATAAATAAATAAATTCATAAATAAACAAATAATGAAAATAAAACATAAATACCCACCGTGGAGCAAACTATTTTAATATTGTAAAAGGAGTGCATTAGTTTTGTTTTAAACGTACAATAAATGTAATACTAGTTCGGAAAACGTTGGTACACACGCGCTGTGATGCGTATATTTGCACGATACTCTCATCGTTTGTTCTAGCTCGCTAGTAAATATTGCACGTGTACACAGCACTGCGCTATTGTAGTGTATGAAGTATTGTGTGGTAGATGTAGTTAGTAGTAGCAGTGTGTGGTGGGTAGAAGTAGAGTAGCAATAGTAATGTGCTCAGTACTCGTGCTAGAAATTTCAAAGAATGAGTTTGTATATCGAAAAGTTAATTTTACTCTTGTATTTTAAACTTAAATGTTAAATTTACTCTATCTGACGGTTTGGCCAGGCCATCAAATAGACTCACTCTAGACACAATCGCTAGTGTGCTTCTTATTTTCTTTGCTCCGCGGTGGAGAAGGTGGAGATGGACGGCTATGGGGATGGAGGAGGCCGATTAAAAAAATAAAAATTGTTTTTATATTATAATGCAGACATTGTTGTGAGAAAAATAGATACAGCTCATTTATAATGTGTAATCACTAATGTGATAGTGACTACTGTGTTTCAATCTTTATCTGTATTCGTTGTTACTGTTTTCAATCGAACAATGTAATGGTATAAATGCAATAATAACGAGCTTATTGCTTATTTGTTAGCCAGACTTTCTATTCTTAATATAAGGTTTATTCGAACGCACGAAATGATAGTGATTATTAGCTCCAACTGCGTCAATAAAAACATGTGTACATTTTTAAACCAGTGTTTATGTTTGAATGTTGTACTATTATTAAAGACAAGGTGATTCCGTATGTGTCATTTTATTTCACTATGAAACTAAACGTACATTGTTCATATTTTGTCTATAACAAAGTTTTAATATTATATATTATTGTTGTCCATTATTATTGTATTGTATGATCAATAAAGGAATATGTTAATATTGATATGTGTTCACCCTACACTTCCCTCCAATGTTTGTAATCATGTGGAACTGTTTGAGAACATAATCAAACTGTAGGGCACATTACTTTTAATACTTAAATTACCATCTAAACCTCATCCCAATATCTAAATCCATACTCTTTTATGGTACACTAAGGCCGTTGCAAGCAATTAATAATATAATTATTAAAATAGTAAATTAATTTAAGAGAAGCGGCTTGAACTGAATAACTACCCCGGAGCACCTTATATTACTGACCACATAACACTAGAAATAGAGGAGAAAACAGCTGTGGCAGTAGTTACTAGTAAATACCTTATAGTGGAAATGTGTGACGTCAGAAGCTGCATGTTGTATCGACTTTGCGCCAAAACCAATCGTTGGAGACGACCACAAGGCCACATCACATTAGGTTCCGAACTGACAATTGCAATCGTAGATTCGAGCTTACGATTGGCAGCGCATGCGCAATAGGACATGTTTGACTATGCTGTGTGATCTACGTGGTGAGTTGGGGACTGGTGAATATGATGATGTTTCATATTTATGTGAAAAGGAATTAAATAGCGTAGTGACTCATTTCGCTCTGTTTAAATATTGTTCGTGCATTCAGATACATTTCATTCGTAATGTCGTTATCCAATGTTGTGTATTTGTTTGTATGGCTGAAATGATAATATGTATAAATATTCAATACATTATCCAAGTAGATAATAAATTAATAATAAATAGTAGTATGTATGTGAGATCTACATAATAACAGTAGGCCTTATTTAATAATCATTGGAATAAAATCTAGTTTATTCAAGTTCAAATTCAGTTTTTATCGTCGAACGGTACAATTCATGTGGTGAGTAATATTTTGAGACGGGACATTTTCCGGATGCCCACTCAAAATTAAAACGAAACAATATATTCGGCTATTTTCTAGCAACAGTTTTAAATATCAGCTTAAAAAAAATGTGTCCATATTTTTACGAAAACGTAAAACACGTCAACCTTTCAACTCTTTCACGACACCAACGACATAAAACTGTGCCGCGTTCTGAAGGAACCCACACGCAACGCCATCAATCATAATACAATAAGAACAGTTAAGTCTATTCATGATGTGAACCAATGTTCGAGTGAGATCACATAAGGTTGGACGTTTGAAACGTCGAGACGCAGACTTGAGCTTCGTATTCATTCTGTAACCACCGATTTTGGAGAAGGTGTTAAACGAAAAAAACTTGGTGATAAGGTTACTTTCACCATGATAAGTTAAGTGGTAACATATGTTTCTTACGATTAATTAACTAATACCCACATTACACGATTCAATACTTTCGTCAAACTTATTGAATTCAAGGACAAAAAAGCATTAATTAATAGAAGCTATATATTGTTGCAAATTTTTACCAACTGTTTTTGATTCTTGAATTCAATAAGTTTGACAAAAGTATTGAGTCGTGTAATGTCGGCATAAGAATGTAATTAAATATGTTTAAAAATTATAAGTAAAAAATTGTTCGGACAAACACGGTTAAAAACATTCACGCACTACTCACCGCGTTATATTTCGGCAATATCCGTCGCCATCCTCAGACGCTAGGCAACTGAGGATGGCGACGGATGTTGCCGAAATATAACGCTGTGAGTAGTGCGTGTATGTTTTAACCGTGTTTGTCCGAACAATTTTTTACTTATAATATCATCGTCCGGTTAATGAGTCCTGGTGTGTGTGATTATAATGTTTAAAAATGTTTAAACTATGACCTTTATTCCGTCCCCTTGCTAACATGATACTGGACTACATTAAATGTTTGCTCGTTATTAGCAAGCGAGTATGTACACTAGGAAATTAGGTATTCATTATCCAATAGAGCCGCAAACTTTTCACTTTATTAACTAGATGAAAAGGTAGGTAAACGTGGCCTTTATCTAAACGCTTTAAAATTTTTTAAGGCTTGAGATAAAACCGTTTGTAAGCTAACAATGGTTAACGTTGTGAATCTCTATACTCTTGTTAATTAAGACAATACATTATAGAGTGGGTTTACCAAACAACTTCTCGTTTAGATGTTATGTAAGTGGGGAATTAGTTACCGATAGAGGTGGCTCAGCGGTGGGACGCGGGACTATTTTCCGTTCGGTTCGTTTATTTATTTAAAAGATATTTCTATTCATACATAATGAGGGGTTGACTGAAAAGAGTACAGCTTCAAACACGAGGAGTGACTGCCAACCCATATTAAAACTCACTCAACACTAAATATCACAATAAACATATAAATAAAGTATTATAAAACAACCGGGAAAAGATGATAGAAACAATATGAAGACCTAAGAATAATGAAGTAGGTATACAAAGAAGAAAACTGTTAACAGATTTACAATGGTATTAGATTAAAAGAAGTTAGTAAAAAGATAGCCAATACATGTATACAAGTAGTATAATAAAACCGGGAAAAGATAATAGAAATAATAATAAAAAACAACAACATGAAGAGCCAAGAATAATGAAATAGTTACACAAAGAAGAAAACTGTAAACAGATTTACAAAAGTATTAGAGTAAAAGAAGTAAGTAAAAAGATAGTAAATATATGTATACAGAAAGTACTGTTAAAAAAGGCATAGTACACGTTAAAATAAAAAAAAGGTTAGTGAGAACACAATTTCACGCAATAATAAAGCAAAATTACCTGAAGTGTAACATTATGAATGAATCAAAGCGGAAAGAGAATATGTCAACAAATTTGTTTTATTGAATATCAAACACATCATTATAATTAGTTTTGTTCTTCTATTGAGAAACTCATCAAAAAGAAATTTCATTACTTACTAGGACGACAGTTTTGAAACTCGTATCTTATTTTCCACTTTGCATGATTGCCTTTCGTTAGACCTACGCTTTGATTATGAAAATCGTGAAATATAGATTTTTCAGTTTGTTTTATGTTTTCGGAATATATAACTCCCGGTTGAAGATAAAAGCAATGGTGATTTTGATCGATACTATCTTTTCTAAATACTGTGGTTTAAAACATAATGCTTTAAAATTGTCGAACATTAAAGAGAACTCAACGCTCGTTCTTATAAATGTTCCTTTGTTCGAATAAATAATTCTGTTTTTAAAATTAACTTATTTGATTGCTTAAGTTGCGATGCAACAACACATCCAACAGTTAAATTAGTTAATTTGAAAAACTGACTTATTAACTTTCATAAGAACAACCATTCAATTCTCTATGGAATGACATATTTTGGATTACATTTTGACAAATTTTAAAGCATTTTTACAGAAATAGATCGGGGTTTAGCAGGGTAAATCGACAGCTACCTGGGAAGATCTTCGTTTTCCACTTCTGACAATTCTGACCTACGTATTTATTCCATCCCTGACCGCACCAAGATAAATAAACCAACTAAAGGTCAAAACAGTTTCTATGTAGATATCCGTTAAATAAACCCTGAGGTAATAATAATTTTTGTAGGAATACCCGTTCTAGGGTGCACACCAGCTTCACCTGATGTGCCCCTCTTCAGGTGACTAACTAGGTTATTAGGGTGTTTGGATAGTTGGGAAGGATTGTCCGAGGGCTGTTAGTAGGACTCAATCCCAGCATTCGCTTTTACGACTGAGGAAAACCTCGGAAAAAACCTTCAGTCAGGACTGCCGGTGGCCGGAATCGAACCGGCGACCTCCCGAATTAGAGTCTCGCGTCTTACCGCTGAGCCACCTCTATCGGTAACCAACTAAAGGTCAAAACAGTTGAGACGGTACAGGCTTGACCCACACGGCTTGGGTGTTCTAAAAAGCCACATGGGCTCCAAGTCAAGGGAAACCACTCAGAAGAGTATCAGTTTTCTAAATTATTTGACATTTTTAATGACGGTCTGGTATTTGTCTTGGAGGGGAGGTCAGAGTTTCTTACCACGCTGAGGGTGAGAATTTCCACTTCAAGGCTAAGTACCAGGCTAGTCCATTTTTAGGCCACTACACCCCCTAGTTAGGGTAAACCAAATTCAAAATCTTCCATGACGTCACTAATTATGAGCCTTCTGATTGGTCGCCCTAAGAACACAGGGGCAAGTTTGTAGCCGGAGTCCTGAGAGACGAAGGACAGAAGGAAGACGGCCGCGGGCCGAATAAGTCGGTTTGGCAGAACAAAGACGGCCTTTGGCCGAATAGGTCGGTTTTTAGGCGTACGACGGCCGCGGGCCAAGGTGTAAGGAGAGACAATGGCCGGGTTGGCCGAACGTGGTCGGGTGTGAGTGAAGTGTAGTTCTTAGTACTAAGTAATCATCATAATAAGTAATCAGTAAATATAAATTAATAAGTATTAAGTAACAACGTATGAGACAACGAACGGGACACAATAATAACAATACAACAACAAGAGACCACCACAACTCCAACCCATAGACAGTTATAAACACACACGCTCTCCGGCTGCATCAACCTAATCGTCAACATCATCAATATCACCATCGCCATCCGTACATCAAGCCATCTCCAGCCAGCGCTACAAAAGGTATCGTTATTACTTTTTTTACCTATAATATGGCCATAGGGAGGTAGATTAGTATTAACGATATTTATTTCAGACTTTTGTTTTCATTCATTCATTTTGTTTAATTATGTATTTCATTTTCATTTTTGTGTATCTTTTGTGTCATTTGTGTTATTAATTAAACATTAAGATTTATATTTTATACTATTCTATTTTTTAATTCCTATTATCCTACAACCATAATCTCATATTTTATTTAAGCAACAACAACTTTTCATATATTTTTTGTGCTCTACCAACAACCCAAAGTTGAGCTAGCTGAGGGTTTGTTTTCTTTTATTTTCATTTCATTTTATCATGTTTTCATTTATCCGTACTGTCTCAAATGGCGCCTTGCAACGTGTGGCGTGAATCGTAAAAACGTATGGGGTCCGATTCACCGCCCAAGAGTTTTGTTATTTTGTTAATTTTCTATCTGGTTGTTGCTATGTATGGTTATAAAAAGGTTGTAGTGATATATTAAAACATAAATATTGTAACGAATTTTGATTGTGTTAAGATTAATAATTGTATTTAACGAGCCTTGGAATGTCTTTGTCATATAAGTTGGTAACGATTGAATAAGTAACTGTAGTTTAATAATTGATTTTTTTTTATACTAAGTAAAAATAATTGTATACGATGGCAGTGGAAAAAAGTGAGCTGTTGGTGCTATTAAAGCAGATAAAGGAGGAGTTAAGGAGTGGTATGGAACAGTTAAGAAACGATAATAAGCAGATAATGGAGGAATTAAGAAACGATAGGAACGATAGGAACGATAGGAACGATATGAAGGACAATGCAGAACAGTTAACGAAGGATATGAAGGATGTGAATGACAACGCACAACTGTTAAAGAAAGATATGAAGGATGTGAAGGATACCTTTCAAAGAATAGAATGTAAAATGGATAATAATGCAGAACATATGAAACAATTAATTGAGGAGTTAAGAAACGATAGGAAGAAGTTTAAGGAAGAGTTAAAAGAAGTAATAGTAGAGTGTAAGAATGAGATGCATGAAGTAATCTATGGAAGTAAGGAAGGTAAAAATAAAAGTGTTGAGATAGTGAGTTGCGAATTAGAGTCAAAGATAAGCGAAGTAGATTCAAGTGTTAATGTGTTGGGGAAGAAAGTAAACGTAGATAAGGGAAAGAAAAGTAACTTCAGTTTAAGGAAAGTAAAGAGGTTGAGGAAAAGTAAGATATTGCGTAAGTCAAAGAAGTGCGGTTCAAGTAAGAAAAGAAGTAGTAAGAGAGAGGTAATGAAGAGAAGGGTTAAATTCAAGAAAGTAAAGGTAAAAGGCAGTAAGAAACAGCGGGAAGGGAGTAGTGAGAATGTGTCTATTTGTCGGAGTAAGGAGAAATTTAACCCGTTAACTTTCCGAGGTGGTACGATAGAGTAAATAAAATCCCGGATGTGACAATTAAATAATTTGCGAGGATGTGCTCCATAAGAGACGAGCGAGTTATTATGACGAACGTTGCGATTAATTAGTGTTTAGGCCGATTAACAATAGATTAAATAGCGTACGTAGTTTTGTTAATTTTAGTTTACGTATTTTGTGTTATGTAAGATGTTTTGTAAACAGCGGGCAGTGAGCTTGGTTTCGGGGGGTCGGTCTTGGAGGGGTCGTTCAAGGTCAGAGCCTTCAGCTCGCAAACAGATGTTTTTTTTTGTTGGTGTTACGGTTTCTTCACGAGGGGGATGTAGGAAGTATTTGGGGATGTAGAGTTCGTTCGCGCTAAGAATTGGGTTTTAAAAAGTGTCTTATGGAAGTTTTGTTAATTTGGAAGTCGTTTTGTTTGTCAAGTTTCATTGTTTAACGGTATGGAGTTCATTTAGGATGTGCGGTAAGGTTAATGAGGGGTGGATAAAGTAGAATGAAGTTTTATTAATTGAAGTTTAATTTTCAACAGGTTTCGAGTTTTATTTTCGTTAATGGTGAGGTGAGGGGTAGTTTTCATTTCAATTCAATAAAAACAATGTCAAAAGTAAAATGAATTCGTTTTGTGCGAAATATAAATAAATTGGCGGATGAGTTAGGTTGATAGTTGTGAAGGTCATTTCAGTTTTAATTGGTAATAGTTGAGTTGTGTTCATTTAACGTCAAGTCTGTGAGGAAGAGTGTTAATTGTTTTTGACTGTTTGTGGGTAACTATGGGTAGACTGTTGAGTGGTGGTTAGTATAGCGTGCGTTTTTTATTTTTGTGCCAACAGATTCTTTTCTTGCGCTCACCGGTAGAGAGGCCGTACTGAGATTTAGTTTTTATGAACAATCTGTTGTGTCGTAATTAGTATGTAAGTAATTGGAATAGCGTACGTTTGGTGGTGTTTTTCTTCGTGGGTACCGCTAACAGGTGCTATCATAGTGTACTCAGAGCAGAGGTAAATAAGTAACTGGTTGTGGAGTCATGTTGTAAACTGGAACGATTATTGCCTGAGCCATTCATTTATTTGTTGTTCATACAAGAGGGTTTCAAACTGTTGTCACATGTGGAAATAATTTGGTCAAGTGTTGAAAAACAGATGTAAGAAAGAATGTGGGAGAGATTTGGGTGTGAGACCACAAAAAAAGTAGGGTCTAGAGGAGGGGTAGTTGTTAGCATTTTACGACGACCCTGTCCGAACAGCCACGTGCCATTTAAAGAGCTAGATGTATAGTGCGATCGTAGTAAGGAGTATGCAGCTCCATTGTAATCCAACTTTACATTATGCAAATGTCATAACAATGTCATAATAATAATGTCATAATAATCAATATGTATTAATTTTAACTTCAATTTTTTGTAATTTTTAAGGTTTTTCAATTAAATGGAATATAATTAATTACACGTAGTGGTATTTAATTATATTCGAGGGGTATTGAGACGGTACAGGCTTGACCCACACGGCTTGGGTGTTCTAAAAAGCCACATGGGCTCCAAGTCAAGGGAAACCACTCAGAAGAGTATCAGTTTTCTAAATTATTTGACATTTTTAATGACGGTCTGGTATTTGTCTTGGAGGGGAGGTCAGAGTTTCTTACCACGCTGAGGGTGAGAATTTCCACTTCAAGGCTAAGTACCAGGCTAGTCCATTTTTAGGCCACTACACCCCCTAGTTAGGGTAAACCAAATTCAAAATCTTCCATGACGTCACTAATTATGAGCCTTCTGATTGGTCGCCCTAAGAACACAGGGGCAAGTTTGTAGCCGGAGTCCTGAGAGACGAAGGACAGAAGGAAGACGGCCGCGGGCCGAATAAGTCGGTTTGGCAGAACAAAGACGGCCTTTGGCCGAATAGGTCGGTTTTTAGGCGTACGACGGCCGCGGGCCAAGGTGTAAGGAGAGACAATGGCCGGGTTGGCCGAACGTGGTCGGGTGTGAGTGAAGTGTAGTTCTTAGTACTAAGTAATCATCATAATAAGTAATCAGTAAATATAAATTAATAAGTATTAAGTAACAACGTATGAGACAACGAACGGGACACAATAATAACAATACAACAACAAGAGACCACCACAACTCCAACCCATAGACAGTTATAAACACCCACGCTCTCCGGCTGCATCAACCTAATCGTCAACATCATCAATATCACCATCGCCATCCGTACATCAAGCCATCTCCAGCCAGCGCTACAACAGGTATCGTTATTACTTTTTTTACCTATACTATGGCCATAGGGAGGTAGATTAGTATTAACGATATTTATTTCAGACTTTTGTTTTCATTCATTCATTTTGTTTAATTATGTATTTCATTTTCATTTTTGTGTATCTTTTGTGTCATTTGTGTTATTAATTAAACATTAAGATTTATATTTTATACTATTCTATTTTTTAATTCCTATTATCCTACAACCATAATCTCATATTTTATTTAAGCAACAACAACTTTTCATATATTTTTTGTGCTCTACCAACAACCCAAAGTTGAGCTAGCTGAGGGTTTGTTTTCTTTTGTTTTCATTTATCCGTACTGTCTCACAGTTTCTATGTAGATATCTGTTAAATAAACCCTGAGGTCCATTGCTGTTGAACAATAGCCGTTGCTTTTCAGTTAAACAACCATCGAGTAATCAACCCCCATATATATATATATATATATATATATATATATATATATATATATATATATATATATAAACACATAACAACTTCTCTTATAGGGCGTACACACACGATACATCTATCATGTTTTATTCAATGTATTAGAACGGAGCTTGTCTAATAAATAATGCATGTTTTCGAGCTATCGAAGTCGACCGTTGAATCTTTCAGTTGGTAGACCTGATGGTATTCTCATCGAGGTGTTGAATACTGGTTTACCGAGACCATCAGGGTGACGTGTGGAGACTATTGGGAGGGATTTAACTCGTTGACTACGGGAATCTTAAAGCTTTATATCGACCTACCGAGACCCCGATTTTGGACTTTGCTTTCAAAATTGTCGAACCATCAACCAATATATGTCATTCCCTATGTAATTTAAAGCTCTTTCTTGTGATTCTTTCATTGTTCAAAATGAATGTATACGTTTTTTTTTTAATAATCTTTTTTAATTTTTGTAATGTGTTGTCGCAACATACCTTTCGCAAAATTTTGAAAAATGTGAATTTTTATTTAAACAGAGAATCATTTATAAGAAAGGCATTAAATTGTCTATGGATGGACGTTTTTGACCATTATAAACATTTTGTCAATCGCGAGCTCCACAGGGTGCGGTTTCGATCTACTTTAAAATTATTGTATACTTGATTCAATTTTGATTTGAGTCCTCCTTCTCCTACCTACGACTAAAAAACAATTACAAACTTATTATTATGGTATTGGAAAATTATTCTATTTTGTTAATAATAATATGAACTAAAATAATTTAATGTGGGAACCATTTAAGTGGGTTACAAAGAAATTCGGACAGAAGCTCTAAAGCTGGCTCCATTTCTCCAATCACTCACGCCAAAAGCACTCCCGAATGTGATTGTCTGATAAAACCAAATTCCCCTAGAAACTCGACACGACGTAACTTTACACATTTCGGATTAACTTCGCCCCTTTTTTCCAACTAAATAATAAATTACCTATTTAACCCGGCGACACCGGGAATGGAGTCAATTACAACACCTAAGTCGACGTGAGAAATAGGGGCCATTCTCACTTCCCGAATTAGTTTGAAATAATTTGTTAGAAACTTTTGTGTGTTTCCCTTCACATATAGAGAGATTCTATTTCTCTGCACTCAATTCGCCCAGAAAGTTAAGGAGAGTCAAAAAGTTTTAAATTGAGTTGTTTTAGCCAAGCGTGAACAACTCTCAAAAACCCGGAATTTCGACCGACCGCCGCCCCCCCTCCCCCCAAAGAATATTCGAGCCGACAGGTCGACAAACGATTCTTTCCTACTTACTTTCTTTTCTCTCTTTTCTTTCACTCTTTCCTTCTCGTGAATTTTATATTCATCCCGTTTTAAATTGCTTTGAGTTTATTGGTGAAACTTCATCTTGTTTGATGTAATGATGAAAGCTGAAATTGGAAGGGTAAAACATGATTTGAGAGTGGGATTACTTTTTAATGTATTTGCGGAGCTAGTTAATTTGAATTTTGCGTTTTCATTATATTGTTACTTTACTCTGGTTTCCTTCGTTCAGAATACCACGATGATATTTTGCTTTGTGTAACTCGACTCGACTCGACGCGAGGCAGAAAATAAAACCACGGAAGATGGAACTTGGACTCAGGTATTAATATCCTTGATTTATTGATTGATTTGCTGTTTGGGCCGGGCTGGGCTCATAACGTTAGTATAGGTCCACTTTACAAAGAACCTTTATATTTCGAATACATGTCAATCTTTTCTTACATGTAAACAAATTGGGGAAAAATCAAACAAATACAAAATATACAATCCTGAACAACAGTTACAACACATAATATACTATTTATATAATAAAAATACTAAACAAATATTAACAATTGTTCAAAATATTAAATAAAGCTTCTGTGATCTTGCCCACACATGGGGGGAAGGGGTTTTCACCCTTCCTCCCCCTACCCCCTACTGCTTTAGCTACAGCTGTTTTGTATTGGAAGTTAAGAAACCCACATGTAATATTTTTAGAAGATAGAAAATCTGATCGAAATAAATCAAATTTGGAAATTTGAAGAAAAAAATTGCCACATAGGTCAGAACTCAGAATTATGTACGTACACACTATTGTTGTAATGTAGTCAATAAATGGTAACTTTGAGTCAAGAAAGCTTCGTCTATGAATCTATTGTATCTTCTAGCCTTGTAGGAAGGTATAGACACTTTTTATATTCAATATCCATAGTAATTTGCATCACGCAAATGATTACCCTATCTACATGATTTTATTGTAAATGTCGCCATAAAAAGTTTCGTCGCTAAATAATTTTATAAAAAATGTGACATAAAGCAACGCGGTATTACTACTAAATCTGTTATGACATTTGTTTAAAAATTGTACAAACGTTTTTCACCTCACAGATCCGTCTGGCATTAAGCTTTTAATCCCGGCTACGTGACAGCATAGTGTTGTAACTCATAAGAGGATAAACCAAGAATTAAACTCAGTTTAAAAATCAGCAAAGGTTTAACACTCTCCGACAAACGTTATTTTCTTACCAACTAGACAAAATTAAAAACAAAACTAAAGCGAGCTGTATTTTAATTAACAAATGTGTACATTTCACGTTGTCGGGTTTCGTGTTTGCAGCTCGTACTAAGCTGATTTAAGCGGACACGTACGATAAATACGTAACGTTAATGTTTAGCGTACGTGAACCCGTCGTGAGATGAGTGTATTAAAAAGAGAGAGTGAGGTAAATGGGGGAAACATGACAAGAGAGATTTTCCCGCCATTTACTCGGTCAGTAGTTAACATTCAATTTCAAAGCAAACCCAACCGCCTACAATTTCTGACCATGTATGATGATGATGATGATGATGATGATGATCATGATGATGATGATGATGATGATGATGATGATGATGATGATGATGATGATGATGATGATGATGATGATGATGATGATGATGATGATGATGATGATGATGATGATGATGATGATGATGATGATGATGATGATGATGAAGATGATGATGATGATGATGATGGTGATGATGATGATGATGATGGTAATAATAATAATTATAATAATTAAAATAATTATAATAATATAAATAAAAATAAATAAATTGATAACTAAATTAATTAATTAATTACATCAATAAATAATTAAATATTAATTAATTAATAAACTAATCACGGAATAAATAAATCAAAGTCTGCTTGTTCTCATTAAAGAGTGTAGTGTAGCATTCTTGAGATATAAACGGAAGTTGGCAATTTCGCACAGATTTAATACGGCCACAGTAGGTAACAAAAATGAGTGGGTAACAATATGTATTTATTTATTTATACTGAATTAACCATACACTAATATTCTGAGGAACACTTGTATTCAAGTAAAACAATTTAATACCACAAGTTAGGCTATAATGGACGAAGTTAAAATTGTAATCTACTTATTGTTTATTTGTTGTCTGCACTGGAAAACAAACTGCACGCAGACATAACCATGTTGAACAATTCCCTGTTTGCGAATTCAGAGGATCTAGCGCCGTTCCTTTGTTTTCCCGCATCTCCGACGGGTAACAGCGACGTTGGTTGCCTAGCAACTAAACGAAACCTTTCATCTTATAATTTGACACATTCTTTAAAATTTAATTTGTAAAATTCTTCAAGGGAAATTTCAAACGTCAAAAGACAGATGCGTCGCATAGGAAAAAAATTGTCTTAGAAGAAAAAGAAGTAAAAGGATTAAATTATTATACTTTATTTAAAGGGACTAAAAGTTGTGTAAGAAGCTTAAAGTTCTTTCTCCGCGGTAATAGGTAATATGCTTTAGAGATGGAAGATAAATAAGCGTAATACCTACTTTAATTTATGTACTGAAGAGTAAGCATAAGTATATATTTGTAGTCGACACGTGAGGTACCTAATTATGTATCTTTACTAATCTCGACAACCCTCAAAATCCTGTTGATTTTAAATTACTTTAAAATCCTTTGAGATTGTAAAACTAAACCAAAATATAATATCATAATTCACAAAAAAAATATTTTTTAGTAATGTTTCTGTTTTAATAAATATTGAACATTTTCAAAATACCTTATTAAATGATGGAAGATGTGTTGCTACAACACAGTTACTAAAATAAACTAGGTTATTTGAAAAATGGAAATAATTATATAGAACAGAGTAATTTATATTTATAAAAAAAAAAACATTAAATTCACTATGGGAAACATAATATTTTGGTTAATTTTTTAACACTTTCAAACATTTGAAAGAAATTTTAGCAGACATAATTCTGAGGTTCGGCAGGGTATGTGTAAAATGCTTTCATGGTGGACTGGCGTCCTCAGGGGTCACAAGAAGAAGGCCCCAACTGAGAATTAGCACCATAAAAAAGCACTTTCCACCGTACACGTTTGGAAGAGTGCCTTGGAATTAGCTTCGAGCCAAATTTGTTTCGTACCGTGATAATAATGTTACGTAAGTGACTTTTAAGGCTTACCGGCTCATCCCGAACTCTCTGGGTCCCCGATTAGACAGTGTGTTACACCAGCTAGCTCAACAGAAAACGAAGAAGACATTTTCTTAATTGACAGCGAAACAAATCTGACATTTTTTTGTAATGACAATGAAAATAATCAATTATTAGATTTCTCTTTCAATGTCAAAGAACATGAATAACAAAATTACTTATTTTTTTCGTGGTTTTACTTTTTGTCTTGGCTTTCATTTTTTTTTAAATTTAAAAAAAAAAAGTAAACAATTTGCTTAATTGAAGTCCTCATATAGTTAAATTCACTAAAGTGTACCGTCCCATGACGGGACAGGATGGCCAGTGAACAATACCCATACACTCTAAACCATAATAAGTTAGTTTAACATGTATTACATACATATACATCCAAATATGTGTCACATATAATTTAGGGGATGACATCCATAATGAAATATCCATTTACACTTAATATCACCCCCTAATGCATAACATATGTTTTAGCATAGTAATACATCGTAAAAATGTTCAGCTGTTGTTTCCATACGATAACTAAATAACAATAACATAACATTACTTATAAACATAAATCCTTCACTGAATGTTCGTCCTCTTCACTGGACAAGTAAAAATAAACAATCACATAAATCAGTTATCTATCCGTCCGTAAGGGCGTGTTGTTGTTGTTTACGTTCTTGTAGATATTGATGTTGATGAAGAAGAACCTCGCGTTTCTATGGGTTCAGTCAGGTGAAAGGTTTCTCGGACAAATCAATCATATTCACGTGTCACAAAGATTTACACCAGAGTTCAGTTCAAGAGGCAACGTGTGAAAACAGGTAGCGCACCGTTTCTCCTGTCAACCTACCGTATCTCTAGAGCTTTGTATGAACCTTCAAGGTTTAACGGATCTAACGTGCTAAATAAACATTTGTTTTAAATATATTTTTATACAACGCTGCCGAATTGGTTTTGTACCAGCTAAACAATTGTAACTGTAATAATTATAAATTATTGAATAAATGAATCAAATTAATAAATACAAAATCTTAACATAAATAACTTTAGATAATAGATCACAATAAAATAGACAATCAGACAGTAATACATAGAATCAATGGTTTATAAGGGACTCGAACCTGCACGTCCCTAGGTGCCGTACGCTTAGGACGTGTGTCCCAACCGCATAAGCGGTTAAGTTCACTTGAGCTGCATAAGCTTTTTAAGAACTGTGGCCATAACTTTCATAATACAAGGCTTGATATAACAGGAACGGATAACATACGATGTTGTAACCTTCAACAAACACAACATCCCCCTCAATTCGTACACACACACACACATACATCCAACACACAGATTTCCAAAACACAGATAAACCATTCTTCTTATTCAGTCCGTTATTAATTTCGCATCGCAAACCACATGAACTACACCGTTATCAATAAAATTCCATTGATCAGTTGTGAAATTGATAATTTATTACCGAAAGCGAGGTCGGATCGCAGCTACTAGGCCTACTGGTCGTTTTATGTGCACGAAATATTGACGATCACATTTACCGGACATTTTGCCGTCGTTTCTCATTCATTAATAATGAAAACAAGGCGGGCTAGCCAGGCGTTTATATTTTCATGTACGAACATTTTTCAACCTCTATATTCATTCATTCGCGCCGCGTGTACGCGATTTGCATAAATAAGCTTGTCCATTAGTTCCTCGTAATCTTTGCCTTTGTGTGAGAATAAATGTGTGTGCAATTTTAATTTTTCAATATACGCTAACAATATAAGCCAGTCCTGTTCTCGCTTACATTACAAGGAGAGGATGGGGGGGGGAAATGGGGTGACAGCGTAAGCCGAGGAAAATCCTACGCACACAGTGAAGTACATTTTCTTTCAGACCGGGAGTAAGAAGGGGGGAGAGGGGGGGTTCTAAATACACAGGGGAAGTGAATATAGTTTTTCAGAGGATTGTGACTTGTTGATCAATCAACAAAACAATAAATATAAAAGAAGTGTTTATAGTGTACTGTTAGGTTACCTGTTGACGTTTTCTTCCTTATCTAAAAGTTAAATAATAATGTGTAAGATCGAAAAGCCTTTTTATGCATTGGAACAGACGAAAACTACTATAAACATATTCTTATAATCAGGAGCAAAGAAATGTATTGTTATAGTTCATTTACACAACTATAGCCTCCGTCAACATTTTTATCCTTTTCTGAAACAAACTAAAATACTATAACAAAACAATGTTTATCGTTGGTCCACTTAATAACAATCGTGTTACTGATTTCTTCATTTATAACTAGTTAAAAATATATTGTATAAAACACGTTTTCATGCTGCACTGAATCTTCCATATGAAGATGTAACTCATATAAGATTTGTGTTCTGTCTTTACAAATCTAAAGATTCTTTCAATAGTGCGTTTATTTCCTTTTGGCGGGAAAACGAGACGAGTAGTAAATTAAGCGAGAACGTGGAAGCCAGCGCGTATTATTAAACACAGCATCGGCTCAGATCTTCCGGCCAGCCGGGCGTATGTCCTACTTAACTGAGCTTTATTAAAAACTCCGCGCAGCATTCATTAAGCTAACGTTTCGTCGGCAAACGCGATTATATTTTAGAAACTTTTTTTTTTAATGAAAGTTGGTAACACTGAGCAAAGCGAGTCTCCCTCCCCCCCCCCCCCCCTCCACCCCTCCCCCCCCACCCCTTTCGACAACCCCACCACCTCCTTTCAACGGTGTAGTTTGATGTTATTATTTTGTATCACACCCTTGCGAACACAATTGTAATCTCTGTTTTCTATTTCGTTTTCCGTAAGACTGGATAACATTCTTGGAGAGTATTCAAAATTGTTTATTTCAATGACACACTTCCTCGTCTATTATGAGATAAACACAAATGAAAAGTTATACCGTCCTGAATATAATAAAAACAACAAGAAATATAATATTAAAATACATTTGTTGCAATTGTTCATTCACTTCACGATGGAGTAATTACCTTTCATATACCGGTCTCCGAACGTTTTACTCTGTCTTTCTTATCTTTATTATTTCCACATCGAAGCTTATGGATGTCCCAAACCGCTATGGCGAGACACAAACAAATGAAACGAGTGCCTTAACATACGTCATATGAATGGTAACACATCGCGTCGCTCCCTTAATGATGAAAACATATAACAAGGTTTAAACTAGTGATCTGCTGTGTAAACACACCGGAGGTACGATCTGCCTGTAATCCTTGTTCAAACTCCTTCGTTTACCTCGTCAACTGCTCGGCACTCCAGGTTAGTGGAGGAACCTATATGACTGGTCAAAGTTACACAGTCCTTTCGGATGGGACGTAAAGCCGATGGTCTCCTTGGTACTTTTCGAAAGGAGTAGGCTACGTACCGGTACCAGGCTTCCCCTCATCCCTTCCTCATTATTATTCATCAATTATCACTCATCAGGCTAAGGAGGGCGTTGTACCCTACACTGGCCTTAATTACAATTAAGTAAAATAAGTACGGCCACTAGCAGAAGTTAGGCAACTAACTGCTTTCAAGAATGTAATGTGAACGTAGAAAAAGTCGGTTTACACATATATTTAAGGTTAAAAGGTTAACAAAATCAAATCAAGCCAAAAGCATTATGGCGTTTTCGCACTTTTCTAAGATTTAAGATTTAAGGAAACCATAGCTTATACCTCAAATTCTTAGCGCAGTCACTGAGAGGCGACGTCTAATAAATTCAACCAATGGATGCGATACAAAGTAAAACAGGAAAGTAAAATCTTAAATTTTAGGCAAGTGTGTAAATTGACGTTAAACGGCTAACAGAGATCAACTAACACTGCCTTCTTATAACATATGAACTTCACTTAACTAGTGTTAGCTTGACTGCTGTTAGTGGCCGTGTAGTGTGAACAAGGTATACATATTCTCATAACATATCGACAGGGCGATAGCTCGCTATCAGCTCGCAGCATAGAGAGAGATACCTCTTTACATGGAGTCGATAGTAAAACCAGACGCTCACTAAAATACCACACTTCACTGGTTCCGGCGCTGCTATAGACTCTATATAGCCCAGTCAATCGGGCGGCACTGATGTCTTTCCGCTAGAAGACCTTCGCGACCATATTCACACCTGGATGTTATAGGTACAACAAATCACGGCTTACCTGTTGTATCATTGTAGTCTGATTGATTGTCTGCTCAACTTTTATTTTTATATTCTTAAATGTTTAAGTGTACTTTGATGTTGTTGTAATAATGTTGTATTTATAGTATTTTATTATATCCATGTGTCTCTGGAACGTATACCTCGGTATACATCTGTATTAGATAAATAAATAAATAATAATAATAATAATAATAATAATAATAATAATAATAATAATAATAATAATAATAATAATAATAATAATAATAATAATAATAATAATAATAATAATAAAATTAATAATAATAATAAAAAAAATAATAATAACAAAGAGATATAATGACTAGACTTGTTGGAATTCATAGTCGTCCCCTACACCTAGGGGCGCCCATTGTTATCAAGGTAACAGTTGTTTGCATGTTATTTCCCGTCAACGAAACAAATCCATAGCAACAATTTGGTGCCGTTAGGTGTAGGAGCCGACTATGAATTCCAACCTAAAATAAAGAGATGTTCTCATCTTGTAAGGGGAGCTTTATGGTTGTAACATATTGGAAAAGTTAAATAAGCGTAATTTGGAAAACTGAAAATATTTATTGTAATTAGGAAGAGTATAAAATTTCTTAGGAGTTGGCATATTTTGGTTTAATTATTGACCATTTTTAAATGTCATAAATCGGTAATTACGCATGGTAGGTAGAGATACAGCCTTAACGAAGATGGGCAGTTTCATTATTAAAACCATGCAAAATTTACTTGATTTAGTAATGAATATCCCGAGGACGCTACCTACACAACATTGATAAAGTGGATTTTATAATCAAGAAATAATAGTTTCATAATAACTAAACACTCGATAAAAAATAGTTTTAAATATGATTAATCTTTTAACGGTTCGTTGTCATCTTGGAAGACGATAAAAGAATTAATAATAAATTCGTTTCCAGTTGTTGAGCCGATGTTCAGTTCTTGTAAAACTAAATGTTAGATAGAAAGAACTTTAATAATAGTTATTATTAATATAATTATGCATTTTTAACGGTAAAGGGTAGTCTCACTGTAAAAACTGTGCAAAATTAACGTCTTCAGTTTATATTTTGAGAACACTAAACAATATTGAAAAAGTGATAATTGCGCGGAACGTGGTTTCGTGAGAGCTACAATCTGGATTAACAAAATTTTAAATATTTCTATCACTACTGTTGTTATTTAAGAAACCAATTAAGGAATTAATTATTAATTGATTTTTCAAATAACAATCGTAATGATAACAATATTTGAAATTTTGTTAAACCAGATTGTAGCTCTCACGAAACCACGTTACGCTCAATCATCACTTTTTCAATATTGTGTAGTGTTCTCAAAATATAAACTAAAAACGTTAATTTTGCGCGGTTTTTACAGTCAGACTACCCTTTACCGTTAAGATATAATTACAAACCTTAGAATGTAAGTGGTTTTACTAGTCTAGACTCGCCTTCCCTTCCCCTTAAGCCGAAATACCATCAGCGTAAACACCCGAGCAACCCACCACGGCCACCCGTAGTGTCACTATTGCGGGGCAAACCACGCGGCTCGCTATCGTGGTGAATGATGTGGGTTCGTTTCGCGGTGTAAGTAAAATAAAGATGAGGTTAGCTGCCAACATGTTTAAACTGCTCGCGTGGGAAATTCGCCGGCGAGTCGGAATTGGAATGGCATTGTTGAAGAAGAATGGAAACGCGCGCCGGGAAATTTAGGTGTTTCTTTTTCTTCTTATCTTTTGTCTTCTTGTCGTCTCGTTCATCGTACCACCATAGTTCGAATTAACATTATTTCTATTTGTATTCTTACTTTTATAATTTTATTAATATTTTCATTGCATTTTAGACGTTTGAAATTGACAACTTTGTTGAAAAATCAGAGAAATAACAAATGTTTGAACCAGCGAAAAAAACAACAATAGTTATTAAATTTTAATTAAACTATTGGATTATTCCCATCGCGTGTTTGGTTGTTAAAACACATGATTAACGTAGAAAAACACTGATGCTTCAATCTTGAGGCTAAAAAGCTGCTAATATGACGTTTATCAGAAATGTAAGTATTTTGGTGGAGGTGCCGAGTAGAAATATTGATTCTCAAAACAGTTCTAGAGTAACCTGTAAAATTTAAAAACAAATATTACACTATCACTTATATTAATATATGATTATTATTAAATTCATATGGATATATAGCAGATATTGTGATAAGAGTTTGATTTACATTAAAATACCTGACAATCACATATATTTATCTATATCTATCATTCTGTTTATATTGTGTTAATGACAATAGTGATAACTCTATACTATTTATGTAATAGAGTTATTCTTTGTATTCCAACTTGTACAGGCCTAGCAAGAACTATGTTTTCATATTAACTTCTACCCGGCACCCCCACCAAAATACTAAAATCTTTACTAGAGCGTTTTAAGCAGAAATGAGGACTAACATATTAACCTAGGAAAGCCATTCGCAAAGAATTGCTCAACATATTTTTTAAATGCAGATTATTTTTCGTTCCAGTACCCCACCCACCCTATTTCCCACCCACGACGACAATATTATCTTATTAAACTGTCGCACAACATTATTAAAACGTGAAAATAGTGGCGCACATATTTACATCACTGGGTGATAAATTCCTCCCCGCTACCGCAGCCTGCGGAAGTAGAGAGAGAGAGAGAGAGAGAGAGAGAGAGAGAGAGAGAGAGAGAGAGAGAGAGAGAGAGAGAGAGAGAGAGACTAGTCTACATATTCTCGGCGTTCTCAAACTCTCCGCCCCTTTATGGCCATTACTACCCCCTCGAGCGACGCAGGGGTGCTTAACATTCCATTCACAATTATGCTAGACAATAAACGCCCTCGCGAAAACCTACTTTAAATCCAGAAATATTCATATCAAAAACGTGTGTTTCTTTTTTTTTCGTTTTCTAAAGGAATTAAATCTAAAACGGTTAATTATAAAAAGCCGTCGAAATATTTATCAGAATACTGTGAACTTACTATCTTCTGTGAAGCGTCCAGAACGATTAAGACTCGTAAATAACAGACTGCGAAGAAACATTCCGGTTAAGTTCCGTTCGTATTTTCCAGCTATCATTTGTTTTTATCGGTCCCCGTTGATCCCCCCCTCTACCCCCTCACCCGCCTCGTCCCCAGTCGCACTCGCTCCACGTTACCGACCCCCCCCCCCCCCCGCCCTTCCTATCCCGATGCCCCTGGTGGCGCGATGAAGAACTAAGCGTGAGAGGGTGAATAAGTGACTTTAGAAATACATGCGAATCTCAATTTTCGTGGCAAAAAACTACCCCTTCCTAAAAATGCGCAAAAATTCACCTTGAGCGAACACATGGTATGCTCGTTTTAGAAAACTCTAGTCAACTCGCTTATAGAAAGGGTTATTAGTTGTCGTATTCACTGTTAATTCCAATGATAATGATGGTTAAGTTGAACGAACATTCCAAATTTGATTTTGTTCTCGAAAATTAAATTGTTTCCTTTTTCCTGTTGGGTTTTTCAAATTTGTTTAAAATTTACAAATGAACTTACAACAAGCAAACAAAAGTTTCGGGACAATCAGATAATCCACGTATTTTTAAGTTATCCTACACAATATGGTTTTCAATTCCTTCTCAAAATCCTCCAAAATAATAATTTTTTTTTGGGGGGGGGGGGGGGGAGAGAAAATCTATTACTTACGTTGTAAGCCAATTTGTTACGCGGATTAAAAGCTACGAGATTAAGGGATTTTTACAATATCATTTGTATTTATTTTACAATTTAAAAATTAACCTACAATAAGCAAACAAAATTTCCGGGACATCCAGAACTCGCTTATGTTTATGTATTTCAAGACACATTTCTTCTAAAGAAAACTCCAAATCAGTTATTTTGGGGAAATATGTATTCCTGACACTGCAAGCCGCTTTTTACCTTGATTAAAAGCACGAAAAAGTAATAGAGCATTGGAAGAATGCTGGGCTATAATAGCCCAGTGTCCTATAAGGGGTAAAGTGAAATCTGTCCATCGCGAAGCGTCAACACAGTCAATCTTCGGCAACAAACACTCGTATCAATTACTTCTACCCTGAACGCCGGAGTATCAGCGGTGTTGACTTACCGACCAGTGAAAAGACGGAGACCCGAGTTGATTTGAGTGACGCACGCACGCACGCACGCACTCACGCACGCACGCACGCACGCACGGCAGAGTAACCATAGAGACAGCGCAAACCAAGACGAATTGGTTTTGCCAAAATAAATAAACACAAACACACACAAGCAAACACCGAATTTGTGTTTCGATCGTGAGGACTGTAGCACTGTGAGAGTGAATTAAAGCTGTATGTTAACCTAGCTTGCGGAACTCGCGATTTCGGTCCAAAAATGCAAATTGTCCCAAATGTGAATCAAAATATACCATATTTCCGTTTTTGGATGTTCTTAATTAAAAATTGTTATTGAATATATAGTGTAACATTTCGATTTAAAAGCTGTTGTATTTAGATTTTAGATTTAGATTTAAGATTTAGGTTTAAAATTAGAGTTTCGACTTTACTTAGATTTTAACTTTTAGTTTTTAGATCTAGATTTAGGTTCAGATTAAGGTTTTAAATTTAGATTTGTCGTTGGTACTTCTTGATTAGTAAAAAGGATGAAAGCCGTTTCCATGCAACGAATTGATAAAATGAGAATTGAAAACAAAAGCAGCACCAACTCGCGCCTCGTTCAGCCTCGTTCATTGACTGGGTGAAAGTCCCGCGAAAGTTTTCTCGCATAGTATCGACTTCCCATTCGTTAATAAGCCGTCACCGTGAGTATTAAAGTTATCTCTGCGTTTGATGTAAACTCTTTTAATCTATCATGGCTGTTTATCTCTATAGCGTTATCTCACTCGTGTAACCTGAGCTCCACCGCTGTCGAGTACAATATAACCAAGGAGGAAATGTTACACGAAGCTAGCTTACATCCGACGGGAGAGTTTTGTGGAGATTCTCGCGCGTACCTTCATAAAGCGAATATGTTTGAAAGTATTACTGGGTGGCAGTTAATGAATATAGTTTGCATTTAGCTGTAGCGTTGCATATACGTTGCCAAAATATGATACGTTGTGCCCAAGTATCAATCAGTCTTCACCGAAATTAATATATCATTCGATTATAGAAACATTTTTTTATCGTCAACGATGCGTTTAACTGATAGGCTGAGTGTTGTCGTCATAGAATATCCAATAATGTAATGAAAAATGTGACAAATACCAACCACATCTAATTGCATCTCGTTTACCACATCCGACTTCTAAATACTACCAGCACCTCTGTTGGTAGGCGTTGTCAGGGCACATTCCAAGTGAGACAACAACAACAACAAAAGTACTGGTAAATCGTGTGGAGAATTCCCTTAAAATATACCACTTGCGCGACCGTCTCTTCTGAGAATTTTACAGCTATGACGCGTCAACACATTACCTGATACGCCGAAACGACTTCCACTTTTCCACTTTTTTTCTTCTTTTTTTCCGACTTTCTTTCCACTTTGACTTTTTTCAATTTCACTTCCGAAACCGTTTTCCAAATTAGTTAGATCGGTAAACCCACTTAATATGAATACGAGTAATTATTTCGTATAATATTAAACGGTGTCTTTAATTATCCTCAACCCTCAGATAACAAGAGTTATAAGTTACTACAGTATTCCATTCACAGCACCACTGATAGTATTCTACTTTACGAGAATTTCTAAACGCTACCGAACAATTAATAACACACTATCACTTGTGCACGTATTTGTAAATGTAATGTGCATATCATTATACGGTGCTAATTACCCGCACTTAGTACTGTACGTGATCATATCAAGCGAGACTTAACTCAATTACTCAAACTTAGTTGTATGCTGGGTGAATATTAGCTTCGAGAATGGGGATGAAATTGAATGATGTCTTGATGAAGTAGTATAAGGGTTGATATTGTTAACACATTTAATGGATGCTACTCGTATGCAATTTAATTATAATGCAATCTATAGTACAATATAGCGTGAATCAATTTGCTTTAATGAGTTCCTTATACTATTACATCAAACAAATATTGAAAATTACGATTAAAGATATTTCTTGTTAAATCTTCGTTCAAAAAGAAATAAATTGAAATTAATTACACTAGACTCATTTACTATACTAACTAATCTCCGTCAGTAACTATAACAAGTCTTAATAACAACTAAAAATAAAAACATCAAATAGTGACATACGTAACTTAATCAGTAATTCTGTTACATGTATTAAAAATTAAGACAGCCGTGTGCTACACGCACAAAAGCCGGAATTTTGAGTACCTATTTCGTTATTACTTCTGACACAACATTCAACATAAAAATTTTATAATGACGCAAGGCTAGATAATATCAAGATTATTCTGCTAAAAAAAGAGGAGTGCATCATTATATAGTTCGATAATTTTCAAAAACATGTTTACATTCATACCGTTCTAATTTGAGTACAATGCAATATAAAACCAATTAACGATCCTTACCCCAAGACTGTCCACGTTGAAAGCAGCCTATACCTTTACCAGACACGGTGGCGTACGGAAACCTATCTGGCCAAAGGTGTGAAAACAGCTTCGGGCGTGGAAGCGAACTGATGTATATCTCTATACCGGAGTTGATTAAGCGTAAATTGGGATTAGCATAGTAACTGGTTGTTTTCGTCGGAATTGAAAATTAGTCTGTTGCCGAGTATAAAAACGAGCGGCGACGATTCTGCCGGCCGTGCAATCGTTGATTATTATCCCTGGGGCCGTGAAAACAATTAGCAACGGGATATAAGACAACTATAGAATCGGGTTATTGGACCATAGATAGATATAGAGAAATGATATACTGAATAACGTTATATCCGAATTAAAAGAGATATAGTCACTTAACAAATGTGGGCGAATCAAAGAAAGCCACAACAATGAAACTACCCATAACAACCGATTGTTTGTTTGACCTGTGTCGTCACAGCCCCCTTATTCATTATTTAATGCCGAGCTCGGATCCTTATCTATCGCCCAATAAAGTGATTTCGAAATTATATACACGATTTAAGCAATCGATGCAAATGTACCGAAAGCAAAGTTTGAATTTAATTAATTTAAAAAAAAAATATGAATGCTGCACCAAAGCGTTGTCATTCAAGGTTTCCTGTTCTTATCTTAAAACAACTTTTAATATCGAAATTGTGGGAAGATAGCGCAGCTAGACATTATATACAGTTATACAGATAACGGAACAAAATACACGATACACCAAATTCACTATGTTTGGATAAAATAAAATCCGAAAGTACGAATTAATTTTTCATAAATTTTGTTTCGTTATCTGTAGATCTAGACAATATCTGCGATATCTGTCCACAATTTCGATTTGAAAAGTTGCTTTAAAGATACGAACAGAAAAAAAATAATTAATTAAAAATTAAAATTAATTAATACAAATTATTAATTAATTAAAATTAATAATTAATTAATTAATTAAATAAAAAATATAGAATATTAAATTTATTGGTGTTTTGGTGACTGTTAACTCGCGTAGGTTCGCGCCAAGAACAGAATAGAGTATATTAGTGTGACGTCACGTTTCCCCTGTCAACCAATGACGAACCGTATTTGTGACTCCAAACAATCATGACAGTTGACAGTTGACAGATAGTTTTGTTTTTGCAAACATTGTAGCGAGGGTTATCCGTTCAGATATTTTGTTTTCCTGAACATGAAACAGTGAAAAAGAAGTTGATTGAATTGATAAGTCAAGAATTGTAACAATTAAATTATAACTTTAAATAATAACAACGTTTTAGAAAGTTGTTTGGAGTCAGATAGCTCGTCCGCCATTTATTCTGACGTCATCACTAATACAGTCTATGACGGATCCTCTTCAATACTTGCACTTCGCATTACGAGGTGGGAGGCCGCTGTGCACAAAGAGGAGATTACACAGTAACCTCGCTGCAAAGACACGAAGTGAAGTGAAGGCAAATAGAATTGAACGTACCTACCTACCTACCTACCTACGAGTACAGACGTGAGATCTGAGTACAGGGTGGGTGAAAACTTTGACACCATCGAACTCATGACTTGGTACTTACTTACTTGTTCATTAGAATTAGACCAGATGCACAGTCAACTCTGTCAAGTTTAGGGTGCGTATGTATTCGACTTTTTGGGCTACTTGGCCTGCTTCGCCAACCAACACAACAATTACAAATTGTTTTAATTAACTGTTACTAAGGGCGTATCTCTAATCTCTATTTTGGCCTACTTCGCCAACTAACACCACAATTACCAATTGTTACTAATTGTTAGGTTAGTCAGTTACGCTAGTCGACTAGCGAAAGACATCGATTTGAGACACAGCCTCATTGTTTGGTTAGTCTGCGAAGTAGGCCAAAACAGAGATTGCAGATACGCCCTAAGTATAGGATTTGTTGCTATGGAATTGTTTCATTACATGCTATTTTTCATAAGAAAAACAAACTTCATAGCAACCAAAATCAACCTTTTTTTTGTTGTAAACGGTCACAATCTCAAAATGCTCACCGCTTTAGAAATTCGTCGCACGGTTTAGCGTCGTTGAAGTCGAAGAGGCGACGAAAATACATTTGTCTTCTTCTTCTTCTTGTTCTATATCGTTATTAAAGTAATAACTTGCAACCAGACGGCGAGAAAGAAGGAATTGTCTGTATTGAATGTTTAATGGTGAGCGAAAGATTCGTTGTCGCATAAATTGATCGGTTTATTTGTATCGATAAATGAAACGAGTTCTGAATAAAGTTCAGAGACAAATTCTTCTTTAGTTTCAACAAACGAGGAGAACTATCCGAATAGGATATATTCACACAATCTTCTCTACATCCTCTGGTGGGGTCTCGTCGAACTCGGGCAGCTGTCAAGTCAAGATAAATATAGGATTTGCTTATTGTTGATATTATGTAATTGTTTGATTTTCCATAAGTAGAACAAACTTCATATAGCAACCATAAACAAATCGGTATACTCAACTCGACTGTTTGTCTGACCCTAAAGTCTGCCAGTAGGCCTACCCCTTAATAGCAACATAAAGAATCTCTCTTGTCTCGGCCACTATTCTTGTACTTTACAATAACACAAATAGTTATCTGTATAAACTTTTCGGGGGATATAGGCTACGTGTTTAAACTCATATTTCATGGTAAGCACAATTGTTATTCCTCTTCTATTGGCAGATCCAATGCAAACACACATTTTGCCCTCCATTATGGCAATTGCGACGTCACATGAATATTCGTGTGTAAATATTCGTGTGCGTGTGCGTGTGCGTGTGCGTGTGCGTGTGCGTGTGCGTGTGCGTGTGCGTGTGCGTGTGCGTGTGCGTGTGCGTGTGCGTGTGCGTGTGCGTGTGCGTGTGCGTGTGCGTGTGCGTGTGCGTGTGCGTGTGCGTGTGCGTGTGCGTGTGCGTGTGCGTGTGCGTGTGCGTGTGCGTGTGCGTGTGCGTGTGCGTGTGCGTGTGCGTGTGCGTGTGCGTGTGCGTGTGCGTGTGCGTGTGCGTGTAGACCCAGGCCCCTGTAGCTACCCAGGCGTGACACTGTGCAAGAGGGTATAATTGCATTTACTACCGTAAAATTGTCTTCCTTTCTTTCAGCCCTCCCCCCCCCCCCCAACCCCGTTTCACAGCACTCAACAAAGGAACACAACAAAATAAGAAGTTGAGATGGATGGGACGAGACACAAAAGGGTGACAAAGAGAGAGAAAGAGAGAGCGAGAACGGAAGCGAAAGAGAGAGCGAGAGAGAACATCAACTTCTTCGACGCTAAAAACATGAGTCGAAAGAAGAGAATAATTCCTTCATAAGGTGTCGTTTTACTCTGTAATATCCAAGTAAAAGCTTTCAAGTACCTACGAAGAGGAAATGACTTGAAAAGAACGTTTTCAAAAGAAAGAAAAGTACGAATTAGTAAAGAAAATTCATCTGGCTTTTTCTTCTGCTCGTGTTTCTTATATAGGGAGGAAGTATTCACGTGACTTCACAGCGGCCATATTAAAGACCGTAATGTGTGTTTACGAAAATGCTTGTTACACGAAATATGATAATGTTAAAAGGTACACCCACAAAAAAGGTTTATAAATTTAAAGTAGTAAATTCCATGCATTGTTTAGATTTGAATAACAACTTTCGTTGTGATATTATAAAATGTTATTTCCTCTATTACCTCAAGTGAATTGTATTGTTATTTATATTATTGGGAATGCAAAAAATACAAATTAACTATCATGATTATTGTTACTGCTGTAAAACGATTTCACCAGAAGCAAATTTAGTTTTTATGAACATTTTTCAAAAATCACTGATGTTTTTTTTCTAATTATTTATTTAATACTTAATTTTCGTTATATCTTAAATCTCTTCATTTCTGTTTCCATACCAACGCGCCAAAGTTTAAGACATCTGTGCGTCCGTACTAAAACCATGTCACGCGATCCTCTCAAGCAACATCGTTGCAGAATTAAAATAAAGCACTGTTAAAACAACCAGCTGCAAGATTTGCTTCTTTCAACAGCAAAACATGCGCATGTGTTGCAAAAACTTGCGAAACTAGTTCGCGCAAAACTTCCCAATTCTCGCGAGTAAATCTATAGTTTGAATGATAAGCTGGGCCGAGTGTATAAAAACAGGGGGGGAAATGGCGATTCGGCCGACGACATAGCGGAGCACTTTGGAAAACTTGTAAATTCGACGCGGGATAGAAGTGCGCAGACGTTATGGCCGCTCATTTAAATTAAGTGCGAAAGTTTTAACGAAGAGGGAAATTGTTGCCGAAAGTTAAGTTACGTCAAACTTTTAGATTGAGGAACTGAAACTGAAGCTATTGTATTCTGTAATTAGGTCACGAATTATATAAATCGTGACTTGAATACTGATCGAATATAATGTCAGGATTGTGTTCCGTCCATCCATCTGTTAATTCATTATAGATAAGATAATTTGGTGTTTAATGACGTACTCAACGGCTAGCTCACATAATGACGTCGGGGAAGGACTGGAAAAGGGATAGTGAGAGGATACATTAAAAAAGAATTTAGGGAAGGGAAAGGGAAAGAAGATCTAAATTCCTCGTCTCTTACGATTTGTCAGAGTCAGTGAGTCACCCAGTACCAAATTCAACATCAGGCCCAGACGGGGTTTGGAGGAAAAGGAGAAGTGGAAGGACTAAAATGCAACCGAGTTTTCAACAAATGTTATGTCAAGGTTCATAGATGCATAATTTAACTAAATAACACCATCATCGATCATATTTTTAATTGCTTTACACTGTTGTGATTAAAATCAAACTTAGGGTTGTAGATCAGTTTCAAAAAGGGCCATTAAAAAAAGCAAAATACATAATGTAAGGGCGGTATACAAATCGTTTCTGTCCTAGTAGAATTCATTTACACACGCCGAGGCTGTACAATGTAAGAAGCTTCAAGCTAGATCACGAAAGTTAGTCTCTTTATAACTTGACTCTGAACACTTGACAGGCTCAAAGCGGAAGGTGTCACGTGGTCTATTGGGAAACTTGTTAAACAGTCAGAGTTTGCCGGGATAAGTGGAGCCCCCCCCCCCCATGTTACAGTACAGTCTCATTCAATGCCTCATTGAACCTACCTGTAGCGTTTATCCCTGCTGTATACTAACTGTATATAAACTTGACACAACGTAAGTATTCTGATGATTACGACATAGCCGAGTCCAACTGTCTACTTCTCTAGTTTCTATACCAACTCATTGAAACAGCTCCATTAATTATAATTTATGACCTTCCATAGGTTACCTGGAACGGTGGGCGTGGCTAATTAATTAGACGTGTGTATATGTGATGTGTTAAAGAACGCCAGGAAAGTGTCGATTTTCTCTGAATAATCTCAAGGATTTGAGGTCGATATGCGAATACTTACGTTGGGAGTAGTATAAACTGGCCCTGCCGTAACAAACTGTAACCAATGTTACACACTGGACCAATGTTGCATATTGTATCGGGTGTGAATGTACGCTTCAAAGATACTCACCTCAAGCCGTAGAACTTTTCTCTATCGATCAGGTGACACCTTAAAGTTAAACCCTCTGACCCCTTCAAATACCGCCGGAGTCAAGTTAAGGAGAAGCAAAGCTTAGATGTTTTTGTTTACATTATTTTCATACTAGTGGTTACAAGGTGTACGATCAGCAAAACTATTGAGTGGGCGATTTATATTTGAACGCATCGAAGAGGCAGTCACACAAATCACACAAACTAGCTCCAACGTTACTATCGACCACAAATCCTTAGCGCGTGCACGCGCTGCTCCATCGAAAATCAACAGATTTGAAGCGTTCTTTCACACACTCGTAAAGGCAGTATTTCGTAATTAACATAGTGCAAAAGCCTCATTGGTCAATAATCATTCGTCACGTCTACTGTGGTAGGAATTTCCAGGTATTTAATAAATTCACCTGTTTTGAGTAGATGGTATAAGAATAAGAATTATAGGTAGAAAACTAAGTTGGTATTATTGGCATGATATTGAACATGCTTGGGGTAAGAACCAATGATTTTCAACATTTATATAGCAGGCTAGATCGCCAGTCCCCCAACCTTCCACTCAGTAGCGATTTGAAGCCATCTTGAAACTGACAATTTACATGCTAATTTGGACCTTTTAGTACTGCTAGCGCTGCCAATGGCAGAAAGTCGCATTAGAAACTCCTATCCCCGCCTGTGTTATTTGCCCATTTCAAGATGGCATCAAAGTGCTGCGCCTGCTGCTGCTAGCCTGGCGATCTAGCCTACTATAGATGTTGAAAATCATTGGTAAGAACGCTCCAGTGCTGCTGTCATACGGTATCATAGCGTCACGCGCGAGTGAAGGGGCAGACTGTCATTTGTTCAACATTGTAATAGGCTGTGACATTGGCACCAATCGAACTCGATTTAGAACGTGTGTGGAGATAAGTGTGATTGATAAAGTCCATACGGGTTTATACGAAGATGATTTCAACAATACGTGAAGTGAATGAGTGAAACATGGGTAGAAGCGCAGTGCACGGGACTCTGATTCGGTAGATCGCAGGTTCGATTCCCTCCAACGGTATTACTGAGTTTTCATCATTTCAGATCGGTAACCATCTCGGATTAGAATTAGTGCAAAACAGATGTTAGAGTAAATAAATAGATATCACGTACTCACTTGATAAACTTTCTATCTATAGAAACATTCTCTCTCTCTCTCTCTCTCTCTCTCTCTCTCTCTCTCCCTCTCTCTCTTTGTAATTCTCTTTGTATCTCTCTTTGTAAAATTTGTATTTCAGTATTTGTATTGGGTAGTTTGATATTCTTACACTAGTCCTTGTATTATTACTATTATTGTACTACTGTCTATTCTGTATTGTCTATCAAAATGTATTACCAAAATGTATTATTTGTTATAAGGTTGGATGGATGGAAGATAAGGCCTTGCTGACCTTAATCCCGCCTTCAATAAAGACCAATAACTCTCTCGCTCTCTCTGACAATTTAGGGTTATTCCGATTAAAAACTCACAATCACTATTTTAATAAAAGTTAACACATCAGTTAAATACCAATTATGGCAGAATGTACTCGTTGGTATTGTTATGCGACCATGGAAAATAAATTGAGTGAATGGGATGGATGAATGAGACGTTGATTTTTCTTAGTGTATAAGTTGAAAGTTTTAAGTTTATCATATTTATTTGTAATCAATTTGTATCAATTTTTACTTAATTAATTAAGTAATTAATTTGTATTTCTACTTAGTAATAGTAGGTTGGATGTAAGAGAAGGCCCAACTGGCCTTAATCACGCCTGAAAATAAAGACATTTATCTATATATCTATCTATCTCTCTCTCTCTCTTACGCACTCGCAGAGCAAGGGATTCACGGGGAATCTCCCCCCTCCCCTCCCGCCCAAGGTCACACATCCCCCACCCCTCCTCCTAATTGGAACCAACCACCCGTGCGACCGTCACTCTTATTCACCTTCCTTTGTGTTGAGCGTCGCTCGCCCCTAAAAGGCGGTGGAAAGTTGTTGTTGTTGTTGTGCGCACTAAACCACAACGAGCACTGTGGGGCCCCTTAATCGTCATTGGTTAGCGTAAAGTAGCTGAGAAAAACCGCGAAGGGATATAACCCAAGCCTTTTACCGCCTCCCCCCTCCTCCCCCCCCCCCTCCCTCGTAGGACACAGGGGACTGATAGACCGCGCGATCGCACGTTAAATGGCTATGTAAATAAAACAATGCGACGTTAAATAGAAATATTTCTTCGTACGCAGGGCATAGAAAAGGTAGTTAAACTTTGTAAAAAAAAAAAAAAAAAGGGAAGAGGGAAAAACACGTTAAACTCAATTGTGACGGTATATTCTAGGAAGGTATAAAGTATACATGTATATAACTTGATATAAATTTGTATACACAAAGGAAACAGTTGTTTTTCAGGAGGACTGCTTTTAAAAAAATATTATAAGTTGAAAAATGAATAGCTGAAAAGAATTTAAAAAATCACACATTTATTCCACACTGTGTGTTACGGCGGAAAGTGTAGTATACTTCTGTAAAAGCGGCGCCAAATTTACGTATTTTAACTATATTTTTAGAACTTTATACAATACCTAAGGTACGAGTAAGAGATGCAACTATAGTAAGGTTGGTATTTGTCATATGCGTCACTTCACTATCACATAATCCGTGACGACACCACCTTGCAAGTTAATTTGACGAGATTCTAGTACACCACCCCGTGTACTAAACACAGCCAGTCTCACGGCGTTCTGTAGAGAGTGAATGTTACACACACGAGGAACGAGCCCCCTTAAAACAGCGGCGCGCATGCGCACACGAGACAAGAAGCAATACGTCATCATGTCGGCACCATCTGACCCAGAAACACAGACTGACAGACGCGAGGGCGACCTCGCGGACCTCGCGAACTATTTCTAAAATAACTCTTGCGCGGAAAAAAGAACAATACACAATACAATATAATAAAAGAAAATAAAACGCGTAGAGCACACATACAACAAGAGAAGTAGGTTGTCTCTTCTATTGTTGGCTGCTGCACTATTTATTTTATTCCTATTTTGTTCAGTTATAAACTATAGTAGTGGCAACCACAATCAATACTATTCATAGGTTGCACATACGTCACATCTTTGCGCGTGGCGGCCACATTTGTGATCAAACTTTGACGTTGCCATGGAGAAGCAATTGAAGGCTGTCGTGGTAGAACACAGAAATTCTTAGTTCTTTAAAATTTAGCGTGTTTTTTAAATAATATTGTAATTGTGTCGTAATTTTTCATTGTTTTATTGCTTATGTTCACTTTTTAAATTCTTAATTAGGCTTATTTATCGAATTTGAATAGTATTTGTCAATGATCTAGGATTGGTCCTCGTCAATTGTGTCGCAATCATGGCCGCTGTGACGTCACGTGGGAACTATGAATATTGTCCAATATTACACATGTCTTGCAACACGCCGTACATAATATACAAGCCCCAACATAACACTCGTCTCATACTGACCTCATAACTATCCTTATCAACTGCCACTTTCACGCACGCTAATTAAACTAAAATCGTCATATTTCTGGCGTTCTTTCATACGAGCAGCTAATGAGAGCCAATAACTTGTTTCCACCAATCAGAAGCCTTAAATCCACCTAATAGCTTATAAGCCCCTACTTAACTCCTCATTAGCTTTTCATAATACCGGGCCTAAAGGAAATACGACCTCAGATTGTATTTTTTCAGAAAACTCAAATCTTGCGTACAAGTTATGTAAACTTCACATAAACTATAAAATCATAAACAAAAATAAACGAAAAAACGAACAACCCTTAATGCAAACTAAACGAATATCACTCGCACGTTTATCATGTACGGACAGAATACATGGCTAATTGACCCCAATTATTCTCGACCATAGTCCCGGATGTTTGACAATAGAGTGCGCGGTGACCAATCAACTACTCACTGCTGTCATCTATGTGTGTGTGTGTGTGTGAACATTAGCCGGCGATATCGTGTGATACGGCTCACGTTGATGTGTTGTGTGTGATGTCAAACGATGTGTGATATGAACCAGAGACAGACATCACACAAGTCAATTGGCATCTACTCCGTTGTGCTCTGGTGTGCAAGCAGTTTAATCCTAATACAAACACGTCTACCGTTATATGAACAAGCTCACGAGCGGCTGAGGGCACTAGCAACACCAAAAGACAACAATGAAACAAATTAATTGAAGCGATGGTCAAACAACAAGCTGTCAAAAAATAATTTCGTCTGATTTTGGAAAACAAAACAAAAAACAAACAAATACACATACAAAACTTTAACTTAGTCGTTGTCTATTTTTAAATGGCTAGCAGTTACTATTGCTACACTTGTTTTTATATCTATGGTTGCAATTTTATTATTTTGACAGCTGCTTGTTTGTCCATCAGTTCAATTCATTTGTTCCATTGTTGTATTTTGGTGTTGCTAGTGCCCTAAAACGAATAGATGATGTTTATTTATGAAATAACAAATACGTTACTGAATTGTTTAGGAATAATGGTAATTGGTACTGTGTTGATTACCGGTTTATAAAAAAGGAACGATCTACACATAACCCCACTTTTATAAGTGGTTGTGAACATATCTATAATTTTTCCTCGGGGTACGCTTAACTCTTTCAGGCATGGTTTTTAAATATTCATTCTGCACGCTTAGAGATGTGTTAGTGTTAAGTAAACTTCCGTGATGTTCTATACAATAATTTAAGTGAATTCAATTTTTTAAGTATTTGTTACATTTTGGTGTCAAACGAAATTGGTAGTCAAAATATATTTAACAAAAAAATTAGATACACTCTTAATGTTTACCCCTTTTTGTTACAGTTTGCTTTTCAATTTTATCTCATAATGAAACTCTAGATATTAAAAAACAATCATTTAATAAAAGTCTCGATTTAAGATTTTTAACGCTTTTGTTTACTTTATTTCCAATAACATTTCTTTCAAATAAAGAATAAATTTGTGAAAAAAATATTAAGTGAAAAAAGAACTTGTAGTGTCGGTAACCACCAAACAAACTCAGAAGGTTGTAGATCAACATCGATAACCACGTATATACCGGAATGAGTAAACTTTCACTCCTGGCCTTCTATAGAGAATAACAAACAACCCCCCCTCATAAACAAAGGTGTTAAACGAACGATTCAGTCGAGGCAGTACAGCACATGGCCATGACGCGTTACATGACAAACTATCGAAAGTTAGTTCGGCGCGACGAAAGACAGAGCGCGAATAATAATTCACTCTGTGCTCTATGGAAGTCTGTGTTTATCGTCTGTAATGGAACGTGGACCCATGCAGCCAGCTCGCATTAAAAGCTACTGTGCGGTAGCATGCAGTCAAATCCTCGGGCTTAGATTAGATTTAGATTAGATTTCAACAATTTTATTCACAACACAGAATACATACATGTTACTAAAAAGTGGCTATATTTATACAAAGTTGGAGAAGCCTGCAAAGTCATGGAGACTTGAGTGCAGGCCATTTACAAAATAGTGTATAGTGTGTACGGTATTAATTTTGTCAGATGGCGACAATAGACATACTTGAAAGGAAAATTGTGTGATAATACAATTTATACAATAATAGCTAGAACTAAATGAATTGGGGGAAGTCAGTAGACTGATGTTAAAGACGGTGTAAAAATACAAGTTTAAAAAAGGTGTGGTTTACAAATCAGGCATTTTGTTTACAAACTTACGCTGCTTAGGCCTATGGACTAAAATTTTGTAACAATGACTATATATATATCCTGCATACTCGCTTTGTATAACCGCCCAATAAGAGTAACAGAAAGAACGAGTAAATTAGTGTACTCGCAGAGAATGGTCGTTTCACAAATAGTAAAAGTGATAAAAACTTACCAAATATACTTAAGAACGGTTACAAAATAAGTGTTGAAGTAAGTGTACTTGTGGAAAATTGTTTGAGAAATAAAACCAATACGACCAGTGACGTTAAGAGTCGAAATTTCGTTGTAAAAGGAACAAAAGTCAGCAAAAAATGAACATATGTGACCATTAAAACAAGTGTAAAAATGTCGTTAAAAATTGCTTGGCTAGAAGAACGAAAGACGAAAAATGACCAAATAAACGTAATATGCTTTTAAGACGTTTAAAAATACATGCATCAAAAGTTTAGAGTTAGGCTACTGTACTCGTTGAAAGTATTTCAACAAATGGTACGAGTATTACAAACCGACATAACATCTTAAATATTTGATTCAGTGGCCAGCAATAAATAAGTTGAAAAAAGTTGGATATAGCGGCCAGATAAAGTTAACTTACACACCATCAAACTACTTTTAAAATATCGAAATGTCGCTGAAACTAAAAACTATTAGTGAAAATCAAAAATTAGCTAACTCGTCGAAATAGTGAGATACAATTAATAGTGAAATATCGTATAAACTTATACACTGTTATTGTATAGGCCTAAATGAATAACGCATGTATAGGAGCCTACTTGAATGTGATGTGATGTATGTGTAAACAGCAGACCATGCCACAATGATTGAGTAGAGATACGTTTCGGCTACACCTTCTGAAGCCAAATACAATATATAGTGTGTGAGGGCACTAGCAACACCAAAAGACAACAATGAAACAAATGAATTGAATCGATGAACAAACAACAAGCTGTCAAAAAATAATTTCGTCTGATTTTGGAAAACAATACAAAAAACAAACAAATATACATACAAAATTTTCACTTAGTCGTTGTCTATCATTAAAAGTTTTAAATGGCGAGCAGCTACTATTGCGACACTTGTTTTTATTTCTATGGTTGCCATTTTATTATTTTGACGGTTTGTCCATCAGTTCAATTCATTTGTTCCATTGTTGTCTTTCGGTGTTGCTAAGTGCCCTATAGGGGTGGGGGCGATCCGGGCCTAAAACGGGACAATTTCCAACATTCTCCATTTATGAAATCGAACCGGCGACCTCCCGAATTAGAGCGTGGCGTCTCATCGCCACCTCTATCGGTACGCGTACATGATAATGATAATATTATAACTACATTGAGTTAAACATAGTGTCGGCATGTGATATTATGCACCAAGCAGAGCGACCACACAAAGTTTATGCGCATCGTTGACGCTCAAGGCAAAGCGGATGAAACTGCAGCTAGAACTAACTCCAAGTATACACAAACTAACTATAATATAGAGATGCTGGATAAGATCTAGACTGTTGAGTTTTGAGAGTCTTGGAAGAACATTCCATAACTTCCTCCGTCTCCGACGAGCCCATGGGATATAAGATAGGTATACGTCGTACCTAACTTGCCATGAAATCTATTACCCAGGTATTATCAACATATTTACCTCGAAGCGGTTTAGCAACTAGTTGAAACATGCGCTTAATTGAATCATCAAGTTTCTTACGCTTGGTAGCGACGATGTCACTTGAGCTTGGATATGAGACGGGGTTAAGACCTCGCGGCGGGATACAGTGGCGAACTGTGAATATCTTGTGGGGAAGGGGAGACATAATATAGGTAACACCCGTAGGAATACATGTTATCCGTAATGCGCGATAAGACGCAAGGTCCGTAAATCTCCTGGCGGAGGCTAGTCGAACTCCCGCATCCATTTGCAAAATGTAAGAAAAAAACATGTTATTCAAATGGGAGAATCATTCCGTAAAACAAAAATGAATTGATCTGTCAAAATCAACTCTGGCTCAAAACTGGCGCAAATACCTAAATGAAATACTTAAAAAGTACTCTAGCACTCTATCAATAATTTTAATTTTAATGTTTTCAATCAAACTTTTATATAATACATTATTATTTGTTAAGTGTTTGAAGGTGGAACGAGAATGGCGATTTTCATGGCCATGAGACGACCTTGCTTTGAGGTTTACAGAACTTATAGATACGTGTGACCATATTTTGAATATTGCAAACCGGGACAAACAATTAAAGTGGAAGGATACGAACTCCACGGACAAGCTCGGGGTCTGGTCAGTCGAAAGAGGCGAAACATTTTTAATTCAAATTTGCGTGCAAAATGCCCAGAAAACAGCTTTCTAACACGAATTAATAAAACAAAATAAATATCAATACATTATTATTCAAATTAATTTTAATTAATACATATTAAGTGTTTAAATGAATGTGGGTACATTTTTGTACGTTACTTTACTGTAATTAAGGCCAGTGTAGGGCACAATGCCCTTTATAGCCTGATGAGTGATGATTGATGAATGATAATGAGGAACGAAGGAGGGGACGTACCGGCACGTAGCCTACTCCTGTCGAAAAGTACAAAGGGGACCATCAGCTTTACGTCCGATCCGAAAGGATGGTATAACTTTGGCCAGTCATAAAGGTTCCTCCACTAACCTGGACTGCCGAGCAGTTGACGAGAAGAACGAAGGTGTTACACAAGCTTTCGAACCCTCCAATCCGCTCTAACCATCGGTAACTATAGTGTTTCAGAGGAGAGTGGTCACCCATCCACCTCCTGACCTAGCCCGAGGTTGCTTATCTTCGGTGTTCGTATGGGAACCGCCGAACCGGCTAAGCGCTATGGCTACATTTTTGTAGTCTTGTTATGCCCGGTCGTATTTCGCCAGCCGCCTGTTGACGGAATAAACTCGGCTGACTGTGAGTTGAGTGAGTGCGTGATTGTGTGAGTCAGCGTCTGCGAATGCGAGCCGTATGTGTCGAGGGCTAGAGAGCCCCCTCCCCCCTCTGTTAAAATCGACTGCGTTGTCTTTATTGACAGAATACTGGAACATCTTTCTCCAAGAATTACAAACCGGTAAAAATACGTCTTTTCAATGAATCTCTCGGGACACCGGTACAAGTGTTCCGATAGCGGTACTGTACCGGTCAAACCGGTACGTCTGGTCACCTTACCGCGTTGTCTTTATTGACAGAATACCGGGATACCTTTTCCCCAAGAATTACAAACCGGTAAAAATACGTCTTTTCAATGAATCTCTCTGGACACCGGTACAAGTGTTCCGATAACGGTACTGTACCGGTCAAACCAGTACGTCTGGTCACCTTACCCCGTTGTCTTTATTGACAGAATACCGGGACACCTTTTCCCCAAGAATTACAAACCGGTAAAAATACGTCTTTTCAATGAATCTCTCTGGACACCGGTACAAGTGTTCCGATAACGGTACTGTACCGGTCAAACCGGTACGTCTGGTCGCCTTACTTATAGACCTTGAGGGCAACAGGGTAACTCAAGCTTATTTTACCTTACGTTATTAATTATCATTTCGACTAAGGGGGCTGTGAGTGTCATGGCACAGCTGGCCAGTTTCATTTGTGCTTATTTCTATGATTTGTCCGCACATTCAATGCTTTTCTCCAACTGAATACTGTGGAGTGACTATTTTTGTATTAATTCGGAAGTAGGCCTACCGCTATTGAGAATCATATCCCCAAGATGACACCACAAAATGCCAATAAAACGAAACGACGATTTCTAAAAACTGTCCTAGACTGTTTGTATGATAATTTTCGCGCTCCTCTAAATCTTCATGTATGCAATAATGCACAACAATTAAAAATGTAAAATTAAGGATAGTTATAAAATAGATCACGATGTTGTATGTATGTATATCAATGGACCTTGATATAGCATTTCAAAACTAATATTCTAAAATTCTAACTAATACCCTCCCCTCCACCCCTTCCAACACACATGTAAGAGGCACAAGAAAACACAGAATAAATTCCATGATCAAATGATCATGGAATCAGTTCCCCTCCCTTCCTCACCCCGCCATATATTCTGGTTACTACATTCTTTCAAATCTTGTCACCCCACTCCACCACTCAAATAAAGATAAAGAAAATCAAATTTATTATATATTATTGTGGCAGCAGACTTATCTTTTAATGTACTTTTAATTATTTTTTTTGTCTACAAAGATGGTCAAACCTATGTTTGTAATATGTATCGGTGCGGCTCGTTGGTCTTGTGTGGGTTTTTTCCTTCTTGCAATGCAGATGGTCCAGGGTTTGATTCTGGATCAGGTTGGGGTGTTAATTGCAGACATTGGCTTAAATCTATAGTATGCTACTGGTATATATATATATATATATATATAGGAAATATAGAACAGGCCAAAAGGCTAGTACATGTGTGAGAGGGAAAGAAGGATAGGAGCCAACAGCTTACCTGAAACCATTTGGCAGGCTGCGTAGCGTAGATGACACAAAACTAAACAAAAAACACTACACAAAAACTTCTGGACGTTTCGACGCTTCACCAGAAGGACCTTCTGGTGACCAAGACCGAAGCGTCGAAACGTCCAGAAGTTTTTGTGTTGTGTTTTTTGTTTAGTTTTGTGTCATCTACGCTACGCAGCCTGCCAAATGGTTTCAGGTAAGCTGTTGGCTCCTATCCTTCTTTCCCTTTATATATACATATTTTATAAGGAAACATTTTTATGGATAGAACCAATCCTTTTTTTTATAACCAACAATATTTAAAAGTCATGTATATATACGTACGTATGTACGTAACCGGTGACTGTGGAGCTGTCTTAGAAATGACATGCATAATAAATTATATAATGTCCTCCACTGAAAATCAGTTCTTGTACCTAAATGGGGAGACAATAGATACAATTTTATTAATATATAAAAATTATTAAATGGTAAATATGTGGATGAAATAAGACAAGAGTGGGCAGTAAGTCTTCACGTGGAGAGAAGGACGTGGTGGGAGGACAGTCGAAAGTGGACGAACTTGTGACGCAGCAGGAGAATGACAATGGAGTGCAGAGATTGGCGGGCCGCAGATTCAGTGATGTCCAAGACGTATCATGGTGGAAAACACTCCTTCACCCAAGCAAACCAAAAGAGCATTTTATGTTCCTGTACACATGTCTGCAGGTCTCCACAATAGAATCTTTTCCATCATCAAACTTTCGGAGGATGTTCGTTCGCTTCCCTCGCCGACTAACTCATTGATTGTACCACTGAGCTAGATAAATAGCGTAAAGTACTGTGATGTAGTAATATGTTGAACTACTACCGGTACCATAGGTAGGCCTAGGCCTATTTATATTCTAGTTTACAATAATTAACTGTATAATAAATAAATGTATATTTGTTATCTCTTCCATTGATGATTACACCTTTCGGTTGCAACTCAACTGCTTGTCGCAACTAGTTTTTCGATAAATAGATATCGAAATTTAATGACAGGTCATACAGCTCAGCCGTAACTATATAACATACCCGTAATCCATACATGCTTGCACTGACAACATTTCTGCTCATTTTCAATGTTAACGGTATTTTATAGCACCATGCTTACCAATACGAGAACGGTATACATATAATAAAGATGTTGTCTATACTGTTGAATTAACTTGATTCTTGTGTAGGTGCAATGCCGTTAATGTATCTTCCTTCTTTTTTTGCCAATATATTCTCCATTCTTTAACTTTGTAACCGAATGCAAATCCTACTACAAATGACATAAGGTACAATGCAGTCCTTATGGGATGGGCACACATAACTAGCCGTAGTTGAGGCACTAGCAAAACTACATAAACAAAATATGAGAACAGATGTGTCATCAACAATGAATACGCTAGACATGAAAGACAAATGTGAAAACAAAAAAGGATCAAAATGTAACCAAGGTATCTTAGATTAATCCAAGGTACGTCAATCCCCAAGCAAAGGTTTGGTATTTACCTCAAAGTCAGGCCGTCTCATGGGCACAAAAATCGCCGTTCTCGTCCCCACTACAAAAACTGGTTTATCTCTTAAATATGAATTGTCCATAGCGCCTTCTAAAACGATACAAAAACTTAGTTTAACGTTGCTCTTATAAGCGTCCTTGACATTGCAGTTAAGACACCCAGCTAGTGTTGGATGTCTTGAAAGTTTCAATTTGAAACTTTCAAATTGAAACTTTCAAGGCATCAAGTGAAACTTTCAAAAAAACGTGAAAGATTGATTATTATTGCTACATTGTTACTAGTTAAGTATTTATTACTTTTAAAGTTATTCAGAATACAGTATATTGATTGGTCACGTAGACAGTGACAGTGAAGTTGAGCCTAACTTTACAGAGTTTGAGACTCCAGAGTCCGAGTAAAAGAGAAATATACTACGTTTACTACGCGAGCCGAGTCGGTACGATTCGGTACATACAAACTCCATTCGTACGAGATTTTCCTGGTAAACACGTTTGTATGTACCGAGAAAGTATTCGATCCAGCAAGCTCTGCCGATCAGTAATATTTACTAAATTTAGACAATGTACAATCTCAGAGTCCGTGATAAAGTAATCAGAAACTGGAGCTGATTGTCGAGTACGTATAGTACAACTAAGTAGGCTATGGACTTGGTTCGTGTGGTAAACGTATATTCAGATTTCTCTAATAAAACTAAGAGAAGTATATATTGGTATCTGTATACATACCTGCCCTGAGAGTGACCGGTTAAGTCAAAATGTCCTTTCTCTATTTATATACATAGCCTTTTTTATACCAACCTAATAAAATGCTTTTAATTCATGGTATAGTGTCAAATTTTCATGAAAATCAATCTTTCACAAAATTTCAATATTTCATGAAACTTTCAACGAAACTTTCAAAAACATAAATTTCATGAAATTTTCCAACACCCAGCCTATGTATGCATCCCATGCGATCTGTGCGATACAAAAAATACACTTTAAAAATGTCTAATTTTTCCTAGATTTAGCTTTAAGAATCTCGTGACGACATCCGATGATTTGTCCGATGCGTGAAAAGTTAAAATACTTTCAACTTTTGTCACACGCAACGGATCGCACATGTTTAGTAACATTAGCTTTGTACATTTTTTAATGTATGTTTTAAATGTTTTAAAATGTAATTTACAGCTGCTTAACAACAATAAACAATAAACAATAAACCATGGCATCATTCGCTTGAGATACGGGGTACGATTGGATGAACCGAAAAAACAATCGCATCAACAACAACAACAAGCTTTTAGCTTAACTTCGCCTAATAAAGACCATTTATTATTATTATTATTATTATCGTATGGATCGGACTCATACACGGACCGGACGCTTTATCGTTACCAAACTGGAGTGTTTCATTGCAGTTTTGGAATCCAGTTTTCACTGGATACACTTCCAGTGAAAACTGGATTCCAGTTGGGTTGAGTTGGGGTACAAGACAGGGGGCATCTTTTGTATTTTATGCCTACGTATCTAAAGGATGAACGGGACAAAATGCCACATGCCATGGATTGAAAGGAACTGGATTCTTATCTCTACTTGTTACTAGCCTAGAAAGCACATGATTGCATGCATGGTGTCAATTGTTGGCATATTAAAAGAACAAGTAATACTTGTTAAATAATCAAATTTACACATTAGCTTTATTGTATTTCTTCATTGGGCCTAGACCTAGATCTAGACCATATATATACAAGCGGAAATTTGGTAGGACGAATCCCCAAGCTTCGCCCGGCCAGGAAACCATTAAAAGACGTCACATGGCTACGAGTACTTTAAGGTTATGTTGCCCAAATTTCTAATTCGTTTATAAAATATATCGCCGGCTCATAGATGTTAAATAGCCTAGGCCTACGAACAACTGCAACAAAATGGAATTAATTAACATTCAAACGTAAAAATTTCGAGTTTTATTACCAGGACTATACCGAGACTGTAAATGTGCAACAGCATGCTTACCTAAAACGTGACATAAAGCTGTCAAGATTTTGACAGTACTTCAATTTGCTTTTGAGTATCGTACAGTTTTCTGGCTATTCGATCGCGTTTCCTTTTCAGCCAAGATATTCTCCATTCTTTAACTTTATAACCTAAAGCAAATCCAGCTATAAATGCAAGAACAATCGTAGTTTTAACAAGAACAGATTTCATATTTACGTACAATTTGTTAAATTACATGTTGCCAGCTGTTGCCAATCTTCGTTTCGTTGCCATACCAACAACCAACAACAGAACGAAATTTCCCCTGCACCATTACTTTAAAATTAGACGCGGGAATCCAGAAAAGGTACCAGAAAAATAAATATTTAGGTTGGAATTCATAGTCGGCCCCTACACCTAGGGGCGCCCATTGTTACCAAGGTAACAATTGTTTGCATGTTATTTCCCATAAACAAAACAAATCCATAGCAACAATGGGTGCCCCTAGGTGTAGGGGCCGACTATGAATTCCAACCATAGCTTTTGATAATTACCCAAGCAGTCATTCTTCCATTTTTATTCCTTCCATAAACGAAATAAATTTATTAACAATAACTGAATAACAAAAAGATAAAAGGTAGGTAAAAAGGTAGTATACATACAGTTTTTATGTTAAATTGAAAAAGTATATCTGATTAGTTGTGGAATTAAACACAATTTTATTCCTCCATCTTGGTGTTCCTCATACTGCGTTCGTTCGCCCAGGCCGGGGTGTCCTGGCCGGGGGTGTCCTGGTCGTCAGCTGTGAAGACAGCTGTATGGGTGCATAGACAATATTTACAGTTGGCCCACCATATATACATTGTATCTTCCATTGATGATTACACCTTCGGATCTGCAACCCAACTGCTTGTCGCAACCGGTTTTCGATAGATATCGAAATTTAATGACATGTCATACAGCTCAGACGTAACTAAATAACATACCCGTAATCCATACATGCTTGCACAGACAACACTCTTCTGCTCATTTTCAACGGTATATTAAAGCACCATGCTTACCAATACGAGAACGGTATACATAATAAAGATGTTGTCTGTACTGTTGCATCAACTTGATTCTTAGGTAGGTGCAATGCCGTTTATGTATCTTCCTTCTTCTTCAGCCAGTATATTCTCCATTATTTAACTCTAAACCCTAAAACAAATCCAACTAAAAGTGCAAGAATAATCGTAGTTCTAATTTTCATATTTATGTATAATTTGTTAAATTACATTTTGCCAATCTTCATTTCGTTACCATACCAACAACCAACAACAGAAAAAAATTTATACTCTACATTTTTACTTTAAAATTAGACGCGGGAATCCAGAAAAGGTTAATTACCCATTTTTATTCCTTCAAAAAAGAAATTATTTTATTGTAACTATTAACCTAGATAATACAATAACTGAATAATACAATTAATAATGCATTATTTATCAACAATGTTAAAGTGCACAACAAAGGTAAGTACAGTATTTATGTATTTTAACAAGTTTATTTAGTTATAGCTTTGGAATTAAATACAATTTTGTAAATAGAATAACAAAATAATCTCAAGTATATATTTATAGAAATCATATTATTTTGTGTAATGTAATCTAGAATGGAATCAAAGTTGCCAGAAACATATAAAATCATAATAAAACATATAAAATAAAATCCTTAATAAATACATAACAAATTTGCGACTTCAATATTTAAGTAACACAATCTATATAGATAAACGTTGAGTTTTATACAGATGCAATAGATTCTTATGAGTCGGTTTTCTTTTAGGATCAAGTGTTCTGATCTGCCTTAAGGCGTTGACGTCCAGGTTCTGGTAGTATTCTTCCCAGGTAGGAACCCGAAGGGGTAGTCGGTGCTTGTGTGTCCGCTCGACATTCCTTCGGGGGAATATCTCACACACTTCGCCAGGAGCCTCGGTGAAAAGTGTTCCCGAGTTCTACAAGAAACAGAGCCACTCACAAAATAAATAGATACAAATAAATAAATTTGAATAATGGTAATAATATGAATAATGCATTTGATTTTATTTTATTTGAAAATAAATTTTAAAAAAGTGTTGTGTACGGATGTGAAAAAGCATTAAGCACCCTAAACGTTTAATCTTGTTTTAATATGTGAACACTAAATAAAAAAAAATACGTAGGCCTACATACATACATACATACACACACATACATACATACATACATACATACATACATACATACATACATACATACATACATACATACATACATACATACATACATACATACATACATACATACATACATACATACATACATACATACATACATACATACATACATACATACATACATACATACATACATACATACATACACACACACATACATACATACATACATACATACATACACACATACATACACACATACATACATACACACATACATACATACATACATACATAGGCCTACATACATACATACATACATACATACATACATAAATACATACATAAGTAAATAAATAAATAAATAAACAACAAAAAAGAAACGGAAAGACAGAAAATAAAATAGAGAAAAGAGTATGTAGATGCTCTATATAGCCCAAGATTACGATAGCAGTAAATAAAAAATCTTCTTTTTTCTTCTTCTTTCGAACACCAGAGTTGGAACTTATGCTATTCTCTGCCCAGTTACCCAATAAAGGTTTGCCACATATTTCCTTCTTACTATATTTTGCCCCTCCATTAGATCCCTTTCTGAAAAAATGAAGTAAGTATAAATGAAAAGTGCTTCGTTACCTCGTTGACGATACTCGTGAAGAAGGTGTTCTTGACGACCGGACAGTTCTCCAGCTGGACTCTGGCGTGGGGGTCGGCGCACATCCGCCGCTCTAGTTCCTCCATCTTGGAATTCCTCATGCTGCGTACGTACCCCAAGGCCGGGGTTTCCTGGACTGGGGTGTCCTGGTCGTCAGCTGCGTACACAGCTGCATGGGGGCATAGACAATATTTAAAGTTGGCCCACCATATATATATTTTTTTTTTTACAAATTCATGCACACATATATTTTTATTTCGTTAACATATTTACTTATTATTATAAATAACTCTTATGCTTACGACATAGCCGAGGCCAAATGTCAATTTTCGTTTACGTTATCCACAAAAGTAGGTAGTGAATTACTGGTGAAAATAATTTAATATTCACTTTTAAGTGGAGGATTTTTTTTCTTTTGATATTTTTGGGAATTTTGATACGGTACTGTGTACTTGTATTGTATTGTATTAGATTGCAGCTGTTGGATTACAATGGAGATGTCGTAGCGAGTAGCGTATACGTGCATCGTATTATAGAAGCATTTTCATGGAATTACAATAGACACGATTTGAGTAGGTATTATTTTGTTGTTAAAATAAACACATTTTCTCGTGTTTTATTTGCCTCATATCAGTGTTTCGTGGCAAAAAATAAATAAATTAAAATTTCGTTTTTAGCATTCAATTTCGTTTTCACCCCAAACACCTGCCTTTGAGTGACTGTATAAGTGTATAGTAAGTAAACTTTACCCTGGTCTTTCCATTGAGCGTAGCTCGGCTTCGGAAGGAGGGACATTCTGGCTCGTTTGTCGAGGTCCAGCATGAATCTACTGTGATCGGGCTTCACGTTGAGGGGACGTCCAAAGGTTTCCTCGTTGACCTTGGGCGCCGTCAGGGCGTCAAACTCGTAGACCTTCACGCCCGTCTCTCCGCTCACGACGATCTGGGGGCGTGGGGGGAGAGAGACGAGGGGGTGAAGTAACTTATGGTCGGTCTACACACATGTTTAAGAATTGTATTTAAAGATGTTTGGTTTAAGGGTCAACAGAGGCGTTCACACACATGATTATGATAATACTCAATTCACTCCAGTATTCACAACACCATTGGCTAGAATGCTTCTGACGTCGAAATTGTATTGAGAATTGATTGGTTGGTCTAAGGTTTGTCTTATGGAGTGTCTAAGAAATGAAATTTGGTCATTTCGTTAAACCTGTGTCAAGCCCCGTGTGTGAACGCTAGCGTTGTTTTCCTATTGTTGTTGACCGACCATTACCCTCAGTCGCCACGCCACACTTTCTCCCACAAGCTTATACTACCATGATGTGTTGTTGCAAATAAATAATCAGATTCACATTTAGAGTCTACCCACTCAGTAACAAGACTGATTTTCAGTGGGGGGACTTTAATTTTAAGTGACTAAACCAACCCTGTATGCCTCAGACACCATCGATCGACGAGTGAGCGATAATCAATCAAAGACCTATAATTCAAATATGAAACATATGAATCGGTGATCGGACAGTACAACACACCTTTGCTTATGCTGAGGTGGTTTTTTTTAGCCATTCTTTTGTCTATCTATCCAATATAAAATTTCTTCGTTTTCTGGTCTGCTCATGTCATTGAGCAGGGAGTCGATATAAAACTTAAGGGCTTAATCTAGTTCCTCCCTTCCTCATCATTCATTCATCAATCATCATTCATCTGGCTAAAGAGGGCATTGTGCCCTACACTGGCCTTTAATACAATAAAAGAAATGAATAATTTAGTAAGGTAATCTAAAACACGGACTCGTTGATTGGAACAGAGATGCATTTATAAGAAAGAGAACCAAATTCTCTAGGGGATGACATCATATTTTGGTTTTCTTTTTGATACAATTTTAAAGCATTTTCATATTTTTTTTTGCAATTTTAACAACAGGAATCAGGGGTTTAGCCGGGTAGGTCGAGATGCAGCCTATTTATTTATTTGTTGCCATTTGATGGTCTCCAACTTTACATAGATCATACACACAGATAGACAGAGCACACCTATTTAGGTGTGCCGCACTTCAGAGTGACATTGACGCCCTGCCCAATGATATGAGCAAGTCAGAAAAAGAAGCCATTTTATATTGGATAGCTAGGAAGATGAATGGCTGAGGAAGCCATCTTTGATAGGAATAGCTTGTAAAGGCTGGTCCACACAGATTTTTAAGACATACGATTTAAGGTTTAACGCGTAGTCGTAAAGTTGGATCATAGGATAGGAAACACGTACTGGCGTTCATACAAAGTTTTAGTTTTAAGATGTTGTTTTCATTGTTGTTTTTAAAAGAACGTCTTACAACCTTACGCATTATGTCTTAAAAATCTGTGTGGACCAGCCTTAAGACGCAATTGTCTCTTACCTTGGCGTGGTCCACTACTTCCACACAGTGAATGTTCCTGATTGGTCGGGTCGCCGGCGAGACTCTAATGAGCTTCAACAGTTGTCCCGACAGAGCGCACCACTCTTACCTTGGCGTGATCCACTTCTTCCACGCAGTGAATGTTCCTGATTGGTCGGGTCGCCGGCGAGACTCTAATGAGCTTCAACAGTTGTCCCGACAGAGCGCACCACTCTTACCTTGGCGTGATCCACTTCTTCCACGCAGTGAATGTTCCTGATTGGTCGGGTCGCCGGCGAGACTCTAATGAGCTTCAACAGTTGTCCCGACAGAGCGCACCACTCTTACCTTGGCGTGGTCCACTTCTTCCACGCAGTGAATGTTCCTGATTGGTCTGGTCGCCGGCGAGACTCTAATGAGCTTCAACAGTTGTCCCGACAGAGCGCACCACTCTTACCTTGGCGTGGTCCACTTCTTCCACGCAGTGAATGTTCCTGATTGGTCGGGTCGCCGGCGAGACTCTAATGAGCTTCAACAGTTGTCCCGACAGAGCGCACCACACGCGGATGCGGCCCGTCTCGCAGCCCGTTATCACTCGTAGGTGGGACATTGTCACGGCGGTCACGGCCCTGCGGTCACAAACACACTCAAGTCAAGTTCCAAACTCTATTTACCCAATCTGTATACTAGCTTAATCGAACCATGGATCTTCTGGTTGGAAGCTCTACTAGCCTATAAACAACAGAAACAACATGCAATGAAATAAAAGTTAAAAACATTTCTCCTACACAACTGGGGTGTTTTTATTTTTTATTATTCATCATCATCATCTGTTGCCACGTCCAACTCTACGTTGGGTCGGTCTTGAAGATAAGCCTCTCCATCTTCTTCTATCGTGCCACCACTCTTCCCCCTCAACTACATTTCAGTCCCCTCCTCGCATTTCCACATCCTTTCTCACTTTGTTTGTCGTGCCATCTTTGTCGTGGTCTTCCTCTCGTTCTTCTACCTGGAATCTCCAGCTCTAGCATTCTCCTCGGCAATTTTTCTCTTTCCATCCTCTTGACATGTCCGAACAATTTCAGTCTTCTCTCTCCAATACGCTCCAATAAATTCCTAATTATTATTGTTAGATTTTTTTTTTAAAATTTATATTTTTAGTGTGTGTGTCTAGGTTGGCTCACCTGCCGTGGTCCATGGCGATGAGACAGCTCGGTCCCAGGGGGTTGGCATACCAGACCCGAGCGAACCCATCCTTGCCGGCGCTCGCCAGCAGCGGGGGCGATATGAACAGTGAGGTCACACCCTTCTCATGGGCGGCCACCTTCTGCAAGTCAAACTGTAAGTCAGGTGGAGAGACAGGACGACAGGGGTGAGACAAGGCAGGGGGGGGGCGATATGAACAGTGAGGTCACCCCCTTCTCATGGCCGGCCACCTTCTGCAAGTCAGACACGCTAGGGTGGAGAGACAGGACGGGAGGGATGAGACAAGACAGAGGGGGGGGGGGGATATGAACAGTGAGGTCACCCCCTTCTCATGGCCGGCAACCTTCTGCAAGGCAGACTGTAAGTCAGGTGGGGGGGGAGGGGGGAAGGTGGGCCAAGACAGAGGGGGGGCGATATGAACAGTGAGGTCACCCCCTTCTCATGGGCGGCCACCTTCTGCAAGTCAGACACGCTGGGGTGGAGAAACAGGACAGGAGGGATGGGACAAGACAGAGGGGGGGGGGGGGGGCGATATGAACAGTGAGGTCACCCCCTTCTCATGGGCGGCCACCTTCTGCAAGTTATACACGCTGGGGTGGAGAGACAGGACGGGAGGGATGGGACAAGACAGAGGGGGGGCGATATGAACAGTGAGGTCACCCCCTTCTCATGGGCGGCCACCTTCTGCAAGTCAGACACGCTGGGGTGGAGAAACAGGACGGCAGGGATGGGACAAGACAGAGGGAGAGGGTTAAAAATTTACTCATTATTTAGTATTTTCCCCAATAGTGTTATATATGGATTTGTAGGGAGGGTCCCTAGGTGAGCACAGATTTCTGTAACTCTTTTAGTTTAGGAGAAATATGCAAAAGAAAGAAACTAGCCAAGCAATGGTATCACATGGTTTGCTAGGGAAGGTCAGCAGGTGCATACGTCAGCAGAGATAATGACCCGTTTCACTCTTAACTCTGTTTGTTTATGAGAAAAATGCAAACAGAGAAACATCATTCGATTTACGTTGTAGCAGTCAATTCATGTTGCTAAAATCCTAAATAGCGAATCGTATCGTGAATACTTTAGAGATTAAAACTAAATAAAACCTGTACCGCTACCTACCGAATGAGTTTTGTATTTGTTTTTTAACTTTAAAAAATGTAAAAAAGTTTTTTTTTTTTATCAATGTCATCCCTAGTACTGTACACATGCACGTACGTACGTGTACCAGCTCCCCCGTGGCAGGATGGAACGCGCACAGCTGTCCCGACCGACACCCGGTGTACACCAGACTGTCGTCCGGCGCCAGAGCCACAGTCGTGACCGTGTGATCGTCTTGAACCGTTATCAGACACTGGCCGGACCACACGTGAAACACTGCAACCAACAACCAAACACTAAACTAGAGATTAGAGCTAGCACTACAGAAAATACTTTTTTTTCAATTAAATAATCGATAGAGTTTAATTTTTTTCTTTTCGATATTTTTGAAACTTTTCACACAGGGATCATTTTTGTGTGTGAAGTCCTAATTGTAATTGTAATTGCAGAATAAATGTACCTTGACCACTCAGAGGAATAACTGAACACAGAATTTGTTGTAAAAGAGGGAATTTTTTTCGTTTTTTATTGCCCCAAATCGGTGATTTCGATGTCGGTAAGAATTAATCAAAATTTTGCATTATTAAGCGTTGAATTGTCATTTTTACGACAAAACAAATACCAGCTGTCTCTGGACATAGACATGGTGTATATCACTAAGATTTACTTAACTTATGGCGGGTTCCTATGCTCTTACGTCGGACGCCGACATGGGACGTTGGCCAATCGTAGCCATTCATGCCAATGCTTGCTCTGACGTGAGTGGCTACGATTGGCCATGTCTGTGACGCACCTTTGACAGTCTTGTCTAGTCCGCCGGTTGTCAACAGGTCCTGGCCTAGGCCGAGACACGTGACCGCCAACAAGTGACCCAGGTAGATCTTGACCGTGCGCTGCGCCCAGATGTTCCACAGTCGGACGGTCGTGTCCAGACTGCCCGTCACCAGATGATCGCCGTCCTAGACAAGCACGTGTGCATGTACGTCACAAGTGTGGGTCCATTCCTACATCCTCTCATCTTCCTTATTCCTCCCCACCCTCCTAGACAAGCACGTGTGCATGTACGTCACACGTGTGGGTTCATTCCTACATCCTCTCATCTTCCTTATTCCTCCCCCCCTACATGTCCCTTCCTCGAAACACCACTTGTCTTAATATTCCACCCACTCATCCACCCCAGTTGCAAAAATATGGGACGTAGAACCCAAATAACATCCCAGTTCCAATGCAGGGTTCGGGCTGGTCTAACTTTAGTATATTATGATACTGTGGTGTAGTATGTAAACAATGACTCTGAATCCGTCATTGGAACGAAGTAGATAATAAATCGTAAGAATGTCCTCACACTGAAATGTTCTTCAACTGACTGGGTCAACTATGAATACAGATTTTTAACACAGATAATAATAATTGATGAAACTAAACATATCATTTTGTTTTCTGCATTTCAAAACGTTAACCAAAAACTTGTGTGCCCTTAAACACGAACTTACAATCTCCTAACAAGAAAGTTATTTGTAGCAATTAACCTATTAGGAGGATTTCAAGAGATTTTGATTGGTGGTTGCCATGTAGAAAACAAGCTATTCAACGAATAAGTAGCTGTTATAAGGACATTGTAAGACTGGACCTAAGTTAACCAAAAACCTTGTCCTCCTCTGAATAAATGAATGTAACACAGTAGTAGAGGGTAACTCACCTCGAGGAAGGCAATGCACGTGATGACGCCTCCGTGTCCAACGAGCCGCGGGGCGAGACGACATCCCGAGAGCAGCGAGTACAACTCGACGACTCGGTTGCGCGACGATGTCGCCATGAGGCGACCGCGTGGGCAGCAGGCCATCACACGCGAGTGCAGGTAACTGTGCGCACAGACAGACAGACAAACAAACAAACACCATCAGGGGGCAGCAGGCCATCACACGGGAGTGCAGGTAACTGTGCGCACAGACAGACAGACAGACAGACAAACACCATGAGGGGGCAGCAGGCCATCACACGGGAGTGCAGGTAACTGTGCGCACAGACAGACAGACAGACACCATGAGGGGGCAGCAGGCCATCACACGGGAGTGCAGGTAACTGTGGTGCGTACAGACAGACAGACAGACACCATGAGGGGGCAGCAGGCCATCACACGGGAGTGCAGGTAACTGTGCGCACAGACATACAGACAGACACCATCAGGGGGCAGCAGGCCATCACACGGGAGTGCAGGTAACTGTGCGCACAGACAGACAGACAGACACCATCAGGGGGCAGCAGGCCATCACACGGGAGTGCAGGAAACTGTTGTGCGTACAGACAGACAGACAGACACCATGAGGGGGCAGCAGGCCATCACACGGGAGTGCAGGTAACTGTGCGCACAGACAGACAGACAAACACCATCAGGGGGCAGCAGGCCATCACACGGGAGTGCAGGTAACTGTGGTGCGTACAGACAGACAGACAGACACCATGAGGGGGCAGCAGGCCATCACACGGGAGTGCAGGTAACTGTGCGCACAGACAGACAGACAAACACCATCAGGGGGCAGCAGGCCATCACACGGGAGTGCAGGTAACTGTGGTGCGCAAGACAGACAAACAAACACCATGAGGGGGCAGCAGGCCATCACACGGGAGTGCAGGTAACTGTGCGCACAGACAGACAGACACCATGAGGGGGCAGCAGGCCATCACACGGGAGTGCAGGTAACTGTGCGCACAGACAGACAGACAGACACCATGAGGGGGCAGCAGGCCATCACACGGGAGTGCAGGTAACTGTGCGCACAGACAGACAGACAGACAGACAAACACCATGAGGGGGCAGCAGGCCATCACACGGGAGTGCAGGAAACTGTGCGCCAGACAGACAGACAGACAGACAAACACCATGAGGGGGCAGCAGGCCATCACACGGGAGTGCAGGAAACTGTGCGCCAGACAGACAGACAGACAGACAAACACCATGAGGGGGCAGCAGGCCATCACACGGGAGTGCAGGAAACTGTGCGCCAGACAGACAGACAGACAGACAAACACCATGAGGGGGCAGCAGGCCATCACACGGGAGTGCAGGAAACTGTGCGCCAGACAGACAGACAGACAGACAAACACCATGAGGGGGCAGCAGGCCATCACACGGGAGTGCAGGAAACTGTGCGCCAGACAGACAGACAGACAGACAAACACCATGAGGGGGCAGCAGGCCATCACACGGGAGTGCAGGTAACTGTGCGCACAGACAGACAGACAAACACCATGAGGGGGCAGCAGGCCATCACACGGGAGTGCAGGTAACTGTGCGCACAGACAGACAGACACCATGAGGGGGCAGCAGGCCATCACACGGGAGTGCAGGTAACTGTGCGCACAGACAGACAGACAGACACCATGAGGGGGCAGCAGGCCATCACACGGGAGTGCAGGTAACTGTGCGCACAGACAGACAGACAGACAGACAAACACCATGAGGGGGCAGCAGGCCATCACACGGGAGTGCAGGAAACTGTGCGCCAGACAGACAGACAGACAGACAAACACCATGAGGGGGCAGCAGGCCATCACACGGGAGTGCAGGAAACTGTGCGCCAGACAGACAGACAGACAGACAAACACCATGAGGGGGCAGCAGGCCATCACACGGGAGTGCAGGAAACTGTGCGCCAGACAGACAGACAGACAGACAAACACCATGAGGGGGCAGCAGGCCATCACACGGGAGTGCAGGAAACTGTGCGCCAGACAGACAGACAGACAGACAAACACCATGAGGGGGCAGCAGGCCATCACACGGGAGTGCAGGAAACTGTGCGCCAGACAGACAGACAGACAGACAAACACCATGAGGGGGCAGCAGGCCATCACACGGGAGTGCAGGTAACTGTGCGCACAGACAGACAGACAAACACCATGAGGGGGCAGCAGGCCATCACACGGGAGTGCAGGTAACTGTGCGCACAGACAGACAAACAAACACCATGAGGGGGCAGCAGGCCATCACACGGGAGTGCAGGTAACTGTGCGCACAGACAGACAGACAAACACCATGAGGGGGCAGCAGGCCATCACACGGGAGTGCAGGTAACTGTGCGCAAGACAGACAAACAAACATCATCAGGGGGCAGCAGGCCATCACACGGGAGTGCAGGTAACTGTGCGCACAGACAGACAGACACCATGAGGGGGCAGCAGGCCATCACACGGGAGTGCAGGTAACTGTTATGCGTACAGACAGACAGACAGACAAACACCATGAGGGGGCAGCAGGCCATCACACGGGAGTGCAGGTAACTGTGCGCACAGACAGACAGACAGACAGACAGACACCATGAGGGGGCAGCAGGCCATCACACGGGAGTGCAGGTAACTGCGTGCAAGACAGACAAACAAACACCATGAGGGGGCAGCAGGCCATCACACGGGAGTGCAGGTAACTGTGCGCACAGACAGACAAACAAACAAACAAACACCATGAGGGGGCAGCAGGCCATCACACGGGAGTGCAGGAAACTGTGCGCCAGACAGACAGACAGACAGACAAACACCATGAGGGGGCAGCAGGCCATCACACGGGAGTGCAGGAAACTGTGCGCCAGACAGACAGACAGACAGACAAACACCATGAGGGGGCAGCAGGCCATCACACGGGAGTGCAGGAAACTGTGCGCCAGACAGACAGACAGACAGACAAACACCATGAGGGGGCAGCAGGCCATCACACGGGAGTGCAGGAAACTGTGCGCCAGACAGACAGACAGACAGACAAACACCATGAGGGGGCAGCAGGCCATCACACGGGAGTGCAGGAAACTGTGCGCCAGACAGACAGACAGACAGACAAACACCATGAGGGGGCAGCAGGCCATCACACGGGAGTGCAGGTAACTGTGCGCCACACAGACAGACAGACACCATGAGGGGGCAGCAGGCCATCACACGGGAGTGCAGGTAACTGTGTGCGCCACACAGACAGACAGACAGACACCATGAGGGGGCAGCAGGCCATCACACGGGAGTGCAGGTAACTGTGCGCACAGACAGACAGACAGACACCATGAGGGGGCAGCAGGCCATCACACGGGAGTGCAGGTAACTGTGCGCACAGACAGACAGACAGACACCATGAGGGGGCAGCAGGCCATCACACGGGAGTGCAGGTAACTGTGTGCGCCACACAGACAGACAGACAAACACCATGAGGGGGCAGCAGGCCATCACACGGGAGTGCAGGTAACTGTGTGCGCCACACAGACAGACAGACAGACTAACACCATGAGGGGGCAGCAGGCCATCACACGGGAGTGCAGGTAACTGTGTGCGCCACACAGACAGACAGACAGACTAACACCATGAGGGGGCAGCAGGCCACCACACGGGAGTGCAGGTAACTGTGTGCGCCACACAGACAGACAGACAGACTAACACCATGAGGGGGCAGCAGGCCATCACACGGGAGTGCAGGAAACTGTGTGCGCCACACAGACAGACAGACAGACTAACACCATGAGGGGGCAGCAGGCCATCACACGGGAGTGCAGGTAACTGTGTGCGCCACACAGACAGACAGACAGACAGACACCATGAGGGGGCAGCAGGCCATCACACGGGAGTGCAGGTAACTGTGTGCGCCACACAGACAGACAGACAGACAGACACCATGAGGGGGCAGCAGGCCACCACACGGGAGTGCAGGTAACTGTGTGCGCCACACAGACAGACAGACAGACAGACACCATGAGGGGGCAGCAGGCCATCACACGGGAGTGCAGGTAACTGTGTGCGCCACACAGACAGACAGACAGACTAACACCATGAGGGGGCAGCAGGCCATCACACGGGAGTGCAGGTAACTGTGTGCGCCACACAGACAGACAGACAGACAGACACCATGAGGGGGCAGCAGGCCACCACACGGGAGTGCAGGTAACTGTGTGCGCCACACAGACAGACAGACTAACACCATGAGGGGGCAGCAGGCCATCACACGGGAGTGCAGGTAACTGTGTGCGCCACACAGACAGACAGACAGACAGACACCATGAGGGGGCAGCAGGCCATCACACGGGAGTGCAGGTAACTGTGTGCGCCACACAGACAGACAGACAGACACCATGAGGGGGCAGCAGGCCATCACACGGGAGTGCAGGTAACTGTGTGCGCCACACAGACAGACAGACTAACACCATGAGGGGGCAGCAGGCCACCACACGGGAGTGCAGGTAACTGTGTGCGCCACACAGACAGACAGACAGACTAACACCATGAGGGGGCAGCAGGCCATCACACGGGAGTGCAGGTAACTGTGTGCGCCACACAGACAGACAGACTAACACCATGAGGGGGCAGCAGGCCATCACACGGGAGTGCAGGTAACTGTGTGCGCCACACAGACAGACAGACTAACACCATGAGGGGGCAGCAGGCCACCACACGGGAGTGCAGGTAACTGTGTGCGCCACACAGACAGACAGACTAACACCATGAGGGGGCAGCAGGCCACCACACGGGAGTGCAGGTAACTGTGTGCGCCACACAGACAGACAGACAGACTAACACCATGAGGGGGCAGCAGGCCATCACACGGGAGTGCAGGTAACTGTGTGCGCCACACAGACAGACAGACAGACTAACACCATGAGGGGGCAGCAGGCCATCACACGGGAGTGCAGGTAACTGTGTGCGCCACACAGACAGACAGACAGACAAACACCATCAGGGGGCAGCAGGCCATCACACGGGAGTGCAGGTAACTGTGTGCGCCACACAGACAGACAGACTAACACCATGAGGGGGCAGCAGGCCATCACACGGGAGTGCAGGTAACTGTGTGCGCCACACAGACAGACAGACAGACTAACACCATGAGGGGGCAGCAGGCCACCACACGGGAGTGCAGGTAACTGTGTGCGCCACACAGACAGACAGACAGACAAACACCATGAGGGGGCAGCAGGCCATCACACGGGAGTGCAGGTAACTGTGTGCGCCACACAGACAGACAGACAGACTAACACCATGAGGGGGCAGCAGGCCACCACACGGGAGTGCAGGTAACTGTGTGCGCCACACAGACAGACAGACAGACTAACACCATGAGGGGGCAGCAGGCCATCACACGGGAGTGCAGGTAACTGTGTGCGCCACACAGACAGACAGACTAACACCATGAGGGGGCAGCAGGCCACCACACGGGAGTGCAGGTAACTGTGTGCGCCACACAGACAGACAGACAGACAAACACCATGAGGGGGCAGCAGGCCATCACACGGGAGTGCAGGTAACTGTGTGCGCCACACAGACAGACAGACAGACTAACACCATGAGGGGGCAGCAGGCCATCACACGGGAGTGCAGGTAACTGTGTGCGCCACACAGACAGACAGACAGACTAACACCATGAGGGGGCAGCAGGCCATCACACGGGAGTGCAGGTAACTGTGTGCGCCACACAGACAGACAGACAGACTAACACCATGAGGGGGCAGCAGGCCACCACACGGGAGTGCAGGTAACTGTGTGCGCCACACAGACAGACAGACAGACAAACACCATGAGGGGGCAGCAGGCCATCACACGGGAGTGCAGGTAACTGTGTGCGCCACACAGACAGACAGACAGACTAACACCATGAGGGGGCAGCAGGCCACCACACGGGAGTGCAGGTAACTGTGTGCGCCACACAGACAGACAGACAGACTAACACCATGAGGGGGCAGCAGGCCATCACACGGGAGTGCAGGTAACTGTGTGCGCCACACAGACAGACAGACTAACACCATGAGGGGGCAGCAGGCCACCACACGGGAGTGCAGGTAACTGTGTGCGCCACACAGACAGACAGACAGACAAACACCATGAGGGGGCAGCAGGCCATCACACGGGAGTGCAGGTAACTGTGTGCGCCACACAGACAGACAGACAGACTAACACCATGAGGGGGCAGCAGGCCATCACACGGGAGTGCAGGTAACTGTGTGCGCCACACAGACAGACAGACAGACTAACACCATGAGGGGGCAGCAGGCCATCACACGGGAGTGCAGGTAACTGTGTGCGCCACACAGACAGACAGACAGACTAACACCATGAGGGGGCAGCAGGCCACCACACGGGAGTGCAGGTAACTGTGTGCGCCACACAGACAGACAGACAGACAAACACCATGAGGGGGCAGCAGGCCATCACACGGGAGTGCAGGTAACTGTGTGCGCCACACAGACAGACAGACAGACTAACACCATGAGGGGGCAGCAGGCCACCACACGGGAGTGCAGGTAACTGTGTGCGCCACACAGACAGACAGACAGACAAACACCATGAGGGGGCAGCAGGCCATCACACGGGAGTGCAGGTAACTGTGTGCGCCACACAGACAGACAGACAAACACCATGAGGGGGCAGCAGGCCATCACACGGGAGTGCAGGTAACTGTGTGCGCCACACAGACAGACAGACAAACACCATGAGGGGGCAGCAGGCCATCACACGGGAGTGCAGGTAACTGTGTGCGCCACACAGACAGACAGACACCATCAGGGGGCAGCAGGCCATCACACGGGAGTGCAGGTAACTGTGTGCGCCACACAGACAGACAGACACCATCAGGGGGCAGCAGGCCATCACACGGGAGTGCAGGTAACTGTGTGCGCCACACAGACAGACAGACAGACTAACACCATGAGGGGGCAGCAGGCCATCACACGGGAGTGCAGGTAACTGTGTGCGCCACACAGACAGACAGACAGACTAACACCATGAGGGGGCAGCAGGCCATCACACGGGAGTGCAGGTAACTGTGTGCGCCACACAGACAGACAGACAGACTAACACCATGAGGGGGCAGCAGGCCACCACACGGGAGTGCAGGTAACTGTGCGCGCCACACAGACAGACAGACAGACAAACACCATGAGGGGGCAGCAGGCCATCACACGGGAGTGCAGGTAACTGTGTGCGCCACACAGACAGACAGACAGACAAACACCATGAGGGGGCAGCAGGCCATCACACGGGAGTGCAGGTAACTGTGTGCGCCACACAGACAGACAGACAGACAAACACCATGAGGGGGCAGCAGGCCATCACACGGGAGTGCAGGTAACTGTGCGCGCCACACAGACAGACAGACAGACAAACACCATGAGGGGGCAGCAGGCCATCACACGGGAGTGCAGGTAACTGTGTGCGCCACACAGACAGACAGACAGACAAACACCATGAGGGGGCAGCAGGCCACCACACGGGAGTGCAGGTAACTGTGTGCGCCACACAGACAGACAGACAGACAAACACCATGAGGGGGCAGCAGGCCATCACACGGGAGTGCAGGTAACTGTGTGCGCCACACAGACAGACAGACAGACAAACACCATGAGGGGGCAGCAGGCCATCACACGGGAGTGCAGGTAACTGTGTGCGCCACACAGACAGACAGACAGACAAACACCATGAGGGGGCAGCAGGCCATCACACGGGAGTGCAGGTAACTGTGTGCGCCACACAGACAGACAGACAGACAAACACCATGAGGGGGCAGCAGGCCATCACACGGGAGTGCAGGTAACTGTGTGCGCCACACAGACAGACAGACAGACAAACACCATGAGGGGGCAGCAGGCCATCACACGGGAGTGCAGGTAACTGTGTGCGCCACACAGACAGACAGACAGACAAACACCATGAGGGGGCAGCAGGCCATCACACGGGAGTGCAGGTAACTGTGTGCGCCACACAGACAGACAGACAGACTAACACCATGAGGGGGCAGCAGGCCATCACACGGGAGTGCAGGTAACTGTGTGCGCCACACAGACAGACAGACAGACTAACACCATGAGGGGGCAGCAGGCCATCACACGGGAGTGCAGGTAACTGTGTGCGCCACACAGACAGACAGACAGACACCATGAGGGGGCAGCAGGCCATCACACGGGAGTGCAGGTAACTGTGTGCGCCACACAGACAGACAGACAGACACCATGAGGGGGCAGCACGCCATCACACGGGAGTGCAGGTAACTGTGTGCGCCACACAGACAGACAGACAGACACCATGAGGGGGCAGCAGGCCATCACACGGGAGTGCAGGTAACTGTGTGCGCCACACAGACAGACAGACAGACAGACACCATGAGGGGGCAGCAGGCCATCACACGGGAGTGCAGGTAACTGTGTGCGCCACACAGACAGACAGACACCATGAGGGGGCAGCACGCCATCACACGGGAGTGCAGGTAACTGTGTGCGCCACACAGACAGACAGACAGACACCATGAGGGGGCAGCAGGCCATCACACGGGAGTGCAGGTAACTGTGTGCGCCACACAGACAGACAGACAGACACCATGAGGGGGCAGCAGGCCATCACACGGGAGTGCAGGTAACTGTGTGCGCCACACAGACAGACAGACACCATGAGGGGGCAGCAGGCCATCACACGGGAGTGCAGGTAACTGTGTGCGCCACACAGACAGACAAACACCATGAGGGGGCAGCAGGCCATCACACGGGAGTGCAGGTAACTGTGTGCGCCACACAGACAGACAGACAAACACCATGAGGGGGCAGCAGGCCATCACACGGGAGTGCAGGTAACTGTGTGCGCCACACAGACAGACAGACAAACACCATGAGGGGGCAGCAGGCCATCACACGGGAGTGCAGGTAACTGTGCGCCACACAGACAGACAGACAGACTAACACCATGAGGGGGCAGCAGGCCATCACACGGGAGTGCAGGTAACTGTGTGCGCCACACAGACAGACAGACAGACACCATGAGGGGGCAGCAGGCCATCACACGGGAGTGCAGGTAACTGTGTGCGCCACACAGACAGACAGACAAACACCATGAGGGGGCAGCAGGCCATCACACGGGAGTGCAGGTAACTGTGCGCCACACAGACAGACAGACAGACAAACACCATGAGGGGGCAGCAGGCCATCACACGGGAGTGCAGGTAACTGTGTGCGCCACACAGACAGACAGACACCATGAGGGGGCAGCACGCCATCACACGGGAGTGCAGGTAACTGTGTGCGCCACACAGACAGACAGACACCATGAGGGGGCAGCACGCCATCACACGGGAGTGCAGGTAACTGTGTGCGCCACACAGACAGACAGACAGACACCATGAGGGGGCAGCAGGCCATCACACGGGAGTGCAGGTAACTGTGCGCCACACACACAGACAGACACCATGAGGGGGCAGCAGGCCATCACACGGGAGTGCAGGTAACTGTGTGCGCCACACAGACAGACAGACACCATGAGGGGGCAGCAGGCCATCACACGGGAGTGCAGGTAACTGTGTGCGCCACACAGACAGACAGACACCATGAGGGGGCAGCAGGCCATCACACGGGAGTGCAGGTAACTGTGCGCACAGACAGACAGACAGACACCATGAGGGGGCAGCAGGCCATCACACGGGAGTGCAGGTAACTGTGTGCGCCACACAGACAGACAGACAGACACCATGAGGGGGCAGCAGGCCATCACACGGGAGTGCAGGTAACTGTGTGCCACACAGACAGACAAACACCATGAGGGGGCAGCAGGCCATCACACGGGAGTGCAGGTAACTGTGTGCGCCACACAGACAGACAGACACCATGAGGGGGCAGCAGGCCATCACACGGGAGTGCAGGTAACTGTGTGCGCCACACAGACAGACAGACAGACACCATGAGGGGGCAGCAGGCCATCACACGGGAGTGCAGGTAACTGTGCGCACAGACAGACAGACTAACACCATGAGGGGGCAGCAGGCCATCACACGGGAGTGCAGGTAACTGTGTGCGCCACACAGACAGACAGACACCATGAGGGGGCAGCAGGCCATCACACGGGAGTGCAGGTAACTGTGCGCACAGACAGACAGACAGACACCATGAGGGGGCAGCAGGCCATCACACGGGAGTGCAGGTAACTGTGCGCACAGACAGACAGACAGACACCATGAGGGGGCAGCAGGCCATCACACGGGAGTGCAGGTAACTGTGTGCGCCACACAGACAGACAGACACCATGAGGGGGCAGCAGGCCATCACACGGGAGTGCAGGTAACTGTGTGCACACACAGACAGACAGACACCATGAGGGGGCAGCAGGCCATCACACGGGAGTGCAGGTAACTGTGTGCCACACAGACAGACAGACAGACAGACAGACACCATGAGGGGCAGCAGGCCATCACACGGGAGTGCAGGTAACTGTGTGCGCCACACAGACAGACAGACACCATGAGGGGGCAGCAGGCCATCACACGGGAGTGCAGGTAACTGTGTGCCACACAGACAGACAGACAGACAGACAGACACCATGAGGGGGCAGCAGGCCATCACACGGGAGTGCAGGTAACTGTGCGCACAGACAGACAGACAGACACCATGAGGGGGCAGCAGGCCATCACACGGGAGTGCAGGTAACTGTGTGCCACACAGACAGACAGACAGACAGACAGACACCATGAGGGGGCAGCAGGCCATCACACGGGAGTGCAGGTAACTGTGTGCGCCACACAGACAGACAAACACCATGAGGGGGCAGCAGGCCATCACACGGGAGTGCAGGTAACTGTGTGCGCCACACAGACAGACAGACAGACACCATGAGGGGGCAGCAGGCCATCACACGGGAGTGCAGGTAACTGTGTGCGCCACACAGACAGACAAACACCATGAGGGGGCAGCAGGCCATCACACGGGAGTGCAGGTAACTGTGTGCGCCACACAGACAGACAAACACCATGAGGGGACAGCAGGCCATCACACGGGAGTGCAGGTAACTGTGTGCGCCACACAGACAGACAGACAAACACCATGAGGGGGCAGCAGGCCATCACACGGGAGTGCAGGTAACTGTGTGCGCCACACAGACAGACAAACACCATGAGGGGGCAGCAGGCCATCACACGGGAGTGCAGGTAACTGTGTGCGCCACACAGACAGACAGACACCATGAGGGGGCAGCAGGCCATCACACGGGAGTGCAGGTAACTGTGTGCGCCACACAGACAGACAGACACCATCAGGGGGCAGCAGGCCATCACACGGGAGTGCAGGTAACTGCGTGCAAGACAGACAGACAAACACCATGAGGGGGCAGCAGGCCATCACACGGGAGTGCAGGTAACTGTGTGCGCCACACAGACAGACAGACACCATGAGGGGGCAGCAGGCCATCACACGGGAGTGCAGGTAACTGTGTGCCACACAGACAGACAGACAGACACCATGAGGGGGCAGCAGGCCATCACACGGGAGTGCAGGTAACTGTGTGCGCCACACAGACAGACAGACAGACACCATGAGGGGGCAGCAGGCCATCACACGGGAGTGCAGGTAACTGTGTGCGCCACACAGACAGACAGACACCATGAGGGGGCAGCAGGCCATCACACGGGAGTGCAGGTAACTGTGTGCGCCACACAGACAGACAGACACCATGAGGGGGCAGCAGGCCATCACACGGGAGTGCAGGTAACTGTGTGCGCCACACAGACAGACAGACAGACACCATGAGGGGGCAGCAGGCCATCACACGGGAGTGCAGGTAACTGTGTGCGCCACACAGACAGACAGACAGACACCATGAGGGGGCAGCAGGCCATCACACGGGAGTGCAGGTAACTGTGTGCAAGACAGACAGACAGACACCATGAGGGGGCAGCAGGCCATCACACGGGAGTGCAGGTAACTGTGTGCGCCACACAGACAGACAGACACCATGAGGGGGCAGCAGGCCATCACACGGGAGTGCAGGTAACTGTGTGCGCCACACAGACAGACAGACACCATGAGGGGGCAGCAGGCCATCACACGGGAGTGCAGGTAACTGTGCGCACAGACAGACAGACAGACACCATGAGGGGGCAGCAGGCCATCACACGGGAGTGCAGGTAACTGTGTGCGCCACACAGACAGACAGACAAACACCATGAGGGGGCAGCAGGCCATCACACGGGAGTGCAGGTAACTGTGTGCGCCACACAGACAGACAGACAAACACCATGAGGGGGCAGCAGGCCATCACACGGGAGTGCAGGTAACTGTGCGCGCCACACAGACAGACAAACACCATGAGGGGGCAGCAGGCCATCACACGGGAGTGCAGGTAACTGTGCGCGCCACACAGACAGACAGACAGACACCATGAGGGGGCAGCAGGCCATCACACGGGAGTGCAGGTAACTGTGTGCGCCACACAGACAGACAGACACCATGAGGGGGCAGCAGGCCATCACACGGGAGTGCAGGTAACTGTGTGCGCCACACAGACAGACAGACACCATGAGGGGGCAGCAGGCCATCACACGGGAGTGCAGGTAACTGTGCGCACAGACAGACAGACAGACACCATGAGGGGGCAGCAGGCCATCACACGGGAGTGCAGGTAACTGTGTGCGCCACACAGACAAACAGACACCATGAGGGGGCAGCAGGCCATCACACGCGAGTGCAGGTAACTGTGTGCGCCACACAGACAGACAGACACCATGAGGGGGCAGCAGGCCATCACACGGGAGTGCAGGTAACTGTGTGCGCCACACAGACAGACAGACACCATGAGGGGGCAGCAGGCCATCACACGGGAGTGCAGGTAACTGTGTGCGCCACACAGACAGACAGACAGACAGACAGACAGACAGACAGACAGACAGACAGACAGACAGACAGACAGACAGACAGACAGACAGACAGACACCATCAGGGGGCAGCAGGCCATCACACGGGAGTGCAGGTAACTGTGTGCGCCACACAGACAGACAGACACCATGAGGGGGCAGCAGGCCATCACACGGGAGTGCAGGTAACTGTGCGCCACACACACAGACAGACAGACACCATGAGGGGGCAGCAGGCCATCACACGGGAGTGCAGGTAACTGTGCGCCACACACACAGACAGACAGACACCATGAGGGGGCAGCAGGCCATCACACGGGAGTGCAGGTAACTGTGTGCGCCACACAGACAGACAGACAGACACCATGAGGGGGCAGCAGGCCATCACACGGGAGTGCAGGTAACTGTGCGCACAGACAGACAGACAGACACCATGAGGGGGCAGCAGGCCATCACACGGGAGTGCAGATAACTGTGTGCGCCACACAGACAGACAGACAGACACCATGAGGGGGCAGCAGGCCATCACACGGGAGTGCAGGTAACTGTGCGCCACACAGACAGACAGACACCATGAGGGGGCAGCAGGCCATCACACGGGAGTGCAGGTAACTGTGCGCCACACACACAGACAGACAGACACCATGAGGGGGCAGCAGGCCATCACACGGGAGTGCAGGTAACTGTGCGCCACACAGACAGACAGACACCATGAGGGGGCAGCAGGCCATCACACGGGAGTGCAGGTAACTGTGCGCACAGACAGACAGACAGACAGACACCATGAGGGGGCAGCAGGCCATCACACGGGAGTGCAGGTAACTGTGCGCCACACAGACAGACAGACACCATGAGGGGGCAGCAGGCCATCACACGCGAGTGCAGGTAACTGTGTGCGCCACACAGACAGACAGACAGACACCATGAGGGGGCAGCAGGCCATCACACGGGAGTGCAGGTAACTGTGCGCACAGACAGACAGACAGACACCATGAGGGGGCAGCAGGCCATCACACGGGAGTGCAGGTAACTGTGCGCACAGACAGACAGACAGACACCATGAGGGGGCAGCAGGCCATCACACGGGAGTGCAGATAACTGTGTGCGCCACACAGACAGACAGACAGACACCATGAGGGGGCAGCAGGCCATCACACGGGAGTGCAGGTAACTGTGCGCACAGACAGACAGACAAACACCATGAGGGGGCAGCAGGCCATCACACGCGAGTGCAGGTAACTGTGCGCACAGACAGACAGACAGACACCATGAGGGGGCAGCAGGCCATCACACGGGAGTGCAGGTAACTGTGCGCACAGACAGACAGACAGACAGACACCATGAGGGGGCAGCAGGCCATCACACGCGAGTGCAGGTAACTGTGCGCACAGACAGACAGACAGACACCATGAGGGGGCAGCAGGCCATCACACGGGAGTGCAGGTAACTGTGTGCGCCACACAGACAGACAGACAGACACCATGAGGGGGCAGCAGGCCATCACACGCGAGTGCAGGTAACTGTGTGCGCCACACAGACAGACAGACACCATGAGGGGGCAGCAGGCCATCACACGGGAGTGCAGGTAACTGTGCGCACAGACAGACAGACAGACACCATGAGGGGGCAGCAGGCCATCACACGGGAGTGCAGGTAACTGTGCGCACAGACAGACAGACAGACACCATGAGGGGGCAGCAGGCCATCACACGGGAGTGCAGGTAACTGTGCGCACAGACAGACAGACAGACACCATGAGGGGGCAGCAGGCCATCACACGCGAGTGCAGGTAACTGTGCGCACAGACAGACAGACAGACACCATGAGGGGGCAGCAGGCCATCACACGGGAGTGCAGGTAACTGTGTGCGCCACACAGACAGACAGACAGACACCATGAGGGGGCAGCAGGCCATCACACGGGAGTGCAGGTAACTGTGTGCCACACAGACAGACAGACAGACAGACACCATCAGGGGGCAGCAGGCCATCACACGGGAGTGCAGGTAACTGTGTGCGCCACACAGACAGACAGACACCATGAGGGGGCAGCAGGCCATCACACGGGAGTGCAGGTAACTGTGTGCGCCACACAGACAGACAGACAGACACCATGAGGGGGCAGCAGGCCATCACACGGGAGTGCAGGTAACTGTGTGCACCACACAGACAGACAGACACCATGAGGGGGCAGCAGGCCATCACACGGGAGTGCAGGTAACTGTGTGCGCCACACAGACAGACAGACACCATGAGGGGGCAGCAGGCCACCACACGGGAGTGCAGGTAACTGTGTGCGCCACACAGACAGACAGACACCATGAGGGGGCAGCAGGCCATCACACGGGAGTGCAGGTAACTGTGTGCGCCACACAGACAGACAGACACCATGAGGGGGCAGCAGGCCATCACACGGGAGTGCAGGTAACTGTGTGCGCCACACAGACAGACAGACACCATGAGGGGGCAGCAGGCCATCACACGGGAGTGCAGGTAACTGTGTGCGCCACACAGACAGACAGACAGACAGACAGACAGACAGACAGACAGACAGACAGACAGACAGACAGACAGACAGACAGACAGACAGACAGACACCATCAGGGGGCAGCAGGCCATCACACGGGAGTGCAGGTAACTGTGTGCGCCACACAGACAGACAGACACCATGAGGGGGCAGCAGGCCATCACACGGGAGTGCAGGTAACTGTGTGCGCCACACAGACAGACAGACAGACAGACACCATCAGGGGGCAGCAGGCCATCACACGGGAGTGCAGGTAACTGTGTGCGCCACACAGACAGACAGACAAACACCATGAGGGGGCAGCAGGCCATCACACGGGAGTGCAGGTAACTGTGTGCGCCACACAGACAGACAGACAGACACCATGAGGGGGCAGCAGGCCATCACACGGGAGTGCAGGTAACTGTGTGCGCCACACAGACAGACAGACAGACACCATGAGGGGGCAGCAGGCCATCACACGGGAGTGCAGGTAACTGTGTGCGCCACACAGACAGACAGACACCATGAGGGGGCAGCAGGCCATCACACGGGAGTGCAGGTAACTGTGTGCGCCACACAGACAGACAGACACCATGAGGGGGCAGCAGGCCATCACACGGGAGTGCAGGTAACTGTGTGCGCCACACAGACAGACAGACACCATGAGGGGGCAGCAGGCCATCACACGGGAGTGCAGGTAACTGTGTGCGCCACACAGACAGACAGACAGACAGACAGACAGACAGACAGACAGACAGACAGACAGACAGACAGACAGACAGACAGACAGACAGACACCATCAGGGGGCAGCAGGCCATCACACGGGAGTGCAGGTAACTGTGTGCGCCACACAGACAGACAGACACCATGAGGGGGCAGCAGGCCATCACACGGGAGTGCAGGTAACTGTGTGCGCCACACAGACAGACAGACAGACAGACACCATCAGGGGGCAGCAGGCCATCACACGGGAGTGCAGGTAACTGTGTGCGCCACACAGACAGACAGACACCATGAGGGGGCAGCAGGCCATCACACGGGAGTGCAGGTAACTGTGTGCGCCACACAGACAGACAGACACCATGAGGGGGCAGCAGGCCATCACACGGGAGTGCAGGTAACTGTGTGCGCCACACAGACAGACAGACAGACACCATGAGGGGGCAGCAGGCCATCACACGGGAGTGCAGGTAACTGTGTGCGCCACACAGACAGACAGACACCATGAGGGGGCAGCAGGCCATCACACGGGAGTGCAGGTAACTGTGTGCGCCACACAGACAGACAGACAAACACCATGAGGGGGCAGCAGGCCATCACACGGGAGTGCAGGTAACTGTGTGCACCACACATACAGACAGACAGACACCATGAGGGGGCAGCAGGCCATCACACGGGAGTGCAGGTAACTGTGTGCCACACAGACAGACAGACAAACACCATGAGGGGGCAGCAGGCCATCACACGGGAGTGCAGGTAACTGTGTGCCACACAGACAGACAGACACCATCAGGGGGCAGCAGGCCATCACACGGGAGTGCAGGTAACTGTGCGCACAGACAGACAGACAGACACCATGAGGGGGCAGCAGGCCATCACACGGGAGTGCAGGTAACTGTGTGCGCCACACAGACAGACAGACACCATGAGGGGGCAGCAGGCCATCACACGGGAGTGCAGGTAACTGTGTGCGCCACACAGACAGACAGACACCATGAGGGGGCAGCAGGCCATCACACGGGAGTGCAGGTAACTGTGTGCGCCACACAGACAGACAGACAGACACCATGAGGGGGCAGCAGGCCATCACACGGGAGTGCAGGTAACTGTGTGCGCCACACAGACAGACAGACACCATGAGGGGGCAGCAGGCCATCACACGGGAGTGCAGGTAACTGTGTGCGCCACACAGACAGACAGACAGACACCATGAGGGGGCAGCAGGCCATCACACGGGAGTGCAGGTAACTGTGTGCGCCACACAGACAGACAGACAGACACCATGAGGGGGCAGCAGGCCATCACACGGGAGTGCAGGTAACTGTGTGCACACACAGACAGACAGACACCATGAGGGGGCAGCAGGCCATCACACGGGAGTGCAGGTAACTGTGTGCGCCACACAGACAGACAGACAAACACCATGAGGGGGCAGCAGGCCATCACACGGGAGTGCAGGTAACTGTGTGCCACACAGACAGACAGACACCATCAGGGGGCAGCAGGCCATCACACGGGAGTGCAGGTAACTGTGCGCACAGACAGACAGACAGACACCATGAGGGGGCAGCAGGCCATCACACGGGAGTGCAGGTAACTGTGCGCACAGACAGACAGACAGACACCATGAGGGGGCAGCAGGCCATCACACGGGAGTGCAGGTAACTGTGTGCGCCACACGGACAGACAGACACCATCAGGGGGCAGCAGGCCATCACACGGGAGTGCAGGTAACTGTGTGCGCCACACAGACAGACAGACAAACACCATGAGGGGGCAGCAGGCCATCACACGGGAGTGCAGGTAACTGTGCGCACAGACAGACAGACAGACACCATGAGGGGGCAGCAGGCCATCACACGGGAGTGCAGGTAACTGTGTGCGCCACACGGACAGACAGACACCATCAGGGGGCAGCAGGCCATCACACGGGAGTGCAGGTAACTGTGTGCGCCACACAGACAGACAGACAGACACCATAAGGGGGCAGCAGGCCATCACACGGGAGTGCAGGTAACTGTGTGCACACACAGACAGACAGACAGACACCATAAGGGGGCAGCAGGCCATCACACGGGAGTGCAGGTAACTGTGTGCGCCACACAGACAGACAGACAGACACCATAAGGGGGCAGCAGGCCATCACACGGGAGTGCAGGTAACTGTGCGCACAGACAGACAGACAGACACCATGAGGGGGCAGCAGGCCATCACACGGGAGTGCAGGTAACTGTGTGCGCCACACGGACAGACAGACACCATCAGGGGGCAGCAGGCCATCACACGGGAGTGCAGGTAACTGTGTGCGCCACACAGACAGACAGACAGACACCATGAGGGGGCAGCAGGCCATCACACGGGAGTGCAGGTAACTGTGTGCGCCACACGGACAGACAGACACCATCAGGGGGCAGCAGGCCATCACACGGGAGTGCAGGTAACTGTGTGCGCCACACAGACAGACAGACAGACACCATAAGGGGGCAGCAGGCCATCACACGGGAGTGCAGGTAACTGTGCGCACAGACAGACAGACAGACAGACACCATGAGGGGGCAGCAGGCCATCACACGGGAGTGCAGGTAACTGTGTGCGCCACACAGACAGACAGACAAACACCATGAGGGGGCAGCAGGCCATCACACGGGAGTGCAGGTAACTGTGTGCCACACAGACAGACAGACACCATCAGGGGGCAGCAGGCCATCACACGGGAGTGCAGGTAACTGTGCGCACAGACAGACAGACAGACACCATGAGGGGGCAGCAGGCCATCACACGGGAGTGCAGGTAACTGTGCGCACAGACAGACAGACAGACACCATGAGGGGGCAGCAGGCCATCACACGGGAGTGCAGGTAACTGTGTGCGCCACACGGACAGACAGACACCATCAGGGGGCAGCAGGCCATCACACGGGAGTGCAGGTAACTGTGTGCGCCACACAGACAGACAGACAAACACCATGAGGGGGCAGCAGGCCATCACACGGGAGTGCAGGTAACTGTGCGCACAGACAGACAGACAGACACCATGAGGGGGCAGCAGGCCATCACACGGGAGTGCAGGTAACTGTGTGCGCCACACAGACAGACAGACACCATGAGGGGGCAGCAGGCCATCACACGGGAGTGCAGGTAACTGTGTGCGCCACACAGACAGACAGACAGACACCATGAGGGGGCAGCAGGCCATCACACGGGAGTGCAGGTAACTGTGCGCCACACAGACAGACAGACAGACACCATGAGGGGGCAGCAGGCCATCACACGGGAGTGCAGGTAACTGTGCGCACAGACAGACAGACAGACACCATGAGGGGGCAGCAGGCCATCACACGGGAGTGCAGGTAACTGTGTGCGCCACACAGACAGACAGACAGACACCATGAGGGGGCAGCAGGCCATCACACGGGAGTGCAGGTAACTGTGTGCGCCACACAGACAGACAGACACCATGAGGGGGCAGCAGGCCATCACACGGGAGTGCAGGTAACTGTGCGCGCCACACAGACAGACAGACAGACACCATGAGGGGGCAGCAGGCCATCACACGGGAGTGCAGGTAACTGTGTGCGCCACACAGACAGACAGACAGACACCATGAGGGGGCAGCAGGCCATCACACGGGAGTGCAGGTAACTGTGCGCACAGACAGACAAACACCATGAGGGGGCAGCAGGCCATCACACGGGAGTGCAGGTAACTGTGCGCACAGACAGACAAACACCATCAGGGGGCAGCAGGCCATCACACGGGAGTGCAGGTAACTGTGCGCACAGACAGACAAACACCATCAGGGGGCAGCAGGCCATCACACGGGAGTGCAGGTAACTGTGTGCGCCACACAGACAGACAGACTAACACCATGAGGGGGCAGCAGGCCATCACACGGGAGTGCAGGTAACTGTGTGCGCCACACAGACAGACAGACTAACACCATGAGGGGGCAGCAGGCCATCACACGGGAGTGCAGGTAACTGTGTGCACCACACAGACAGACAGACTAACACCATGAGGGGGCAGCAGGCCATCACACGGGAGTGCAGGTAACTGTGTGCGCCACACAGACAGACAGACTAACACCATGAGGGGGCAGCAGGCCATCACACGGGAGTGCAGGTAACTGTGTGCGCCACACAGACAGACAGACTAACACCATGAGGGGGCAGCAGGCCATCACACGGGAGTGCAGGTAACTGTGCGCACAGACAGACAGACAAACACCATGAGGGGGCAGCAGGCCATCACACGGGAGTGCAGGTAACTGTGCGTACAGACAGACAGACAGACAAACACCATGAGGGGGCAGCAGGCCATCACACGGGAGTGCAGGTAACTGTGCGTACAGACAGACAGACAGACAGACACCATGAGGGGGCAGCAGGCCATCACACGGGAGTGCAGGTAACTGTGTGCGCCACACAGACAGACAGACTAACACCATGAGGGGGCAGCAGGCCATCACACGGGAGTGCAGGTAACTGTGTGCACCACACAGACAGACAGACAAACACCATGAGGGGGCAGCAGGCCATCACACGGGAGTGCAGGTAACTGTGTGCGCCACACAGACAGACAGACTAACACCATGAGGGGGCAGCAGGCCATCACACGGGAGTGCAGGTAACTGTGCGTACAGACAGACAGACAGACAGACACCATGAGGGGGCAGCAGGCCATCACACGGGAGTGCAGGTAACTGTGCGCCACACAGACAGACAGACAGACACCATGAGGGGGCAGCAGGCCATCACACGGGAGTGCAGGTAACTGTGTGCGCCACACAGACAGACAGACAGACACCATGAGGGGGCAGCAGGCCATCACACGGGAGTGCAGGTAACTGTGTGCACCACACAGACAGACAGACAAACACCATGAGGGGGCAGCAGGCCATCACACGGGAGTGCAGGTAACTGTGCGCACCACACAGACAGACAGACAAACACCATGAGGGGGCAGCAGGCCATCACACGGGAGTGCAGGTAACTGTGCGCACAGACAGACAGACAGACAGACACCATGAGGGGGCAGCAGGCCATCACACGGGAGTGCAGGTAACTGTGCGCCACACAGACAGACAGACAGACACCATGAGGGGGCAGCAGGCCATCACACGGGAGTGCAGGTAACTGTGTGCGCCACACAGACAGACAGACACCATGAGGGGGCAGCAGGCCACCACACGGGAGTGCAGGTAACTGTGTGCGCCACACAGACAGACACCATCAGGGGGCAGCAGGCCATCACACGGGAGTGCAGGTAACTGTGTGCGCCACACACACAGACAGACACCATCAGGGGGCAGCAGGCCATCACACGGGAGTGCAGGTAACTGTGCGCACAGACAGACAGACAAACACCATGAGGGGGCAGCAGGCCATCACACGGGAGTGCAGGTAACTGTGCGTACAGACAGACAGACAGACAAACACCATGAGGGGGCAGCAGGCCATCACACGGGAGTGCAGGTAACTGTGTGCGCCACACAGACAGACAGACAGACTAACACCATGAGGGGGCAGCAGGCCATCACACGGGAGTGCAGGTAACTGTGTGCGCCACACAGACAGACAGACAGACAAACACCATGAGGGGGCAGCAGGCCATCACACGGGAGTGCAGGTAACTGTGCGCACAGACAGACAGACAGACACCATGAGGGGGCAGCAGGCCATCACACGGGAGTGCAGGTAACTGTGCGCACAGACAGACAGACAGACACCATCAGGGGGCAGCAGGCCATCACACGGGAGTGCAGGTAACTGTGCGCGCCACACAGACAGACAGACACCATGAGGGGGCAGCAGGCCATCACACGGGAGTGCAGGTAACTGTGTGCGCCACACAGACAGACAGACACCATGAGGGGGCAGCAGGCCATCACACGGGAGTGCAGGTAACTGTGTGCGCCACACAGACAGACAGACAGACACCATGAGGGGGCAGCAGGCCATCACACGGGAGTGCAGGTAACTGTGCGCGCCACACAGACAGACAGACACCATGAGGGGGCAGCAGGCCATCACACGGGAGTGCAGGTAACTGTGCGCGCCACACAGACAGACAGACACCATGAGGGGGCAGCAGGCCATCACACGGGAGTGCAGGTAACTGTGTGCCACACAGACAGACAGACAGACACCATGAGGGGGCAGCAGGCCATCACACGGGAGTGCAGGTAACTGTGTGCGCCACACAGACAGACAGACAGACACCATGAGGGGGCAGCAGGCCATCACACGGGAGTGCAGGTAACTGTGCGCGCCACACAGACAGACAGACACCATGAGGGGGCAGCAGGCCATCACACGGGAGTGCAGGTAACTGTGTGCGCCACACAGACAGACAGACACCATGAGGGGGCAGCAGGCCATCACACGGGAGTGCAGGTAACTGTGTGCCACACAGACAGACAGACAGACACCATCAGGGGGCAGCAGGCCATCACACGGGAGTGCAGGTAACTGTGGTGCGTACAGACAGACAGACAGACACCATGAGGGGGCAGCAGGCCATCACACGCGAGTGCAGGTAACTGTGTGCGCCGCACACACAGACAGACAGACAGACACCATCAGGGGGCAGCAGGCCATCACACGGGAGTGCAGGTAACTGTGTGCGCCACACAGACAGACAGACAGACAGACACCATCAGGGGGCAGCAGGCCATCACACGCGAGTGCAGGTAACTGTGTGCGCCGCACACACAGACAGACAGACAGACACCATCAGGGGGCAGCAGGCCATCACACGCGAGTGCAGGTAACTGTGTGCGCCGCACACACAGACAGACAGACAGACACCATGAGGGGGCAGCAGGCCATCACACGGGAGTGCAGGTAACTGTGTGCGCCACACAGACAGACAGACAGACACCATGAGGGGGCAGCAGGCCATCACACGGGAGTGCAGGTAACTGTGTGCGCCACACAGACAGACAGACAGACTAACACCATGAGGGGGCAGCAGGCCATCACACGGGAGTGCAGGTAACTGTGTGCGCCACACAGACAGACAGACAGACTAACACCATGAGGGGGCAGCAGGCCATCACACGGGAGTGCAGGTAACTGTGTGCGCCACACAGACAGACAGACACCATGAGGGGGCAGCAGGCCATCACACGGGAGTGCAGGTAACTGTGCGCGCCACACAGACAGACAGACACCATGAGGGGGCAGCAGGCCATCACACGGGAGTGCAGGTAACTGTGTGCCACACAGACAGACAGACAGACACCATCAGGGGGCAGCAGGCCATCACACGGGAGTGCAGGTAACTGTGGTGCGTACAGACAGACAGACAGACACCATGAGGGGGCAGCAGGCCATCACACGGGAGTGCAGGTAACTGTGCGCCACACAGACAGACAGACACCATGAGGGGGCAGCAGGCCATCACACGGGAGTGCAGGTAACTGTGCGCGCCACACAGACAGACAGACAGACACCATCAGGGGGCAGCAGGCCATCACACGGGAGTGCAGGTAACTGTGTGCGCCACACAGACAGACAGACACCATGAGGGGGCAGCAGGCCATCACACGGGAGTGCAGGTAACTGTGTGCGCCACACAGACAGACAGACTAACACCATGAGGGGGCAGCAGGCCATCACACGGGAGTGCAGGTAACTGTGTGCGCCACACAGACAGACAGACAGACACCATGAGGGGGCAGCAGGCCATCACACGGGAGTGCAGGTAACTGTGTGCGCCACACAGACAGACAGACAGACACCATGAGGGGGCAGCAGGCCATCACACGGGAGTGCAGGTAACTGTGTGCGCCACACAGACAGACAGACAGACACCATGAGGGGGCAGCAGGCCATCACACGGGAGTGCAGGTAACTGTGTGCGCCACACAGACAGACAGACAGACACCATGAGGGGGCAGCAGGCCATCACACGGGAGTGCAGGTAACTGTGTGCGCCACACAGACAGACAGACACCATGAGGGGGCAGCAGGCCATCACACGGGAGTGCAGGTAACTGTGTGCGCCACACAGACAGACAGACACCATCAGGGGGCAGCAGGCCATCACACGGGAGTGCAGGTAACTGTGTGCGCCACACAGACAGACAAACACCATGAGGGGGCAGCAGGCCATCACACGGGAGTGCAGGTAACTGTGCGCCACACAGACAGACAGACACCATGAGGGGGCAGCAGGCCATCACACGGGAGTGCAGGTAACTGTGTGCGCCACACAGACAGACAGACAGACACCATGAGGGGGCAGCAGGCCATCACACGGGAGTGCAGGTAACTGTGTGCGCCACACAGACAGACAGACACCATGAGGGGGCAGCAGGCCATCACACGGGAGTGCAGGTAACTGTGTGCGCCACACAGACAGACAGACAGACACCATGAGGGGGCAGCAGGCCATCACACGGGAGTGCAGGTAACTGTGTGCGCCACACAGACAGACAGACAGACACCATGAGGGGGCAGCAGGCCATCACACGGGAGTGCAGGTAACTGTGTGCGCCACACAGACAGACAGACACCATGAGGGGGCAGCAGGCCATCACACGGGAGTGCAGGTAACTGTGTGCGCCACACAGACAGACAGACACCATCAGGGGGCAGCAGGCCATCACACGGGAGTGCAGGTAACTGTGTGCGCCACACAGACAGACAAACACCATGAGGGGGCAGCAGGCCATCACACGGGAGTGCAGGTAACTGTGCGCCACACAGACAGACAGACACCATGAGGGGGCAGCAGGCCATCACACGGGAGTGCAGGTAACTGTGCGCGCCACACAGACAGACAGACAGACACCATCAGGGGGCAGCAGGCCATCACACGGGAGTGCAGGTAACTGTGTGCGCCACACAGACAGACAGACTAACACCATGAGGGGGCAGCAGGCCATCACACGGGAGTGCAGGTAACTGTGTGCGCCACACAGACAGACAGACAGACACCATGAGGGGGCAGCAGGCCATCACACGGGAGTGCAGGTAACTGTGTGCGCCACACAGACAGACAGACAGACACCATGAGGGGGCAGCAGGCCATCACACGGGAGTGCAGGTAACTGTGTGCGCCACACAGACAGACAGACAGACACCATGAGGGGGCAGCAGGCCATCACACGGGAGTGCAGGTAACTGTGTGCGCCACACAGACAGACAGACAGACACCATGAGGGGGCAGCAGGCCATCACACGGGAGTGCAGGTAACTGTGTGCGCCACACAGACAGACAGACAGACTAACACCATGAGGGGGCAGCAGGCCATCACACGGGAGTGCAGGTAACTGTGTGCGCCACACAGACAGACAGACACCATCAGGGGGCAGCAGGCCATCACACGGGAGTGCAGGTAACTGTGTGCGCCACACAGACAGACAGACACCATCAGGGGGCAGCAGGCCATCACACGGGAGTGCAGGTAACTGTGTGCGCCACACAGACAGACAAACACCATGAGGGGGCAGCAGGCCATCACACGGGAGTGCAGGTAACTGTGTGCGCCACACAGACAGACAGACAGACTAACACCATGAGGGGGCAGCAGGCCACCACACGGGAGTGCAGGTAACTGTGTGCGCCACACAGACAGACAGACAGACTAACACCATGAGGGGGCAGCAGGCCATCACACGGGAGTGCAGGTAACTGTGTGCGCCACACAGACAGACAGACAGACTAACACCATGAGGGGGCAGCAGGCCATCACACGGGAGTGCAGGTAACTGTGCGCACAGACAGACAGACACCATGAGGGGGCAGCAGGCCATCACACGGGAGTGCAGGTAACTGTGCGCACAGACAGACAGACACCATGAGGGGGCAGCAGGCCATCACACGGGAGTGCAGGTAACTGTGTGCGCCACACAGACAGACAGACAGACAGACACCATGAGGGGGCAGCAGGCCATCACACGGGAGTGCAGGTAACTGTGTGCGCCACACAGACAGACAGACAGACTAACACCATGAGGGGGCAGCAGGCCATCACACGGGAGTGCAGGTAACTGTGTGCGCCACACAGACAGACAGACAGACTAACACCATGAGGGGGCAGCAGGCCATCACACGGGAGTGCAGGTAACTGTGTGCGCCACACAGACAGACAGACAGACAGACACCATGATGGGGCAGCAGGCCATCACACGGGAGTGCAGGTAACTGTGTGCGCCACACAGACAGACAGACAGACAGACACCATGAGGGGGCAGCAGGCCATCACACGGGAGTGCAGGTAACTGTGCGTACAGACAGACAGACACCATGAGGGGGCAGCAGGCCATCACACGGGAGTGCAGGTAACTGTGCGCGCCACACACACAGACAGACAGACACCATGAGGGGGCAGCAGGCCATCACACGGGAGTGCAGGTAACTGTGTGCGCCACACAGACAGACAGACAGACTAACACCATGAGGGGGCAGCAGGCCATCACACGGGAGTGCAGGTAACTGTGTGCGCCACACAGACAGACAGACAGACTAACACCATGAGGGGGCAGCAGGCCACCACACGGGAGTGCAGGTAACTGTGTGCGCCACACAGACAGACAGACAGACTAACACCATGAGGGGGCAGCAGGCCATCACACGGGAGTGCAGGTAACTGTGTGCGCCACACAGACAGACTAACACCATGAGGGGGCAGCAGGCCATCACACGGGAGTGCAGGTAACTGTGTGCGCCACACAGACAGACAGACACCATGAGGGGGCAGCAGGCCATCACACGGGAGTGCAGGTAACTGTGCGCACCACACAGACAGACAAACACCATGAGGGGGCAGCAGGCCATCACACGGGAGTGCAGGTAACTGTGTGCGCCACACAGACAGACAGACTAACACCATGAGGGGGCAGCAGGCCATCACACGGGAGTGCAGGTAACTGTGTGCGCCACACAGACAGACAGACAGACTAACACCATGAGGGGGCAGCAGGCCACCACACGGGAGTGCAGGTAACTGTGTGCGCCACACAGACAGACAGACAGACTAACACCATGAGGGGGCAGCAGGCCATCACACGGGAGTGCAGGTAACTGTGTGCGCCACACAGACAGACAGACAGACAGACACCATGAGGGGGCAGCAGGCCATCACACGGGAGTGCAGGTAACTGTGCGCACCACACAGACAGACAAACAGACTAACACCATGAGGGGGCAGCAGGCCATCACACGGGAGTGCAGGTAACTGTGTGCGCCACACAGACAGACAGACAGACTAACACCATGAGGGGGCAGCAGGCCACCACACGGGAGTGCAGGTAACTGTGTGCGCCACACAGACAGACAGACAGACTAACACCATGAGGGGGCAGCAGGCCACCACACGGGAGTGCAGGTAACTGTGTGCGCCACACAGACAGACAGACAGACAGACACCATGAGGGGGCAGCAGGCCATCACACGGGAGTGCAGGTAACTGTGCGCACCACACAGACAGACAAACACCATGAGGGGGCAGCAGGCCATCACACGGGAGTGCAGGTAACTGTGTGCGCCACACAGACAGACAGACAGACTAACACCATGAGGGGGCAGCAGGCCATCACACGGGAGTGCAGGTAACTGTGTGCGCCACACAGACAGACAGACACCATGAGGGGGCAGCAGGCCATCACACGGGAGTGCAGGTAACTGTGTGCGCCACACAGACAGACAGACAGACTAACACCATGAGGGGGCAGCAGGCCACCACACGGGAGTGCAGGTAACTGTGTGCGCCACACAGACAGACAGACAGACTAACACCATGAGGGGGCAGCAGGCCACCACACGGGAGTGCAGGTAACTGTGTGCGCCACACAGACAGACAGACAGACTAACACCATGAGGGGGCAGCAGGCCATCACACGGGAGTGCAGGTAACTGTGTGCGCCACACAGACAGACAGACAGACTAACACCATGAGGGGGCAGCAGGCCATCACACGGGAGTGCAGGTAACTGTGTGCGCCACACAGACAGACAGACAGACTAACACCATGAGGGGGCAGCAGGCCATCACACGGGAGTGCAGGTAACTGTGTGCGCCACACAGACAGACAGACAGACAAACACCATGAGGGGGCAGCAGGCCATCACACGGGAGTGCAGGTAACTGTGTGCGCCACACAGACAGACAGACAGACTAACACCATGAGGGGGCAGCAGGCCATCACACGGGAGTGCAGGTAACTGTGTGCGCCACACAGACAGACAGACAGACACCATGAGGGGGCAGCAGGCCATCACACGGGAGTGCAGGTAACTGTGTGCGCCACACAGACAGACAGACAGACTAACACCATGAGGGGGCAGCAGGCCACCACACGGGAGTGCAGGTAACTGTGCGCACAGACAGACAGACAGACTAACACCATGAGGGGGCAGCAGGCCATCACACGGGAGTGCAGGTAACTGTGTGCGCCACACAGACAGACAGACAGACTAACACCATGAGGGGGCAGCAGGCCATCACACGGGAGTGCAGGTAACTGTGTGCGCCACACAGACAGACAGACAGACTAACACCATGAGGGGGCAGCAGGCCACCACACGGGAGTGCAGGTAACTGTGCGCACAGACAGACAGACAGACTAACACCATGAGGGGGCAGCAGGCCATCACACGGGAGTGCAGGTAACTGTGTGCGCCACACAGACAGACAGACAGACTAACACCATGAGGGGGCAGCAGGCCATCACACGGGAGTGCAGGTAACTGTGTGCGCCACACAGACAGACAGACAGACACCATGAGGGGGCAGCAGGCCATCACACGGGAGTGCAGGTAACTGTGTGCGCCACACAGACAGACAGACAGACAGACACCATGAGGGGGCAGCAGGCCATCACACGGGAGTGCAGGTAACTGTGTGCACAGACAGACAGACAAACACCATGAGGGGGCAGCAGGCCATCACACGGGAGTGCAGGTAACTGTGTGCACAGACAGACAAACAAACTAACACCATGAGGGGGCAGCAGGCCATCACACGGGAGTGCAGGTAACTGTGTGCGCCACACAGACAGACAGACAAACACCATGAGGGGGCAGCAGGCCATCACACGGGAGTGCAGGTAACTGTGTGCGCCACACAGACAGACAAACACCATGAGGGGGCAGCAGGCCATCACACGGGAGTGCAGGTAACTGTGCGCGCCACACAGACAGACAGACAGACACCATGAGGGGGCAGCAGGCCATCACACGGGAGTGCAGGTAACTGTGTGCGCCACACAGACAGACAGACAAACACCATGAGGGGGCAGCAGGCCATCACACGGGAGTGCAGGTAACTGTGTGCGCCACACAGACAGACAAACACCATGAGGGGGCAGCAGGCCATCACACGGGAGTGCAGGTAACTGTGCGCGCCACACAGACAGACAGACAGACACCATGAGGGGGCAGCAGGCCATCACACGGGAGTGCAGGTAACTGTGTGCGCCACACAGACAGACAAACACCATGAGGGGGCAGCAGGCCATCACACGGGAGTGCAGGTAACTGTGTGCGCCACACAGACAGACAGACAGACACCATGAGGGGGCAGCAGGCCATCACACGGGAGTGCAGGTAACTGTGTGCGCCACACAGACAGACAGACAGACACCATGAGGGGGCAGCAGGCCATCACACGGGAGTGCAGGTAACTGTGTGCGCCACACAGACAGACAGACAGACACCATGAGGGGGCAGCAGGCCATCACACGGGAGTGCAGGTAACTGTGTGCACAGACAGACAGACAGACAAACACCATGAGGGGGCAGCAGGCCATCACACGGGAGTGCAGGTAACTGTGTGCACAGACAGACAGACAGACAAACACCATGAGGGGGCAGCAGGCCATCACACGGGAGTGCAGGTAACTGTGTGCGCCACACAGACAGACAGACTAACACCATGAGGGGGCAGCAGGCCATCACACGGGAGTGCAGGTAACTGTGTGCGCCACACAGACAGACAGACAGACACCATGAGGGGGCAGCAGGCCATCACACGGGAGTGCAGGTAACTGTGTGCACAGACAGACAGACAGACAAACACCATGAGGGGGCAGCAGGCCATCACACGGGAGTGCAGGTAACTGTGTGCACAGACAGACAGACAGACAAACACCATGAGGGGGCAGCAGGCCATCACACGGGAGTGCAGGTAACTGTGTGCACAGACAGACAGACAAACACCATGAGGGGGCAGCAGGCCATCACACGGGAGTGCAGGTAACTGTGTGCACAGACAGACAGACAAACAAACACCATGAGGGGGCAGCAGGCCATCACACGGGAGTGCAGGTAACTGTGCGCCACACAGACAGACAGACAAACACCATGAGGGGGCAGCAGGCCATCACACGGGAGTGCAGGTAACTGTGCGCCACACAGACAGACAGACAGACACCATGAGGGGGCAGCAGGCCATCACACGGGAGTGCAGGTAACTGTGTGCGCCACACAGACAGACAGACACCATGAGGGGGCAGCAGGCCATCACACGGGAGTGCAGGTAACTGTGCGCACAGACAGACAGACAGACACCATGAGGGGGCAGCAGGCCATCACACGGGAGTGCAGGTAACTGTGTGCGCCACACAGACAGACAGACACCATCAGGGGGCAGCAGGCCATCACACGGGAGTGCAGGTAACTGTGCGCACAGACAGACAGACACCATGAGGGGGCAGCAGGCCATCACACGGGAGTGCAGGTAACTGTGTGCGCCACACAGACAGACAGACACCATCAGGGGGCAGCAGGCCATCACACGCGAGTGCAGGTAACTGTGCGCACAGACAGACAGACAGACACCATGAGGGGGCAGCAGGCCATCACACGGGAGTGCAGGTAACTGTGTGCGCCACACAGACAGACAGACACCATCAGGGGGCAGCAGGCCATCACACGGGAGTGCAGGTAACTGTGCGCACAGACAGACAAACACCATGAGGGGACAGCAGGCCATCACACGGGAGTGCAGGTAACTGTGCGCACAGACAGACAGACAGACACCATGAGGGGGCAGCAGGCCATCACACGGGAGTGCAGGTAACTGTGTGCGCCACACAGACAGACAGACACCATCAGGGGGCAGCAGGCCATCACACGGGAGTGCAGGTAACTGTGCGCACAGACAGACAGACACCATGAGGGGGCAGCAGGCCATCACACGGGAGTGCAGGTAACTGTGTGCGCCACACAGACAGACAGACACCATCAGGGGGCAGCAGGCCATCACACGCGAGTGCAGGTAACTGTGCGCACAGACAGACAGACAGACACCATGAGGGGGCAGCAGGCCATCACACGGGAGTGCAGGTAACTGTGTGCGCCACACAGACAGACAGACACCATCAGGGGGCAGCAGGCCATCACACGGGAGTGCAGGTAACTGTGTGCGCCACACAGACAGACAGACACCATGAGGGGGCAGCAGGCCATCACACGGGAGTGCAGGTAACTGTGCGCACAGACAGACAGACAAACACCATGAGGGGGCAGCAGGCCATCACACGGGAGTGCAGGTAACTGTGCGCACAGACAGACAGACAGACACCATGAGGGGGCAGCAGGCCATCACACGGGAGTGCAGGTAACTGTGCGCACAGACAGACAGACAAACACCATGAGGGGGCAGCAGGCCATCACACGGGAGTGCAGGTAACTGTGCGCACAGACAGACAGACAGACACCATGAGGGGGCAGCAGGCCATCACACGGGAGTGCAGGTAACTGTGCGCACAGACAGACAGACAAACACCATGAGGGGGCAGCAGGCCATCACACGGGAGTGCAGGTAACTGTGCGCACAGACAGACAGACAGACACCATGAGGGGGCAGCAGGCCATCACACGGGAGTGCAGGTAACTGTGTGCGCCACACAGACAGACAGACAGACACCATGAGGGGGCAGCAGGCCATCACACGGGAGTGCAGGTAACTGTGTGCGCCACACAGACAGACAGACAGACACCATCAGGGGGCAGCAGGCCATCACACGGGAGTGCAGGTAACTGTGTGCGCCACACAGACAGACAGACAGACAGACAAACACCATGAGGGGGCAGCAGGCCATCACACGGGAGTGCAGGTAACTGTGCGCACAGACAGACAGACAGACACCATGAGGGGGCAGCAGGCCATCACACGGGAGTGCAGGTAACTGTGTGCGCCACACAGACAGACAGACACCATGAGGGGGCAGCAGGCCATCACACGGGAGTGCAGGTAACTGTGTGCGCCACACAGACAGACATACAGACACCATGAGGGGGCAGCAGGCCATCACACGGGAGTGCAGGTAACTGTGTGCGCCACACAGACAGACAGACACCATGAGGGGGCAGCAGGCCATCACACGGGAGTGCAGGTAACTGTGTGCGCCACACAGACAGACAGACACCATGAGGGGGCAGCAGGCCATCACACGGGAGTGCAGGTAACTGTGTGCGCCACACACACAGACAGACACCATGAGGGGGCAGCAGGCCATCACACGGGAGTGCAGGTAACTGTGTGCGCCACACACACAGACAGACACCATGAGGGGGCAGCAGGCCATCACACGGGAGTGCAGGTAACTGTGTGCGCCACACAGACAGACAGACACCATGAGGGGGCAGCAGGCCATCACACGGGAGTGCAGGTAACTGTGCGCACAGACAGACAGACAGACAGACACCATGAGGGGGCAGCAGGCCATCACACGGGAGTGCAGGTAACTGTGTGCGCCACACAGACAGACAGACAGACACCATGAGGGGGCAGCAGGCCATCACACGGGAGTGCAGGTAACTGTGTGCGCCACACAGATAGACAGACAGACACCATGAGGGGGCAGCAGGCCATCACACGGGAGTGCAGGTAACTGTGTGCGCCACACAGACAGACACCATGAGGGGGCAGCAGGCCATCACACGGGAGTGCAGGTAACTGTGTGCGCCACACAGACAGACTAACACCATGAGGGGGCAGCAGGCCATCACACGGGAGTGCAGGTAACTGTGTGCGCCACACAGACAGACAGACAGACACCATGAGGGGGCAGCAGGCCATCACACGGGAGTGCAGGTAACTGTGTGCGCCACACAGACAGACAGACAAACACCATGAGGGGGCAGCAGGCCATCACACGGGAGTGCAGGTAACTGTGCGCGCCACACAGACAGACAGACAGACACCATGAGGGGGCAGCAGGCCATCACACGGGAGTGCAGGTAACTGTGCGCGCCACACAGACAGACAGACAGACACCATGAGGGGGCAGCAGGCCACCACACGGGAGTGCAGGTAACTGTGTGCGCCACACAGACAGACAGACACCATGAGGGGGCAGCAGGCCATCACACGGGAGTGCAGGTAACTGTGCGCCACACAGACAGACAGACAGACACCATGAGGGGGCAGCAGGCCATCACACGGGAGTGCAGGTAACTGTGTGCGCCACACAGACAGACAGACACCATGAGGGGGCAGCAGGCCATCACACGGGAGTGCAGGTAACTGTGTGCGCCACACACACAGACAGACACCATGAGGGGGCAGCAGGCCATCACACGGGAGTGCAGGTAACTGTGTGCGCCACACAGACAGACAGACAGACACCATGAGGGGGCAGCAGGCCACCACACGGGAGTGCAGGTAACTGTGCGCCACACACACAGACAGACACCATGAGGGGGCAGCAGGCCATCACACGGGAGTGCAGGTAACTGTGTGCGCCACACAGACAGACAGACACCATGAGGGGGCAGCAGGCCACCACACGGGAGTGCAGGTAACTGTGTGCGCCACACAGACAGACAGACAGACACCATGAGGGGGCAGCAGGCCATCACACGGGAGTGCAGGTAACTGTGTGCGCCACACAGACAGACAGACAGACACCATGAGGGGGCAGCAGGCCATCACACGGGAGTGCAGGTAACTGTGTGCGCCACACAGACAGACAGACACCATGAGGGGGCAGCAGGCCATCACACGGGAGTGCAGGTAACTGTGTGCGCCACACACACAGACAGACACCATGAGGGGGCAGCAGGCCATCACACGGGAGTGCAGGTAACTGTGTGCGCCACACAGACAGACAGACTAACACCATGAGGGGGCAGCAGGCCATCACACGGGAGTGCAGGTAACTGTGTGCGCCACACAGACAGACAGACACCATGAGGGGGCAGCAGGCCATCACACGGGAGTGCAGGAAACTGTGCGCACAGACAGACAGACAGACAAACACCATGAGGGGGCAGCAGGCCATCACACGGGAGTGCAGGTAACTGTGTGCGCCACACAGACAGACAAACAAACACCATGAGGGGGCAGCAGGCCATCACACGGGAGTGCAGGTAACTGTGTGCGCCACACAGACAGACAGACAAACACCATGAGGGGGCAGCAGGCCATCACACGGGAGTGCAGGTAACTGTGTGCGCCACACAGACAGACAGACACCATGAGGGGGCAGCAGGCCATCACACGGGAGTGCAGGTAACTGTGCGCGCCACACAGACAGACAGACACCATGAGGGGGCAGCAGGCCATCACACGCGAGTGCAGGTAACTGTGTGCGCCACACAGACAGACAGACAGACACCATGAGGGGACAGCAGGCCATCACACGCGAGTGCAGGTAACTGTGTGCGCCACACAGACAGACAGACAGACACCATGAGGGGACAGCAGGCCATCACACGGGAGTGCAGGTAACTGTGTGCGCCACACAGACAGACAGACAGACACCATGAGGGGGCAGCAGGCCATCACACGGGAGTGCAGGTAACTGTGTGCGCCACACAGACAGACAGACACCATGAGGGGGCAGCAGGCCATCACACGGGAGTGCAGGTAACTGTGTGCGCCACACAGACAGACAGACAGACACCATGAGGGGGCAGCAGGCCATCACACGGGAGTGCAGGTAACTGTGTGCGCCACACAGACAGACAGACAGACACCATGAGGGGGCAGCAGGCCATCACACGGGAGTGCAGGTAACTGTGTGCGCCACACAGACAGACAGACAGACACCATGAGGGGGCAGCAGGCCATCACACGGGAGTGCAGGTAACTGTGTGCGCCACACAGACAGACAGACAGACACCATGAGGGGACAGCAGGCCATCACACGGGAGTGCAGGTAACTGTGCGCACAGACAGACAGACAGACACCATGAGGGGGCAGCAGGCCATCACACGGGAGTGCAGGTAACTGTGCGCCACACAGACAGACAGACAGACACCATGAGGGGGCAGCAGGCCATCACACGGGAGTGCAGGTAACTGTGTGCGCCACACAGACAGACAGACAAACACCATGAGGGGGCAGCAGGCCATCACACGGGAGTGCAGGAAACTGTGTGCGCCACACAGACAGACAGACACCATGAGGGGGCAGCAGGCCATCACACGGGAGTGCAGGTAACTGTGTGCGCCACACAGACAGACAGACAGACACCATGAGGGGGCAGCAGGCCATCACACGGGAGTGCAGGTAACTGTGTGCGCCACACAGACAGACAAACAGACACCATGAGGGGGCAGCAGGCCATCACACGGGAGTGCAGGTAACTGTGTGCGCCACACAGACAGACTAACACCATGAGGGGGCAGCAGGCCATCACACGGGAGTGCAGGTAACTGTGTGCGCCACACAGACAGACTAACACCATGAGGGGGCAGCAGGCCATCACACGGGAGTGCAGGTAACTGTGTGCGCCACACAGACAGACAGACAGACTAACACCATGAGGGGGCAGCAGGCCATCACACGGGAGTGCAGGTAACTGTGTGCGCCACACAGACAGACAGACACCATGAGGGGGCAGCAGGCCATCACACGGGAGTGCAGGTAACTGTGTGCGCCACACAGACAGACAGACAGACTAACACCATGAGGGGGCAGCAGGCCATCACACGGGAGTGCAGGTAACTGTGTGCGCCACACAGACAGACAGACAAACACCATGAGGGGGCAGCAGGCCATCACACGGGAGTGCAGGTAACTGTGTGCGCCACACAGACAGACAGACAGACTAACACCATGAGGGGGCAGCAGGCCATCACACGGGAGTGCAGGTAACTGTGTGCGCCACACAGACAGACAGACAAACACCATGAGGGGGCAGCAGGCCATCACACGGGAGTGCAGGTAACTGTGTGCGCCACACAGACAGACAGACAGACTAACACCATGAGGGGGCAGCAGGCCATCACACGCGAGTGCAGGTAACTGTGCGCCACACAGACAGACAGACACCATGAGGGGGCAGCAGGCCATCACACGGGAGTGCAGGTAACTGTGCACACAGACAGACAAACACCATCAGGGGGCAGCAGGCCATCACACGGGAGTGCAGGTAACTGTGCACACAGACAGACAAACACCATCAGGGGGCAGCAGGCCATCACACGGGAGTGCAGGTAACTGTGCACACAGACACACAGACAGACACCATGAGGGGGCAGCAGGCCATCACACGGGAGTGCAGGTAACTGTGCACACAGACAGACAGACAAACACCATGAGGGGGCAGCAGGCCATCACACGGGAGTGCAGGTAACTGTGCGCGCCACACAGACAGACAGACAGACACCATGAGGGGGCAGCAGGCCATCACACGGGAGTGCAGGTAACTGTTGTGCGCCACACAGACAGACAGACAGACACCATGAGGGGGCAGCAGGCCATCACACGGGAGTGCAGGTAACTGTGTGCGCCACACAGACAGACAAACACCATGAGGGGGCAGCAGGCCATCACACGGGAGTGCAGGTAACTGTGTGCGCCACACAGACAGACAGACAGACTAACACCATGAGGGGGCAGCAGGCCATCACACGGGAGTGCAGGTAACTGTGCGCGCCACACAGACAGACAGACAGACACCATGAGGGGGCAGCAGGCCATCACACGGGAGTGCAGGTAACTGTGTGCGCCACACAGACAGACAGACACCATGAGGGGGCAGCAGGCCATCACACGGGAGTGCAGGTAACTGTGTGCGCCACACAGACAGACAGACAGACAGACACCATGAGGGGGCAGCAGGCCATCACACGGGAGTGCAGGTAACTGTGTGCGCCACACAGACAGACAGACAGACTAACACCATGAGGGGGCAGCAGGCCATCACACGGGAGTGCAGGTAACTGTGTGCGCCACACAGACAGACAGACAGACAGACACCATGAGGGGGCAGCAGGCCATCACACGGGAGTGCAGGTAACTGTGTGCGCCACACAGACAGACAGACAAACACCATGAGGGGGCAGCAGGCCATCACACGGGAGTGCAGGTAACTGTGTGCGCCACACAGACAGACAGACAGACTAACACCATGAGGGGGCAGCAGGCCATCACACGGGAGTGCAGGTAACTGTGTGCGCCACACAGACAGACAGACAGACAGACACCATGAGGGGGCAGCAGGCCATCACACGGGAGTGCAGGTAACTGTTGTGCGCCACACAGACAGACAGACAGACACCATGAGGGGGCAGCAGGCCATCACACGGGAGTGCAGGTAACTGTGTGCGCCACACAGACAGACAAACACCATGAGGGGGCAGCAGGCCATCACACGGGAGTGCAGGTAACTGTGTGCGCCACACAGACAGACAGACAGACTAACACCATGAGGGGGCAGCAGGCCATCACACGGGAGTGCAGGTAACTGTGCGCGCCACACAGACAGACAGACAGACACCATGAGGGGGCAGCAGGCCATCACACGGGAGTGCAGGTAACTGTGTGCGCCACACAGACAGACAGACACCATGAGGGGGCAGCAGGCCATCACACGGGAGTGCAGGTAACTGTGTGCGCCACACAGACAGACAGACAGACAGACACCATGAGGGGGCAGCAGGCCATCACACGGGAGTGCAGGTAACTGTGTGCGCCACACAGACAGACAGACAGACTAACACCATGAGGGGGCAGCAGGCCATCACACGGGAGTGCAGGTAACTGTGTGCGCCACACAGACAGACAGACAGACAGACACCATGAGGGGGCAGCAGGCCATCACACGGGAGTGCAGGTAACTGTGTGCGCCACACAGACAGACAGACAAACACCATGAGGGGGCAGCAGGCCATCACACGGGAGTGCAGGTAACTGTGTGCGCCACACAGACAGACAAACACCATGAGGGGGCAGCAGGCCATCACACGGGAGTGCAGGTAACTGTGTGCGCCACACAGACAGACAGACAGACTAACACCATGAGGGGGCAGCAGGCCATCACACGGGAGTGCAGGTAACTGTGTGCGCCACACAGACAGACAGACAGACAGACACCATGAGGGGGCAGCAGGCCATCACACGGGAGTGCAGGTAACTGTGTGCGCCACACAGACAGACAGACAGACTAACACCATGAGGGGGCAGCAGGCCATCACACGGGAGTGCAGGAAACTGTGTGCGCCACACAGACAGACAGACAGACAGACACCATGAGGGGGCAGCAGGCCATCACACGGGAGTGCAGGTAACTGTGTGCGCCACACAGACAGACAGACAGACTAACACCATGAGGGGGCAGCAGGCCATCACACGGGAGTGCAGGTAACTGTGTGCGCCACACAGACAGACAGACACCATGAGGGGGCAGCAGGCCATCACACGGGAGTGCAGGTAACTGTGTGCGCCACACAGACAGACAGACAGACTAACACCATGAGGGGGCAGCAGGCCATCACACGGGAGTGCAGGTAACTGTGTGCGCCACACAGACAGACAGACACCATGAGGGGGCAGCAGGCCATCACACGGGAGTGCAGGTAACTGTGCGCACAGACAGACAGACAGACACCATGAGGGGGCAGCAGGCCATCACACGGGAGTGCAGGTAACTGTGTGCGCCACACAGACAGACAAACACCATGAGGGGGCAGCAGGCCATCACACGGGAGTGCAGGTAACTGTGTGCGCCACACAGACAGACAGACAGACACCATGAGGGGGCAGCAGGCCATCACACGGGAGTGCAGGTAACTGTGTGCGCCACACAGACAGACAGACTAACACCATGAGGGGGCAGCAGGCCATCACACGGGAGTGCAGGTAACTGTGTGCGCCACACAGACAGACAGACAGACACCATGAGGGGGCAGCAGGCCATCACACGGGAGTGCAGGTAACTGTGTGCGCCACACAGACAGACAGACAGACTAACACCATGAGGGGGCAGCAGGCCATCACACGGGAGTGCAGGTAACTGTGTGCGCCACACAGACAGACAGACAGACAGACACCATGAGGGGGCAGCAGGCCATCACACGGGAGTGCAGGTAACTGTGTGCGCCACACAGACAGACAGACAGACACCATGAGGGGGCAGCAGGCCATCACACGGGAGTGCAGGTAACTGTGTGCGCCACACAGACAGACAGACACCATCAGGGGGCAGCAGGCCATCACACGGGAGTGCAGGTAACTGTGTGCGCCACACAGACAGACAGACAAACACCATGAGGGGGCAGCAGGCCATCACACGGGAGTGCAGGTAACTGTGTGCGCCACACAGACAGACAGACAAACACCATCAGGGGGCAGCAGGCCATCACACGGGAGTGCAGGTAACTGTGCGCCACACAGACAGACAGACTAACACCATGAGGGGGCAGCAGGCCACCACACGGGAGTGCAGGTAACTGTGTGCGCCACACAGACAGACAGACTAACACCATGAGGGGGCAGCAGGCCATCACACGGGAGTGCAGGTAACTGTGTGCGCCACACAGACAGACAGACTAACACCATGAGGGGGCAGCAGGCCATCACACGGGAGTGCAGGTAACTGTGCGCACAGACAGACAGACAGACACCATGAGGGGACAGCAGGCCATCACACGGGAGTGCAGGTAACTGTGTGCGCCACACAGACAGACAGACAGACACCATGAGGGGGCAGCAGGCCATCACACGGGAGTGCAGGTAACTGTGTGCGCCACACAGACAGACAAACACCATGAGGGGGCAGCAGGCCATCACACGGGAGTGCAGGTAACTGTGTGCCACACAGACAGACAAACACCATGAGGGGGCAGCAGGCCATCACACGGGAGTGCAGGTAACTGTGTGCGCCACACAGACAGACAGACACCATGAGGGGGCAGCAGGCCATCACACGGGAGTGCAGGTAACTGTGTGCGCCACACAGACAGACAGACACCATGAGGGGGCAGCAGGCCATCACACGGGAGTGCAGGTAACTGTGTGCCACACAGACAGACAAACACCATGAGGGGGCAGCAGGCCATCACACGGGAGTGCAGGTAACTGTGCGCACAGACAGACAGACAGACACCATGAGGGGACAGCAGGCCATCACACGGGAGTGCAGGTAACTGTGCGCACAGACAGACAGACAGACACCATGAGGGGACAGCAGGCCATCACACGGGAGTGCAGGTAACTGTGTGCGCCACACAGACAGACAGACACCATGAGGGGGCAGCAGGCCATCACACGGGAGTGCAGGTAACTGTGCGCACAGACAGACAGACAGACACCATGAGGGGACAGCAGGCCATCACACGGGAGTGCAGGTAACTGTGTGCGCCACACAGACAGACAGACACCATGAGGGGGCAGCAGGCCATCACTCGGGAGTGCAGGTAACTGTGTGCGCCACACAGACAGACAGACAGACACCATCAGGGGGCAGCAGGCCATCACACGGGAGTGCAGGTAACTGTGTGCGCCACACAGACAGACAGACAGACACCATGAGGGGGCAGCAGGCCATCACACGGGAGTGCAGGTAACTGTGTGCGCCACACAGACAGACAGACAGACACCATGAGGGGGCAGCAGGCCATCACACGGGAGTGCAGGTAACTGTGCGCACAGACAGACAGACAGACACCATGAGGGGGCAGCAGGCCATCACACGGGAGTGCAGGTAACTGTGTGCGCCACACAGACAGACAGACAGACACCATCAGGGGGCAGCAGGCCATCACACGGGAGTGCAGGTAACTGTGCGCACAGACAGACAGACAGACACCATGAGGGGGCAGCAGGCCATCACACGGGAGTGCAGGTAACTGTGTGCGCCACACAGACAGACAGACACCATGAGGGGGCAGCAGGCCATCACACGGGAGTGCAGGTAACTGTGTGCGCCACACAGACAGACAGACACCATGAGGGGGCAGCAGGCCATCACACGGGAGTGCAGGTAACTGTGTGCGCCACACACACAGACAGACACCATGAGGGGGCAGCAGGCCATCACACGGGAGTGCAGGTAACTGTGTGCGCCACACAGACAGACAGACACCATGAGGGGGCAGCAGGCCATCACACGGGAGTGCAGGTAACTGTGTGCGCCACACAGACAGACAGACACCATCAGGGGGCAGCAGGCCATCACACGGGAGTGCAGGTAACTGTGCGCACAGACAGACAGACAGACACCATGAGGGGGCAGCAGGCCATCACACGGGAGTGCAGGTAACTGTGTGCGCCACACAGACAGACAGACAGACACCATGAGGGGGCAGCAGGCCATCACACGGGAGTGCAGGTAACTGTGCGCACAGACAGACAGACAAACACCATGAGGGGGCAGCAGGCCATCACACGGGAGTGCAGGTAACTGTGTGCGCACCACAGACAGACAGACAGACACCATGAGGGGGCAGCAGGCCATCACACGGGAGTGCAGGTAACTGTGTGCGCCACACAGACAGACAGACACCATCAGGGGGCAGCAGGCCATCACACGGGAGTGCAGGTAACTGTGTGCGCCGCACAGACAGACAGACACCATGAGGGGGCAGCAGGCCATCACACGGGAGTGCAGGTAACTGTGTGCACAGACAGACAGACAGACAGACACCATGAGGGGGCAGCAGGCCATCACACGGGAGTGCAGGTAACTGTGTGCACAGACAGACAGACAGACAGACACCATGAGGGGGCAGCAGGCCATCACACGGGAGTGCAGGTAACTGTGTGCACAGACAGACAGACAGACAGACACCATGAGGGGGCAGCAGGCCATCACACGGGAGTGCAGGTAACTGTGTGCAAGACAGACAGACAGACACCATGAGGGGGCAGCAGGCCATCACACGGGAGTGCAGGTAACTGTGTGCAAGACAGACAGACAGACACCATGAGGGGGCAGCAGGCCATCACACGGGAGTGCAGGTAACTGTGCGCGCCACACAGACAGACAGACAGACACCATGAGGGGGCAGCAGGCCATCACACGGGAGTGCAGGTAACTGTGCGCGCCACACAGACAGACAGACACCATGAGGGGGCAGCAGGCCATCACACGGGAGTGCAGGTAACTGTGTGCAAGACAGACAGACAGACACCATGAGGGGGCAGCAGGCCATCACACGGGAGTGCAGGTAACTGTGTGCAAGACAGACAGACAGACACCATGAGGGGGCAGCAGGCCATCACACGGGAGTGCAGGTAACTGTGCGCCACACAGACAGACAGACAGACACCATGAGGGGGCAGCAGGCCATCACACGGGAGTGCAGGTAACTGTGCGCAAGACAGACAAACACCATGAGGGGGCAGCAGGCCATCACACGGGAGTGCAGGTAACTGTGTGCGCCACACAGACAGACAGACACCATGAGGGGGCAGCAGGCCATCACACGGGAGTGCAGGTAACTGTGTGCGCCACACAGACAGACAGACACCATGAGGGGGCAGCAGGCCATCACACGGGAGTGCAGGTAACTGTGTGCGCCACACAGACAGACAGACAGACACCATGAGGGGGCAGCAGGCCATCACACGGGAGTGCAGGTAACTGTGTGCGCCACACAGACAGACAGACACCATGAGGGGGCAGCAGGCCATCACACGGGAGTGCAGGTAACTGTGTGCGCCAGACAGACAGACAGACAAACACCATGAGGGGGCAGCAGGCCATCACACGGGAGTGCAGGTAACTGTGTGCGCCACACAGACAGACAGACACCATGAGGGGGCAGCAGGCCATCACACGGGAGTGCAGGTAACTGTGTGCGCCACACAGACAGACAGACACCATGAGGGGCAGCAGGCCATCACACGGGAGTGCAGATAACTGGGTGCAAGACAGACAGACAAACACCATGAGGGGGCAGCAGGCCATCACACGGGAGTGCAGGTAACTGTGTGCGCCACACAGACAGACTAACACCATGAGGGGGCAGCAGGCCATCACACGGGAGTGCAGGTAACTGTGGTGCGCACAGACAGATAGACAGACACCATGAGGGGGCAGCAGGCCATCACACGGGAGTGCAGGTAACTGTGTGCGCCACACAGACAGACAGACACCATGAGGGGGCAGCAGGCCATCACACGGGAGTGCAGGTAACTGTGTGCGCCACACAGACAGACACCATGAGGGGGCAGCAGGCCATCACACGGGAGTGCAGGTAACTGTGTGCGCCACACAGACAGACAGACACCATGAGGGGGCAGCAGGCCATCACACGGGAGTGCAGGTAACTGTGTGCGCCACACAGACAGACAGACACCATGAGGGGGCAGCAGGCCATCACACGGGAGTGCAGGTAACTGTGTGCGCCACACAGACAGACAGACACCATGAGGGGGCAGCAGGCCATCACACGGGAGTGCAGGTAACTGTGTGCGCCACACAGACAGACAGACACCATGAGGGGGCAGCAGGCCATCACACGGGAGTGCAGGTAACTGTGTGCGCCACACAGACAGACAGACACCATGAGGGGGCAGCAGGCCATCACACGGGAGTGCAGGTAACTGTGTGCGCCACACAGACAGACAGACACCATGAGGGGGCAGCAGGCCATCACACGGGAGTGCAGGTAACTGTGTGCGCCACACAGACAGACAGACAGACAAACACCATGAGGGGGCAGCAGGCCATCACACGGGAGTGCAGGTAACTGTGTGCGCCACACAGACAGACAGACAGACACCATGAGGGGGCAGCAGGCCATCACACGGGAGTGCAGGTAACTGTGTGCGCCGCACAGACAGACTAACACCATGAGGGGGCAGCAGGCCATCACACGGGAGTGCAGGTAACTGTGTGCGCCACACAGACAGACAGACACCATGAGGGGGCAGCAGGCCATCACACGGGAGTGCAGGTAACTGTGTGCGCCACACAGACAGACAGACACCATGAGGGGGCAGCAGGCCATCACACGGGAGTGCAGGTAACTGTGTGCGCCACACAGACAGACAGACACCATGAGGGGGCAGCAGGCCATCACACGGGAGTGCAGGTAACTGTGTGCGCCGCACAGACAGACTAACACCATGAGGGGGCAGCAGGCCATCACACGGGAGTGCAGGTAACTGTGTGCGCCGCACAGACAGACTAACACCATGAGGGGGCAGCAGGCCATCACACGGGAGTGCAGGTAACTGTGTGCGCCACACAGACAGACAGACAAACACCATGAGGGGGCAGCAGGCCATCACACGGGAGTGCAGGTAACTGTGCGCCACACAGACAGACAGACACCATGAGGGGGCAGCAGGCCATCACACGGGAGTGCAGGTAACTGTGTGCGCCACACAGACAGACAGACACCATGAGGGGGCAGCAGGCCATCACACGGGAGTGCAGGTAACTGTGCGCACAGACAGACAGACACCATCAGGGGGCAGCAGGCCATCACACGGGAGTGCAGGTAACTGTGTGCGCCACACAGACAGACAGACACCATGAGGGGGCAGCAGGCCATCACACGGGAGTGCAGGTAACTGTGTGCGCCACACAGACAGACAGACAGACACCATGAGGGGGCAGCAGGCCATCACACGGGAGTGCAGGTAACTGTGTGCGCCACACAGACAGACAGACACCATGAGGGGGCAGCAGGCCATCACACGGGAGTGCAGGTAACTGTGTGCGCCACACAGACAGACAGACACCATGAGGGGGCAGCAGGCCATCACACGGGAGTGCAGGTAACTGTGTGCGCCACACAGACAGACAGACAGACACCATGAGGGGGCAGCAGGCCATCACACGGGAGTGCAGGTAACTGTGTGCGCCACACAGACAGACAGACACCATCAGGGGGCAGCAGGCCATCACACGGGAGTGCAGGTAACTGTGTGCGCCACACAGACAGACAGACACCATCAGGGGGCAGCAGGCCATCACACGGGAGTGCAGGTAACTGTGTGCGCCACACAGACAGACAGACACCATGAGGGGGCAGCAGGCCATCACACGGGAGTGCAGGTAACTGTGTGCGCCACACAGACAGACAGACACCATGAGGGGGCAGCAGGCCATCACACGGGAGTGCAGGTAACTGTGTGCGCCACACAGACAGACAAACACCATGAGGGGGCAGCAGGCCATCACACGGGAGTGCAGGTAACTGTGTGCGCCACACAGACAGACAGACACCATGAGGGGGCAGCAGGCCATCACACGGGAGTGCAGGTAACTGTGTGCGCCACACAGACAGACAGACACCATGAGGGGGCAGCAGGCCATCACACGGGAGTGCAGGTAACTGTGTGCGCCACACAGACAGACAGACACCATGAGGGGGCAGCAGGCCATCACACGGGAGTGCAGGTAACTGTGCACACAGACAGACAGACACCATGAGGGGGCAGCAGGCCATCACACGGGAGTGCAGGTAACTGTGTGCGCCACACAGACAGACAGACAGACACCATGAGGGGGCAGCAGGCCATCACACGGGAGTGCAGGTAACTGTGTGCGCCACACAGACAGACAGACACCATGAGGGGGCAGCAGGCCATCACACGGGAGTGCAGGTAACTGTGCACACAGACAGACAGACACCATGAGGGGGCAGCAGGCCATCACACGGGAGTGCAGGTAACTGTGTGCGCCACACAGACAGACAGACACCATCAGGGGGCAGCAGGCCATCACACGGGAGTGCAGGTAACTGTGTGCGCCACACAGACAGACAGACAGACACCATGAGGGGGCAGCAGGCCATCACACGGGAGTGCAGGTAACTGTGTGCGCCACACAGACAGACAGACACCATGAGGGGGCAGCAGGCCATCACACGGGAGTGCAGGTAACTGTGTGCGCCACACAGACAGACAGACACCATGAGGGGGCAGCAGGCCATCACACGGGAGTGCAGGTAACTGTGCGCACAGACAGACAGACACCATCAGGGGGCAGCAGGCCATCACACGGGAGTGCAGGTAACTGTGGTGCGTACAGACAGACAGACAGACAAACACCATGAGGGGGCAGCAGGCCATCACACGGGAGTGCAGGTAACTGTGCGCCACACAGACAGACAGACAAACACCATGAGGGGGCAGCAGGCCATCACACGGGAGTGCAGGTAACTGTGCGCCACACAGACAGACAAACACCATGAGGGGGCAGCAGGCCATCACACGGGAGTGCAGGTAACTGTGCGCACAGACAGACAAACACCATGAGGGGGCAGCAGGCCATCACACGGGAGTGCAGGTAACTGTGCGCCACACAGACAGACAAACACCATGAGGGGGCAGCAGGCCATCACACGGGAGTGCAGGTAACTGTGCGCACAGACAGACAAACACCATGAGGGGGCAGCAGGCCATCACACGGGAGTGCAGGTAACTGTGCGCACAGACAGACAGACAGACACCATGAGGGGGCAGCAGGCCATCACACGGGAGTGCAGGTAACTGTGCGCCACACAGACAGACAGACAAACACCATGAGGGGGCAGCAGGCCATCACACGGGAGTGCAGGTAACTGTGCGCACAGACAGACAGACAGACAAACACCATGAGGGGGCAGCAGGCCATCACACGGGAGTGCAGGTAACTGTGCGCCACACAGACAGACAGACTAACACCATGAGGGGGCAGCAGGCCATCACACGGGAGTGCAGGTAACTGTGTGCGCCACACAGACAGACAGACACCATCAGGGGGCAGCAGGCCATCACACGGGAGTGCAGGTAACTGTGCGCCACACAGACAGACAGACACCATGAGGGGGCAGCAGGCCATCACACGGGAGTGCAGGTAACTGTGTGCGCCACACAGACAGACAGACAGACACCATCAGGGGGCAGCAGGCCATCACACGGGAGTGCAGGTAACTGTGTGCGCCACACAGACAGACAGACACCATGAGGGGGCAGCAGGCCATCACACGGGAGTGCAGGTAACTGTGTGCGCCACACAGACAGACAGACACCATGAGGGGGCAGCAGGCCATCACACGGGAGTGCAGGTAACTGTGTGCGCCACACAGACAGACAGACACCATGAGGGGGCAGCAGGCCATCACACGGGAGTGCAGGTAACTGTGTGCGCCACACAGACAGACAGACACCATGAGGGGGCAGCAGGCCATCACACGGGAGTGCAGGTAACTGTGTGCGCCACACAGACAGACTAACACCATGAGGGGGCAGCAGGCCATCACACGGGAGTGCAGGTAACTGTGTGCGCCACACAGACAGACAGACACCATGAGGGGGCAGCAGGCCATCACACGGGAGTGCAGGTAACTGTGCGCACAGACAGACAGACAGACAGACTAACACCATGAGGGGGCAGCAGGCCATCACACGGGAGTGCAGGTAACTGTGTGCGCCACACAGACAGACAGACTAACACCATGAGGGGGCAGCAGGCCATCACACGGGAGTGCAGGTAACTGTGTGCGCCACACAGACAGACTAACACCATGAGGGGGCAGCAGGCCATCACACGGGAGTGCAGGTAACTGTGTGCGCCACACAGACAGACAGACAGACACCATGAGGGGGCAGCAGGCCATCACACGGGAGTGCAGGTAACTGTGTGCGCCACACAGACAGACAGACACCATGAGGGGGCAGCAGGCCATCACACGGGAGTGCAGGTAACTGTGTGCGCCACACAGACAGACAGACAGACTAACACCATGAGGGGGCAGCAGGCCATCACACGGGAGTGCAGGTAACTGTGTGCGCCACACAGACAGACAGACAGACTAACACCATGAGGGGGCAGCAGGCCATCACACGGGAGTGCAGGTAACTGTGCGCCACACAGACAGACAGACAGACTAACACCATGAGGGGGCAGCAGGCCATCACTCGGGAGTGCAGGTAACTGTGCGCCACACACACAGACAGACAGACTAACACCATGAGGGGGCAGCAGGCCATCACTCGGGAGTGCAGGTAACTGTGCGCCACACACACAGACAGACAGACTAACACCATGAGGGGGCAGCAGGCCATCACACGGGAGTGCAGGTAACTGTGCGCCACACAGACAGACAGACAGACTAACACCATGAGGGGGCAGCAGGCCATCACTCGGGAGTGCAGGTAACTGTGCGCGCCACACAGACAGACAGACTAACACCATGAGGGGGCAGCAGGCCACCACACGGGAGTGCAGGTAACTGTGTGCGCCACACAGACAGACAGACAGACAGACACCATGAGGGGGCAGCAGGCCATCACACGGGAGTGCAGGTAACTGTGTGCGCCACACAGACAGACAGACACCATGAGGGGGCAGCAGGCCATCACACGGGAGTGCAGGTAACTGTTGTGCGTACAGACAGACAGACACCATGAGGGGGCAGCAGGCCATCACACGGGAGTGCAGGTAACTGTGTGCGCCACACAGACAGACAAACACCATGAGGGGGCAGCAGGCCATCACACGGGAGTGCAGGTAACTGTGTGCGCCACACAGACAGACAGACACCATGAGGGGGCAGCAGGCCATCACACGGGAGTGCAGGTAACTGTTGTGCGTACAGACAGACAGACACCATGAGGGGGCAGCAGGCCATCACACGGGAGTGCAGGTAACTGTGTGCGCCACACAGACAGACAAACACCATGAGGGGGCAGCAGGCCATCACACGGGAGTGCAGGTAACTGTGTGCGCCACACAGACAGACAGACACCATCAGGGGGCAGCAGGCCATCACACGGGAGTGCAGGTAACTGTGTGCGCCACACAGACAGACAGACAGACAGACACCATGAGGGGGCAGCAGGCCATCACACGGGAGTGCAGGTAACTGTGTGCGCCACACAGACAGACAGACAGACAGACACCATGAGGGGGCAGCAGGCCATCACACGGGAGTGCAGGTAACTGTGTGCGCCACACAGACAGACACCATGAGGGGGCAGCAGGCCATCACACGGGAGTGCAGGTAACTGTGTGCGCCACACAGACAGACAGACACCATGAGGGGGCAGCAGGCCATCACACGGGAGTGCAGGTAACTGTGTGCGCCACACAGACAGACAGACACCATGAGGGGGCAGCAGGCCATCACACGGGAGTGCAGGAAACTGTGTGCGCCACACAGACAGACAGACAGACTAACACCATGAGGGGGCAGCAGGCCATCACACGGGAGTGCAGGTAACTGTGTGCGCCACACAGACAGACAGACAGACTAACACCATGAGGGGGCAGCAGGCCATCACACGGGAGTGCAGGTAACTGTGTGCGCCACACAGACAGACAGACAGACTAACACCATGAGGGGGCAGCAGGCCATCACACGGGAGTGCAGGTAACTGTGTGCGCCACACAGACAGACTAACACCATGAGGGGGCAGCAGGCCATCACACGGGAGTGCAGGTAACTGTGTGCGCCACACAGACAGACAGACAGACTAACACCATCAGGGGGCAGCAGGCCATCACACGGGAGTGCAGGTAACTGTGTGCGCCACACAGACAGACAGACAGACTAACACCATGAGGGGGCAGCAGGCCATCACACGGGAGTGCAGGTAACTGTGTGCGCCACACAGACAGACAGACAGACTAACACCATGAGGGGGCAGCAGGCCATCACACGGGAGTGCAGGTAACTGTGTGCGCCACACAGACAGACAGACACCATGAGGGGACAGCAGGCCATCACACGGGAGTGCAGGTAACTGTGTGCGCCACACAGACAGACAGACACCATGAGGGGGCAGCAGGCCATCACACGGGAGTGCAGGTAACTGTGCGCGCCACACAGACAGACAAACACCATCAGGGGGCAGCAGGCCATCACACGGGAGTGCAGGTAACTGTGTGCGCCACACAGACAGACAAACACCATGAGGGGGCAGCAGGCCATCACACGGGAGTGCAGGTAACTGTGTGCGCCACACAGACAGACAGACACCATGAGGGGGCAGCAGGCCATCACACGGGAGTGCAGGTAACTGTGTGCGCCACACAGACAGACAAACACCATGAGGGGGCAGCAGGCCATCACACGGGAGTGCAGGTAACTGTGTGCGCCACACAGACAGACAGACAAACACCATGAGGGGGCAGCAGGCCATCACACGGGAGTGCAGGTAACTGTTGTGCGTACAGACAGACAGACAGACAGACAAACAAACACCATGAGGGGGCAGCAGGCCATCACACGGGAGTGCAGGTAACTGTGCGCACAGACAGACAGACAGACACCATGAGGGGGCAGCAGGCCATCACACGGGAGTGCAGGTAACTGTGCGCACAGACAGACAGACAGACACCATGAGGGGGCAGCAGGCCATCACACGGGAGTGCAGGTAACTGTGTGCGCCACACAGACAGACAGACAAACACCATGAGGGGGCAGCAGGCCATCACACGGGAGTGCAGGTAACTGTGTGCGCCACACAGACAGACAAACACCATGAGGGGGCAGCAGGCCATCACACGGGAGTGCAGGTAACTGTGTGCGCCACACAGACAGACAAACACCATGAGGGGGCAGCAGGCCATCACACGGGAGTGCAGGTAACTGTGTGCGCCACACAGACAGACAAACACCATGAGGGGGCAGCAGGCCATCACACGGGAGTGCAGGTAACTGTGTGCGCCACACAGACAGACAGACAGACACCATGAGGGGGCAGCAGGCCATCACACGGGAGTGCAGGTAACTGTGTGCGCCACACAGACAGACAGACAGACACCATGAGGGGGCAGCAGGCCATCACACGGGAGTGCAGGTAACTGTGTGCGCCACACAGACAGACAGACAGACAAACACCATGAGGGGGCAGCAGGCCATCACACGGGAGTGCAGGTAACTGTGCGCCAGACAGACATACAGACAGACAGACAGACAGACACCATGAGGGGGCAGCAGGCCATCACACGCGAGTGCAGGTAACTGTGTGCGCCACACAGACAGACAGACAGACACCATGAGGGGGCAGCAGGCCATCACACGGGAGTGCAGGTAACTGTGTGCGCCACACAGACAGACAGACAGACAAACACCATGAGGGGGCAGCAGGCCATCACACGGGAGTGCAGGTAACTGTGTGCCACACAGACAGACAGACAAACACCATGAGGGGGCAGCAGGCCATCACACGGGAGTGCAGGTAACTGTGCGCACAGACAGACAGACACCATCAGGGGGCAGCAGGCCATCACACGGGAGTGCAGGTAACTGTGCGCACAGACAGACAGACAAACACCATGAGGGGGCAGCAGGCCATCACACGGGAGTGCAGGTAACTGTGCGCAAGACAGACAAACACCATGAGGGGGCAGCAGGCCATCACACGGGAGTGCAGGTAACTGTGCGCAAGACAGACAAACACCATGAGGGGGCAGCAGGCCATCACACGGGAGTGCAGGTAACTGTGCGCAAGACAGACAAACACCATGAGTGGGCAGCAGGCCATCACACGGGAGTGCAGGTAACTGTTGTGCGTACAGACAGACAGACAAACACCATGAGGGGGCAGCAGGCCATCACACGGGAGTGCAGGTAACTGTGCGCAAGACAGACAAACAAACACCATGAGGGGGCAGCAGGCCATCACACGGGAGTGCAGGTAACTGTGTGCAAGACAGACAAACAAACACCATCAGGGGGCAGCAGGCCATCACACGGGAGTGCAGGTAACTGCGTGCAAGACAGACAAACAAACACCATGAGGGGGCAGCAGGCCATCACACGGGAGTGCAGAAAACTGCGTCCACGGACAGACAAACAAACAAACGCGATTTTCCGTAACGAGCTGACCATGATAATTGAATTCTACCACGATTTAATCGCGCTTAGTCGTGTTAATGTATCGATTTTAGTTAGTAGATCGTACCGCATCCCTAACCGGAAACTATATAGATGTTGTTGTTGTCGTCATGGAATAATAGATAGGTCTACCTCTTAAGTAAAGTAATATCAAAGGTTGGTGGATACACCCCAACCTGGACTGTACACCGTTGTGATAGAGAGATTAAATAACAACATATAATTAAAGGAAAACACAAGTTTCTAGTTCAGGGGTCTATCCTCCTACTTATCATATTACTGCCTGTTGGCCTGTTGGCCTCTCTTTAATTCAGTATTAGTAAAGTTACCAACAGTGCCTATCTAGTAACTATTCTAATTAATTACAGAACTACGGCACTCACTCTTGAATAAGCTTGGCGATGGAGTGTCTGCCCTGATAGATGTTCCTTGTCTGTGCCGACTCCCTGGCTATGACGGCGTCGCCGACCATCTCCCTGGTCACCTCCTCTCCCAGCGGTGGATCCGGCGTGAACAACTGCACCACCTCCCCTTCGGCCGACAGCAGCCGGGGGCGTTTGCGCCCCTTGCCTTTCTTCCCCTTGCCTTTCTTTCCCTTCTTACTGCCGCCTTTCTTTCCCTTCGTACTGCCGCCTTTCTTGCCCTTCGTACTGCCACCTTTCTTTCCCTTCGAACTACCGTCTTTCTTGCCTTTCTTGCCCTTCTTCCCCTTCTTCCCCTTCGTTCCTTTTGAGGACGGTGACGTAGCTCGAGATGCGCACACTGGCCCAAGTTTTTGCTACACCAGAAGAGAAATAAGAACCGTATTGGTGTATTCGAGACTAGGCGGGCTTAGGCAATTTTATTTGGAGGCTTGGCTAGCCTATTCACTTTTTCACAGAATTGTTATTTCAATTTCAAGAACGCATGTAATGTCTATTCACAATATCTTTAATTGAGAAAAAATATGTTACCTCAACGTCTGCATGTATTCAGGTTTAATTTCTGTAAAATCTGTTTCCAGACACTTAAAACAATCGCCATCGCAACCCTCCCCCACCCACCCCGAGCAGATGTACATTCGACCGCCGAGGCACTTAATATTTTAGGAATACACCACTGGGTAGACTCCTCCTCGAGTTGACCGTTACCAGCAAGGAGGGCTCTCGAGCATACCTTTATTTATTTGTTTATTTATTTATTTATTTATTTATTTATTATTTAGCATTTCATATATAGGTACATGTGTAAAGAACTCACAATGTAATCGTCTATGGTGTAAAGAACTCTCAATGTAATCGTCTATGGTGTAAAGAACTCACAATGTAATCGTATATGGTGTAAAGAACTCACAATGTAATTGTCTATGGTGTAAAGAACTCACAATGTAATCGTCTATGGTGTAAAGAACTCACAATGTAATCGTCTATGGTGTAAAGAACTCACAATATAATCATCTATGGTGTAAAGAACTCACAATGTAACCGTCTATAGTGTAAAGAACTCACAATGTAATCGTCTATGGTGTAAAGAACTCACAATGTAATCGTCTATGGTGTAAAGAACTCAAAAAATGTAATCGTCTATGGTGTAAAGAACTCACAATGTAATCGTCTATGGTGTAAAGAACTCACAATGTAATCGTCTATGGTGTAAAGAACTCACAATGTAACCGTCTATAGTGTAAAGAACTCACAATGTAATCGTCTATGGTGAAAGGAACTCACAATGAAATCGTCTATGGTGTAAAGAACTCACAATGTAACCGTCTAAAGTGTAAAGAACTCACAATGTAATCGTATATGGGGTAAGGAACTCACAATGTAATCGTCTATGGTGTAAAGAACTCACAATGTAATCGTTTATGGTGTAAAGAACTCACAATGTAATCGTCTATGGTGTAAAGAACTCACAATGTAACCGTCTATAGTGTAAAGAACTCACAATGTAATCGTATATGGTGTAAGGAACTCACAATGTAATCGTCAATGGTGTAAAGAACTCACAATGTAATCGTTTATGGTGTAAAGAACTCAGAATGTAATCGTCTATGGTGTAAAGAACTCACAATGTAACCGTCTATAGTGTAAAGAACTCACAATGTAATCGTCTATGGTGTAAGGAACTCACAATGTAATCGTCTATGGTGTAAGGAACTCACAATGTAATCGTCTATGGTGTAAAGAACTCACAACGTAATCGTTTATGGTGTAAAGAACTCACAATGTAATCGTCTATGGTGTAAAGAACTCACAATGTAATCGTCTATGGTCTCGTCCAGGTCCTCTCTCGCCGTCTGTTCGCGACGCACCTCGTCGACCATGGCCGCCCAATAGCGGCTCACCTTCTTCTTCTTCGTCAGCTCTTCGTCGTCCAGCTGCATCATGATTGGTCGGTTGGCCCACAGCGGCAGAAGCTGAATCTGAGGGACAGTGATCATCATCATCATCATCATCATCATCATCATCATCATCATCTGTTGCCACGTCCAACTCTGCGTTGGGTCGGCATTGAAGATAAGCCTCTCCATCTTTTTCTATCCTGCTCCCACTCTTCCCCCTCAACTACATTCCAGTCCCCAGACAGTGATACAGATAATAAATAGTAAGCATCACTTTTCGTATGAATACCTGGAAGGATAATTCAGAAAGCTATCACGGTGACATAAAAATCACCTTTTTTTCTTCATGTGCCGAAAGTTTGATTTTCAATCATTTTTCTTCCTAGCTATCCAATAAATATTGATTCTTCCTTTTCTGGCCCGCTTAAGGATCCCTTAGAGATCACTTTAAGTGATCCTTATGTAATAATCACTAAAAGTGAGTTGTCACCGTGGTAACTTTCAGGAATAGCCAGGCATTGTTATAGGGTGCACACCAGCTGGGTAACTAACTAGGTATGTTAGGGTGTTTGGATAGTTGGAAAGGAATGTATGAGGGCTGAGGACTCAATCCCAGCATTCGCCTTGAAAGCAAAAGCTTGGGGAAAAACCTTCAGTCAAGATTTTGGTCGGAATCGAACCGACTACCTCACGATTTGGAGCCTCTTGTGTTCCCGGTAAGACAGCTCTATATAAGTAGCGATACAGGTGTGTATACAACTTAGTTTAGTGGGAGAAGCAGGGTATCGAACCGAAATTATATTTATTTTCAGGTTTGAGAGAATAATTTCGGTTAACTTTTCTGTTCAACAAAATATAAATTTACAGTTCGGTTCAAACCATTGCATCCGTCTTTTTAAAAGTGAGAAAATAACAAAAATATTGCAGCTTTCCTTATGGGACATATTTCTGAAATATTTGCGCTGCCGAACGTAACTATTTTGTGTTTAATGTGTGGTAATATCAAAGATTACAAACTAGTTTGTAATCTTTGGTAATATGCTTACCTCATCCAAAACGTCGCCTTTCTTTTTATCTTTTTTTGACTTTTTGGACCCACCCTTCTTTTTGCCTTTGCCTTTTCCTTTGCCCTTTCCTTTGCCCTTTCCTTTGCCCTTGGCGGAGATTGGCTGTAAGTTCTCGTCGAGTCCGAACAACTGTCGCGCATCGGCCATTTTCTTTTCCAACACCTCCAAGGTGCGCTTCAACTCGACTTCTCCGGCAGTCTCGATCTGGCAACAACGCACCACGAAAAACGATTTAAAACGACATATTTCACTTTTTTGTTAGTTTTAATACGTAGCAATATAAACACAAAATCTTGGAAAAACACTTTTTTTGCATTCCAGGTATTACTCTTGACACAAAAATAACAATCTGTTGATTGCGTGGCTTATTAGTGCAAGCTATACCCATTGCCGATAAATGAGGATGGTTATAGTATCACTATTGAAACCACTCAAAATTAATGTGTTTTAGTAACATCAGCTGCACAATATTGAAAAGGTGGTTACTACCGAACTAAACTCTGGATTGAAAATATTTAAAGTATTTTAATCCGCACAATTGTTAGATTTTGGAAATCAATTCTTAGGTAGCTTCAAAGAAATAAGTTTAAAATCACCACTTCAGCTTCTTCACCGGGCGGATTCTGTTCGGCTTCCATTTTCGCCATTTCTTTCTCCAATCGCAATCGTTCTTTCTCTTCTTTATCCTTCTTTTTCTTTTCCTTCTTTCCCTTTTTCTTGGAACCTGCTGAGCCAGATTTTTTAGATTTCGTTGTGCTGCTCGTATCCTCCAATGGCAGCAAGGTCGAGGACAGCAACTCCCGTTCCATGTCTATCGGTACGATTCTGTCGTCTTCCAGCTCAACCTCTGCGGAAAAAATGCATCGAGTTCTTTGAAAAGTAAGAAAAATGAGTGCCTAAACTAATGGAACAAAAATTGTTAAATTAAGAACACAGTATTATTTTTTGCTAGTAACAATTCTGTAATATTGACCTTATCTGGTTTTAAAATGTATCTATTTCCCTTTTTAGAAAAATAGCACATTTTTACTCAAAATGTACAGATTATTCTAAGCGAAAAGTGGTGACAAATGAAACCATGTTCTATGACGATGACGAAAGCACCTCGCTAGATACGTAGAGGTAACTATACCTTTAGCAAGCTCCATTGCAGTCTCCTCGGTTATACCGAGTCTCTGCGACAGTTTGGTGATCATCTCCCTCGAGTTGTATTTCCTCACCACGATCTCGTCGTTTAACTTCTCGGCCAGAACCTTTGAAAGACATTTAGGGTCACGTGCATAGTCGTTCCTCACTTGCTCCTCAACTCAGCCTTTCCTCAGACTCGCCCAAACACCACACAACCATCACAGAGCAGTCCACATGGCAATGCTGCTCTGTGATTGGTGGTTGGGCGAGTCTGAGGAATGGCTGAGTTGAGGAGCACCTGAGGAACGACTATGCATTTGACCCTTAGGCCTACTACTAGAGTGCAATCAAATCACATCACAAGTCAGCCCACAATATAGTGAAGTGCAAGAGAAAGATGGACAGAAGAGTCAAAGAGGAAAAAGCGGGGAGGTCTATGCAAAGAGCAAGTGAAAAGTAAAATACAGAAGGGAGGCAATACATGTAGTATTCTATACAACCTTTGGCTTTCCCGCTACCATTTGTTGAAAATAATTTTAATTTAATCTTTTAAAGACGTCTTCGAGTAATTCCTCCCCATGGGGGGCAGATTTTCAGCTATTACGCTATAACAAGTGGGAGGGAGGAACAGAACAGAGAGCATCTGATGAGATGTCCAAGTCTTAAAGATGAAGTAGATGGCCTTCCACCTGGCATGAGCTATGAGGAAAAGGAAGCCTGTCGCTTCTGGAAAACCAGAAAATGCATGATGGCCCAGTAAGCAAAAAATGCAGGCATAGGAAAAGAAGAATAAGAAGTTAAAAATTATTATTAATTTGTTATTATTAATTAACATTTTTTCCTAATTGAAAATAAAAAAATTTAAACAAATTCTTTCGCTTATAATTCGAAAAATCCCGTTTTCGGGGGATTTCAAAAACGTTTAACTTATTTCGAGTATCAACGCACCTTGGCGACGTGCAGGTAGAGGTTGCGCAGTAGCGCTCCGCCGCTCAGCGAGACCAGACCGACAAACACCTCGAGCTTCTCCGAGTCGACGAGATGCGCGAACCAGTAGCGCGTGTTATTCTGCACCTGCATCAACGTGCGGTAGTCCATCGTGCGGTTATCATCCTCGGGCACCACATCGTAGTAGAACGCGTTCAAGTTCCTGCATGGCGAGACAACACGACAATTGATTAAATTCGTTTTTTTTTTTTATGAAGAAATGCAGATTTTGGAAAAATATTTGTTTCGAAATTTTCTTACGTGGTGTTAATTTTAAAAGGTCCCCTTTTTATTTGTATATCCCAAAGTTTTGCCTTGTTTCGAATTTGTTTGTTTTTTGTGCGGCTTGAAATGCATTGTTCGTATTAAAATTAATTGTTCCGCTCGCTCTAGATGTTTGCCCATCTCGTTGTTTTCATGATACGCTCGAAACAAAATTTAAAAAATTATTGATATTACTGTTAAAGAGTTTTTGTTATTGCTGTTGTTGTTGACATTTTTAGATTTTGTAACCATTGTATACAACGTTCTAATAAAGACATTTCGAAGAAGAAAACAAATTTCAGATCCAGAGCAATCGCGTCTGATCTATATAAGTTGAACTGAGTCATCAACTTTGGTGCCAGATTTGAATTCCATCTTTTTAAATAGGCTAATTGTTGTAAAGGTGTCCTCACTTGAGGCCGGTATGCTCGTGAGAGAGCAAACTCGTTCACGCATACCGTAGGCCGTCGTACAACAACAACTTCGGTAATGTTTCCGTCACGGGTGGGTGAGCGACAGCCGACGAGCGGCCGTGGCTAATTCAAATACCTGCTCGGGTTGTCCGAGACCGTAAAAAACACGTCATTGATTGATGACGAAAGCGTATACCCGTAGTTGCTGTACGACTACTATACATGTGCCATAAAGTATAAAGTTGTCGTACAGCAACTACGGGAACGCTTTCGTCATCAATTAATGACGTGTTTTTTACGGTCTCGGCCAACCCGAGCAGGTATCTGAGTTAGCCACGGCCGCTGGTAAAAAACACGTCATTGATTGATGACGAAAGCGTATACCCGTAGTTGCTGTACGACTACTATACATGTGCCATAAAGTATAAAGTTGTCGTACAGCAACTACGGGAACGCTTTCGTCATCAATCAATGACGTGTTTACGGTCTCGGCCAACCCGAGCAGGTATATTTAAATTAGCCACGGCCGCTGGTTGGGTGCCGCTCACCCACCCGTGAGGAAGCATTACCGAAGATGTTGTTGTACGACGAAACGCTCGCTTTATAACCCTACAAGCACCTACATAGGGTTGGGGTTTCCGAATCCAGCATATGCAGGATGTGTGGGGTCGGAGAACAAGACAGGAGGCATCTCTTTGAGTGTACATATCTAAAGAATGAAAGTGACAAAATGCCGGATGGCATGGATCGGAGGGAATAGGAGTCCTATCTCTACTGGCTGACCAGAAAATACATGATGACATGAGATGTCAATTGATTGGTTATCGCTCACTCGTCGATGGTGTTCGAAGCCTACAGGAGTCCTATCTCTACTGGCTGATCAGAAAATACATGATGACATGAGATGTCAATTGATTGGTTATCGCTCACTCGTCGATGGTGTTCGAAGCCTACAGGAGTCCTATCTCTACTGGCTGATCAGAAAATACATGATGACATGAGATGTCAATTGATTGGTTATCGCTCACTCGTCGATGGTGTTCGAAGCCTACAGGGTTGGTTTAGTCACTTTAAATTAAAGTCCCCACTGCAAATCAGTTTAGTTACTGAGTGGGTAGACTCTAAATGTGAATTTATTTATTTATTTATTTATTTAAATTGTGGGTATAAGAAAAGAAGAATAAGACAATCCTAAATTGTACAAAAAACGAATATAAACTATAAAGTAAGTTCACTCACTGGTTCGTGGAATAGATAAGATCTTTGGCGTTGCCGGCGCGCAGCGAGCCAGCCAAGATCTTGAGGAACGCCACGTCACACGATTCCTCCACGACTAGCGCGAGAAAGTGGAACTTTTGAACCCACGAACAACGCACAAACCACTCTTGCATGTAAGCAAACTCGATCTTGAACAAGTTCTTGGCGTGTTCCTGCTCGACCTGGTGGGGCTTCCTCTTCGTGAAGTAGTCGCAGAAGCTGACGAAACTGTGCTTACTGCCGCGCAGCATTTCCAAATCTTCTTTGTCACTTTCGCTTGCGTTCTCCTCTTCGGGACGGCGCTCCTCTGGATACTCGGTACTCTCTGTACATAGCGGAGAACTTACTTACTTACTTACTTACTTACTTACTTACTTACTTACTTACTTACTTACTTACTTACTTACTTACTTACTTACTTACTTACTTACTTACTTACTTACTTACTTACTAGATGCAATTTAGTTCAACATTGAACTTTGCTGGAACGCTTTCCCAGGCTAGGGCCTTTAGAGCAGATGAAGGAGTACAGAGGTAAAAACGCGTAAGTCCGAGGGCTGGGGTGATGATAAAAATTAGTGTGGAGATGAATGGAAGCTTTAAGGTGCGAGGTTTAAAGAGGGAGGGGAGGGGGGGAGGGAATTGAGGCGACATTGGCATTCCATTGCCGCTACTGAAAATCCCTGGCCAAAGGATGAACATGGTATGTTGTTCAATCTTTAATATCGTTATCATCGTCTATTACCACAACCACGTCCAACTGTATGTTGGATGTATCCACATCAAAACTAGTCCTCACCATATTTCCATGTCTTGTCACAACTCCTCCATTCAACCTGACAACCAGAGCAGGCCAGATCAAGAAGCTAATTTATATTGGATAGCAAGAAAAATGAATGGCTGAAAAGTCATCATCGCATAAGAAGAAAAAAAAAACATTCCACTTTATCAATAAATGAAAATAAACCAGTTCGTTAAAAAAAATGTCTCACCTCTTCTTTTGCGGGATGGATCAGATTGGTCACCCTTCGACCTGCGGGGTCGCGTCCTTCCGAGATATGCATTTGGTTGATCCGTCAAGTCAGCCAACGTAGGTTCTACGTCATATGGCGTTAATTGTTCAGCAGCGGATATGGTTAATTGGCTAAGTGTTTGATTATTGAATGGTGGAGCAACAGATACAGACATAAATCTGGACGTTGAAGGATATTGATTTTGTTGTCCTATTTCGTTAAATGCCATAAATTGTGGATAACCAGGTACGGATACTTGGCTAGTCATTGGAAATAATTGATTTTGTTGTCCTATTTCGCTAAATGCCATTAATTGTGGATAAGCAGGTACGCTCACTTGGCTAGCTATTGGAAATAATTGATTTTGTTGTGCAAGTTCGCTAGTTGCCATTAATGGTGGAGCAACAGACACGGACAATAATCTAGACGTTGAAGGCAATTGATTGGGTTGTGCTAAGTTGCTAGTTGCCATTAATGGTGGAGCAACAGATACGGACAATAATCTAGACGTTGGAGGCAATTGATTGGGTTGTGCTAAGTCGTTATATGCCATAAATGGTGGAGCACCGGATACGGTTGCTTGACTAATTGGAAATAATTGATCGATTTGTGTATTCGGTTCTGCTGGAGTGTCAAAGATATCGTCTTCGCTACGTATTGTGTATAATTCATTTCTTCTTCCTTTCGGCAACATTTTTCAATTCCTGATGTAGCTCCAGTTGAAGCAAAATATTTCTGAAAAGTAGATAAAGAATCTGGTACATATGTGTATGGTCCATGAGACATCTTGGTAACATTAACATGCAAACTTTGCAAGGAACAACAACGCTCAATTCCTATGCCACTTACAGATACTCTCTCAGATTAACAAACTACCAAATGCTTACTACTACCACTAGTACTACTACTACTACTACTAATACTACTCTACTACTATTACTACTACTACTACTACTACTACTACTACTACTACTACTACTACTACTACTACTACTACTTCTACTACTACTACTACTACTACTACTACTACTACTACTACTACTACTACTTCTACTACTACTACTACTACTACTACTACTACTACTACTACTACTACTACTACTACTACTACTACTACTACTACTACTACTACTACTACTACTACTACTACTACTACTACTACTACTACTACTACTACTACTACTACTATTACTACTACTACTACTACTACTACTACTACTAAGGTAAGGATAATTTGAGGGAAACCTGGAAACTAATTAATTCAATTATTGGAAAACCTACTAAAAATTCTATAGATGAAATTGTAAATAAACATATGGGTTCAATGTACACTGACGAAGAAATTGCACAAGAATTTGTTGACAGTTTTAAAAGGGAAGTAGAGGTCATAAAGCATGATTGCTCAATGGAAACGAGTAAACGTTACAATAGAAATGTCTCACAGTCATTTTATTTAAAAAAAGTCAGTGCTAAAACTGTTGAGAAAATAATATTACTTTCAATTGTAACAAAGGACCTGGTTTGGATAGAATTCGCATGAAAGATTTAAAGTCATGTGTTAAAAGTATTAGTCCTGTAATTGCCCATCTTTTAAAAATGATTTTTTCTACTGGTATAATACCTTCATTTTTGAAATGCTCAATAGTTAGACCAGTTTATAAAAATGGAAATCATAAAAGTTTTACGAATTACAGACCTATATCAATATTACCTGCAATAGAGAAAATTATGGAACGCTATGTCGCTGATGCATTAATTGATTATTTGGATAAATTTAAAATTATTGATAAAAGACAGTATGGTTATCAGAAAGGGAAAAGCACTGGTGCCCTGTTGAATGATTTTTCGGATTTTGTTAAAGGGGCGTTAGATAGGAACTTGAATGTAATGGTAGCATTTATTGATTTCACTAAGGCCTTTGATACGTTATCTCACACAAAATTATTAAAGGCTTTGGAAAAAATAGGTATATGTGGACCAATGTTAGCATGGTTTCAAAATTATTTATCAGGCAGATACATGGTTGTAAAAATTAATGATTTCATTAGTAGAAAAGTACTGGTTTCTTCGGGGGTACCACAAGGATCCATTTTAGGTCCTCTTCTGTATTTGATTTATGTTAACGACATGTTACGTCAGGTTAAAAAATGTTCAATCTATTTATATGCAGATGACACAGCTTTGGCAGTGGCTCATGCGCAACTCAGTGTTGCAAGGCGGATATTGCAGTCTGATTTTAATAACTTATTACGATGGGCACATGATTATGGTTTAGTTATCAATTACAAAAAAACAAAAGTTATGTTTATACACTCACCTTTTAAAAATCATGAAAATGTCGACATAGTATATATCACGATTATGGGTGTTTACATAGGAATTTCAGAGCTGATACAGATTTAGTTAATATTAATTGTAATTGTAGCAGAAAGTTAGATAATGTTTTGGAAATAGCATATTTAGGACTTGTGATTGACTATAATTTTAAGTGGAGTAACCATATCGAAAAGTTGTGTTCAAGATTAAGGTCTGCCTTATATGGGATAAAAGTATTAAAAATGTATGTAAATGAAAAGCTGTTGAAAACGATATATTTTGCTGTTGCACAATCATTAATAACTTACGGTCTACTAGCATGGGGAGCAACCACAGCAACATATTTGAAAGATGTTTTTAATATTCAGCAAAGGATAATTAAAATTATATGCCCGGATAGTAACAACGCCTCCGGTTGTGGTATAATGACAATCTATCAATTACATTTGTATTTAATTTTAAGAACGTATTATTTTTCACATAAGTATAAATTGATTGCAGAACATAAATACGGAACAAGAAATCGTGATAAATATATAATTCCAAGATACAGTAATAACTACGGAGCACAAGGGAAAAAAGTATTGGTGCCTAAATATTTTAATTACCTTCCACAGGTATTTCAAAGTCTGAAAACATTAAGTGAAGTTAAAAAACAAGTTAAAAGATGGGTTCTTACAACTGATAACGATATGGTAGGAGTATGAATGAATGTATGAATATTGTACGAATATTGATACTGATTTATTTTTGTTTTTTGCACAAGGTGGTTTATTTTCACATTATGACTTAAAGCCTTGATTACAATTAAATTTTAAATTTAAAAAAAAGACCAATTCAAGATCATTGTTTAGTTAAGTATAATCTTTGTATGTGTGTATTTGTACTAATGTATTTGTGTAGGTTAAGTGATGGGACAAGAATACCTATTGTAATATACATATGTTGTCAACGACTCTGCAGTCAAGCTACGATGCAGTAGCTTTGTGGAGTCTGTAATGTATATTGTCATGTTTCATCAATAAAAATCTTTAAAAAAAAAAAAAAAAAAAAAAAAACTACTACTACTACTACTACTTCTACTACTTCTACTACTACTACTACTACTACTACTACTACTACTACTACTACTACTACTACTACTACTACTACTACTACTACTACTACTACCAGAGATGGGTAAAATACTCAAAAAAATGTATTTGAAATACAAAATACAAAATACTTCACAACGCAGTATTTTCAAATATACAAGATACAAATACATTGACAATTTTGTATTTCAAATACAAAAATACATATGTATTTTGAAAATACTCAAAATACAAATTACATTGCTGGAAATAATGGTAGGTAAGTAGTAAATAAATAAACGTGAATTTCAAAATAATTTTTTTTAATTCGATTACATTTTATAGTAATATTTTAGTAACGTAGACATTACTTACATAGGCCTACCAATAGTAATTTAATGCATTTAAGCTTTCTATTTGGTGTAGGCAGAGGCCTTGATAGATAATCAAAGGCTCTATGTATACTGCACTATGAATATTTCAATCTTGTGTCCATTCCTCTTGCAAATTAGTCTTACAAATGTTGAAAGAATTTAACAAAAATATTGAATAATTACATTTCGTTGTGAAGTAGGATTGCATTTTGTAGGCCTATGGAGTAGTCTAGTAGTACTCCACTACACCCCCTACTTGTATAGTTGTAGTTAAGGAGGGAAAACGGAAAAAAATAAACATTTATTTTTGAAACATTACTTTTTGAGGCTAAATTCTTTGGATGTATCGTCCCATGCATACAATGTATTTTGAGTATTTTGAAAATACAAAGATACAGTAAAGTGGAGTATTTTGAGATACAAGATACAAATACTTTCAAACACAGTATTTGAAATACAAAATACAAAATACAAATGTATTTCAAATACGTATTTCAAATACATGTATTTCAAATACGTATTTCGGTATTTGGGGAATGAATGTGACTTTGATTTTTTCAACGAAATTAAACAAAAATCACTTTATTATGTTACCTGTTACTGTATCTTTCCAATTATGTAAGGCGCATGCTTCAAATAGTACGTATTTATGTTTTAAATCAATTTAATTCTGTTGAATTAGCTAGAGCCTATGCCTATGCACGCCATTCACCATTACCAACATGCATACAGCCTACTGGATGCTACAATCAGCTGTTCTACGTTGATTCTGTAGCCAACGTATGAAATGAAACCGAATATCGCCCGCAAACTTGAAGAAGGGGTAATTTATTTTTTGGGTATAAATTTATTTTAAAAGAATAACCCCTTCTTCAAATTACCCCTTCTTCAAATTTGAAGAAGGGGTAATCTATCGAAAATACTGTGATTACTATACAGTAACTTGTGTTTAAGTTGGTGCATCTGCTGATAACAAAGAACCAAAGCACTTATTTTGCTGCAGAGATATTTATCTTCATCCTAGTGTTGAACAATGGCGAATGGCGTGCATAGGCCTACGCATAGGCTCTAGCTAATTCAACAGAATTAAATTGATTTAAAACATAAATATGTACTTTTTAAAGCAAGCGCCTTAAATAATTGGAAAGATACAGTAAAGGTGCGTTCACAATCTTTACTAGTACTATGGTTTAATGATTAAGACCAGGGTATATCTTACTATCTTTGATTAAGACCAAGACAAACCTTAGTCACAGCCAATCAGAGCGCAGTATTCTCCCTCCTAGCCAATGAAAGAAGCCTGTGGCTTAGTCTTAATCACTAAACCATAGTACTAGTAAAGATTGTGAATGCACCTTAACAGGTAACATAATAAAGTGATTTTTGTTTAATCGTTTAAAAAATCAAAGTCACATTCATTCCCCAAATACCCGTATTTCAAATACATGTATTTTCAATACTGCCCATCTCTGACTTCTACTACTACTTCTACTACTACTACTTTTACTACTACTAATCATGTTATGGAATTGTTTTATTGAACAAATTTCATAGCAACCATAATGCATCTTGCCCCTAAGTTGGGCTGAACATAAGTTCGATTTTCTATTATTACACATCTAGAACTAAATAAAACATATTGTGGAATATGCATTAGAAAGATTCTCAGGGAGACGAAGTCAAGCCTAGGTCTAGGATGCCTAGCTAGTAATACAAAGTATGAGCCTATAAGCCTGTGAGCCTACAAAGTATGAGCCCGTGCGGCAAGGCCAAGGTTTAGATAAGCTAGTCAATACCAATACAAACCAATTATTTTCTGGATTGATTCAATTTTCTAAAACTTCTTCAGTAATGTTGAAGTTCGGACAGTTTTTACTGCTTTCTAGTTTCTTCGCGGTTCACAAATCAAATAACAATGGGAATCTACCAATCAGGAACGTGGTGAGCGTAAACACAGCCAACAGCGAAAACAACAGCAACAACTACACTGGATTCCGATCAGTCGATAGTATACAAATTCGACTGCTCGACCCGATCGTTATATTGTGATCAGAGTTGTCAAGTTAGCGGTTTTGCTGCCAGGTCTGGGGAAACAAATTTGATTTTGAAAACAGTGGTAAAATAAAAAGTTGTGGTGCTGCGGTTTTTCCAGTTTATTTTATAGGTAGAAGGTTGTATTTGTCAATGCATTTTTTGATCAGTTTTCAATAGTTTATGATAGTGCACCTTACACCACTAGCTAACGTCGTGCTGGAAGTATTGGCACCACTGGACTTTCGATTCGATTTCATTAGCTAAAATGGCGATTTGTAAAAGAGAAATGAGTTTTGGCAAAGTAGTGTTCTAGGCTTATATTTTCTTTGTTTGAAACTCTACATCTAAATAAATATCAATCTTCAATTGTTTATCTTGTGCATCTTGAATATAGGTAGCGAATCCCTAATTGTCATAAACATACTCCCCTACTATGAACAAATACATGTATTCCACTGCGAATCTTTCCGATAAGGAGCTAAAAGACCAAGGAAACAGACTGTTCAGTTTGAGAAAATATGAAGATGCAGTCGCTTGTTACACCAAAGCTATTGTGAGTATATAATTGAATGATACCTAAGCAATGTATGTAATCCATTCTGACTATCTTCACTTTGATGTAATATCTTCCTAGCGTAGGGCCAAAAACCTAGACCTGGAGCTGCTTCTGACAGTGACAGGACTGCATGCTAGAAGCAAAAACCATCCCATTTCGTCAAAATGTATCTTATTGCTAGGTGTATCGTATGCTTATTCTTAGATGTTTGGCGTGTAGGCCTAGGCCTACCTAGTAAACGATTTTAAGAAACTTGACAATTGTTAACCGTCTTGAAATATCTCCTTGGCCTCCTAGGCCTAGCCTAGGCCAGGCCAGGCCATTGGGTTTGAAGTAGAGGACTTCAAGCCCAACAACAAGGTAGCCTAGGCCTAGCCACCTACAATTTTGTAAGAACAATGTCGCTTAGCTGTCTAGCATCCTAGGCCTAGGTCTAAAGGTTGATAGGCCTAAGCCTAGGGTAGGCTACACAATAACCTGATAGCAGCCCGAAAATTAAAATGATGATGGCCTGAAAAGCCTGGGAATATTAGGTTCCATGTGTAGGTCTAATCTAGAATCCATCCACACCTAAAGCCTAAAGAGCCCACACGATCTATTTTAATATCTCTGTGGTAACCATTGTCACTGTCAAAATAAACTTGTAAACAAGTTAACTCGCCATTTTCGGATTGCGATCCCGATACCGACAATTGTGGGCAGGTCCTAGGGTTTTGATTATTCTGGGACCACAAACCGGTTTGTTGGTGCATGTCCAAGTAAAACTACGTACGTTACTGTAATCAATGTAGCCTATGCGCATAGATGTCAATCATTCTCCTTTACGTTTCAGATCAAGAACCCTAACATGCCTACCTATTTCACAAACCGAGCTCTGTGCCACCTGAAAATGAAAAAATGGGAAGCCTCGTGTCAAGACTGCCGGCACGCTTTGGATATGGACGCAAATATGGTCAAGGCTCATTTCTTTCTTGGCCAAGCCCTTCTTGAAGTAGATAATTATGATGAAGCCATCAAACACTTGCAAAGAGGTAGGGGGAATAGGCCTATGCTACTACTATTTTTATTTTATTTCACTATTTGATTTGTACAGAGTACAAATATTGTCTAGTCAAACTCAATACTATTGATATAGCCTACTATGAATGACTAAGGACCCTGAGAAATAGCTAATTAAATGCCTCCATTCAAATACTGTAATAGTCAGACAAAAATTTAGAATCGCCGATCTAAACGTCCAGTATCACTGTAGGCTTACTATAATATATTTTTGTGTTCAAACATTGAAATTAGTAAAAGTTCCTGATTTTCATCAAATTCAGTGTAAAACAAGATAATTGCCTGTATTTTGATATAAGTAAAAACATACACATTTAGCCTTATTTAATGAAAAAAATCATTCACGAAATATCTGGGTTCTTAACTAGGCCTATGACCAGGGTCAGCAATAATCATTGTTGTTTAATCCCAGTAGCAAAATATGTTTCCAGTAGACAGCATAACATGGGCGAGGACTAAGAGTTGATGTCGAATAACGTGTGCCTACATACAGTAAATACAAATGTATTTATTTAGGACCAGGCGCAAGCAGATGTGGAGGAGAGAAGAGAGGATTGGGCAATGATTGAGAAGAGGGAGGTGTGGTGGAAAGATAGGAAACAGTGGAGAGAGCTTGTGTCGCAGGGTGAAGGTGAGGTGCCGAGCTTGGCAGACTGTTGCTGATTCCGTGATGACGTAGACTGTTGGTGAAAACACCCGTTTACCCTTGACTAAACGATGTCGGAACACAGTGTAGAGATATATTTTCTTCCTATGCAGAGAGCGCGGCTTCCTCGGACATTCTTCTTCCTCGCTATCCAATATAAAATGGCTTCCTTTTCTGACCTACCCATACATATATCTATTCTTCTTCTTCTTCTTATGCCAACAATTGACCTATTACGTCATCATGCGTTTTCGCGTTTCCCAGTAGAGATAGGATTCTTTTTCTTATTTTTAAGTAAATATTTTCCAGCCAACGACCTGGCCAAGGAGCAGAGACTGAACTTCGGCGACGACATAGCCAGCCAGCTGCGGACGGCGCGCAAGAAGCGCTGGAGCGTCCAGGAGGAGAGACGGATGGCGCAGGAGGTCGAGCTGCAGTCGTACCTGAACCGGCTGGTCCGCGAGGACACGGAGCGAGAGGCGGAGAAGCTGCGGTCGCGACGCGGAGACGACGCGGAGGAGAGGGTCGCCGAGCTGGAGCGACAGTGCGACAACAACACGAGCGAGCTGAATCTGATGTTCGCCAAGGTCGACGACAGGAGAAGGGTGCGTGGACACTTTTTTGCTATTTACTATTATGTAATGAAAACGTTCTCTTAACCAGTTCAGTGGCGACTTTCCCTCGCGCTTGCCGTGCGCGTCGTGGCGACTTATTTCCCCACGCTACTTGCAGTCGGTCGGTCGGTCGTAATAGTAAGACCTCCTTCTCTACAAACACGTGTTGCTGAAAGCATTTCAATACATGTAGTTCTATATAGCGGAAAAAAATTGAATTAACTTCTTTGCAGAGAGTGCGGGAAATGATTGTGGAAACGGGCGGAATTGGCAACCCTAATCCTTACAGTATCATAGCCTATGTGAAGATGCAAAGATAGCCTTGGAGGCTGGATGGCATAGTAGACCTACACGAGATTATATATAGGCCTATTAGTGTTACTTACGATTCTTTTGTTAGTATGGTACCTACATGTCATGATTTTATAAGTGTGCAGGCCTAAAATGTTTGTAAGTTTGTCAACGGTGTTGTAAAATATGATTTCAGAAACGTGATGTACCTGATTACCTATGTGGAAAAATAAGCTTTGAAATCCTCCAAGAACCCGTCATAACACCGAGCGGAATAACCTACGAACGAAAAGACATCGAAGAGCACTTGCAGGTGAGATTCGATATTACCTCGTCATAAACAATTACAACAGGGCAGGGTTGCCACTTTCAAGGATTTTATCCTTTTCTCAGGATTTTTAGAGTGTCTCAAGGATAACAGGATTTTGGGCAAAATCTTAGGATTTTCTACTGTCTTTAAAAAATACATTAAATTAATACATTTTTAAAAATTCAGCTAAAAAGGCAATGTAGACAGTAAAAGAACATCAGGTACTAGTAAAAATAAACATAAGTGACTGCATAACATTTCCGGCAAGTGGTAGTTATGGTGAGTAAAAGTAAAACGTTAAAATATATTCGAAGAAAATTCTGATTCTTATGCGTTTCTGCTAGGGATGGACGAACCTTGGTTTTTTAATTTCGAACCGAACTCGAACTTCTGAACAAAAAAAGTTCTGAACTTCGAACTCGAACCGAACTTTTATAAATACCCCGGTAATATAGAAGCTGAAATAGGCTTGACCCGGAATTAATTGGTACAGAATTTTTTTTTATCAGAAGTTGTTTGCTATGTATACCTACATATTCCTAAGAAAGTTTACCGCCGTCTGACCGCCCTAATTAACGTTATTAATTAAATTGCTAAAATTAATTAATGCTTATATAATCGTTATTTTCAAATATTTTTCTGATATTGTATATTAAATACATTAAGTAAGGCCTTTTGTAATGAGAAAAACATTGAAAACCTGTATATAGATATTTCGGCAAGCATTAATTAATTAATATCAATATAATAACATTTTTAATAAAATGGTTCCCGTGTATAATTGGTATAATGGAATATATAGTTGATAGTTGTAAATACATAAGTAAACACATATGAAACTACTGTAGAAAGTTTACCGAAATAAAAGTAATATTCGTTTGATAAATCAGCATAATTAATGAATACATTAATTACCGATTGTTTAAAAGGAATACATATTTGAATGTATGCATTATGGGTATCAAAAGAAAGCTGCCGATCCGTGGGTTTTAATATCGGTATCTCCGGGTGAATTAAAAACAAAAAAACTACATTTTTCTTTGGGGGGGGGGAGGGGGGGGGATGCAGATATTTCGTCAAACGTATGAAATAAAAGCTAATACCTTGTTTTTAGGAAAAGTACCTTAACAGCACGATTAAAAAAATGTACCCTAGTGCTTGGCCTATATTTTCGGGTGGAGGGCAGTTGGGGGTGGTGGAGGGGGCGGGGGGTAAATAAAACAGGCGCTTTATGAACCCATTTTAGATGTGATCTAACCAATGATGAAAGTGTGCCGCAGCGCCGTACTGGTACTTATTTGAATGCCAGTTCTTACTTACTTTTTATGTATAAACATCACATTCTAGCAATAACTAACTTGTTTCGTATGTTTTAAAATACCAGATATAAATAACATTTCAAAATATAGTCAAATAGACCCGATGTGAAATAAACTCAAATTTAGCTAAACGAACAAGTATCACTGACCCACTTCAACAACAGAACAGTAATTTGCGTTAAAACAGTAATATAATTAGTCGAAAAAACAAGATTACTACGTCCATGGAAAACATGTTTAGTAAGACTTAATTTTAATAAAAGTCTTTAAAATGTTTGCTGAACACTAAAAATTTCACTTTATTGTCTCTTTAAACCTTTTGTAATTGGGTGAAAGGTGGAGGGGAAAAGATCATTGAGCTACAGACCTTCTTTCTTACCACTTGCATCACTGGATCTGGCACCAATTGATGTGACGTCATAAATATGAGGTCCGGTTTCTCCGATACAAAACTTATGGCCCGTCTACCAAGATTTAACAAAATTTGTAATATAGTCATTACTGCGGAATTTCTCAATGAACAGTATAACACAAAGATTTCACCCGTAATACCAAACAAACTTTAACGTTTAGATAAACATATAATAAGACTTACATTTTTATGCAATTCATACAACAAAGTAAATAAGTAATGAAAAAAGTGAAAGGTGGAGGGGAAAAGATCATTGAGCTACAGACCTTCTTTCTTACCACTTGCATCACTGGATCTGGCACCAATTGATGTGACGTCATAAATATGAGGTCCGGTTTCTCCGATACAAAACTTATGGCCTTACTTATGGATTACTTGGGTATCGAATTCAGTGAGCGCAATTATTTTTGAGCCGTTCATTTGTGGAAATACAATAAAGTCGATCCTTTGCTGATTTTCCAACGACTTTCGCGCGTCTTTCGAGAGTCATCAGAGGCAACACTACCTTCAGATTATTGTGTTCCAAGGCAAGATCAAAATTTTTCTCTTGTGTATACTGTTTGGAATATAAAGCCCCAACCGCAATTGTCGGTATCGGGATCGCAATCGCAATTAAGAAATCATAGAAGAGTTAACCTACATGGTTTTCATGGCGCTGTTCACAATAAAATCTTTATGTCGTAATTATTTAGCATAAGAAAATGTACGGTAACGATCTATCCCGACCCCGATTATGATCACGAATATGAATATGAATACGATAATATGGAATATGAAAAAATAAATAACAATTGCTTTGTATTTTATGGAGGGCATTGACTGCATCTTTTATACATTGGTCTAGAGATAAATCTTATGAAGAGCTGCTATGCAATATGCATGCTTAGTACATCAAAAGCAAATACTAAAATACCACTGTAGTAGTTGATGTTGATTATAATGGGCTATCAACAACAGCAAAAAAAAAACACATTTTAAACGGAGTGGCTTGGTTATAAACGCCCTACAATCCAGTTGAACCAAACATGACTGTTGCTTGAGCAGCAAACATAATTTTCTCACCAACCTAATCAAGTGGCCATATTGGTGTGTAATTAACAAATCAAGATTCACTAAGCTTCCTACATCGGGTCAAGACAATAACCTATCATAACAGTACTTCAAGCAAAAGATGATGCCGCACGTAGAGTCATCTAACCATGAGAATTATAGCATCATTGCCTGGTGAATCACTGCAAAGTGAATCTTGGTAGACGGGCCTAAAATTTTGTGTCGGATTATATTATTGGCGGTGTTTAACGACGTACTCGACCCCTTAGGTCATATGACGTCTTCCGAATCAGGTCCATCTACATCGCGAGGTGGTCAATCGTCATAGAGGGAGTCCAGCAAGGGAGGGCAGGGACAAGTGGTAGAATAAATCATCAGTGGGATAGTGGGGGTGAGGGAATATCACAATATGACAAGTGGGAGAATAAATCATCAGTGGGATAGTGGGGGTGAGGGAATATCACTGGGTCTCCTTTCGTCACCTCTTACGACCAGCAGGGTCACTCTGGGCTTATTCTAACACAGGCCGTGACGGGTCTTTTGTATCGGAGTAATCGAATCTCATATCTATGAAGTCACATCAATTAAATTGGGTAAACATTAAAACATTAAAATTGAATTTACAAGGCGCTCTTTTACTTAACCCCCCTCCCCACCCCCCACCCTTCCTCACCAATATATTAGCCAAGTACTAGGGTACATTTTCTTTTATCGCCTTGTTACAGTACTTTTCCTAAAAACGACGTATTAATATCTTTCGATTGATACGTTTAACGAAACATCTGCATCCCCCCCCCACCCATCCCCTAGGAAAATGTTTTTTTTTTTTTTTTACTTCTCCTGGAGATACCGATAATAAAACCCACGTATCGGCAGCTTTCTTTTGATACCCATAATGCATACATTCAAATATGTATTACTTTTAAACATCGGTAATTAATGTATTCATTAATTATGCTGATTTATCATACGAATATTACTTTTATTTCGGTAAACTTTCTACAGTAGTTTCATATGTAACAACTTATGTATTTGCAACTATCAACTATATATTTCATAATACCAATTATACACGGGAACCATTTTATTAAAAATGTTATTATATTGACATTAATTAATTAATGCTTGCCGAATTATCTATATACAGGTTTTGAATGTTGTTCTTATTACAAAAGGCCTTACTTAATGTATTTAATATACAATATCAGAAAAATCTTTGAAAATAACGATTATATAAGCATAAATTAATTTTACCAAATTAATTAATTACGTTAATTAGGGGGGTCGGACGCCGGTAAACTTTCTTCGGAATATGTAGGTATACATAGCAAACAACTTCTGATAAAAAAAAATTCTGTACCAATTATTTCCGGGTAAAATTGCTATTTGACCGGGGTAAAAGCGGCTTGAAAACTGAAATATTGCACAAATTCAGGAAGAAAGGAAAGTAATCCCAAATAATGTTCTTTTTTGTATCTGTGGATGTAGGCCTAGTCGGCATTGGCTACGGATCGTACTCATTTTCTTCACTGTCCATGATCAATTTAAAATTTCGAAACAAGATGTGAGACTATCTAAATTCCCGGTCGTAGAGAATTCGCGGCCTACATCGCTCGTGGTCGTTCGATGTTTGGTTGAAAGTCGATAGTCGACATGCGCGAGCACGAAAGATCAAAACAAATCCTTCTCCGTACGAAGCGCTGCAATCGTGAATATATTTGTAAAGTAACCCCAACTCCATAAAGAACGTATTTTATCACGATTTTGTAATAGAATTTTGTTTTATTTGAGGTTAAATTGTGATACAATCTGTATATCATACCAAATTCCATAGTATTCAATTTTCTTTTTGTCTCGACTGAAATAAAAATTATTAAAATATGTAATGAAAAACTTGATAAATTGTCGTTACTGTATTATGTATACAGCGCCCTAGTCAGCAACTCGTTGATCCTGTAGCGACAGCCATGCTACCTACCAGCGTTATTGCGAACCATAGCAATAACATTCGCCTGCATCGGCATCGCTTGTAGGTCGACGAAGACAAAAAGCAATCATAACATGATGATTGTGCACATAAAACCATTTAATTACGTGTTTAATGTAATACATTTTCTTGCATAATGTGCCATATTAGACCAGTTGTTGACGAGGAAGGTTGGAGGAAACATAATATAGGCCTCGTCATGCCGTGGAAGGCATAGAGCCTAGGCCTAGGCCTAGGCCTCAGTCGTGCAATGGAAAGCCCTAGGCCTAGGCCTGTGCGTAATGAATTTTCAAAACATTTTCTTTCGGCAAGCGTTGTTTACTGTTGTGTTGGCGGTTTTTACGATGAATACGCTAAAAAATAGTTAAAACTGACTCAGAAAAGTTCGGTTCAAGTTCGAAATTTTTATAAATCACGAACTCGAACCTTAACATTCGAACTCGAACCGAACCGAACTTCAAAAAAAGTTCGGTTCGAGTTCGGAATTTCGAACGTTCGTCCATCCCTAGTTTCTGCACGTAATGTTGACTAGATTCTCGAAAATCAGGCTGGCATAACATATTTTGGCATGAAACCTGAAAATTTGTAACATTCCTTCTCAGTTATAGCCTAACATGCTAATACTGAATATAACTGTTTTCAAGGATTTCTCAGGATTTTTTTAGTTTCTTTCAAGGATAAAAAAATTGACTTGGTGGCAACCCTGCAATAGGGTACAAGTAGGCTATTCCATGGCGTGTACCTTGACTTCCCTCCATTAAATTAAATAGGCCTACATGGGGGGCATATTTAAACGCGATTAGTTTATGGTTAGTATGTTTAGTTTATGTTTGTCTGTCTATTGGATAACACGAGAACGCATGATGGGCAAATAGGCCAATTGTGGGTATATGAGAAGAAGAAAAAGAAAAAGAGTTTATGGGCTTAAAAGTTTATAAAGAACCAGCCTCGTAACTAGATATAACTTTGTAAAGTTGTAAAATTCAGCTCTGGTATTTATGAGTATATATATTGTAAAATGTAACTAATTCAGTTTAAAAAGTAATGTAATTGTAACTCGGTGCTTGTTTTGAATACATATTAAGAAGATAAAAAATGCAAGAACCAAGACTATGGTCGAAGATTAAAACTGGATCAAGAACCGTGCTAGGAATATAACCAGTCTTGGGGACGCTACTTTTAAAAAGAAGCATGCTTCCGCTACAGCTAGTTTGCTTAAAAAAATAGCGACGCTATTTTTTCGCTACAGCAATTAAAAAAGTAGCGTCGCTAAACTCGCGCTCTTTTCAGAATGAAGCGCGCTACATTTTCGCTACAATTATGTCACGTTGGCCGCACGTCAGATTCTGATATCTTGAACTTGTCTCACTTACCTTTACGTGCATGCGGATGTTGTATGACGACGATGCCGACACTGAAATGGTTTTCACTTTCGGGATGCACATTTTACACTGCATGATTTAGGTTTTAGTGCCTTCTTTGCCTGGGCCCTTTTGCCCTTGTATGCAAAATACTTTTCGTATGCCGGCCACGGCAAAGATTTAACATTTTCAAAACACTCGGACTCTTCTTCATCAGAAGACATGGTAAATGTAACGTAAATAGCGAAATATTTACACAAAAATAAAAATATCACAATTAAAAACAAAAAATCACAAGCACAGCACAGGGCGTTACACGTAGTAAACACATTGCTCACTCGCAGTCGTACTGTATCTCACTTCACCCTTCAACACAAGACACTGACCGCTGGACAGAGAAGAGGCTGCGGACAACACTATTGTCAAGAGATGGTACCGTTAGAACCCGAGCGAGGGTGGCAAACCTGCTTTTGCGGTTTTGTGACAGGGGTTGGGGAGGGGGGAGATTCATACCGTACAATGACCTCTCGAAACGAGGCCACAGGGACAAAAAAACTGCGTCAAAGCGAGGGATGTTTTGCTTTCACTGATATGTCAACAACATTATAGAAAACAAATTGGAATAGCCTACTTATAACGCTCCCGATTTTAAAAATTTCCAGTAGCGAAATATGTGCGCTTGTTTCACGCTACAGCTACGCACAAAATGTAGCATGCTTCCGCTACAACTACATTGAAAACAATTGTAGCGCGCTTCAAGCCACGCTTCTAAGAAATGTAGCATGCTGCAAGTAGCGCGCTACTTTCAGCGCGCTTTTCCCCAAGACTGAATATAACATTGGTTGCCGAGTATCTTCAGGAAACTGTGCAGTTAAGGTCGTATCTGTTATTGAATTTAAAAAGCCGAAATGGCAATTTTGATTCATCACTTTTAACTACTGTAATTTGCTATGTATAAATGTACCTACTAATAAATGTAGGATAATAATTCGGGAATTTGTGGCCCAAGTGTGTACTCTCGTTGACTGTATTGCTAGTCGGTCGGGTGTACTGAATATAACAAGTTTGGGCAAGGCGAGTAGCTGTTTTTTCCTATCCTTACTAACTAACCTAGCCTAACTAACTATCTAACCTTACTGATAATAATAAAGTTGAACGTGTCACTCAAGAAGTTGTTTTGCTTCCAGAGGGTCAGACACTTCGACCCCGTAACAAGAGTGAAACTCACTCAGAGTCAGCTAATACCGAACTTCGCCATGAAGGAAGTGGTCGACGCGTTCCTACAGGAAAACGAATGGGCGTTGGACTACTGACGATTCTTCCTCTGCTTAATCGAACCGCGCCGGTGGTTGATTCGTTCGCTTTGATACCAAACACGTGGAGTGAACTACTGACTTCTTCAAACAATCTCAATATAGGATCACGGTTAACTAGAGGGTGTGTACAGTGTACGGTCGATTCGAAGGTTTAAATTTAACAGTGAAGGTTCGTAGCAACGAGGTACTCATTTTCCGTCCCCCTTACAATGATAAGTTGGTTGGATTGAAAACGGAAAATGTAAATAATATTGTCTAACTCGAGTTATTTTCTGTGTTAAAAGTTGGCATGCGTGATTAGAACTTTGTAGTGGGATTCTACTTACAGAAGAAGGCCACTATCTGGCATATTTTTTTAGCCACTCTTTATTTGTCGCATGATACCCTACTAAATTACGGGGGTATCCATATAGTGCGTGTCCTGATTTACATTTCACTTCCCCACAAAGACGAAAGACGGGAGAAACAAAAGTTTTCAATAGAGATGTTCGTTAAGTGTTGATATTGGTGCATGTGTATACTATATAAAATAGATCTTTATCTACAATTTAAAATTCTTGAAAGTAAATGGTTTACTTTCCATACCAACTGCAATAGGGTCAACTTCAATGTTTTACGTTTTTTCAGTCCCGCTGAAAGAGCATGGATTTTCCTTGTTAAGTAGCCAAACTTGTTGACGAATTAATTGTTTACTTGTCTGGTTAAAAACAACGTATCATTGATATACATCTTTCCCTCTCCAATTTCTCTTCTCCTAACAAGAAAATCAATTTACAGTAAAAAAAAAAAAAATGTTTTCGAAAGTATTCTAATATAATTGTTTTCATTACATTGTTATTTAGTATTTAATATGAAGTAGGCCTAATTATTGAAAGTACAGTATTAGCCACAGTTAATGTTTAATAATTATATGTTTAGTAACATAATCATCGAAAATGTGTAGATGTATTTATTCTGATCGATTGGTAACTTAGCTTTGATGTAATTTCCTGTTTTCTCTGATGAAGTGGAAATATCCGATTGTTCCAATTGTTCATGTGCTTCTTGATTGAAATTTTGATACTATGTACAAAGCAAAAAAATAAACTATAGTATGGTACATAACTTTTAGACAGAAAATCTTTTCTAAATTATTGAATTGAAATATTGTTGTATTTGAAATATCAACTAGTTAATAGTTCCCTTGAACAGAAATTGTAATCTATGAGCATTCCCTATTGATAACTGAGTTTGAGTGTCTGAGACCCGATATTGTGACTGACCACTTAATAATTAATATTAATTACGTAATCTTAATATTTAGTGGTCAGTGACTCAGTCATAATACCAGATCTGAATAAATAATGGACTTACCATGCACGAAACCAACACAAAACACGATAAGTTCTGCGACGGGACAATACCAGTTCACAATTATACACTGTGAAAACATGAAACTAAGACATCTAACATTAACAGGGCATTGAACCCAGGTCTAGCACTTATCAGGTGGGTGGTAGTCCACTAGACCACCAGAGCAGGCAATTTAACATCTGGTAAGTTATTCAAGATGCCCACGTGACAATTACTAGACCTGGTTTCGATTTACTTTGAAATTGGATTCTTTTCTTTTCTGTTCTTTGCTAAAGCAGCTTCCCAAAGAATTTCCACAAGTTTGTGTCGTCTAGTAACACACCCAATGTTCGGTCCCTAGATGCCCCACCAACAGCTGATAAACCATCCATGTGTACCTACCTTTTTTTTTGAACGTACAGTACACGCATTCCATTAGTGGTGGCCTGTGGTGGGAAAACCATATGTGATCGATAATTGAACAAGGGTATTACCTACTCTCAAAAAATTACCGCCAGGTGTAACGCTTAAAGTCCGTACTGCAAACATCCGGGTTATATTTTAAGGGAGAAATACTTCCAAGACCACTTTCCCTTAAAAATATTGTGTTTAGTAACATTTTAGAATGTTTGAAAACAAATCGTACACACAAATTTGATAACTTGTCAACATAAAACAAAATTTCCCATCAAAAATATGTGAGAGCAGCTTACTTCAGAAAACATGTTTTTCTATTGATTTATGGTACACTGACTGTTTTTATGCAATGCAAGTTGCAGTATGTTTTTAATGTCGAAGACAAAATTCTATGTGTTTCTTTGAAGAATGCTTTTTCAACATTCACACTCAATTTAGGTATATTTTACTTTTTGTAGATTGTTTGTTTTAAGTAATGCATCGCCTTCAATAATGGGGTACTTGGGATTTTTCGAAAATTGTAAAGATGTGGTTTCCATCTCTTTGTACAAACTCGGCCATTTTAGTTCCGATGAACCGAAAATCCTCAAAACCCCACGGGCTGCGACTACAGTATTATTTATATTTTTTGTAAACGTTTTTTTCCTCACATGTAACCATGTTTATTTCCAATAGAGAGCTTGGAAAAATCATGGAGCCGGTGTGGAAGTGAACATGTACATTAGTCACCTATGTGTACATTATTTTCTTACATGTTTACAAGGGTGTACATTACTGTATGTATAAGGTGACATAATTGACCTCGTAATTAATTTTATTTTACCTAATACCATACACGTTTTTTTTTTTTTTTTACATGCAGTTTCATAAATAATATTACATGAAATTTTTTTTTAAACAATGCTTAGGCCCTATATTTAGCCTAAATGCACTTAAGGAGGGAAGCCACAGCAAATCTTAACTTTTAATGTATGGGACCAATCACGCTAAAATTTGCAGACATTGTTCAGACACTTTAAAAACTAAGATTTAAAAAAAAAATAAAAAAAAAATATATATATCCATTGTTATTTAAATTTTCATTGTTATTACAACAATACTCATGGGGCAAGCTGTAACAAGAGAACCAATAAAGATAAACTACTTTTTTAAATTTTATATTGAAGATGGATAGACATGCAACAAATAAGTGTATCGCTAGTTAGACATTGTTAATATTATGGAAGCTTTTAGCTTTTAATTTCCATTTTTTTATTAAGAAACAAATTCCCAAATTTATAAGAAGTGAATTATTTTTTTTTCTCGAGTACTAATAATCATGCAGATTTTATGATACACTTTTTCATCTTAAATCTATTAAGGTTAACACACACAAAAAATCATTTTTGTGGGACAAGTAGTTTGCAAGATATGATTTTCTCCATACTAAATTGTGTATGAAAAAAAGATAAGCCAGAAAGAGGCTTTAAAGTTTAGAGTTTCAGCGCAAAAACGATGTACATGCATCATTCAAATGTAAAAAAAACCATATTACATTAGTTATTTTCCTTGTTTGGGTTAAAATATTAACTCATTAAGGTTCAAAGTAATCAATGTCAAATTTTGAAAAAAGTCGATTTTTTTTAATTTCAAGCAGTTATTCTGTGGCTTCCCTCCTTAAAAGTAAAAAATAAATTTTTGCTAACAAATTTTTGCCTCACTCGGAGAATAAAAAGCGTTGGGCGCTTTCGGTATTGACATAGATTACAGTATTCTGCTGTTTATTCAGGGAAAGTGCCAAACGCTTTTTATTTTCCGAGTGAGGCAAAAATTTGTTGAGCGAAATTTTTTGCTATGTAGCGAGAAACTTAGTATCGTCTTTTAATTCATTTCTTCTGAGAGGGACATACCTCTCTAAGTCTTGAAACCTCCCTGAAACGAACCTTTACTGTATCTAAAGTAAAACGCTACATATGGACAATGACAATATTTTTTTAGATTGATAAGGATTAGATTATATATATTATGTATAATTTGATGAGAACTGATTCAATAGAAGAAGTAAGCACATATCTAGCCCTAGACCACTAGCTTCAGCTGGCCGCAGAATACTCGATCTTTTCTGCCAGGGCATATTAAGTCTGTAAAATATTTTGACACATTGCTCCTAGTTCTCATAGCATTGTTTGTTTGTGCTGTTGGAATTAGTATTTAGGGATGTGGAAATTGGTTAAAGAAATGTTTTTGACGATTTATAATGTTAAAAAAAAGTCTTCTCATTATGAGAAGTAAAAAGGCTGCATAAGCCGAAATGTTTCGTCATAATGTAAATTGTATTTATTTGGCTCTTCAATACACCGAAATACTTATGCAAAGGGTAAAGGAGAATCGACAATTGAAACCGCACAAAATTAACAGTATTTTATTAATACTAATAATATATTTTATTATTTATTTTAATTACTATGGTTGTCATTTGAATTATTCAAAATCAAATAATAATCCTAAAAATTATATTAGAAGTTTTGTAATGTGCTGGTTAGCTGATGCAAATCCCAGTCCTGTGTATGAATTAATGTTATCGATATCTTGAAATGTTCACAAGATATTAGTAAAATACAGTTAATTTTCCGTGGTTTTCGTATCGAGACTGTCCATTCCCGTTGCAGGTGTCGATTATTTCTATCCATCTTTCACCATAAATTGTGGTTTTATTACTAGAATTTTTCAATAAATTCTTTCTATGGAAGTAAGCTTTTTTTATACAAAAATGTCAATTGTTGTCAATATCTTGACACTTGTTAGCAAGTTCTTGTGTCTCGAATACAAAACGACACCAATGTACATGTACAATTTTAACCATGTCATCCCTATTCATGTAATGTGTACTTATTATTGAGTTTGGTTGTGTCTGTTGATACTATGCTACTTTTCACACCACCATTATTGTTATTTGAAAGACTAGAGTACCCTAGATTATGCTTCAATTTTGTGAAAGATTGTTGGCTCATAAAAGCGATCTTACGAAGTGCGCTTGACTGAACTTGATGGAAATAATTAACAGAATTTGCTGTACTGTTCACTTCATAGTATACTAATATATTTATTTATGCATGCTATTCTAACCCTTCAAACATACAGAATGAAATTGCATTTGTTAAGTGAGAGAAAGATATTATAAATAAATCTAAGTTTAAGAACTACTATTACAAATAAAGAGTGTTCGAAATATACATGTGATGTTTTGTTTATTGTCCCACTCCCACCTTATCCATTTCATTGCATTCCCTCTTCTAAAATTGTTAAAATACTATTTTCTAGGGTGCTCCGGGGTAATTAATAATATTTTTTTAAATCTAAGTTAGTACTAATTTGGTAATTTCACCTCGATCATATAAGCGATTGCTGTTTATAAAACAGCTCTCGGACATTCATTTCCAACTGTCCAAGACATAGTTGGTGTAATAATAATAATAATAATAATAATCATTTATTGGTCCAGATTGACTCTACATGAGTATTGGATACGTTGGTAATGTACAATTGCATCAGTATAAACCAAATACATCTACAACACAACACATATACAAGTATATCATCCATATAGTTAATACATAGTACAACTCTAGTTAAAAAATTTAATAGTAGTTTAATAAAACCATTGGACCAATAAAAACCAATAAAGAACCAATACACAATGAAGCATGGATCCCTACCAAAATGTATTAATATTATACTACCCCCTGTGTAACTAGTCTCATATGAGATGCAAATCTTCAACAAAAATCAACAGATCTTTCACACATTCGTCAAGGAAGTCGTCTGCTTAGTATAGTGAACAAGTGGAAGGCATTGGACATTTCCGGGCATCCAACCCCAGATCGTAAATTTTCTTTCAAATAGATGGTAGGAATCATAATAGTAGAAAATTCAGTTGGCCCTACTGGACTAGTCCATTTCATAAGCATGAGATTTAGGGCCGGTCTTACAATCTCCTAAGGGCTGGTCCACACAGATTTTTAAGACATACGATTTAAGGTTTAACGCGTAGTCGTAAAGTTGGATCATAGGAAACACGTACTGGCGTTCACACAAAGTTTTAGTTTTAAGACGTTGTTTTCATTGTTGTTTTTAAAACAACGTCTTAAAACCTTATGCATTATGTCTTAAAAATCTGTTTTGGAGGATTTCAAGGGTTTTGATCAGTGATGATTTCAGACATTTTTCCTAGGGGGGGCTGATAAAAATCTGGGGTGTTGCTAAATTAGTAACTCATTTTATGGCTCTTTTTTGACGCCGTGACAAAAGGCAGGGGCGGAGGGGGTTGCGGTCTTTGTTGATGCCATCCTTTCAGTTTTCAAATATGAGGTGATTCCTATTTTCCATTCTTACCTTTACCTAACATAGCTCAAATAAAAAAATAAAATGTTGGACCATTTATGTAGATGAGTTTTTCGTGGAAATCGATTTATTTCCAAGTCCTATATGAGGAGGAAAAATATACCTCATTTTCTTGTATTTTGCATTTTTTTTTTTTTTTGCAAATTTACATTACTTCATGTGATTTTTTAAATCTGCTAGGGGGGGGGGGGGCATTTACAACTGCCGGGGGGGGCTCAGCCCCCCCCCGGGATATGCCTGAAATCATCACTGGTTTTGATTGGTGGTTGCCATGGAGACAACAAGCTATTCGACGAATAAGTAGTTATTGGGACATTGTAAGACTGGACCTAAGTTATATTGGGGCAACAATATTACTAAACTATACTACACATAGCGGTACAATAGTTTCCATTGCTCTCTCGGTAGTGGATCGGTGTGATAAAAGCAATAATGTCACCTCTTTGCATGTCAAAGATGACCTACAATATAGTGCTGCTATTTATAACTTACCTTGCTAGTAACCAGCTTAGAAGTAGGTATAGACAGGCCTAACTCTTTCCTCATTGGTATGTCAATGTCAATTAGATAAATCAGTGCTTGTACTTGTATGTATGCACTGTATGCGTGTACATCACATGAGAATAGAATTTGACTGCAAGTACATTACGTAGATTACAAGACGTACAGGGACTCGATATACTAATAGAACAGAAACGATAATCTTGTTATGAGATTTTAAAAGCTTTCACAGCACCGTAGTGCACACTTACACCCCCTAGCGGGAGAAATACTAATTACTAAAAGGCGAGTAGGCTGTTTTTGTAAACATGTCCGCCGATAATTAATTTGTGTCCTGTTGTCCTTTCTCGAAGCTTATGTTTAATCGCAAGACACTATGCTTATGTTTAGGCCTATGTTTGTTGAGCTTATGTTTAGTTGAAGTTTAAGGTTGTAGGACAACATGCAATCAATGATAATTAGTTGTCTCCACTATTTTCCTTCCCGTTTGGACGTTTGGACGTTTGGATGATGGCAATAACAATCTCGACCGGACAGTGCCCTTAAGAGAAGTATGATAAGAATACAGATGTGATGGATGTGTTGCTGAAGGCAGAACGTTTGGAAAAAGAATGAAATGGCCCGAAGGCAGAATGAGTTTAGAGTGATATTATTAGTATAAAATTAATAGAAGAGGTTCCCAAGAAGAAGAAATCATTGTAAAAAGAAGACAAGACTGAGCTTCAGTGCTTGTTAATTTGTTTGTACCTACCGCACATATCCTCAATTACTCACGTTTTACATTCATGAACTTTAACTAACGAGAAATTTGAAACACCTTTGTTTATGCGTTAAAAGTGTGGAAAAGTATAGTATTCGATAGTTTCATTAATGTTTTCTTGTACCGGAACTAACGAGTTTTGTATCGAAGCACGAAAAAAAATATTGATCCAAACCTGTTTTTCTCTCACACTTCATCACATGAAAAAAGAACCCAATATGAATTATTATTTATTATATGAACATCGCATATATTTTATCTTTCTCGCTAAAAACTGCGCGAGATTAGCATATTGTCATATCTCAAAACGCTATACATTGAAAAAGATAAAAAAAATACCCACAATTTGGTTTCGTTAGTTTCTAGTTAGTTTTAAGTGATTAAAGCGGTTGCTTTTCATTTAATTAATTCAAAAGTAACGTACACTACAAACTACTACTACTACAAACTACCACGTTTTGTTATGCAATATTGTTCTTACAAAACCAAATGGTGCATATTTTTCACTTTTTCCATATTCTGTGGCGTTCTTAAGTTATGACCAAAAAGTCATATTTCGCGTGGCTGTTATACCAAGAGTTTTTTGCACAGAAATAATTTGTAACACTGAACAATGAAAGGCGTACGGGATTAGGATACATGACTGGGCAACATAATAACGACACATTCCAATGAAAAACCATTGTATAATTATTATTGGCCACTATAACCATATTATAGCCAAACACATTAGAAATTTACCTTTATAAGATATGTCAAGAAAAATCTAAATAGCTCTAACTTTAATTTTGCATTAACCGTTCGTCACGCTATGTATAATATGTATATTTCTATATATTTTATATATTTACAATATCATTTTATTTATATTTGGTGTACGTTATTAATATAATTATAAAAAAATGCTTAATATAGGCCTTAAGAATTGTGAGGAAAAATATATGGCTTTGGGAATGTGGTGTGTAATGGTTACATAAAATCGTTGGTTGTAACCATAGCTATGAACAATGGCTATGACAGTGTGCGGTTTGGAAGGAAGAGCTGAAGCCAGTGGCGGAGCGGTTTCATCCAGTGGTGGACTTTCATGTACATTGACCCATTCATTTCTATAGTGCAGGAGTTTTATTTTCAAATCAAATGCATTGATTAGTCTTTTAGATTCAGTTGTAACCTCTGATAGTGTGCTGTTGATTATACCTTTCTTAATATGTATAGTGTAATATAATATTTTCCACTTATGAAATATTACATTCTAAAATGTAAACTAATAAAAGTACATTAAATTTTATCCATAATTTTCACGTAATTTAAAATTATTTTCCGTTTGTTATTGTTTTATTTTTATAAAATGCAGCACTAGCATCGAGATTTTCGGTACGATTTTCAAGATAGCAGCTACATTAAAGATATTAAACAAGCTTTTAAACATATGAAGTTTTACTTGATTATCATTTTTCTTTATTGATAGTGTACAATCTTAATTTATTAGGAACAATCTTAATTTATAAATAGCTGTCGAATAAGCTCAGTTGATTGTAAAGGTTTGACACGCCATTAGTAAAATGTAAATAAATATCATTACTCTAATTTGTAACTGGAATCAATTTTGTGAAAATTACAAAAAGTCCTTTACTTTGATTCTATTTTAATAATTATTACGTATTTTGATTTTGTTACATAATCTAAAATCAATAAATCAAAGCTATTCAATTCTATTTAACAGCTAAAAGCAATCAGAATACATTGCTGTACCACAGGTTGAGCGTTATGATTGTTAAAGCAACAGCATAAAATTATTGAATCAACAACTTTAAAAGTTATTGATATGTATTTTGTTGGGAATATTAATATTTCATCATTTACATATTATTAATTTATAACCAATAATTTCTATTGTGCTGCATATTTGGTTCGCTATTTATTATAATTAACAGGGTAAATATTGATTGATTGTTGCAGGGTTTAGCCTCAAGTCATACGAAGAGGTTAATCTTGACGATTGAAAGGCGGATTGTCACATTTAGCACGGTTATAAATAACCTTAGGTATTTAATATACAAATCTAACTGTGATTGTCCGTACTTCTACAATGAAGTCTACATATTGTGTGGATATGTCACATTACCCCCGTTTACATAGAACGATTCATTCAAACTGGGATTGAGTTAAATTTAGCTGGGATTTAATCCTAGTTCACTCCTGATCGATCGAATTCTTTCAATCCCGTCACACCAAATGCTGGAGCGACTCGAAAGTAAGATTCATTTCTGTCTTATAAACATCTCTATAGGGTGTATTCACGTATTGCGCATGGTGGCCACATTGGAGGCCACAATGGCATGTGATTGGTAGTTCATTGTTACTATGTTTCAGCTGGCGTTTGATGAAAATTCAAGTGTTCTCTAACTTTTGTTTGCTATTATTACTTAAAATCAACATAAACAAACTCTTTTGTCTCGATTACTCTTTTAATCGTTTACATAAGCATACAATAATCATTTTCGTAAACTTTATCGGGGGATATATTGTTCATACTTGTCATATTTCCCCGTAAACAATATTATTCGTTTTCTATTGACAGCTAAATGAAACTTGAAATAGTACTATAGGTGGCCTCCAATATGGCCGATGTGACGTCACGTGAATACTCCCTATAGAGATTGGAATTCCAAATCACGTTATTTGTTTTCGAATCAACCATAGATAAGTGATCAAGGATTGAATGTGAATGCAAGTAGTGTATTGATCTAACTCAAACACAGTCTTACTCATTTCTAGTAAACGTTGATGGTAAACGTAACATCCCTCATAAAATCCACCACTGGATATTTTACCGAGTAACTGGGTGAGGATAGCTGAAAACATATTTAAAGTACCCTCCTTGTACAATCTCGTAACCAATACATTTCAATATCACTTCGATATTATTTATATAACTTATAACCTTTCGTAGACACTCTATAAATCTTTAACACACCATTAGGCATAAAATATTATTATCTTCGATCTTCATTACTTTTTTTAACAAATTATACACTCTCATATTCTTAAAAATCGTTAATGTTTTGTGGAAGATAGGCATTTTACCTTGTGCTTTGCGTTCCTTTGCTCCATCGCACCATACTTCACTAAATATATGGAACTTATTGTATAGTGGGTCATTTGAAAACCTGGATTTCATTTGAGACAAACATTTCTCTTGCATTAATGCAGCTAGGTTTATCGCGACAATATTGCTGTTCACATACGCCTATATAATTGAGAGGTGGAACCCATTTGCTTCATCTCACTTTTTTTTTCTGGTGGGGGGGGGGGGGGGGGGGGGGGTGGTGATAATTAAACCATATTTTATTTAACCATATCCGTAGTTTAACCAATTGTTATAATTTTTCTCTGCACATTATTTGACTTCTATTACGATCATCAAGTTATAATAAAACATTTATAGCAATAAAGATTATTTAAAATGCGTTTGTTTGGTAGTTTTCACAGGGAGAAGAAGTTTTTCGAAAAATAGGAAATTAACCTATCCATTATTATTAAAATTACCAAAAGTTGTATCACTTATCTGTGAGTAACCCACTGGCGTCGAATGAAATCCAGATTCAAAGTATCCGCATCTTTGATTTTTAATTATCATTTCAACATCCATATATATTATTAACATCTTCTAACATCATTCGTCTTATAACATATCCGTCACATTACAATTCAACATTCTTCAATTATATAATATTCACATTATATTCAACAATATTTATTTACTTATCAATAACAATCCTTTTTTAGGGAGGGTGTTTCAAGAAAAACGCGTGAAAATGCAACAACTTTTATAATCTTGAAGTACAAGTGCTAGAAAAACTAATTATTTTGTGGCATTGAGTCCCTCAGACCAAATAAATAAATCAATAAATCAAATAGGCTGTGATTTGGTGAATATTGTGAGAAAAGTCCTGTATTGCCTTTTTACTGTTACCATCTTTATGGAAATACTCAATGTTCACCCTTTAAAATAATTTTAATGAAAAACTTTACATTTTATTATATCAGATCAAACTGATTTTAACATATTTATTTACGTGTTCTGAATTCCTTTCATTGTATTTAAAGTGTAACTGTCCCGTTTTTCTTTTGAAGACGATTAATTTCCCTTAAAAATAAAGCATAACACAAGCGATTAATTTCTACTTAAAATTTTAAATTTTCTTGCTGTATTTTTATTTCAAATTCTGTTTTAATACATTCGTTTTAATTTTCAAAAAAATATTACTTTGAATCTGTAACCCGCACCAAACTGCGTAGTTAGAAATATCGAGGTGACATGCACGGAATAAAATGTGGGTTGGCGACCGACACAGTCATCGCTAATCGATAATACCACACACATGTCTGTTCATACGTTACAGCCAGGTGATCTAGGCAGGTTAGCATGTAGGTCATTTCCTGATGGAAAACCGATACTTTCATCTGTGTTTGTTCTGTGATAGCCAGCTTTATCATAGAATAGAATCTTGAATGAATTTAATATGTTCAATAAAATTTACAATAGAATTTATGTAGTTCATGTAAAATATGATTGGAGAAACTCATGTTAAAAATGATTGCTTATAGGAACAGTTAATAAATACAAATGCAATTCAACTGATAAAAATATTTTTATAATAAAGGTTATTGATTCGGAATATGCTTTAAAAGACGTGGATTGGTATTTTTCTCACCATAAAAGACATGAAATTCTTGTATTTAAAACATTTGCCACGTCTTTTAAATAGATTGCTACGATTCGTAAATAAAATGTATCTAGAAATAATATAATAATATATTAAATATGTTCTAAATAAACTTCCTCAAAAAAGGCAATTTAAGAGGTAATAATATTTTCATAATAACAGCTTATTGAATTAACAAATTCAGTAGGGCTCTTAGCACCTTATAAATCAACTTTAAAACTGCCAGATGATTTTCTCATAATATTTAGAATCGTATGAAATTCCCTCGTTTAATAAAACATGTATTTTTAATTGTTTTCGGTAAACACATTAACGTTCCCAACAGTTTTAACTTACACTCTTGTTATGACATCTCAGTTTTATGACATCTCTCTTATGACACTCCCATGTGGATATGTCTTACTATAACCTAATTATTAACTTTTGGATAGGCCACGTTCTATTTTATTGTTGTCATTGTTGCTATATTGTTACCCTTGTATGCTCAGTTTCAAATACAATAGATTCTCCTCTCGACAATACTCTTGTAAGTAACGGAATTGGAATAGCTTGTGGTTTACAAAAATATAAAGTGACTGGTTGACAAGAGAAAGCTTTTTTTTAAGCAGTACATTACAAACAATAAGATGTGTTTATTTGCGTCATGTGCAAAATAAAGTTGTGAGTCTTTGTGATGCTTTGAAAATAACTTCATCCAAAAGTGGATTGAAAATATAGAAATTAACAGAACACGTCAAAGGCCTTTTAAAATAACAACTATTGATGTTCTGTCTAGAGTTGTAGTAAATTTACATCGAAATCGTAATTTATAACAAGAAAACAGTTTGTTGCACTGACGTACATTGTTGTTCGTCGGAATTTGTGTTGTAATTCACTTTTATTGACCAGTTTTGAAGATAATCAGCGAATATACTGTATTATCGTTTCGTTTATTTATTTCTATATTACATTTTAGGGAGTAAACACAAAGATAATGAAAAGCCATCGCTTCAATGAACATTATATGATCGGTGTATGAGGCACACTAGGCTTGAATTTAAATTAGGCAATATATTCGTTTCGATAATATAATAATCAATAATGATGATAAGTGTTTGGTCAATGCGTCTTTGAGTCACTGTTCTCTTATACGCTGTTGGAGTTTCGATGGACTTAATACAATTTCGTTCCGCAAGAGCGCGTCCAAATCGCGGTGTTTCGGCGTAGAACTATTCGAACTACTAAATTTCTTCAACGCTTTATTAACAAGATCATTCTCTAGTCTATGCGCGTCGGGATCCGGATTTATCAGTCCTACTTTATTTTTCGAAGACGACGCCGAAAGGCTTCGAGTATTTACCGGCGCGCGCGGTTTCGTTATTTTGCTATCACGATGAATCATTTTAATATTATCACTGTCACTACTGTCGTAATCTCTTGTTAGTTTTGCGCTTCTTTTAGGTCCACTTTCCCTTTCTAAGAAGTCTCTAACACCCCCTCTCGCACTCAACCCTGACAGGTTCGTACCTAGTTCTGTGATCTCCTCCCCAAAGGGGTCAGTTTTTATTCTATTGCCGCGGTCAAGACTATTCTCGATATTGTCCAACTGCTGCAACTCAAACTGCAGGAGGTCGTAAGTCCCCGTAGGAGAGTTCTTCTTCATCGCTTGAAGACTACTTATGCTTCCTTCTTCATCACTATTGCTGCTTATAAAATTAGGAATATTAATTGTTGGTATTTGTTGATGATGTTTATAGGTACCGGCACTATTATTGACAGTCTTCGAGGAACGTTCCTTCTCGTTTTGTAAGAACATAGTAGTTGACGCGATTATCGGATACTGGTCTTGGGAAGAACTAGATGGTACAGCCAAAGGCGATTGTAACAACGAAACTGCTTTTTTACTATTCTTTCTGACGAGATTCGTCTGATCGGTGAGTTGTATCTCTTCGACAATGTCTTTGGTGTTGCCGTTGTTGTAACCGTGTTCGTGGTGTCTCAGACTGGAGTCTTTGTGTCGATGTTTGGACTTGCGCCGTCGCCGGAGACACCGGAAGGGGCAGACGCACAGGGCAACGCGCACTAGGCAACACAGGAGGCCACCGCCGATGAGGGAGGGACCGATGAGACGCAGTTCGAGGGTCTTGAAACCCTTCTCGCCGGTGCCGACGAAGGCGATGACGAGCCCGATGGCGACCGTGCCTAGGCCGACGTAGAGGAGCGCGTTAGCTGCTGCGCTCTGGTGGCCGTATAAACCACCAGGGATGTCATCCTCGTCGCTGCTACCGCCGAACGATGAGTCGTGGATCTGGAACGAGGACGCAATGCATTAATGTCTTCATCAGAGACAGAGTCGTGTTCAGTTGGACACAGTTTAAGGTGAGAAGCAATTGGCCACTCACAAAAGAGTATGAATATGAATATGAATCTTTATTGTAGTACAATCTTGAGTGTATAACACTCTTTACAGATTTTGTAGTAACATTGTTGGTAATATGCTTAATTAATAATCCTGGTTCTAATATAAGACTAAACTAAGATAAAATAAGATTTGAAATTACATAGTTGGTATGTCTACTAATGAGCTATGTTTATAAGTAGTAGCGATGCGTGTTGGTGGCAAGAAAATAAACTATTATGGCCATGTACCGTAAATGCAACCAGACCGGCCATTGCTAATGAAAATGATACATTATGACAATGAAAGTAACTGTAACTGCGTAGACATACAATAAATACACATTTATTTTTATTTTATTTTATTTTATTTTATTTTATTTTATTTTATTTTATTTTATTTTATTTTATTTTATTTTATTTTATTTTATTTTATTTTATTTTATTTTATTTTATTTTATTTTATTTTATTTTATTTTATTTTATTTTATTTTATTTATTTTACTTATTTTATTTATTTTATTTATTTTATTTATTTTATTTATTTTATTTATTTTATTTATTTTATTTATTTTATTTATTTTATTTATTTTATTTAGTCATTCATTCATTCATTCATTCATTCATTCGTTCATTCCTTCATTGATTTATTTGTAATATTGTTAACGTCCTCATTCAACTGTAACCATTTCCCCCTGTGGTAATGTCTTCCCTCACCCCACCTTACATAAGTACAAGGAGATTAGTCATTGCGTCTCCGACTCTTGTCTGGTGTGGTTGTGACAAGTGACTAGTGCGTGACGTGTGTGTGACGCAGCTCTCGGACGCGTAGGAAGGGGAGGCTCGACACACGCGGTACAGGTATGTGCATCAAGTTAAACAACCTCGGGCTTGGTCAGGAGGTGGGTGGGTGACCACTCTCCTCCGAAACATTCTAGTAGTTACTGTTGGTTAGAGCAGATTGAAGGGTTCGTAAGCTTGTGTAATAGTTTCGTTCTTCTCGTCCACTGCTCGGCAAGTGTGGTCAAAGTTATGCCGTCCTTTTGGATGGGACGTAATTTCAACAGGAGTAGCCTACGTGACGGTATCAGGCTTCCCCTCTTCTCCTCATAGTCATTATCATTTATCAATCATCAGGCTAACCGCTAATGAGGACTCTGTGCTCTACACTGGCCTTAATTTCAATCAAATAAATAAATAGTACGTATACGCTTGCCTTGACTGGGACTCCAAACTATTCGGTCTTTTTCAACAGAGGCAATGCTGCTGAATTTACTTGTGTACACGTTAGTATAGGACGCAACTATATTTATTGTATTATTTATTTTTTGGTTTATAATTTATGATAATACGGGTTTTCAATCTAGGCTATATGGAATATGGATACTGTATGAAGAGGTAGCAATTGTAATAAAAGTTTGCCCCGACTGGGGATCGGGGGGGGGGGGGGCACTGAGGATGGAGAAAAGGACTCCTTCGAAACGTCGGGTAAGTCAGACAACACGTTACTCGCCTATCACTCACGTAGAAAACCCCCACTGAACGCAAAATCCATATATTTATATGTATAGGTGCTGACACTGTGGGTCTAGCTAGATGATAATATTCTGCTATAGGAGACGAAACCTACATCAATACTCACCTCATTCAGTTCCCTCTCAACTTGGACACGACCATAACGCGTCATTTTATATTTCCCTCAGGTAATACATTTATACATTACATGAGAGGTAATGTAGTTTCAAATGAAGACCGTCGAATATCGCATCGCACATCACTGAACATACGCCTGTATAGTAATGATGCGTATGATCGAGGTGGACTGACGGGCACTGGTCTGGTTTATTAGACATGATTGGAAGTGACTGAGTTGATTTGTGTAAATATGATTGGATTATAATAAGAGTGAAGCCCGTGTAGGTGGGTGTGGCTTAATGGGTAGCTTGAAATATTATACCACGCGAAATTAGCGGGATTTTAATTGATATCTTGAAGAACCTTTAAGATATTGAAAAAGTGATTCAAATTTGGGTTTTGTTTTGTATTAGTTCAAGTATGAATTCAAAAATTTTGAGTATTGTAATTGTTACGATTTTAATTTCTCTGATTAATTAATCTATTCAATAATTTACCCGTGTTAAGCGTTCTGAAGATGTTAAAGAAAAATTTCAATTTGTTGTCAATACTTAACTTTAGAGTTCGGTGCTCTTTTAGAGCGGTTGGAGCGTTTTTTTTTTTCTTATTTTAAATATGTACATTACGGACCTTGTTAAGGTTGCTGTGTGATGAACAAAATCGAACCGTAATTTATGTATGTTTTCGTAGACTGATAATGTTTCGTGCATTTGAATATTGGTCCATGTTTTTTTGATTGAGTTTTATGAACTATGTGAATAATTATAAACTAACAAAACGGATGGACCAATACCCAAAATCACGCGAAACATCATAGGTCTATATATTGGAATGGCACAAAACCTACATCCGTATTCGATACACTTTTCATTTCTTCCCCCGTCTTCCAGGTCTTAACGTATTTACATCCTCCTTTAAATTATGTCGTGTCTCGTGCGCCCCCCCCCCCCCCCCCCCCTCCCTCCACTATTCATCTTCTGCCCGAATTCGTCTCGACTTCATTTTGTTGCTGCGAAGCGAACAAGATTGTTTTATTTGCAAGTCTCCCGTGGGAAGTTGCCAGAATTGGATTCGAGGGAAGAATGATCGAAGTTGACAGCGACACAATCTTGTTGTCTGTGTTGGATGGGTCAAGGCCGAGAGGGGGGGGGGGAGGGGGAAGGGGGTGAAGATATAACGAGGAGGTAACGACGTCTACCCATTTATAGCCAGTGGTGTAATGATAAAGGAATAAGTGACGGAAAAGTTGTCCCAACCTTGACTCACATTTATGAAATATTTGAGTCTAATTGTACCAACTCAATTTTATACTTTTCTAGTTCCTACCATCTACTTGAAACAGATCCCTTAGACAAATCAAATTGTGCTTTAAAGTATTAAATTCACCAGCATTTAATTTTTTTAATTTTATATATTTATTATAGTTCCATACATATACATTTTTCACAAGCATGGACATGGCACTGCTGAGATGTCTCCATGCACATAATTTAAGATTGTGGGTGAATGGAGACATCTGATTATTATGGATTATTAGTTATAATATGCATTAACCACATATTGCAATTTTCAGCGGAGGCAACTATAAAATATTAATCTTTGCTACAAAGTGAATGAATTTAGTTATGTTTTCAATTAAAAATACGATATGTGAGCGTAAAGTTGTAATTCCTTTAAAGAGTTGGTATATATATAGATCATCCTAAAAATAGTGAAACATATTTAAAAGTTGCTCTTTAAGGAATTGTGTACGTTCGCCTAAAATTGTCTTCATCTGGAAAGAGCACGGAAATATTCTAAAACTTCAGAAACGTAAAGTTTCATTTCTATTTTCTGTATAGTTGCGAATTCTGACACATTGTTTTATTCCTCGTTCTTTTATTGTGAACCGATCTGGGGCATCAATGTTCTGTCACTCACTTTTTATATTTGAATGCATTCGTTTTATTCCTGGCTGCTTTCAGTTCTTCACACAATACCGCATTCAGAAATGTATGTCAAAACTCAAAACTGTACATTATCTACAACACCGTTAAAACGTGTCTGAACGCTAACACACAAACTTGATTATATAAAATATTCTTTAGTGTATTGATAATAATTATAATTTGTTTTAATATTTCTGTTGTAAAAAAAAACCTGCCTATGGAAAATCTATGTTTTTCTTCAACAGGTGACTAAATAGGTATTGCAGTGTTTGGATATTTGGGAAAGAATGTCCGAGGGTGTTAGTATGACTCAAGCCCAGTATTCGCCTTGTGACTGAGGGAAACCTTACCTTCAGTCAGGACTGCCAGTGGTCGGCGTCGAACCGATGACCTCCCTAATTAGAGTCTCGCGTATTTCCACTGAGCCACCTCTATCGGTTTAGTATATGAATATTTATCAAAATTGTGGTTTCAGTTAGCTCTTGTACTATATGACGTGCCTTTATGGATAGGAATCTATAACTATAACTTTGCCAAATATTATATAAGTATCCTTGACAATTACGTAGAAAATATTGGAATACTTTTTTTTTAAATTGTGAATTATACACTTTCCCCACCTTTGAAAATAGGAAATCATCACGATCTTTTTCAAACGAGCGTTTTTTTTGCTAAGTATTCGGATACCGATTCAACTTTTACGTTGCTTTACGTGGATGTGAACTGTCCCATTGCTTCAAATTTCTCAAGTTAATTCTGAACGCGTTCTTTAGTGGTTGTGAGCTACGTTTAATACAGCTAGGCCCATCGCGAAGACATAATATTGGCTCACCCTAGAATAAAATGGCCAACTAACGGTTTATTTGTGCGACGCTCGCTTGTTTCCAGGTCAGGGCTTGCGTTGCATGCTGGGAAGTGTACTGCTAGTCACAGCCTTCTCAAAGTGGTAATAGATTCTAACACAGCCGACGTAATTCACTGCTCATGCGCAGCGCAGAGTCGTGAAGGACGCTCGCGGACAATCTAAGTGGGTCCCTCTCAGTTGGGACTCGGTGAAAATAAAAGTAATGCCGGAGAATTGGTCCTACATTTTGTCTTTAGGACACGATAAAAATTGCGGATTTATTTTTTAAATTTCTGTTATTTATATTGGTATGGGTAATTTTATCCCCTTTAACATTTCATAGATTATAAAATACTATATTTTTCTCAAATCACAGTCTTTGAGTCTAGCTAGACTTTGTAAATTTATAAAAATAAAGACTACAATATTTTTAATTTGTACATAGCCTATGTATAATATAAGGTAGATGTATTTTGATAAATATTTTTCTCAGTCCCCTATTAGGTAACATACATTCTTTATTATTATATATATTATTATATTATATATTATTATATTCTTAATATTATATAAATACTTATTTGGTTATTGAATGTATATATTCTACTCAGTCAAACTGGTCATAAAATTGATTTGCAATCTAGGGCAATAAATTAAAGTTTACAATTTTACAATTCCAATTCAACACTTTACAATTCAACATCTTTGATATTATCTACCGAAAGCTTTTGTGTTCGAAACGTTAAGGTACACGGATACACATCGAACCATATCTAACGTGTTTCACGCAACTGTTAGTAGGCTTGTGTCAATGTCAGTGACATGACGACATAGACTATCGATTGTAACTACGCTTGCGTCACCCATAATCACATATTTATAAACAAACACACGGCGGAACTTACTGCAGCACTGAATAAACAAGACTTGTTTTGATTGCAATGCAGAAGGTCAAGGGTTCGATTTCCGGTTCGCGTTGGGGTTTTTTAACCGACTTTCATCTACCTACCTATATAATACTGATATGTGTAAACAATGACTTTGTATAGTTTTCACATTTAGTTTACACATTTACATTTAGTTTACACATACTAATGTATGTTAAACTTTGACTTTGTATAGTTTACAGATTTAGTTTACACATTTACACATTGACATATCCACATTTACAGTTAGTTTACACATACTGATGTATGTGTAAACTTTGACTTTGTATAACCGTCATAGCAACGATAAGCATAATATAATACACGTACCCCACTGAATATCAATTCTTATAACTGAGTGGAGTGGGTATATAGACTCTAATTAATACAATTGATGAATTTATGTATTTATTTTAAGTGAACACTGAACGTTTTTAAAGGTTTTCATAAGTGGAAATTTAGAGCAATACAAAATTAATGAGCTATATAAATTTTACGCTAATAGCCTATCTACAGATATTCTGAATAAAATAAATAATTGTGACAATGACAAACATAAACAATAATATAATAGGTATAAGTATAACGAGGCACTTAATAATTTATAAAAATCCACCTCCCCCACCCCCCTCCCCACTGAAAAATCAATTTTTTGTAACTGGTAAGATAGAAAATCAATTCACATTTACATGATATATTTATTAAATTCAAATGTCCGTTGAATCGCAACAATTCTATGAAGTGCGTGCGCGACGCGTAGACCTATTATATACCTTTCACGCATCAGTGTTTGAAGGAACGTAAATAATAGATAGTCTATTGAGCTGCGATATATGTGCAGTGGTTGGCGAGAATATACGGCTGATAGTAAGATCCTTGACCTCTACAGGACTCTGAAGGTTACTACTTGTTTGGACTTCGCGCGTGCGCTGTATACGTTTTGGTGGAGGTCCCGAGTTGTAAATAAGTAATGTGTATTTATTGTCCACTCACTCGAGTTACATGAACTGATTGTCAATGGGGAAGATAATTCCTTGATCGAGCGCCATTTTGAATGTCATAAAACCATGGCGTGCCCCAGTCTAACACATTACCTTTTAAACTATAACTATACTGGCCACGCCGTAAGAAGCGAGGTGTCCCCTAAAATTCTTAAAAGAGACGGTCGCTCCAAACGGTCTATTTCAACGGTATTCACCGCGGGATGCCCCGATACCTGTATTGTTATTGTCCACTGCATTGACTGCACCGACCGTGAATGGAATGCGACCCCACCACGTCTGACAACAGGCGGTCGATATTATCACTACAATACTTTAGGCAAGAGAACGGGATGCAACTAGATTTAGGTTGGTAGTTTTCACACGCGTCACTTCATTATTACATAATCAGTGACGACAACACCTTGCAAGTTATAACGCGAAGCGACTATACCATTGTGAGTTCGACCTAAAGTCTGACCCAAAGTTACGACCCCCGTTCTCCATTTCATGTTGATTCCCTCGGGGAAATGTCAGAGGTCTTAATTTGCTTTCTTTTATACTTCTAAATTTTTATCTTTTCTCTGAAATTCCATCATGTTCGTTTGGGGAATGTCTGAGGCCGTCGCTCGTCTATTCTCACGCACTCCCTCCCCTCTCCCCCCTCCACTCTCTCCCCTCCTTCCCCCGCGCCGACACAACATCTTCCAACTTAACCCTCTATCTTGGCCGTACAAACGTCAGAACAAACCCTCACGAACGTTTAAGGACCAGTTTCACCAAACTTTAATCCGGCGATTTTCTCTTAATCGGAGATCAAAAATGGCGCCCGCTAGAAGCCCCATGCATTTTGTATGTAATGTTTGTCGAAACCATGGCAACCAATCCGAGATTAGTAAATCGGCCGATTAGAAAGTTTGGTGAATTCGGACCTAAGCTTAACAACGTTTAATCCACAGCGATAGCATTGTTCATTTGACTAGAACGGGTCATGTGTTTATATTGTGACTGGGTACCCTTTCCTGTCAGATTTATCTTGTAAAATTCTACGTTTTCTTAAGTCATTTAGTATAAATTTTGGGAAATTTTGAAATCTTAATCAATGTTTTGTGAATATTAACATTTTCTACACAATTTACTAAAATTATGTTTTCATTTTTTAATGAGTTTGATATTCAAAAGTTTTTCATGTGGATATGAGAGAGATCATTAAGCCGTTACTCTTGAAGTAAAAATCCACCTGCTGCTAAATATACGGACTATCGCAGCATATAAATAGTGCTTTATTGTTCATTGCCATATGTTTCAAGCCCAATTTAGACGATTCAATGTTCCGCTCAATGTTCCTTGAATTCAAGGACAAAAAAGTATTGCACAAAGTAGAGTATTGTTGTGTTTTATTATCTACGTATATTTTGATGCTTTTTTGTCCTTGAATTCAAGGAACATTGAATGGAACATTGAACCGTACAAAATTAAACAAATGAAAGACTAATTTAAAGTTTAATCAAGCTTATCTGTCGTAGCGAGTGTAGTGTCTTAGTTTAGTCTTGGCATGGAGACTGGCCAAGTCCGTCTGTGTCATCCAGGGCAGAGGTGGCATGCGAAGCGCAACACAATAATTGGATATACTATAGTAGGAGCAACGGAAGCTGCTGAGCTGGCACGTAGATCAACTTACTGCTTCACTTTCCACACAGAATACTAAACATCTTAGTCTACTGTCTGAGCGCTACAGGTGATCTACGAACTTAACCCTTTCATCTCCTTTTTTTATTATTTAGAATTAAATGAAATGATGTCTGGAAAAAGTTATATTTGGACTAAATTAGAGGACTGCCACGAAGTAGAAATTCAAAAAAGTTTTCTTTTTTTTTATTCAAAAAAGTATTTTTTAACATTCAAAAAAGTATTTTTGTTATATTCAAAAAAGTTTTTTTGTTATATTCAAAAAAGTTTTTTTGTTATATTCAAAAAAGTATTTTTGTTATATTCAAAAAAGTATTTTTGTTATATTCAAAAAAGTATTTTTTTATTCAAAACACATTTTTTATTTTACAAAATTTAAAATGCAACTCACTGCAGAACTATTAACCGGAAAGGGTTCAACGTTTTGTGATGTTCTAGCAATAAGGTACTATACACTAGTCTCAACGTAAACAAATATCTCATACCTCGACCTCAGATCAATATCTACCGCCAATTTAGTGCACGCTGTTGTATCGAAAACCAATGCGTTTATGTTGTTCTTTCACATATTCGTAAGGCGATATTCTTAATTAGTCACGCCTGCTTTGTAAGGGATTTACAGGCATCCAACCTCAGGTCTTACAGTTACAATAAATAATAATTAATAATTTTTCGTAGGGATACCCGTTATAGGGTGCACACCAGTTTTACCTGATGTGCCCCTCTTCAGGTGACTGACTAGGTTATTAGGGTGTTTGGATAGCTGGGGAGGAATGTCCGAGGGCTGATAGTAGTCCCAGCATTCGCCTTTACGACTGAGGAAAACCTCGGAAAAAACCTTCAGTCAAGACTGCCGGTGGCCGGAATCGAACCGGCGACCTCCCGAATTAGAGTCTCGCGTCTTACCGCTGAGCCACCTCTATCGGTTACAATCAATGATATTCAACAGCTATAATAGGCTAGATCACCAGTCCTCCAACCTTTCACTCAATAGCAAGCGTAGCAATTTTAAGCCTTTTTGAATTGGCCAGTTTACATGCTAATTTGGACCTTTCAGTACTGCTAGCGCTGCGAGTGGCAGAAAGTCGAGTTAGAGACTCCTATTCCCGCCTGTGTTATTTGCCCAATTCAAGATGGCTTCTAATTGACACGCTTGTGGTTGCTAGGTTGCGCATCTAGCCTACTATAGGCTACTAGCAACACCAAAAGACAACAATGAAACAAATTAATTAAATCGATGGACAAACAACAAGCTGTCAAAAAATAATTTCTTCTGATTTTGAAAAACGAAACAAAAAACAAACAAATACACATACAAAACTTTCACTCAGTCGTTGTCCATCATTAAAAGTTTTAAATGGCGAGCAGTGACTATTGCTACACTTGTTTTTATTTCTATGGTTGCAATTTTATTATTTTGACAGCTGATTGTTTGTCCATCAGTTCAAATTCATTTGTTTCATTGTTGTAGTCCTGATGTGACGTCAGATGGGGGTTCCCTATAGCTGTTGAATATCATTGGTTACAATATATAGAAACAAATAGAATAAATAGAGAGTCTTACCCTGTTTCTCTTCATCCATCTTCTGTGCGCTTCGGTTGCCTTGATACGATGGTTGACGGCGACCTCCGCTATCGATACTTGTCGCTCTCTGTCCTGCCATGCCGCCTTGCTTCCTTGGCCACCCTGCGAACACTACTCGACTACAGTCGCTGTCGATACATCGTATCGTGTTACACGTTATACAACACTGCATGCATTGCCTAATGCAGCAGCAAACAGTGAGGATTAAAGTTTTTCTGTTTAAAATAATTTTAAAATTGAATATGTGGGTATATTATCAATGACTACGCAGATATCGAAACAAAATATACGCAAACTTCGTTACAAATAAATAAAATAAAAATAAATTCACATTTAGAGTCTACCCACTCAGTAACTAAACTGATTTTCAGTGGGGGACTTTAATTTAAAGTGACTAAACTAACCCGTAAGGCTTCGAACACCATCGACGAGTGAGCGATAACCAATCAAACATCGATATTTCAAATATGAAACATATGAATCAGTGATTGGACAGTGCGAACACGTTTGGATTATTAAATGCGATAGTGCAATGATGTCTCAAACGTCGGATTTAATACAAAGGATTTAATTTTGTAAATATATTGTTTCGTTATCTGTATTTTAAAAGTTTTTTTAAAGATACTAACAGAAAACCTTGTTATCACGCTTTGCTGCCGCAGAGGTGATTGTGTGGTCATTTTTTGATAACTCAAACTTAACTTTTTGATAACCAAGATCACATCTTAAAAAGATATTTTAATTGTGTATTGGTATCCATACTTTTATAGACATTTTATTGTATCTGACTAAAGCAGCCACTGTGCCCTATCCTGCCAATTAATATTTAATAGCAATATATATAAATAAATAAACACTATACACTTCTATCTTATCTCTTTACAACTATTTTCTAAAGAGTCTTGAAAGCTTCTTGAAAATATAGCATTCATTCATTATATAATCTATCCCCACGGTGAACTTCAATGCAAGGTCATATTTCCCCACCACAGACACAGATAACCCCCCCCCCCCCCCCCTCACGTCGTAGATGAGGTTCAAAGGCCATAACGATGCACCACATGATAAGCAGAACATTAGCATTTTGTGTTGAACCTTCGAGAACGGCGTAGTTCATCAAGAAGCAGACTTTTCACACAAAGAGCTTCTTTTAGATGTTAAAGAGAGAACGAGCGGTTTCTTATCATCGTAAACTACGATAAGATGCTACAAAAGAAAACACTAGAAATAACGTAACAAAACGAATATATGGATGGAAGTTAAAGAAATGTTGTACACGAAGAAAAGTAATCTCGCTATGAAAACGCGCAAAATTAATGTTTTTTAAAAAATATTTTGATAACGGTACACAATTTTGAATGAGTGATAAATTACCATGATGTGGTTTTTGTATGAACTAAAATTCTTTTAAATATTTGAATCAATACAGTTATTAATTACTGGTAATGTAAATTAGTTGCATTATTTAATTTTTCCGTAACAATAAAAATATTTAAAACATTCTGACCAGATTTTAAATCATGTCTAATCAGATTTAAATCATGTAAACATCAATTTTTCGATATCCTCATCAGTGTTTTTAAGACTTTTTTTAATGCTAAATAACGCTTTTTTTAAATCTCAATAATATCCCCCAATGATCTGGGATAGATCTACATCAATGGCGTCACAATATGGCTGCTGTGACGTCACGTGAGAACTATGAATTTCATAAACAAGAGAATAGTTACGTTATGGCAAATTTAATTATTGTCTATATTGTCAATAAATTTCGTTTTATGACGCAATAAAAACAATGGCGTGTTGTTTATGACTTTCTGTCATCGACCAGAACTCATATTAATGTAGTGACCACAATTGAGCGGTTAAAGACCTCGGAATAATAACTCTTTCTACTTGTGAAGTAACGATGGTGATGAGTATCTGGTCATGCAATGCGAGTGTGGTTACTGCATATTGATATAAAGTAGAGTCACTATCTGAGTTGTCAAGTGACGCGTGGTATTGTACTACGGGTTTACGAGTGGCCCTACTGAGACTTTGCATATTGATGATGTGAATATAGGAGCAAAGTTTTTGAGTTATATTCACGAGAGAAAACAAATCATAATGTTATAGTTCAAAAAAGATATTACTGATAATATACTTCTTGGTGTTTCTATAATATATAGCCACTGTGAAACCTGTGGGATTTTGGAACTGTTATGTAATCTTTTCACGCAGATTTTATTAAAATATAATATGGAATTTCTACGGTTGCAGTGAAAATATATACAAAGGTTTCGAGAACTTTATTGATTGAAATCACTAAAAAACAACATAAAAATGTTGTTTTTTTGGAATCTTAAAAACTTCTTACAACTTAAAACCCTTAATTATTGTTTTTCTGGTTGATTTGAAATACCTTTAAAAAATGTACTCGTATCAGAGCCTTTATTTTAACATCCATTGAAACGATGCAAAATTTGAGATATAATGTATGTGTATATGATAAATATATTTATAAAATTGAGAAGGCTTGAACCCAAAAATGGCTCATATTAATATATATTCGCTGACGACGTTGTAAAAAGTAAACGCTAAAAATTACCACCCTGTGCAGTATATTTTAATAAAGACATCCACCATTTCATTGTGTAAGTCTCGCTTGTTGTTTCGCTAGGGTGAGTGAACTGAGAGGGCAAACAGAATGATGGATGCGGGCGGGCGTGGGTCTACCTGGCAAGTGCGGAACAAAATGATAAATAACCTAAACGCGGGGGATGAGGTTTGAAAGACGAGTCTTAAAGCTAAAACTAGGTCATTGGTATCCCTGAAGTGTATTTCACGCCAGTCAGACAAGGCCCCAGGGGTTTGGGGGTAAACTTGTCGAAATATATCCCCGTTCTTCCAGGAGGGCAAAGCTTTTCCACGAAATGGGGAACGCATCTGTCAGGTTGATGGAATCCGGGAAGTGAAATGTTCTACGAAATGAAACGGGTTGTTAATTCTAGGAATAGAACGGGATAATGGGGAATGACTTGCTCGACGTTTTCACCGAGTATTATCTTTAAATTTGAAATTCACCGTATGACTATTGAAACCATTGGTAAAAAACTACGTCAGCATTTGCTAACGATAAGAGTCGAACTATTGAACATTCTAAATTGAGAATACTGACCCAAAAATATGCAAAATATGTACTTTAGTCACAATGATGATCCAAATAACACATGTTTTCACATGCTTTCCAATATTGTTTTACATTTCACATTAACTTTAAGTTTTCAATCACTCAACAGTGCTTTAAATGTTCATCAAAGTTAATTTTAACGAATTAAATTTATTGCGTGAAATATTTCAAATTCCCATAGGTTTCAGAGTGGTTTTATATTACAGAAACATCAGGGATTATATCAATAATATATTTTTTGACCGTGACATTATGATTTGTTACCTCTCGTGGATGTAACTCAAAAACCTTTGCTCATACATTCATATCATCAATATGCAAAGTCTCAGTAGGGCCACTCGTAAACCCGTTGTACAGTACCACATACCACTTGACAATACAGGTAGTGTGTTTTGCTATCGATAAGAATTATAATAAAAATGCATGTTTAGATAAATGATATATTAGCATTAATGAGGGTGCATTTGTTGTTTACTCAGTCATTTGCTGCAATTATTGCACGCAGTAGATTCCTATCTGTATTGATAAGATAAAAACTCTTAATTACCTGTAAATTAAACTTGTTCTCGTATTGTCTGTCTGCACGCAAACCTATTCTGTCTGTGGTGCGTGTGCGTGTGTCTGTGCGTGTGTCTTTAGGTGGGTATATGTGTGTCTCTTTGTCTTTGCCCAAGGTCGAATAGGTCCATAGTAACTCTGCTTGTTGTACGAAGCAACTTAGGGCGCTATATTGACATGTGCTTAATTTAAAACAATAGTTATACAATAATAATTCTTGTGAAGTAGTCGTAGTGTGCTTGTGAATGCGTGTATAGTTTTGAGTGTAAATAAATAAATGTGTTTGTATTTATATTGTCTACCTGTAGTTACAGGAACTGGTTTTAAGGGGGGACGCAATTTTATTGTGTCCCCCTTTTTTCGATTTCCAAATTTGAATTGAGTACAAAAATAAAATCAACAAATTATTCATTAATTCGATTTTTAATCCACGTAAGAATAACATTGCATACTATTATTTCCTACTATGTCAAGTTTTAACTTGAGCGAACTGTTGAGTTTATGTCATTTAGTCTCTCATAATTAATGCAACAGATAGTGTAGGTTTGCATGTGTGTACTTGTGTGAGTGCGTGTGTGTGTACGTAGATTGCACGTACGCCCATATGGCTGCGTGCTTTGTATTTACGTCGTATGACTTCAATTAATTCAAGCGCTGTAATCACTTCTACGTCGTTGATTTTCATTAGGGCTTTGCCAGTCTGCATTGTATTCTTTCCTAATGGTTAAAGGGGTTCTCACCCGCTAGATTAATTTTTTACCATATGATCTACTGCACCACACCAATCGATAATGAACCATTACACATCGTGAGTTGAAACCTGTGAATTGTTATTAATTAATGAAATTTCTGGTTAACTGCCGCGGCGACTGTTGGTGTCAGCCGGCTTTTGGTGCGAGTGTACTCGAAGCGATATATCTAGACGGCCTTGGTGTACTCCATTCGACACCGCATAGCAGACCGCGTTCATTGTGCATGCGTTGACTATTTCCCCTCCCAATACTACTCTCTCTCTCTCTCTTTCTCTCTCTCTCTCTCGCTTGGCTTACTTGACACAAACTCGACAGTCGACACCCGCCGACTCGACTTGCACAGCAACGCACAGCAACGCTCAAAACGAAATGGAGCACCCGAGTACACATCTTTATTTTGTACCTGAACGGAAGCTCCGATTACAAAACCAAAATATACGAAATACGCAGAAAAGAAAGACGCAGCGAAAAGTATGACATCATTTTTTTTTTGGAGCAGAATCCTCCAAGGTCCCAAGGCATGCAGGTCGTCCCAATGCTATTTCTTATGGGAGATTTTCGCCGATGGGACCTAGCTCGAAAATCACTAACTTTGATATTTTTTTCCCGGGTTATGGTGAACCCGATTTCTTTTCATTTAGTCGCTAATTTCATAGCTAATCAGCCTTAGTTAAACATATTTTTTTGGTGTAGCGGGTGAGAACCCCTTTAAATGCATGAAACGTACCCAAACTTAAAGTTTCTCTTCCACCAACTTTTTGAATTTAACAAAAGAGAACTTTAAATAACGTTTAGTACTCTCTTCTACAGAGACAATAGAAAACGTTAAGTAACGTTCAATACTCTCTTCTACGTAGTATTTGAATTCAACAACAACAAGAGAAAACTTTAAATAACGTTTAATACTCTCTTCTACAGAGTATTTGAATTCAACAAGAGGAAACTATAAATAACGGTCAATACTATCTTCTACAGAGTATTTGAATTCAACAAGAGAAAACTTTAAATAACGGTCAATACTCTCTTCTACAGAGTAGTTGAATTCAACGAGAGAAAACTTTAAATAACGGTCAATACTCTCTTCTACACAGTATTTGAATTCAACAAATGTAAACTTTAAATAAGGTTTAATATTCTCCACTATAGAATCCTTGATACCAACAAAACTATACTTTAAATGATTTTTAAAAGCTTCTTCTAAAGAATATTTGAATTTAACAAAACAAAACTTTAAATACGGTTGTATACTCTCTTCTACAGTGTGTTTGAATTTAACTAACGAAAACCCTAAATAAGATTGAATACTCTATGCTACAGATAGTTTGAATTCAGCGAAATACAACTTTAAATAAAGATAATGTACTTTTAAGAAAATGTATTTATTGATTTCAAATCAAAACTTTAAATAATATAGGATTATTATATTTCTATATGTTTTTGAATTTAACAAAACAAAACTTTAAATACGGTTGTATACTCTCTTCTACAGTGTGTTTGAATTCCACGAAAGACAACTTTAAATAATTCTCTCGTTGGAGACTTTGTTGACTTTGAATATAGATGATATACTCTCTTCAGCGTTGCATGACAGATAATAGTTCAAATAATACTTCTCCTAATAGAATATAGCTAACAAAAACAGAAGAGAAGAGAAGAGAAGAGAAGACCAAACACTAAAACCAAATATTAACTCTCAAACTACTTGCAAAGTTTGCTGAGAGTTCTACGAACTAATCTGATGATACAATCTGTGAGACAGTAAAGAAGACAACATCATGTCTGTTATTATACTGTTTACGAAACTTTTCTCTTTCGTTTATGTAATAAAACGAAATCATATACAGTCACAGCCTCAGAAAATACACAAACTTTGTTTGCTACTTGAAAATAAAACCAAACACATATTATACTTGTTTCATGATACAATTCAAATATAATATGTATTGTTAGCCTGTCTACTCGCGGTGGCTTAAGAGGGTAGAGAGTAGGTGTATTGTGGTGGACATATATATTATCTTATTTTGTGAGGCTTTTTAGTTGAAAGGATTTGTGGGATTTCCTTTGGCATCATGAATATAAGCTAAAAATGTAAGAAAAAATTTTGAATTTAAGAGATCACATTTTAAATATCTTGATACTTCTCAAAATTTCTTCTCTTCGTTACCCGAGTGAAAAAAAAAAAAATAGAAAATTTCCGGTAGACTAGAAAAAAACGAGTGTGTTGTTTTGAAATTCGTTTACGGAATGAATGTAGAGGGGGGGTTAGGGTTTTAACGTCTTTGGAGGAGAAGTTCACGTGAGGCTTCCCAGGCACATTATTCATGTATTGTAATGCACTCAGAAACTTATGAAAAGTCTGCTCCGTAGAAATGAAACATCAACAGCCCTCGTGGTAAAAGTTCAGACGCTTTTGAACCCCAAAACCTTTTCAAATGTCAACGTGGAATGAGAAATATCCTTAAACGGAGAAATATATAATATACATCCCCAAAACTCTTAACCATAGACTTATAACAGCTTCATGCCTAAACCATCTGTGGAATATTTTTGATGATATGATCATCTTATTTGAAATTTGTGTGATAAAATGTTTTGTTTAAGAAAATAAATCAACAAGAATCATCAACCTTATCGTTCACAATACTGTATGTTCACTTTACTATCTATGTTTAACTAAATATTTGTATATTAATTGTCTTACCTGATTCGTCACAATCCACGAATTTAGTATAAAAATTATCTTTCTAAATTTGTTAATGTTTAATGCAAACAATTCCCTATATTATCTCTATTCTATGTGTATATGTAAACATATAATTATTATAGGTTATATCTAATAACATGTAGTAATGATTAAATTATAGTATTACGTAATTTTCTTGGATAAAATACTAACACAAACTCTCATTTGAATATGTAATATTCTTAAGAACATCAAGAAGAAATTGTGGCTAAATAGTTGCCACATTTGTTTTGAAATACAGTATTGAGTGTTAAACCCAAACATTGTTTTACTTACCTTTTTAAATATTCACTCATGAAAGTAAATTTTTACTTATTTGTTCTCTTTTCAAGAACAAGAATACGAAATAAACTTACAATAGCCATTATAAGTCAGAAGTAAGATATATGAAAGAAATTAACTTAGAATAGAAAAAGAAGTACACAGTTTGATAGGTTGTCGTTTTGGCTGCCTTAGTTTTAATAAAAGTGGTTTGAAATATTTTCTATTTTGTTTGAGACTTTTATTTTAAGGTACAGATATTTTTTTAATTAAATTATATTTCATGATATTTATTTGCGCTCTGATTTTCCAAAACGATCCAAACGAACTGTGTACACAAATACAAGGAATGAAATAGAGACAGATAAACACTCAACATTACTGGAGATACGAGCATATACGGAGCGAACAACTAACCAGCATGCACAGAAGTACGGAAAGCTTTCAACATTACGAAGAACATCTTTTCAAGTCCAACTTTTTCAATGTTGCTTACAAGTAGGTGTATAACGTGAGAATTTTGTGTTTTTGTTCGTTTATCTTGATAAGATAGGGCAGACTATCACCAATATTTCATTAAACCGCGTGAAATAAGCGTTTATTTTTTTATCTTATTTCAATAATGCTTCAACTCATCGAAAATGTGAAAACAGGACTCAATTAGGTTCGTAAGAACTGAATAAAAAATGTATTTAATATATTAAAAACGTTAATTTAAAATAACAACTACATTAATTATAATACAAGAAAAGTATTCTGAACAGAATTTAGTAGTTTTGAAAACGAATTGAGCCAGGTTGTAAGTTTTTCGATGTGGTTTATCATTTTTGAGATAAGATTGAACATCGACCATATAACGCGGTTTTATTATACTAGTGGTAGTCTTTCCTCTTAAACAAAATCTAAAATACAAATCTTTGAACGATGTGGGGGTAGATATTATCAAGTTAAAAGATAATCCCAAAAAAAATATAAATTGAATTATTGGTATTAAATTATCCGTAGAACTTGCCAATATCAAACCGTACACACCCTTATAAAACGTTTATTTTAAATATTATTCAAAATACACGAACCAAAAACCTTAAAACATGTCTAGCATTTATCCTATTAGAACACTTTTAAACTCCAACTCAAAAAAATTCAACATATGTTTTGACTGTCGTTGTGGTTACGCCGAAATGTATTGAATATAAAAAAAATCAGATAAGAATTCGGTCGGCGTCAGTAATTTTATTGACCTACTGTGTGTGTTTGTGTGAGGTTACTAGGAGCCTAGCAGGCAACTGTTACGGTAGGGAAATTTAATGATTTTTTCTACACAGCGTAGAGGTGTAACATAGGACCACCCCTTCCATGTTATCATGCTTGTGCTCTAGAGCTGTACATTATACAATCTAGAGATAAATTCGCTCTAGGAACCCATTTAGTTTTTGCTCTTAGCGCAATTCCATGCGATGCATTAATGAAATTATATAAACATACATTGATTTATATGCATATCGTTTGTGTACAGGTGTGTACCAAATGTTTATATTGCTGTGGAAAACTTTTGAAAACTTCATACCTATACCTGCAGGGCGATTCTGTATGGGCGACGATAAATTTATCAGCGCTTTCAGTCGTTACTGAAGGCGAATGCAAGGCGGTGATTGGCTCATCGCCTTCTTCTAACAACTGAAACCGGTGATAAACGTATCGTCGCCCCTACAGAATCGCCCTGCCAGTCCTTACTATATATTATAATTAAAAGTGAATGATAATAGGCAATAAAACACATGAAACAAGCTTCAGACTAAATTGATATAAATTATAAATTATGCATAGATTACTTTGTTGATACCCTTATTTTAGTTATCTCAGTAAAATAGACCAAATAACATGAGCATACTATAACTAATTTATCAAGGTCCAGTCTTACAATCTCCCAATAACTACTTATTCGTCGAATAGCTTGTTTTCTCCATGGCAACGACCAATCAAAACTCTTGAAATCCTCCAAATAGCTTAATTGCTACAAATAACTTTCCTATTAGGAGATTGTAAGAGGTAGGAGATTGTAAGGGTATCAACAATAATATTGTACTAATAATAACAACAATACCTTATAAGCAAAAAAGACTTGTAAGGCTAATTAATGCAATGGTTATTTAAAATACATCTCCTAAAATTTAATGTGGCCCAGTAACTAGAAGAAAAATCGTCAGGGGGAAAACAAAATAATTTGGTGGCGGTGCCGAGTAGAGAATATTGAATTTGTTATAACTACTTTAATATTATTTTTGTTATAGTAATCGTTTAAATTTACGGTCCTTTTCATTAAAACATGTAATTGTTATCAAGATTGTTTGGGTTGTTTAAATTTACACGTTCATTAAGAATTCAAAAAATCGTGAACATTACGATTTTGACTTGAAAAAGAAAACGCTTAACTTGCGTTTATTTGTAGTTATTATTAGTCTTGCTTGTACACACATGTATGTGCCTTTGTTAAAACATAATGCATACCTATGTAACACATGAAACATGATGTATGCGTCGTAATGGATTGGATGTACAGATCCAAGCACTGGCAGAAAATATGAAAGAATTAATTTAATTTAGTGAAGTTTTAAACCGTCTTTATTTAATGCAGAATTAAGACCTGTGAAAACTTTCCCACCGCCTTATTCTTTAATATAAAAGAGACATAGAATATTTTAAACTAATTATATGACTGATCTACGCAGAAAGTAGATAACTTATACAAATATAATTTTGTCTACTGCTGTAGGAGAAAGTAAAAATGTATGTGTGCATAAATATAAGTTTTTATAAATTTATTTGAACAGAAATTTTTAAACCCGATTTACGGATTAATAACATAAAAAGTACCGTGAAATATTTTATGGACGGATATTTAGAAAAGGCGAGCGACGTAAAACACTTAATACTAAAAAAAATACCCCGTGCGTCCAGCTAAGAGGATGTAGCAAGTTATTGACACGGTAACATAAACACGATAAATATTGACTCTGCAAAGTGATACTTTAAGTAGAGTGGCTACTCAGCTAGCTACGAGGTAAGCTGGTGGTAGCGACGCAACGTCTTCTGTACCTTCGAACAGAATCGATTAGACTTTACAGACAGCGCACAGCTGATCGCCCCCCTCCACCCCTCCACCCCTCCACCCCCTCCACCGCCCTCTCACCCGGCGGTGAAATATGGGACTTCCATTTGTTGATTCTCTTTGCTGGCTTGCTCGCACCTGTTACGGAGGACTGGGCGGGGAATTTTCCTGGATTGCGAAGGAATTTTCCGTTGTGGTTTTTGCGCTGACTATTCAAATTATTTACAGATAATATGTTCGGTATAAGGGTCCGCATTATTAAATTGTTCTGAGATTTATGTCGGTAATATATTTTATGAAAATATATACATAGAAAAGCTTTAAAGTTGTATTTTGTCAATTTGGTTGTTTATATTTAAATTGTATATTGTGAGCGTAAATTTGTACTGACATAGATTTCTCTTGTAAAAGAAAATTTAAAAACAGTGCTTGATGAATATGGAAAGAAACTGAGGGAAAATAGTTTAATGATAATTTCGAGAACCAGTATCTTCTAAACTTTGATAAGGAATACTGAATCACCCATTGTACTAATTTGCTCAATTGTGTGTTTTTATGTTTTGTATCGATTTTTGCCTGTTATATACTTCTGTAACTAATATATGTATGTTAGACTGGCTGCACAGTGAACGAAGTACACCAACAAATCACGCACAGTTGTGAAACGTGAGCTAACGTAACCCAACTTTGAGCTAAACCATCCACAGCTATCGTAACGTGCCGTCCCAATCCTAGAGCTGTACCATCCATGAATCATTATCATTATAACAATAAAATACTCAAATACATATTATATTATATAATACAACACCATTTGGCACTATTATATTATACAAAATGTGTTAACTGTATTTTAGCATGCATAATAATTAAATCAATGTATTACTTATTACTCACAACAGATTTAAATTCAATATTTATGTATTTTTTGTATATTTTTATGTACCTAAAATGTATTTTTACAATAAACAATAGCTGATTATTAATTGTTATATCGCGAGTATTTGTTTTTTATATCCATTGTTGCGTGATATATACTTATGTAACGGACAGACAAGTGTGCGAGTAGCAGAGAATGAAAGGATCGACAACCGCACACAGATGTGTTTTGAGCTACCATAACACCGAACCGTGTATTGTATTGTGAAGTCACTTGTGACGATATTACGTTACTTCATAATCCATAACAGCGCCCTTGCGCCATTGTGATAAAACCAACGAGCAACAGGCGATTCGCCTCTCGTAATAAACGGTTTCTTGTGGCCTCTTTTGGCCGGAACGACACTTGAAAATGGGTTTTCTTCTGCGGTCCGTATAGAGTGGAATGACTATAACGAAAGCGAAAGTCTTGCAAATATCATCGTCATAACCATGATCAACACACACTGATTTCATTTTGTCATTCACTTACAAATAAGGGTTTGTGGTAGCAAACACCGGATTTTAAATCATGTATGACTTTTCATTGTCGTTTAAATCATGTCACGTAAATTGTTTAATTTGAGTTGAAGCAATATCACTTCCTACAAACGTATCAAATAGATGGGGTAATTTCCTGTTTTCCGCATTAATATTTTAATGAACAGCTAACAATTCAATACACGTGAACATATTTCCAATCAATGTTTTTAATTTAATACACATTCATTGAGTGTAAATCAATGAGCTTTGGTGCCGAATAAATTTTTCTCTTTAGCGCTCGTATTAATTCGAGAACATGAAACAGCATTGAATTTGCTTTCCACTGTCCATTTTGGTTGTGTTATTTTGCAACATAGGATCTGCGTAATTGAAAGAATGTAAAATCCTGAATGGGTGTTTTTATGTGGGGGGTAGGGAGGGTGAGGTAGGGGAAAGGGGAGAAGCACTCTCCATGAGATGACTATAAAACCCCTTTGAGTGGAAAATTCTAATTTAATTTTTCTGCGAATGTACTTCCACGAACATTAGGTTTACCACATATTTCGAACGGATAATGGAGAGAGGAAGTAGAACTAATTATCTCCGGCATTGCTTGTGATGTCGCAAGCTGCGAGCATGGAGTATAGAGTAAAGGTAGAGGTACAACGCTAACTGAAAGAGGTACTCAGTGGTAATACGGGTAAACTATTTCGGTATTTTGTCTGGGCGATTCTGGCCACAACCAATACTGGTTGACATTATTTTTCGAGGTTTTTCTCAGTCAAAATTCAAATGAGGATTTTTCTACTAACAGTTAAAAACTGTAAAAATATAATATAATGTCCCATTTACTCAACTTACAGTGATTATTCACCGCTGGTGAAATACGTGTTTCAAAACGTTTCAAACAAATTTTCCCTAGCGTTGATTCTGTACCTCTCACTTTATACTCTATGCCCGAATGTCTCATTTAACTCGGCTTATAGCGATTGTTTACCGCTAGTGAGGTACGTTTTTAAACAGGGTAGTGAGGTAAAACGCGTCACACAAGTATCTCCTAGCATTGACCCTCTACCTCGCACTTTATACTTCATGCCCGAATGTCTCATTTACTCAGCTTATAGTGATTATTTCACCGAATACGTGTTTGAACAGGTTAGTGCAGCCCCGAGTGTGTATAGGGTATTATTGAATGTCTTAATGTAAACAAGCCTACGCGCCAACCAAGCCAGCGTCTTAAGCTTACTTGAATAAAGACATTAACGCAAGGAACGCGATTACAGACTTTAACACCACACGAATATAATTTAATCAGTTGAAAGGGAACTAGTGGTGTAAATTTAATTTAATCTGAAGTATTCATGGCATATGATGCAATGTTATTAAATTGTAATTATTTAAAGGGAGGGTATTTTAATAAACATATACTGCAATCTGATATCTGGTCAACAAATCCGCTAATGAAAAAAATGAGACAAGATCTTAAGACTTGAATTAGTTATAATTTTTGTGTTTGGTTTTCGATATAATTAATTGATGATATTTGGACTGTATGGTCTTGAATAAATATTCATTTATAATTATTCGGTATGGCGGCAGTTTGAAATTACAGAAACTGTTAATTTTGAACGTAGATATCTTAAGGTTTGTTCAAGGGTGGTTTTCCGCAGTCATAGTTGGCGAATGTTGGAATTGAATGTAATAACCGTTATTTAGAGATTCTCTCACTATCCTTTCCAACTATCCAATTACCCTAACGTACCAAATTAGTCACCTGTAGAGGGTAACTTCATTTAATGGTGGCGTATTTTCTACGAAAGATTTTCCTATGAAAAGTTATTCCAATTATTCTAATTATTCGTTTTAATTCCCAGAATTGTCTTATGAAATATTATTTCTAAGAATGTAAGGACTTAAAGTTTTACCAAGCAACCATTCAAGAAGAATTTTTAAAACTCTTCAAGATGATTGGTTCCGCGAGTTTCTTCGATTCTCAATTCCGGGAAAACTTCTGTCAAACTCTTTTACCCTCAGGCCGGACTTTCTAATAAACTCGCAGACGCAGGTCAATGTTTTCGCTGTGAGCTTTAGTTTTAATTAAAACTTGGACAAGATTGTTCTCTTATCTGTTGTTGAACTGAACGGAGATGCCAAAGTGTGCGTATTAGTGTTTAGTCCTCAATTAACTTGTGGAGTCAAAGTCTATTGACTGTCAGGAAATAAGAGCATTCAAACTTTACGACGGACTTTTTGCTTATAAATGTGTTTATCTCCAAAATCCTCGCTTTTGTATTCTAAATTATTTTATAATTATTTGCTTAACTCATTTTTGGTGAATTTTTGTTTATAATAACTTCGAAATTAAATTAAGCTAGTCCAATCCAGGAGTTTTATTCATTCAACCCAGTGGGTTAATTCCTGTTTCTCCTTGCAGAATGTCCCGGGTTCGAATCCCGACTTGGCCAGGAGTTCTTTAAACTTTCGAAATTCACTCTAAACTATGATAATGGTGTGCATGTAATACGAGACTTTACATCTGTCATAGGAACGAAGCGCATAATAATTACTAAATAGTATAAGATCTCCCCCACTGAAAATTATTCTTGTAACTGAGTGTGGGTAAACTAAATATACAAATTCATTTATTTATTTTTTATTTTTTATTTATTTAATATTTTAGAATTTAATCCCAGAATTCTCTCTGCGGATGAAGAAAACTTCGGAAAATACCTTTCGTTCACGAATACCAGTGTTGATAATCGAGCTCGTTACCTTTCAAAAAAGGGTTTCGCGTATTATCAATACTTATTTTGTTATTATCAATACCAGTTCCTTATTAATGTTGATTATCAAGCTTTCATTTCCTGCCAGTTTTGACGACTCAATAGTAGTGAGGTTGACTGTAGCAAATAAACACACCACACGCAATAGATAGATAGAAACCCAGATTAATATAAACGAAAGCAATTCAAAAAGAATGTCTGTTGACACAAATGCTCAGGCGAACGTGTCTTATCGCGTGATACATCTGCAAAGTAAATATCACCAGTTTAGTTCGAGAGTTCACCGTTTTCAATTCTACTCGTGCAGCGCTAGCGGTCGATTGCGCGAATCATCAGTACACGTGCGTGTTGGTTTTGTTATCAGTCTTCTGTTAACAAGTACTCTACCGCGGAACATTGCCGGACGTTTTAAATACACAAAGCAGCATTGCTTTATATCGTTATTACTTATGTGAAGAGATACAAACAAATGAAAAGAAATATTTTATATTCCCTTTTGATGGTTTGCAAAAACTTTAAAATTGTGCTGGTGGTAGTTATCTTGTGACATGTTTGTGTATGTATCGTAGAGAAACAGTTAAAGTAATTACCTCATTTCGTTAAGTTTAGGTGTGATTTTATTTGTCATTTGTCATTTTGTTATTAATTATGATGGGTATCTCTTATAAACACTCCTTTTTTGTAATTAAAAACCATCCGGCTCGTCTTCTGTTATGAATTACTTATATATGAGACCTATATATAACTACTAGAAAAACCAGCTATATAAAGATTTAAAAATTTATTTTTTGTTTAAAATCTTTAGAAATTGATTGGATTTCTAAACAATTTTCACTAAACAACCCTATGATTCTAATACATAATGCGGCACAACCTTTATACTTTGACCTCAGACCCACATACGAAAATGGCAAACGTTTCTAAAGTTGAAGGTTATTCTTTGTTCATTTAAAAGTCATTAAATGTCGCATGAACCCTGCTAAATGTTGACGTATTAAAAGCTTGAGTAAAAAAAGAAAATACAGCGCAGTCTGACAATTGTAATTGAATGATAAATAAGAAAAGGTTTCGTCCAAGGAAGAAGTCACTGTTAAAGATTTAATTAACATCAAGACATTCTAGAAACGTTTTAAAGACACGCTATGTTTTAAAATTCTACTTAGATGAAGACACTATTCTATTTTAGACCTTTTCCTTGAAAAAAGGCATTAAATCGAGTTAAACATTAAAAAATGTATAATTGTGATAATAAAATGTGGCATGATTATCCATGATAATACGTGCAAGTCTACTCGTAGCTAGCATGAGTTTCTCGATCGTCTTTTACATAACCAATCCATGTATTACGTCAATATATTAATTTGTCCTTCATCGTCAATGTCAAAGTTGTAAGTTATCGCCGAGTTTCTAAAGAACAACTTGTTTCTCACAGCAAGTTTAACGTCAATTTCAATCCGATCGTCAATGAAAGCAATTCTACATGAAATTCTAAGACTTCAGTTTGCAATATCGTGACAATGAAAATTTAATTACAACAATTGTTTGTTTCGGTTTGCGATATTGAGAAGTTGTTGGTATTCATAGATGAGGAATAGTTGTTACGTTGTGAATATAGCCACATTTCGTGACGTCAACCAGTTAAATAATTAAGGGCGGGGTTCAAAATGGAAGCACGCCGCATTATATCTCTAGTGAAGTGCAGAGGAAGACATAGTATATACTGTCTGCACAGATTTGAAAGCATTAGGTTTAAACAATGTTGGAATTACTTGAGCACATGCAAACGGTAACGCAAACGTGTATGACCTTAGAAATAATTTATGATTACGATGTTCTTTAGTGCATCTATATGTGTTTTAACTTGGAAAAACTTAATTTTCATTTTTGATTCTGTTTACGATTTCACGATTTTTATAACATAATATTTTTGGTTTTGGAAGAATGTCTAATATAATTAATAAACACTAATGGGCTGGCTTAATAATGCATATTATCAAGCGTTATTATTTTTCCCCACCATCTCTTTTATTGAACTAAATATCTTGTTAAAAAAAAATTGCCGTACATGGTTGGTAATTTTATATTAGTATTATTTTGTGTTACTCTTCACTTTATTCACCGTATAAGTATAATGGTTACAATTTCATCTAAAATTAAATCATTTTAAGTATTCAATGTGAGCTTGGTGGTAATTCAAGCGAAAAATCGTAAATAACGTTAAGACCGGCGCCTACACCAAAAATAATAAATAAATTAATAAATCTTTATTTAGAATCCACCCCCTCAGTTTCAAGGACTGATTGTGGGGAGACTATAAACACTCATGTATGTATTCATTTAATAATGACAATTGAGGATTACCAGCCCGGGCGTCCGGTCCGCTTTACGGTAAGCAGTTCACACCCATAACTCAACCGACAGACAGACAGACAGACAGACAGACAGACAGACAGACAGACAGACAGACAGACAGACAGACAGACAGACAGACAGACAGACAGACAGACAGACAGACAGACAGACAGACAGACAGACAGACAGACAGACAGACAGACAGACAGACAGACAGACAGACAGACAGACAGACAGACAGACAGACAGACAGACAGACAGACAGACAGACAGACAGACAGACAGACAGACAGACAGACAGACGGAGATAGAGACGGCGGTGACATTGTTAATAACGAGCGGCGCTTTGCAATTATTGTGAGTGTCAAGGGAACAATCCGGTTAATGTACCTCGGAGACGGTTGCATGTCTCGTGATGCGATGTGTACTTAAAGTGATTCGCCGTGGTTGGTTGCTAGGGTTGTGTTGTCGGGGCGGGAGGGCACGGTCTCACGGAACGTAGTATACCACACGCATGCCGGCCCTCTTTGCTACCTGACCGCCTATCAAACACCCTAAATAAAAATTAATACTTTTGTATTTATAGTCTTTCCACTCCGTTACAAAAACTGATTTTCAGTGGGAGAAATGTATATCATAATTATTATGTAGGTCGTTGCTATGACGGCTTTAAAGTCACCGTTAACATTTACTTAGAATAAAGTAAAATTCCATAGTAAGAAAATGTACCCGAATCTGGAATTGAACCCTGGACCATCTGCATTAGAACTAGACTCCCTTTTTGACGATTATTGAATCTTTGTATTGAATCTGATTTGGCCAAGGTCATATGATCTACAGCTGTCGAGTATGTCGTAAAACAACATACAATCAGAATAATAATGAATAAAACTCAATGAGTTAAATATTAGTAACATTTAGAAATAGTGTTGTCTTTGTTACTATGTTACTATGTTACAAATACTGTATATGCAATTGCATAATCTGTCGAGTTACTTCAGACAAGTGCAATTACTCAAGATTGTAATATGAAAATTAATTAATATAGACTAATACCGCATCTTATTATGTTGTATTGATCTCAGAATCTCCTGTAATCTTCCTTCTAATACAGATGTTGACGTAAATTAAGCTCTTTGCTAATTTGCTAATCTATCGGTGAATTACCACTTGTTAATGAGAGATCTCCACCCACGGAAGTAATTACAGGACTCAATTAGCGCGCTTACGTTAAGTAATACGCTTATACGTTTCACGTAACCTCAACGGTTATTCGAATCGGATTGATAGTTCTCGACGGTGGAGTGTGGAGGGGGGGGGGGGAGGGGGCGAGGGGTGGGGGTAAAGCGGGGCAAGGGTTGCTATGGAAATATTCGCCCACTCGCGGCGTCGACAAATACCAGTACAAAACTCGACCTTCGCCGCTGTTGGGCTGTATATCGAATCGAAACGTCGATAAAGTTGCGCGGAATCGATAAATGTAATATCGCTGTGTGTTGTGTGTACGTTTCGACGGAATGTCCACTTAATGTTGTGTTTGAGAGACGTTTGTTTGTGAATGTGGTTCATTTCCAGTTGTTGTAGGGTTGGTCTTATGAAGGCTTGTATGGTATTGTGAATGAAGTGCTTTGACGACATTTTCAAAGAAGTTAAAAATTTTAAAACGAATATTTTATTTAAAAATGTTCCCTGATAATGGCAATATTACAAATATGTTATGCACAGTATCTTGTTGGGTTCATCTTACGGAAACTCGTATGGTACCTTGAATGAATTGCGATCCGTCTCGGCCCGGGGTAGAATAGGCCCAGAGTGACTCTGCTAGTCGTAAGAGGTGACAAAAGGAGACCCTGTCCCTTTCCCCCCCACTGTCCCAATGAATATTTCTCCTCCCACTTGGCCCTGCCCTCCCTTGCTGGACTCCCATATGACGACCCACGCGACGTAGAATGGATCTGATTCGGATGTGGCTTTATTCTTCATCATCATCTTTCTCATCTTCATTATCACCCGCTCATCGTCTCGATTAGCCATTGTTGCAAAAATATGACACGTTAAAGGCGGGTTCACACAAAATGACGAAGACTAACGATTAGTGTTTAAGACTAACGATTTAAGGTTTAACAGGGTTGAAGTATACGATTTATGTTTAAGCGTTAACAAACTTTTATAGTGATTAGTGTTTAAGAACGAGTGATTAAGAAAGTTGATTTTCGATTGTTGGCATTGTTGAAATACATTTGGGGATGGATGTTTCCGAGTACGTTGTTTTCCCAAGGCTTAATCACTCTATTGTTAGTCTTAGTCCATAGTCATTCTGTCTGAACGCGCCTTAAGCCCCATTAATCAATTGAATGAATTGCTTTGATTTAACATTTCAAAGAAGTTAGCAATTTTTAAACGAATATTTATTTATTTAAACATTTAACCCGAAGTATTACAACATAATAAATATATGTTGCACAGTAATTAATTCTTACGAACGGAGAAATGGAGTCCGGTTTTCCTTTTTTCGACGTAATGTTATTAAAACAGTTATTCCGCACCGTTTAAGTAATTGCGGTAAACTTTCCTGTTGAGACTGTTTGTATTCACTACCCGCGGTGACTCGCCCAAAGATGTTGGAATAGTACTACTCGCCAGAACCAGAGTCGGGCCTGCCAACAAATCGGCCACACTTTTCAAGTTGGTTGAACCCTTCGCTATTCACTCTCTTACGAAGTTACCGCGAGATTCGAAATGTGTTTCATGAATTCCTGAGCGAAATGTGACGGACAATCGTATTTTCTCTCTTGTAGATGTTTGGTGGGAATCTAGACAGTCTTCTTCCCCTCAAACGTCGGGGTAAACTACCTCCCCCCCCCCCCCCTCCCTCCTCACACAATACATCCGTCGAGCCGTGATACGTCGGGATGTTATTTTGTATATAGTGTGTACATGATTGAAAGAGGTTGTATAGATATTATTTCCTCATTTCACTCTTGTTGCCTTGAAATGTAAAGATTTTATTTGCAAAATTTTTACAGATGATTCAAATTTAATTTCAATGTACAACTATGCAAGGAATTTAAAATGTATTATAGTTATTGCTTATGATATATTGTACAAACATTTTAACACAGGGTGAATACAATCGTTATTGGCAATTTATTTAACAAGATTGGTTAATAGTATTGGCTCATTTTCAAAATAAACGAGAAAACCATTCTAAATGTGCATAATTTTCTGATTCAAAGTCAGAATCATGTTAGATTACGATTGAAAAAATAAACAAAAGTAAAAATAAATGAATCTGAATCTAAAAAAATAATTTGCAAATGTTTTACATCACTATGTGTGTACATTACAAATTCTCCTTTTGTCGCGAATTGTAGTCCCAAATATATAAAACGTCTCAATTTCGTTTTCATATGCTATTATTGTTATTTGTAAGTATTACGTAAATTACATTATATATATTTTTGTGTACTAGCATTTGTGTGAGAGTAAAATGGAAATTAAATTAAATTGGATTTTAATAACATTGAATATTTGTTTGCAAAATACAACAGTACTGCATGGCTTATAGTTACCAAATGCATTGAATACTGACAATTCCCTAAACAAACACTGCAATAAAATTTAGCATTGCAAATTAAAGAGTTGGCTGAGGAAACGAACAGAAAGACGCTGCAGTTAAGAAATGCACCCCTCTATTCGATCGTAGCTACGGGCAAGAACATATCAAGTGCGTCAAACAGATGTTTCGAGCTGAATTCAAACTACGTTATTACGTAAATCCAACACTTGGTTTCGGTAAAGTGTTCGAAAGTAGAAAATATACCCAACGGTCGTTTTTACCTCACACTCACACAACTCAAGAGCTCACTCGAGGACTTTGTAAGAGATTGTTTTCCGTTTTAAATAATTCATTTCCCCAAGAAGAAAATATACCCGCGCGAGGTGGGTTTTCTGATAACTCTAGTTAACGGGTCGCAAACAATGAAGTATTGTTTTAAAGCTTGTTGTTGTAGACTTTTTGCGGTCCGAATCAATATTTTTTTTTGTCTACGGCCCTTAGACGATACTGTGTGCATTCTGGTGGTAACAAACGAATAAATGCACAAATTGTGTTTGGTCTTCGATTGTCGAATATTTGAATTGACGAGTTTTTATAAAATTAAAAATGGCGCAGGTAATTTTACATATAGCAGGTTTCCACGAACCTTAAAACTATGTGGATGGAATCCATCTTGGTGATATGTTTGAGTATGTTGCCATGGAGAAACATTTGAAGACCATTGCGGTTATAATAAAACACTTAATTAGGTAATTGTAGATTATACGTATTTTTTCAATTGATTTGATTTTTTTGATTAGTGATTGTTATCTTTGTCGTCTAGTTAATACCCATCCACTGCTTTAATGCAATCATCTCCGATCATCGTCTAAGTTATGCATTATCATGTATATATATTACATTACTTCAAACTATTAAAAATGTTTTTTGTATGTTCTTGACTTAAAATAAACCTGCACTAAATCTAGAGCGCGTTTAGAGTAAGCCACGTTTATCTATATATCCTCTCCACCCAGGGACGAGTATTTAAAGGTTTCAGTGGGCAGTACAAAAAGAATGTCTATATTCACTCAACTAGGAACAACCGAACTAAACCGAAGAGGTTTTCGATATATTTACTATTCTTGATTTATACATGTTCGCGAATGATCCTGCTGTCCATATATGTGCGGATTGTTTTCTATTCGAGAAACACTTCCTAGTATCAAATAAATTATTGTTTTAAAGTGAATTGTGTAATATAGAGATTGTATTTCAACGATCTATCAATCTATCAATCACAGAACCAGCTCAGTTTAATGTATTCAGTGAATTTCTTTCAATAGAGGCATGAAATGTACCGTATAAACAAGATTGACTAGAGTTAAACGCAGATATCAAAAGCTTGAATACATTCGCAAGAAAGGAACGAGTGATATAAATTGTATGGCAGCAGTCTAATAAAATAGCATGCGATCACGCGAGGCGAGGCGAGGCACAATTACACTAGACGTAGTCGTAATATGCTAACGAGGTACGTAAGTAGGTCTTGGAAACTAGAGCTCTTAAGACTGCAAAGTTTTAATCGTTACTATAAACGACATTATATTATATTTATACCTAGGACATAACACACACGTATCTATTTTGTGAGTATTCTTTAAAGCAAAGCCCTTTAAATTCCAAAATAGTTAAAGATAAATGCATAAAATTATTCGTAGTTTTATGGTAGAAACTTAATACATAAAGTTTACCCAAGTATGTAATTTAAAAATCAGTGAAGAGTTTTAAACACTTTAGAGTGTTCAATAAGGATTCATTCGTGACAACTGAAATATGTTTGTGTGTACACTAGTATTAATATACTATTTTAAAGTATCCGAATGGTGTATAATGTTATTTCGACTTGAATTATTGTCAGTACGGATTAAGGTGTAAGTTCTTGATTAACAGTTTTGTTAACCGTTTTGTGGTAAAAAATTATACGAAAATTATATAAGATGTAATTAAGATTAATTAGAAGGAATCAAATAAATTGAATATACTCTAGTTCTCTTACAAATCGCTACTATGTATGACATTACGTAATTTTTGAATGACAGCCCGTCAACTTACGTAATTATCTCAAAATCTGTGGTATGTCACGCAGGTATGTTTATTCATTATTAAAATACATGTAATTGATATTAATTAAATGGAATTAAATTAAATCAATATACTCGGGTTCTCTTACAAATTGCTACTATGTTTGACATAAAGTAATTTTCGAATGACAGCCCGATAAACTTCCGTAAGTATCTCAAAATCTGGGGTATGTCACGGAGGTTTGTTTATATATCCTTAAATGAAATGTTATTGTGATTAATTAAACGGAATTAAATAAATGAATATTCTCTGGTTCACTTACAAATCGATACTTTATATGAAATAACGTAATTTCCGAATGACACCACTGAAACTTACGTAATTATCTACAAATCTGTAGTGTGACGCAAGTATGTAAATATATACTAAACATGTCAAAAATATCTGCTTTATTTCATTTTTGAATATTCTTGTAGCGTGTAATTATAACCGCATTACTTAGTTTGGAAATATGAGCAAATTTGTATCTTTCAGATACTCTTTGTAGTTTATCACACATTAATTTAAATTGATAGTGATTTAGGTGATCATTTTTAGCGTTGATGAGTTGAAAAAGTAGCGCACGGCAAAATGTTTCCTGAATTGATCATGTAACATATATTATGTCTGAGGTAACCTTGCATGATAGAGCGTCGAACGTGTAATCAATAGTTATCAAACGGTCTAGTGGTTCATATAAGTGGGTAACAGGTTTTGCAGCCCAGCTTCTCCTACAGAGCTCGCTCCTCTTCATAAGGCGACTTATGTGTTTGGCATCAACTTATATAAATCAATACGTCACGGCTTTAGAAATTAAAGAAATTACATAACTTAGTTGAAGTTTAATTAAGTCGTATTTGTTGGCATTTTCTTTTCATAGACATAAAATAATGATTATTTCGTCATGAAAATTTTCATTCTCAAATCTAAATTAAAAAACTTGGGAATATATTCTTCTGCGAGAAATTTTATTTTAAGATTGATTTAAATTAATAGTTTAATAAGTTTTACGTGCATTCAATTGATTTAAATTTTTAAATGTCAATTAATTTTCCATAGGTTTAATTTTTAATTTCAAACAAATTATTAAAGTGTTCATTTAACATCTAAAAGGTAAAATAAAACATTGTTATATCGAATCAAATAAAGATATACCATATACCCGGCACCTGCACCAAAGTTTTCGTTTAACTTTCTCACATTGCGGAAAAACCGTTTTAGACAACATCACGTTTAATTTTGTTTAAGTAATTTTAAAATTATTCATACAAATTATTAGAAATTCCCCCTCGCTTAATTTTGTTAAGATACTTATAAAATTATTCATACAAATTATTAAAAAATCATCTTTAAACAATTCTTAAAGCTTGGCCTGATAAAAATTCTTACTTTTTGTAACTGACTTATTTTTGGCTGCTTTCAGTCGTATAACCTACCCTTCAGAAATATGCAAAATGTTTACAGACGTCCTCAGCAACCTCCAAAGCTTTATAACAGACAACCGGAACCGCTAATTATTTCCCTCAATTTAACCCTTAAAAACGAGAGCTCTATCTTTTTTGGAACTCTCCACCGGTATTTTTCCTCAGCCAACACTAAATACCACTTTGAGTCACACCGCCTTGTTAAATATTCAACCCGACATAGCGTGTTACAGCTGCCTCGAAACGTTCCGAATCAATTATGAGACGGCCTTTCCAACCCCCTCTGACGTCACGATACAAATCTACGTGTCTTGATTTGAGTCGTTTGATTGCGCGATAAGGAACAAAGAACAGGTAAATAGCGGAAACAGTGGGAATAAAATGAAATCTATATTTTCACGTGGGTTTTGTGTGATGTATGAAGTGGTGAGGTAGTTCGTCGTTTTGTCGCATGACATCGTGGGCGTTGTTCAATTTATTATTCCGGTTGTGCTATTTGTTATGTGTAGCATTTTCACAATTGTTAATTTTTATTTAACCATTTAAATAATTTTTGATTTTAACTAATGATTCTTACAAAATTTAAATCAATCAAACCCAATAGCTCTCATTTTTTATAATAAAATAAGTATCAATAATAAATGTGGTGTTCTTTTTTCAATTAGAGAGGAAATAAATTTAATTGTTTACTCAGACTCATAATCATAGCAGTGTTTGTCTTGTTGTTATTATTATTATACAATCAATTTAAACGTTATTACTTTTTTTGTTCCAGTTCTTATATTTAATAATGTGGCTTCTATTCCAAAAGTTACCATTTATAATGTACCATTACTTTTATGTTACACATAAAATCCTTGTTAAATCGAAAAAAAAATACCTCCCCTCACCTAACTTCACAACTAGGTAGCATGTTACTGTATAAAATATATTATTTAATTTTATATAAGTATTAATTTCTGTCTTATAAAAACAAACAAAAAAACAAACATCAAATCATTCGAAAGCTCGTTTCACCAATTACTCGAACACAAACTTGAGAAGTGTTTCGTCCCGGCCGTCGAGCACAAAGTCTGTCGTAATACCGATCCCGGGTGTCTCTCCTCTAATCCCCCCCCCTCCCCCCCCCCCCCTCCGTATCCATCCAGTGCGCGTCTGAAGAGGGACGCTATAAATTGCATCGCCCACGCTCGCTTGGTAGAATTATTTCCGAGTGGAGTCGTCGCAAAGAATGGTCGCCTCTAAAATGATCCTCTCTCTGTTTCTCTCTCTCTCTCTCTGTCTCTGTCTCTGTCTCTCTCTCTCCCTGTCTCTCTCTCTGTCTCTCTATGTCTCTGTCTCTGTCTCTCTCGTTAGAGGTTTAGACCAATTAAAATAGGTGCGTGGGAGGTACTTGGCTTTCACAGTGAAAGGTCACGTGTTTGATTCTTTCTCTTTTCATTTGGTAACAATGTGTTTCAGAGAGTTCTTGCTTGGTATGTGTGTTTCATCGTCCCCATACAAAAACATCGTTGCCTAAGTTTCTGAACGTAAAAATATTATCAACATATTCTGAACGTACTTTTTATGTGAATGCAGGCAAAGGTAGATACCTTAAGGGAAAATATTGGGAATGAGAAGAAATGTGCAATTTTGTGGGTGTGCCCTTTTTTGGTTTGTTCCGGTTGAACTTAAACTTTTTGGCTTGGCAATTTTTTGGATTTTTTTTTTGTTTGCATTTTTGTTTGGTATCTAAAACTTACAAATAGTGTGTTATTGATAGTTTCAAAAACGCAGGGCGTGCTTATATTGGCAACTCTTTATCCTAGGTAGCTTTAATTGACTATATAACTAACCCTACGAGGTTTTGATAAAGTGGATGCATTAAATACCCTCGATTAGTGTATGAAAGAAACTCTAAAACACCCGCCAATCTGAATTCATTTTAAATTTCGCAAACAAGAGTGCAAGAAAATCTCCTCTGAACATATTTCCCTGTTATCTACGAGTGATATAGTTAGATAGGGAAATTTAAACCTTTTGATAGTCGATGTTTTCACGACGGCATTTAGAGATAGTCAAGGTCAACATACCCCGGCTCCATTAACTCATTTATCAAGGCCAATCTGTGTCATAAACGGGAAATAGACCCACAAACTTTGATAGTATAGACAAGAAGAAACCCAGAGGGCAAGAATTAGTATTTTCATAAAATGTAGAAAACTCGGCGTAGTTGCCTGAAGCTGTGGAGTTTGAGATCAAAGAAGTTCTACAAGAAAATTATAAGTGATGATGCAAGCAAAGGGATGAAAAGTTGCCAGAGATGTTTTTATAAGAAGAAGACTCCGAAACGAAACAACTAATATTGGAAGTATTTTACGAGAGTCTTTAGAAATATTTTTGGGGTATTTGTTCAAACTATACATTTATAATGCTACTTCTTCATTTACTCCCCCTTTCCCGATTTCAGTTAAGGGGGCCGGGGGGGGAGGGGAGGGGAGATAATTGTGGCCCTCCGTATCGCAAAGAAGGCTGGCAAGTATGAAGAGAAACAATGATGAAGGATATGCGAAATAAATGTCAAAAGATATGCACGCTTCGATCACCAAAAAAGGGACACACGACAACCTGATATATAATAATAATGTTTTCTAGGTTAATCTTAGTCTGATTAAACCGCGAAATGTTTTATCCTCGTAAACACTTTGATGAAAACGCAGTTTCAATCTATGCGATGAGGAATGCTAAAAGTAAAATAAGACAGAAGCTATCCAGAGATGTTACGAGCACATAAAGTTTGCAACATAAACGCTTGGAATGAAATGCTCGAGTTATGTCGCCATGTGTAAATCCTTATGACCGACAATTTAACACTTGGGTTTATCGCCGAAATAAAAAACATTTTGTTACCTTAATGTAGCGATATGACCCCATTACTTAACTGAGTTTTCCTCGAATAATGAAACTAAAAGCTCAGTTTGTTGCAAATAAAACATACTTTAGGGTGCATTATTTGTTATTACCACGGCTTCCAATTTTTAATTAAAATTTTACCACAAGATGAATATGTTTAATAGTATGTTTTGAAAACATCGGAGAAATCTAAGAATGTTTACATTACAACATACTTGAAAACTTCTTGCATTTAAAATGTGTTGATTAAATTTTACCGAAAATCAAATTATACAAAGTTTGTTTGTTTAAGGTATTTGCAACTATCTGGCACATACACTATTGTCTAGGTCTATATTCATGTCCTCGGTTTTAAAGGTACTTATTTAGATTAGTGGATTAGAAAAGATAATGGATAAGATTATGACGGATCACTTTATATATTATGTTAGGGAAAAATTATTTCAAAGATTCACTGTCCTTACCATGGGTTAGCATCAAGTACGAAGCCAATTACATCATTTTCTTACGTCGAAAGCAGAAGTTATAATTTGCTGTATTATGATAATTATTTAGAGCTACGTTTTCATTGCGCGGATTGCTTTAAAACCGTTCTCTCTTCTTTCCTCTTCTCCGAAAATAAAAACGATCCTTTCCTTTCCTTTTTTTAAATTATGGAACACTTTCTAGTGACGATCTTTTAATATAACGTTTAGTTAGTTACTTTTTCTCAAAGCATTTATTATTAATATCCGTTTTATTTTTAAAACAAGATCTTAATTATGTAAAAGCTTTTACTATAAAAGGGAATTCTTGATCAAGTTGTGAGTTGTTCCACACATTTTATTGTATTGCATGTATTGTTATAATATGTTGGCAGATTGCCGTGCCTGAGAGGGGCGTGGTTTGGGCCAGTTAATCTAAGCATTCGTGCAGTGGTTTCATTTCCTTCCTAGAAGATATTCTATTTTAATCATTGTTTTTACACATTTTAATGGGGCACATGAATCTAAATTTAGAAAAAAGTAGTATTTCTAACACATATTATGTTTTCCAGTATCAGGGTTTACTTTTGCACGTCTCAATACTATTTATTATATTATACTTACTTCCTTCTAATTATCCAGCACACTGATTTAAATCAAACTTCTTTAATTAAAACGTGTTTCACCATATTGATACGGCTACATTCATATGCGTATCTTAACAATTATCTAAATATTTATAATAATCCTACTCTTAATTTAAGAGTAATTAGTGGCTGTAAAACTCCTACTGCCTAACGCTCATGTGGTGCTACTGGTCAGCGACCTTCTGAGTCTAAACTTGTAAAAATTGTAGTTTCCTCCTTTCTCCTACTTCTTCTTTTCTTTCTATCTCTCAAGGTATTGTTTTAGTGCTTCTACCCCCCTCCCCCACCCCCCATGGATACGCCGCTGAATTGATGACCGCAACAACAAATTACTGTGAGCGTAAAAAGGTGACCAAGGGTTGACCTCACTCAACTTAACAATCGGCTCACTGCAGCGATTGTGTCTGAGAAAACAGCGACGAGCGAGGCACCACCACACGATGAATCACGCGGTTTTTACGAGATTTCTTACCAATCTCGTAAATTACGTTTCTTTCTCGTTGTAGACTTGAGCGACAAAAAGGCGGTAGATGTGTTGTTACTTGACGCTGTATCGTAAGTTAACAACGAGGTTGGTGGGCGTTCTTCTATCTATAGTAACTTAGGACTTGTTCGCGTAAGGAATACTTTGAATACTGAGGACAGATGCTCAACTCTTTTAGACATAAAAAATCAACCAACGCTGAATCTTAGTAGACATTCACAAATAACATATTATAGTTTAATTGTTGATATTTTATCTTCATGAGTTTGAAAAATGAGATAGAATAGGCATGATTTATAACTAGGCATTTTTATGAACCCGGGCTCTGGAATTTTAGTAATTTAGTATGTATATTAGTTTGGTTTCAATGCATTTTCGTCTGATAATAATGAAACTCATTATCTAATATTATGAATACTCACTACCGGTGACATAATCTTTATTTTGATCGCATAAGTTAAAACATTTATAAAATAAATTTGGTGTAACATTAATTCTAATAAAGAAATTACTTTGTGCTGAAGTGAAAATACATTATTTTAGATTAAGTTCTTTCGCACATTTAATTTTACTTTTTCTTTCTACTTAGTTTACAATTCATTGCTCTAACTTGCTCTATTACGCGACTAACTTTATCATTCTATATTTCTACCAGATGTTCCACAAACACATCTCACAATCGTTTCTGGAGTCGTATTCTTACTTCTTACACATATTGGAAAACTTAATTTGCCCTATATAAATTCATATGCGGTGACATATGGAAGTGAATGAGTAATATATATATGTAGTTAAAAAGAATATATTCGTATGTTAAATAATTATTCAAAATAGTTGAGAGTGAAATATTGATGATATCCGCTGAGATTCATTCCACTCAAACTCCTCAATAATTTCGAATCGTAAAACAAATTGGGGAATACTTTACACTCAATGTTCACCGTACGGAAAACTATTGAAGGAAAACTATACGGAAAACTATAACAATGATGGCACCAAAATCGCAAGAAACTATTTTTTTTTTTATATTTCGTTGTTTTTATCTCTTCTCGCAAAGTTTATAATGAGGTGTACCAGATATCTGAATCTCCATTATTAAAAAGCACCTCCCCTCCTTCTTCCCCCCCCCCCCCCCACCAACCTCTTCCGTCGCCGGTCTCAACTCGTTAAAAACAACTTTTTACATTTCTGTCAACTTTCAGTCTTAAATCCGTTTACACGCGGTTTAATATTATCTCCGAACACTTTCATCCTAACCACACTTCACAACATCTATCCACAGGTGGCATTTGGGTATTCTATTGTGATTCTTTAGGGATGTTTTATGTAATCAATGTGTTGGTTTGTTTAAAATATATATGTCAATTTTTTCCGATTTCCTGTCAGTCTTTTCATTCCTACATATCCATTACAAATCATGGCCCTTACGCTTGATTTTTGCGGTGGTGGTGGCGCAGCTTGTGCTACATCCTACCCCTAGTGTAATACGTCCTAGCTTGTGTTGCAACCTACCCCTAGTGTTATACGTTCTTGCCACCCTCCCAGTGCAATACGGCCTCCACACACGTCACTAGGTCACCCCACCACACCCAGCCTTAGACCTCCCACCTACCTGGCTCTAACAGACAATTTATCGCTTCTTTATCTCACTTTAGCCCTGCTTTATCACTTATCTCACTGGCTCTAGCTTTTCTGCGCCCACTCACCCACTCTGCGCGTCCAACTCGATTTTGACTACACTACTTGTGAATGGGGTGGCTTCTTTTTATGCTCTCGGGTGGGGTAGATTAGTCATCTCAAAGAGGGATGTGTCTTGTGCTTTTCATAGACCGGTGTGATTAAAGATGAAAAGCAAAGACCTTGGAGACTTCTTTCTGTATAGACACATTTCTTGAGAAACTCTCTGACTTTTTTTTCATCATACTCGGGATCATAAGTTATGTAATGATAACGGCTGTTTTACGTGCTCCAAAATGGTTGTAGGTCTGTTATCATAAACATGTGTATATTTAAAACTTTCAAACGTACTCATTGCAGCTGATTTTCTCTGAATATCAACAAATATGTTAAAATTCACATTATTAAATTCGTGACACAAATAAAAATGGAGATTTCGTCCCCGATTATGATGAAAATTACTTCGGCCTTCAATATCTGAGACAACGCCCATTGATGATTGGTAATATGAGATTAAAACATCTGCTGCAAGTCACTTTAATCGTTGCTTGTCACGACAAGTCTGGCATACTTGCAATGTCAGCGTAGTGTGATTTACAACATAATTATGTCGCAGAGCTATTTTATCACACGAATTGCAAAATTCAAATTATTTTATTATTATATCAATCTTAATCAAAATGTATTTATTTCATTCTTTGCAATCATTTAATTTTATCTATTTTATCCGCGTAGTTATTTTGTCGTTTAACTTAACCATTATTTTCAATTTACTCATACTTTATTGTATTTTCAAGTCGAACTCAGTTCAGTTTAGTTTTTGGTAAAAAAAAAAAGTAACAACGTAATGAACAAACCGTGTCAATAAATTTAGGTCGCTAATTTAAAACCTATGTTTTCACACACCTTAAATGTACAACAATAAACCTATTAACAACATGATTACTTCAGATTGAAAGTATAAATCTATTGTTAGTCCATGAACTAGGACATTTGTAATGACAGTTGAGTGATAATGTACTCAAAATAAGGAAGTTTAAAAATACAAACATAAATCTATGTCAGTGCGTGTATTTTGGCATGGGGTCACTATAATGTTAGGTGGCATCAACTATTATCTGTACTCTAAATAGAATTAGATGTGTTAAAACATTTCCGGTATAATCATATTATATAAATAGGGTTAACCTACCTTTTATCCTGGTAATCAAAACCACTTAACAATTGATTGTATCGTAAGAGGAAAGCAAACGAGACATACATAGATAAAGCTTAGATATAAACCATTAAACTAATAAATGTCTGTTGATAACCTTCTCATCTTTTAACCCCATTTCGCAAATCAATAATAACACTAGTGATCAACACAGATAGACGAAAAAGAGTGAGATTATGAAGTTTTTGTTCGTATCTGGTAAATAATATGTCATATCAAAATGCTCAAAATATTCAGGGCTTAATATTATGATAGGTACCCTTCAGATAAGGAAGCAAAATAAATCGTGTTTCAATCAAATAATTGGGTCATTATTAGAATTATGTCTTACTTTAGCATAAACCAAAACATTACATGATACTTTTTCAAAAGATATATTAATTTCGTATAAAAAAATCAATCTCACTTTTTTCAACTATCTCTGTTAAACACAATAACTTTTACTTAATAACTACTTATATTATATTTAAATTGTGTAATCTATGTTTGTAATAATAAGTAACATCATGCACAGCTTATCATAAGTTTTCCACAGCAATAATATATTATTATAATAATCTATTTCTTAAAACACATTTTATTACGAAACACGTGTAACCAAATTTGATTTCCGATTGCGACAAAAATGTTGTGTTTGCTATCCTTAATGTCGCGTATGAAATGGAAATGTGCGATTTTATCTTCTTTTTTTATAAGGAAGCAAATTTATTGGTGATCATATTTAAAATAAGTACATATTTAAATTTATAAAAAAATGTCCTGGAATTGGTGGAACAACAAATGCGTTGCAGAAAGCGATAGATGAAGCATAATAGCGTACAAGAAGAAACAATTAGACAGATATAACATATATGCTCGGATTCATATGAGAATGTAATAAAGATCACATTTTTAGTATTTTTATGTTGTGATCAGTTTTATACTGATAAAAACTTAAAGGATGGATCAATCTTACAATCTTATATGAACTCGAGTGAGTAGATATAACCTGATCCCCTGTGAAAGCAAAACCAGAGAACAGATTGTGCCGTTAGTAGAGAAAGAAGAGAATTTTGGAATTTGTGCTGTAACCAATTATTATGTCCACAGTTCCATGGTAATTAATATTCTTTAAAAAAAATTATTTGGTGCATGTTTAGTAATTTCATTTTCCATTCAGTATTGTTTCAGTCACATAAGAATTTAGGAAAAGACATCTCATAATAATTGCAAAGTTTTCAATTTTTGAGCAATTCTTTATTTAAAATTAATTGGTATTAAATTCTGTCTGCAATGTATAATACAATTTTGAAACGTTAACTTTTGAGACAGATACTACTTTTCAGAATATTTAAAACATTTTATTATTTAAAGTCTGTAAAGGAGATCGAGTATATGCGATAAAACACAAGTTTTCTGTCAGATATGACACAATTCATAACCTGACATCTGATGTGGGTTTTACAACCTAAGCTTCGCGAATACTTGGACGCAAGACCTTTAGACATGTTATATTTGACATCACTCCGATCGCATGAAGTACTTTGCTATATATTGCCAATATTTGAGAGTGACATCTGTTCCTTTCAATATATTTTACCCTGGGTGTCAAATTGTCTCAGTATTTCAATATGTGAATAGGTGTCCCCAGGAATATAGACTGAACTCTCAACTAGTGTAACATTTCGTGTACATTCTGGAATGTTTTAATTGGATTTTAGTTTATTAAATGCAACCCTAATATTGTGTAAAACCTAAATTTCATTTTGAAAAGAAAATGATTACCTTATTTTAAATTATTTTAAAGACATTCTTCCAAAATATATTTGACTCCTTATGTATTTTTGTGAACTATTTCCAAGATATTCACAACATTCACTCGGACAACCTAACCCTAATATATTTAAGTCTTACCCTCTGACCAAAACGTTTGCTATCACACCATCTTGGATACAAAACTACTCGTTACTCGTTATTTCTAAAACAACTTAAAGTTTCAAAGGGAACCATACAAATCAATACTAAATACATTCAAACGTGGCGGATTATTTTCAGATACATTTACCAACATACGTCATGTCTCTACCTTCATCCCTAATCGAATAAAATAGAAAAACAAGTCGAATGACGCTGTAGTTGTGACGTCATATGTAGTATTGCGTTAGCCCGCCTGTCAATGACACGACAATGGCAGCGCACGCAAGGTCCGCTAGATAAGGGTCTGAATAGATAGATACTTTCATTTCGTGAGTCGCATCGATTGCTAAGCTAAACAACGGGTTGCATGTCGTGAGTCCCAGTTGTTGTATGTACTGCGGGATAGAGGCGGAGTAGGACGTCTGGCGTGTGGATCTAGTTGTTGTATGTACTGCGCCATAGAAAGGTGGGGTATAGTGATTGTTTTTCTTATATTAGTGCAGACGTTAGTTGTATGGGTGGATCCGGGGGGTGCAATCCCCCCAAAAGAAATTAATGAGCTTACCCGTCCCTCATAGAGCTTTACTTTTTGATAAGAAAAATAAGAACATCAATTTAGACTTTAACTACCCACTCAGTTAAAAGAACTGATTGTTAGTGGGAGGGGGGTGAATTGTACCATTTATTATGTGTTTCGTGCATATGACGTCTAAAAAATCACATTGTGCATTTACACAAGTATTATATATGTACATGAGAAGTTATAAAGACCCAACTCAAACCGGGAATTGAACCCTTAACTTTCTGCTTTGGAAGCCGGAATAAATACCCAAGATCAATAAGGGTGTAGTCCTCTCAGAAACACTGTTGATTAACTTCAAATTGTTAGGTGTAGACGGTCCAGGGCCATAATTTCTTAAAATTGTTTAAAGTGTATTTAAGTTTTTGTCACGTATCGTGAAAGAATGTCTTGATAAATAAAGTAAAACATATAGAAAGATGAAGAATGAGGTATTGCAAAATGGCGTGAGGAAGATAAGAAAAATGCAATGTAGTGTTGTAATCTTCGGCGTAACGGTCTGCTGAACTTTACAGAGAAAAACTAAAAGACTTTCTTAGAATGTTGGATAACATAGCTTACGTGCGGAAAAAATTGTTTACTTGTCTAGTGTATTATATTATAAAATTGGAGTTTTAAATTTATTTTATAAATATTGATGTCACTACTTAATCATCTATTGTGCATATTATCACAGATTGTTTACGATATCTTTTCTAACGTCGATGTATTTATTAATTATAGACTGTTCATGGACAGCTCTTCCTCCAGTTTTCCAAGAATTTTCATTAAAATACTAATTAATTTTGTTAGTAAATCCGCACTAGAAAATTGAAATATACTAACAATAAACCCATGAAAATAGATTCATATTTTTAGCTTTTGATATCCAAAAAGATTTGAAAAAATGTACTATTTGACTTAGTATATTTATGTTATAAAAATCATTGTTACGACCTGTAACTCAATGAACATAACAATATAGTTTAGTTATTTAACAACACCTTAACGTAGACACTTTAAGGTCGAATACAATATACTTTGTAAACATTTATCTTTCCAATATATAATATTTTTTGCCTCATGAAACTGTGGACATGTTCAGCAATGGCCATAAATAACCAACTTCTTAACCGTTTCATAAACAAGTGTTTTAATGTGACAAAAAATCACATTGAAAATTAAGTTTGAATATAAAAATAAATTCAATATATTTGTTATTTTATTGATGACCAGCGCTGTAGTTAAGAAGCGTAAAGACAGACAGACAAGTAGTCGAAGAAAATAGAGCAGATAGAAATTGCAAAGAGATTATGTGCAAACCTGTGTATTCAATCAAAGAGAAGCATTGCACAGTACAAGTTGCCTGTGGTAGAGGAAGAGTTTGTTTATCAAGCGTGAGTGAGCTGTCAAGTACATAGAGCAACAAAAGCATAGAACCCCTGTAACCGAACATTTAGAACATTGTTACACACGCTCGTACAACAAAGGAGACACGTGGACAAGATGCGGTCGTTTTTATCAGACTGTACTGTGAAATTTTTTGCGCTCGTTTTAATCAGACTGTACTGTGAAATTTGTGTCATTCGTTTTGATCAGACTGCACTGTGAAATTTGTTTCATTCGTTTTGATCAGACTGTACTGTGAAATTTGTTTCATTCGTTTTGATCAGACTGTACTGTGAAATTTGCTGCATTCGTTTTTTGGTAACAATGTAACACGAATTTTAATATCGTCATAGCTACAGTTGAAATGAAAATGTCATATTTTACCTTTATTTGTTAATAATTCAGTTTTTTAATAACTGATTAAAAAAATGCAAAAATAGATAATTTTTGACCAAACATATGAACGTTGTTTGGTATTCGTAATAATACAGCACTGATCCAAAAACACTGTAGCTCAAATCCTTTTTGAGTATAGTATTTACTTATAAAGTTAAATTTTATTGTGTTTAAAATACCATCGAACATTCTATTTCTACGATCATATTTTAATTTTGTAGTTCATAATGATATATATACCTTTAACCACATTTTGGTAAATAATTAAATAATTTTATACGTATAAAAAAATTGGATGATATTTTCTCAAATATGGAAGACAAACAAAAGCAAGAGTTTGTTTCATTGACAGATGAGAGAGAAGATCTTATTATTGTTACTCTGAACTTATCTACAAATAATTAAAACCCTCAACTGAAACATCACCCGAAACACCTTGTCCACGCCTCAAACAATCAACCATAACAACATCGTATACAGTAATTACACCGGCCACTCATAAACCTACCCAAGAACTGGGAGGGTATTGGGGAAAGGGGGCGATATCTTTAGTAGCGACGTTGCTGGGTAATTCTACCCTCCCTTTTCTTTTGTTCTGTCTCCTCTTTTTTTGTTTCTCCCGAACATAAAGAGCTGCTTGCATGCTGAAGTGACGCCTCACTCTCCGGGTACAATACTAGCATACATCGGCGTCGCAAGCGGCTAGAAAAATGAGGCCATTTCTCTTCCCGGCATGATTACCTAATGATGAAGAACAGATTATTGTAAACAAACCAAATGGATGATACAGTGAGTGAAAAAATTGAGAGCCACGTGTGTGCCCACTGCAAAGTCTGAAAAACAAAATGGATGACGTTTTACACGAAATGGAGAACGAGGTATGTACTGCCTAGACTCGAAGCTGAAAGAAAATTGGGATTCGTAAAATTTTACACTAGGGCGATGTCATTAAATGAAGTGGAGTAATTTCTCATAAACTGTCAATACTTCAGAGGTACGGCGATAAATCTGTAAATAACATGATTTTGAGGTATACGTATGGTCCTTATATTTCAAACATGATGAGACTAAAATTATTTTTCTTTGTTGATGTTGCTTTGTCAAATTCAAAACTCGCACAAATTAAATACAATAATACCACAACATGAATGCAACGGTTAAACAAAAATTAGGACGTATTTGCTCTCATTTTAAATTGGCAATTCGTTGTTGAAATAAGTTTCGTTTCTTATGCAATGTTATATTTTACAATATCTTTGGGAAATGTTTTTGAAATATTTATTTCTAATTTGAAAGGAGTAACAGGTAAACTTGACACACATATCGAGTATAGACGGATGTTGTGGCGCTTGTAGGAAATAAGTGGGTGCATAAACTGTGAGAAACTGCCTGAGAGAAGCAGGAAGTACCGGGGGTGAAGCTAAAGTCTTAATATCAACATCAACATTTACACGGAAGTCGCAACCGGTAATTCGACTTTACAAAGTGAGCACTACATACATTATATCTAATTAGCGTTTCAAATAACCAATTATAAAACATTATATGTAAACTGTAGTTTGTACTAGTTTGTGCCCTGGTTGTTTTTATTTCCAGAGTGAAATCCGAGACGAAATGGAAATTTGAATACTTACTTAATATATTGTTACATTAACATAATGTCTTAAAAAGAAAATTATTTACACCACTAGGAAGATTTAAGATTATCAAAACAGATTTACAGTAAGGATAATAAATGTGATACAAATAAAGTTGTATTTCTACTACAAACCGACATCAAAATATTGAAGGAATATTCAAAGCTTTGAACATTATAAAACTGCATTAAATTAAACTAGAATTCAAAGAGGCACTTTTAAAATATAAAACTAACCTCATTAAATTTAGTATCTATTTCCAATGATGAATTCTGCATTATACTTTTCATGTGCTGGAAATAAGGTCCTATGTAGCAAAGAGCTTCATAATATTAACTTCATCAAAGTCTGTTCTTCCTTCTTTTTCTGAACATAGACATAAACATGATTGATATAAAATATTTTCGTTATCAAATATTATATTGAACATTCTTGTTCAAAAATTCCAAATTCTGAATAATCTTCGTAAGCAGTGCGAAGAATTCTTCATACCATAATCATCTCAATAGAGACGATATGTGTGAAAGGAACAGACTTGAGAGACGAAGCAATACCAACAAGTGACAATAGACATGTCACAGAAACCAATATAAAAACCACTATGGTGTCTTTAATTTGAAACAGGAACTCGTAACCGGATATTTGTATTAGATCTTCGATTTACAGAGGACATTTACATATTAACTATGGGATTAGAGACGGGTAGTTTGTATCATATGTATTCAGGGAGCTTCTTGCGATAGTTCATTGCACAAACTAATTGCTCAACATTAAGTGAAATATAAAAGAGGTCATACGAGTTAATTGAAAGATTTCCACTCGTTATTTATTTTTGTGAATAGTTTAACAAATGTATTTCATGTTTTTAAAGAACCCAGAAATATAATATTGTTTTGTTTTTTACATTACGAATTATTGTAGTGTGGATTTCAATTTTAAATTAATCAGTCCATACGAGTGTATAACTTGACTTTTTACAACAGTACCACAAAATTATACAGCTGTTTTGGGTTATTTTGAATGGGTCGGCTAAGGGGAATTTTAAATCCCCAGTGAAACGGGAAGTAACAATATAAACTGTATTTATGCCCGGTATAAAATGAACATTACTTTCAAAAAATGTTTTTGTGATTTGAACCATATATCAAATTTATTGATTTTAATACCGTTTATTTCATACCGTCAATGAATTAAATCTAATAAAATCTTTGTGTCCGATCCATCTATAAAAATTCCCATACCAATTATAAGATTAAAAACTTTATCTCGTTACTGTTAAATTTCCATTCACAAGACAATAGATAAAAATTCGTAATAAAGCCACACATAAAACGTTATTCGACTGCTAGCATATTGAATATTGTCAGGTTTTATAACGTAATTGACAAGGCAAGCTATATAAACCGGAAAGCAATAACATCAACGAATACGTTTTTAAGTGTCATTTTGAAAGCCACTGACCCACATCCACGCATGGACTGTACATTTATAAGCAATGAAACAGTATCACACATTGGACTCGTGGGTCTAGAACGGCACCAGAGCATGCAACTATTTCGATTAGAAATTCAACCGACGGTTGTTGAAATTATAGTTTCTCATTTCGCCACGAGACTTTGGCGCCAGCATGCCTTGATGGTAGAGTCTGAAACTAGGGCCTCATTCTCATCACAGTGCTATTATTTATTGAACGATTACACTTTCTTAACGTTTCCAGACCTATTTCATACACATGAAACAAAATGTGAACTGTTTTGACGAAAACATATTAAAATTGTTATTTTTTGTGTATGTTTTGTACACAAAAATTGCTTTGGGGTACAATAATGATGGTAGATATGCAAATAGTGTTAAAAAATTAACAATTGTAATTAGTGATTAACAAAACACTATGATAAATATATAATACAAATCATATATACTTTGTTCAGGTGTTTTCAACAGATTGAAATTTACTGACTGACGAAGAAAAGAAAATGTGTTATGAAAAGCACACTTGATTCATATTTTATTAAAAAATATCAATATAGACAAAAAACTATATGGTAATGACATGATAATGTTACATCTAAAGCATGTTATTCATATTCCATAAAACAGATAGATGATGACAAGAAATAGATCCTAATATCCACATTTGATTACAGTATGATACACGTTTTCCTTAGCAGAGGCAATTCTGTAAAATCACATAATATAAAAGCTAATGAGACAAAATAATTTAAACGCGAATAAAACAAAATCACCGCCTTGATTAATTCCCCGCCTGTCACCGCCAACTAAACTCCTTCGAAGCGGATCGTGATCTTTCCGAACTAGAACACGCTCGTTCACACTTGGCAACCCTGTAAGAAACACAGCTCATTAGAACAAGCGCAAAGAAGTTTTCCACCGCCTTGAAGACCATAGAGCGAGAGAGTTCGCATTTCCACCGCCTTGGAGACCAGAGAGCAAGACAGTTCTCATTTCCACCGCCTCCGCCACCGCCGCTTCACTTCAACTCTTTCAGAACAAAACTGGAGAAACTAAATGGAGGTAAAATGAAAACATTTTCCCAATTAGCCGAGCTTGTTTGTTGATACTTTGATGCCGTGCTCGATCCGGTTCAGTTCCACCTTCGTGTTCATTCGTACCAACCTAGACATTTCAACGAAAAAAAAACTGTGCCAAAAAAACTAAACTTAAAAACGTGATTGTGTGGAAACAAATGCAGCGTGCGTATGGTGTAGTTTAAGTGCTACATCATTTTTAGATATATATAATATATTTTTAAGCCCAAATCATTGAACAGGGATTAAGGTCTTTATTGTATGATTTATTAATTGACAAGCTCGATGGTTTTGCGTTGGTAGGATCGCGTGACCAAACCACATTCCGTTCTGTTTACTATATTTTACTAATTCACAACATCCTGTCCGTGATTGTGTTTCGTAATGGCCGCCGAATGCGTTTTCAGGGCGGCTTCTGATTGGTCGCTCCGTATGTATGCGTTTTTATCTCTCTCTAATTCTAGCTAGATTCTAGAAATCTAAACTAATGGACTACAAACATCAAGACGCATATTTTTGATAATCCATTGAGGGAAAACATCCAGACAGATTGTAGATTTAGTTACTTTGTTATATAGAACGGTTTAAAGGAAGAATTGACTTATTATTAATTGTTTTGGTTTATTTAGCTTTTCAAGACTTTTACCAAATATTGTTAATACAAAGTTTAAAAAATCTAATATTAAATAATATTTCCCTCATAGATGGTAGCAAGTTTATCTCCAATTTAGAAAACTATAAGATTTTATTAAGTACAATAATGTTGAATACATAACACCCTTTTCTTCGATCTTCGATCCTTTCTTTAATGTGTAATTTTGTCTACAAAATTAATGTTCACACATGTCCGTAAAAGTGTTCAGTGAATTCATTTTTAACACCGTTAGTACAAATCCTAATGTTTGAAAACATTTCATCCCCATAGAAGATTATACTTCTAAATATTGATTTTATGAATTTCTAATTTTTTTGGTGCATTCACACACCAACATCACAATGTATTATAATTATTATTTAAGTCATCTGTCAAGATGTTTTCTTTCCAATGGACTACTTAATAAATCACAAACCTCCGATATCAAATCATTGGACCCGAATGACGTAATGCGACCATTTAGCTCGGCAAAACTTCCCGAAGTTTCATTGTTTTCTCTCTCCTCAGTATGCAACCTCTGCTCTTGTTGTTGTTGTTGTTGTTGTTGTTGTGGTGGATGTTGTTGTTGTTGTTGTTGTTGTTGGTGATGGTGGTGGTGGTGTTGTGTTTTCTGTGGCGGCGGCTCTGAGGGTTGTACGGGTATGGGCGGGAGGGGTGTGTGCGGCCGGTTGAAGGTCAAAGCGTTCTGATTGTGGTTCTGGTGGCGGCGACCGTGGTGAGCGTCCGCCGAGTGGTTCGCCTTGTTCTTGATGTTTCGGGCGCGGTTCTTGGCCAGCGAGAGACCCCCGGCCGCCGCGTACATGCTGACCTTGGACGGGTTATGGGGTTAGGAAGGTGAAGAATGTGATTGGCGGAGGGATTATTGTCGGGGGGGTTTCTTCATTGTTGATTGCTGCATGGTGAGCTAGAAATTAAATGGAACAACGTTTGTTGCAGAGATTTCTATTGAATCTTATTTTATTTTAGGAAGTAGAAGGGAGGAAATGGATCTTACTGGAACTCATGCAACAGATAATGAGCTACGTTGAAATGGATATAGGAATGAAAATACTAGAAGAAAACGGGTGTTGCAGACATTGTATTGAATATTATTTTATTTAGGAAAATAGTGGAGGGGAAGAAGAAGGGGATGAAATAGTACAGGCAAATTTGACTGTATCTCATGCAATCGATGATATACGTTGTAAAAGATATGTAGGAATAGAAATACTAGCAGAAAAAAGATGAAAGAAGGATATCTGTTTTAAACCTTGGCCGATTGATTTTAATAAACACTATTTGACGTGGAAAGGTTTTGTATCTACCTTGCACTAACCAAATTTAGATTTGAAAAAAGATTTTTTTATTCACGTTATGAAATCAATACATTTTCCGGTTAAGACCGCATGTAATGAAGAATGTGTTTTTATTAATAATAGTATTTCACTAATGGCAAACAAATAAATCGATTGCACAATAGTTATTATGACAACATGCACTTTCATCATACTAGCAGGAAAAAGTTAAGTGTTTATGCAAATGAGATTCAAAAGAGAGATACGGCTGATCACACACAATAAAAATGGAATTGCGTAGTTAAGAGATAGAGAGAGAGAGAGAGAGAGAGAGAGAGAGAGAGAGAGAGAGAGAGAGAGAGAGAGAGAGAGAGAGAGAGAGAGAGAGAGAGAGAGAGAGAGAGAGAGAGAGAGAGAGAGAGAGAGAGAGAGAGAGAGAGAGAGAGAGAGAGAGAGAGAGAGAGAGAGAGAGAGAGTTGTAGTTATACAAGTTGTGTGTGTGTCGCAATAATTCTAGACTGCAATCAGACTAGTATTTCGTCAAAGCGTGATCTACTGGGTTTTGTCTCAAAGTTGAATGATAGTTTCCATCACGAGTAACGCGAGGCAAAGCTGTTTCGTGCCCTAATTACTTCCGTCTCCAAAGTGGTTTAATTCCGCTTCACAGTGGCGTACCGTAAGGTCGTAGTTACAGTGGCGTGGTTTTGTATAGAGAATCTCAGAGATAATTCTTGACTATTTGCTAATTCTGAGTCTTGGTCCGAAATGAAATAAATAAAATATAAAACTTCTTCTGAGTATTTTAAAGAAATTCAGAGAAGTACTCTCGTATCTGAGGAAAAGATGCTGCTGAAATTGCATGCAGTTGATAAATGCGTATTTTGTTTGCCTTATTCTTCCTTAAATGTGTGCTATTGTTGTATATTACCCAAAAAGAGTCTATATTATTTCACTGTTGAGATCATTATTGCAATATGTGTTATTATTGAATATTTAAATGGGATCTGATAGATAACTACAAACAATTTGCAATATTCTATCAGAATGTCGAAAGATATAGCCTACTAGTTTAAAAGTTTTTTGTAGAAATCACTTTGCTCTTAAACAGACCGTTTTTTTTTTATTACTATTCCATTACAAAGTTTTTTTTGTAGAACAATATATATCGTGTCGACATGAAATCCCAGCTATGCGTGTAAGTTTTTAAAAGAGAACATATAATTAGCTTTTAGTATTACATGTTATATGAGCTCATCATGTTTCTAGATGTTCCAGTTACTTTTATCGTGTAAATGTTGGTACTACTGTTGAGTGAGTGAGTATTCCCTACATTGAACATGGCACCCACGAGAATACTCGTAATGTAATGGTATTCTTCTTGCACAGAAGTGATGCGAATGTTTCGTCGCTAAGCGTTTTAATTTGAATAATTCTCCAATTAGAGCACGTTATGAAATACCACAGAAAAAATACAGTTCTAGCTTAGAATGAATAACTAATTGTTATCAATTCAATTATTTAATGTTTTTACTACTAATTGCGAACGGACGAAATAGATATGATTGTATTGACGCATACTAAGCAATACGATTGATACAATGCGAAGGAAGTATTTTCATAGGGAGGAGACCCCCATTATTGTAATAAAAAGATGCTAAAAACAACATATTAGTTTTGAAATAAAATGTGAAATTACACGTAAGCATGAGGAAACCCATGAAAGAATCGGGAAAACGTGAGTAAAAGAATTACACTCTTACGACTCAAACGTTTACACATACTTTTGAATTATTTGTGCGATAAATTGTCACATTTTCATCTGTATTGGAGTTTAAACCACCTTGGAGAGGACTGATCAAACTTTCTATGGGGCAGTTTGTCTCTTGTATCACACATTAGAGTTCATGGATAGGATAGGATAGAAATATAACAATCCAAATTATCTCAGAATTGAGGACACCAATATTCAAATCTGCAAACAACATGGTTGAGGTAATACGAATTAATGCCACGCTATTCCATGATGAAGAGCAATAAAGGTACATGCTGTACTGCTTCAATGTCATGCCAACCAAAACACAACACGATGTTGCTGTGATTACCATACTGCAATACCATGCTGCAATAATATACATGCACAATAGACACAGATTACCGTGCGAGAGTGTATTCTGCTACAATGCCGTGCAAAACAGTGCAAAACACCGCTTTTTGTCGTTGAAATTTTAATAGAATTTTCTAAAAGTCTGGTATTTTTTTTCTAGTTGTTAAAGTTCTTAGAATTTAATCGATACGGGATTAATCGATTTAATTGATCGCACTATAGTCCGACGCTGTTTTGTATGACCGACTGACGTACGTTCAATGAAAATTCCTCGATTAGATATCGACAGAACGGTCGAGATTTTAATCACTGAATTAAAATATTGAAGTTGTAAATAAAACTAAATTTCTTAAAAACGAGCTTTTTAGATAGTTTTTGCTTGCAATTATGATGAATACACAGATGTTGTGTTGACGATTCGAAAACTTTTTTCTTTTTTTGTAGATCAATTTTGTGATATTTGACCGGTGCTGTTTGAACATGTTATTGTATGTTTTATCAAAGTCGACATTTTCCACATTTTTAATGTTATTGCATCACTTACAATTCTAAATACATCATCAGTTATGTTACTGAGTGGGTAGACTTTATAAATACGAATGTATTTATTTATTTTACTGGAAATTAGTCTTCTTACTGAGAGGGTAGACTCTAACATTACGAATTTATGTTTTTATTTTCCTGAAAATCAGTCTTGTTACTGAGTGGGTAGACTCTAAAAATACGAATTTATTTATTTTATTTTATTTATGCAATCGGTACAGTAACCCTCATATGTGTGTGCAACTTGCAACTTTCACCGTCAGTCAAGTCATAAAGTAAGCCCAGTCGACGTGGCTTGTAATAGTTGTAATGGATGTCGTATTTTATGTGGCTCACACAACGCGCAGTCATGCCACACAGTCCATGTCTGATCCAATCTTCGTCTGATCTACAGATTCATGTGTATGTGTGTTATTGCGGTAGACATGTTCAGAATACGTTTATTTTCACAGCGGTTAGAATCACAATACGCAGGTCACATTCAAGATTATACACCTTGGATAAGAATGAAGGAAGTTTACGGTTGGTGAAGTTTATTCTTAAAAAATGTTTTGTGGCATTATTTTTGGTACTGGAATATAACATCTTTATCCATCGGCCTTGTTGATTGAATCGGCCTTGTTGATTCTGACATTTGTCCGCAGGTGTTCGCACTTTCCAATCATTGATTCATATGTTTCGTATATGAAATATCGATCTTTAATTGGTTACCGCTCACTCGTCGATGGTGTTCGGAACCTACAGGGTTGGTTTAGTTGCTTTAAATTAAAGTCCCCCACTGAAAATCAGTTTCATTAATGAGTGGGTAGACTCTACAAGTGAATTTATATATTTTATTTATTTATTTATCATCTCTATTTTACCAGTCATCTCATTTTTCTTATCCTGAACTAACTAATATATGTATCCACTCTTGGTCACCAGCTAATAGTTTTCTCTTTTCACTTCAAGTATATTCTTTATGCTTATCTGCGTATCCCCCGATTTGTCTGTTAGAAATGCTTGAAGTTTTTAAAAATCTCTTAAGAAAAACCCAAACTATGGCGTCCCCCTAGAGAACCAGTAAAGAATGCTTGAAAGCATTGAATTAAAAAAAAAAACTTCGAAAAATCATCGATAAAAGATAAAAGATACCAAACCTATTGGGGTAGGAAATTGAAAATTATTCTATATCATATGCATAGGTTAGAAATTAGAAATTTAACGTTTCATTACATTTTACAAATCAAAAATCGTCAGAATCAATGTATTCATTAATGTATCCACTTTTGAAGGACAGCGACTATACTTTAGAGCTCTGATTTTTGTCTGAAATGTTTGCCAAGACTTGGAGATTAATTCTGTGATGTCGGCTGACCATGGAAGAAGATTGCCTTAAAGGAAAGTTCCATATCCTCCTAATAAGAGTTAAAGTTACTTGATTTAAGGGAACGTCAACTGGTTAGCTTATTTTTCGCCACCAAGATTAACAAGAAGAAATAAACTTGCTGGTAACTTTCGAACAAAATCATTTACGGATTAAGAGTTGTTTACGATTCTCCAAGGATGGCCATGAATCTCTCCGTTTACTCTTAGTAGATTTGGAAGTTGAATTGATGTTTCTATCAACCCTAGTAATAAAGTCAATCGTATGGATCAGAATGTCGAAAAGACACTTTCCTTCAACTTTTAATCAAAATAATATGATTATTGATTACTGATTTCTTAGGCAATTCATAATTTTTTTTAAATTATTGTATAATTTGTGTTATCCTCCTTTGTAAATCAGTTTTAATTTTAATAATCCTTTTCATTTTATTTTCTATAGATCTATACTACTATTACTTGTTCTCCTTTGAAAATCACTTCTATAACTCCTCCTCTATACTCCTCCTATAACTCCTCCTATAAATCCTTTTCATTTTATTTTCTATAGATCTATTTAACAATTTATTGTTCTCTTTTGTTAATCACTTCTATAACTCTATAGGATAAACATTTAATAAATAAATACATCTTTTATTCGCCTTCAAATATATAAACCCTAATGGTTGCCAATGATATTTTATTAACGACGCTAATGATGAGGCTATATACAAACATATTACGATCTAACTAACCCCAAATGGCAACACTGCCTAATCGAACAAACACGGCAACTCCGCCCCACAGCTCCAATATACGTGCGTCCGACTGTGCCTCGGAGATTATAATTAATGATTTCCTTGACCACAACCCCCCCCCCCCCCCAGACCATATCCGGCAGCGTCGAGGCTCAACCCAACCGTCTCTCTGTCGCACACAGATATATCAAAGACGACTGCGAGAGATGGAGAGTCCAATCTAAGTTACGACCACCAAGTTAAAGCACAAGACAAACTAAGTAACTAACTATCTAACTTGGAAATGTCGGGCGTTAATGACGAGTGTGATCGGTTGATTATTTTTCTTTTGAAGGAGAAATAAGTTGTTGAATGGTGATTATGGTTCACTGTGTTAAATTGCTTTAGTTTATTCATGTCTCAGATAGTCTGCTGTCCAACATAAATTGGATGACCATAAAATCCAGCGTAATTTGAAGGAAATACAGACAGAATATATAGACAGAATTTTAAACTGTGTTATGTTACATCACATCCAAAAATTGAGAAATGTTTCACCCTAGGTTTTGTAAATCAAAATCAGACTATGATTATACTAAATGTTAATTTATTTTTCAAATATTTACTTGACCAGTTTTAGTTGATTTCTTTGTCCGTCAATGAAAAATCTGATCAAAATGTCAGAAAAAAAATTATTACCAGGGATTCCTTCTTTTATCAACCCTATACACACTGAAATGCAACTTTTTTATTTAATTGATTTATTCAGATAGAAAAACAGTAAATTGCCATTGAAGAGATCGCGTGTAGATGATTGCATGTTGTTTTCTGGTGTTTTTAAATCCATTAATAAAATGACAGACTGGTCGACTGTTGAGTTCAAGACAAATGGACAAGTTTAAGGTTAAAAGTAACTTTTATAGAACACATTATCACATGGCGACCTTTAGGTTCTTATATACATATCGGTATCCCAAGTAATCTGTACGACTGGTGTCATTACTGCGTTTCAACACGCGAAGTAGGTGGCTCATAACTAAGTAGCCACTTACCTGAGAAATGTCGTTAGTGTACAGGAAAGATATTGAAATATAGAAAGGCTAGACAACTCAACTGTTATGCGTTCATATTGGAGGCAAACATTGATATGGCATTACATGGTCTCACATTTTTATACATCGTTTGTCTTCAGTGACAAAAATAATTAGGTTATAAAAATAAACTACTATAAAAGAATATTTTTCATCGGTTTCTTGTTTTTGTTTTTGGTCATTGATTGACCACTTTTTACTGAATATGAATTAATGTAAACAAATTGAAATGTGTATATTCGAGTACAACAATTGTTATATAAAGTGTGTGCCATTACATTATACATTATTGGTATGGTTTAACACACACACTCAAAAACATCCCTTCAATAACAACAGCATCAAAAAACAAACATTCACATAGTATTTAGAGTAACGAGCATAACCCATTTTATCATTCATGTATGCAGTATAGCTTCAAGTTCCCCGAATCATTTAATTTAACGTATGAATAATTTCATAACCTTGAACAAAAAAGGTTTGCAACACAGTAAAATGAATAAATAAATAAAATAAATTCACATTTAGAGTCTACCCACTCAGTAACGAAACTGATTTTCAGTGGGGGACTTTAATTGAAAGTGACTAAACCAACCCTGTACGCTCCGAAAACCATCTACGAATAAGCGATAACCAATCAAAGTACAATATTTAAAATACAAAACAAATGAATCAGTGATTGGACAGTGCAAACACTTGCGAGGACAAAGTCAGAATCAACAATGCCGATTCAGAACAACTTTAAATTTATTGAGTGCATCGTTGCTAGGTGTTAAACACCGTCTGATAATGCATCGGTTGGTACGCATGTAGTTGGCACACTTGTTGTGTTGGTACACGTGTAGTTGTTACACTTGTTGTGTTGGTACACATGTAGTTGGTACACTTGTTGTGTTGGTACACGTGCAATGCACCATGTAGGTGTCGTTTCCCGGCAACGAGTTAATACATGCAAATAACACACACACCGCCATCTATACATTACGACACCGTCGGCTTTCTAACCATCGTGTGTGTGAGACAGGTTCGAGCGATATGGTCACAACTAACGCTTCGTGTGATGACGACGATCAATACGTGTATTTAATAATATATGTAAACGTTATCTTGAATTCGATCTGTTGCAAAGCTCTTTTGCAACACCGAAAGACTGGACTAAAAAAGAGAATTCAAAGTATTTAATTTGTGTCTTTAAAATGATCTTTAAAAATGTATCAACATCGGTTCACGAGTTCTACGGACATTCTCAAAAGCTCTTTTGCAACAATGAAAGCCTGGACTAAAAGAGAGAATTCAAAGTATTACATTTGTGTCATAAAAATGATATTTAAAAATGTATTAACATTCTAAGGTTCACAAGTTCTACAGACATTCTCAAAAGCTCTTTTGCAACAATGAAAGCCTGGACTAAAAGAGAGAATTCAAAGTATTTTGTTTGTTAGGGTCTTTAAAATGATATTTAAAAATGTATTAACATTCTAAGGTTCACAAGTTCTACAGACATTCTCAAAAGCTCTTTTGCAACAATGAAAGTCTGTACTAAAAAAAAGAATTCAAAGTATTTTGTTTGTTAGGGTCTTTAAAATGATATTTAAAAATGTATTAACATTCTAAGGTTCACAAGTTCTACAGACATTCTCAAAAGCTCTTTTGCAACAATGAAAGTCTGTACTAAAAAAAAGAATTCAAAGTATTTTGTTTGTTAGGGTCTTTAAAATGATATTCAAAAATGTATTAACATTCTAAGGTTCACAAGTTCTACGGACATTCTCAAAAGCTCTTTTGCAACATTGAAAGCCTGGACTAAACGAGAGAATTCAAAGTATTTAATTTGTGTCTTTAAAATGATATTTGAAAATGTATTAACATTCTAAGGTTCACAAGTTCTACGGAAATTCTCAAAAGCTCTTTTGCAACAATGAAAGGCTGGACTAAAAGAGAGAATTCAAAGTATTTAATTTGTGTCTTTAAAATTATATTTAAAAATGTATCAACATTCTACGGTTTACAAGTTCTACGGACATTCTCATTCAAAAGAAGGTTCAAAATCTATTAATATGAACAAGCTAGATGGCCCTTGTGATTACCTGAATAGGTACAACCTATTGATGTGTATTCATACGTATAAAGCAGTAATTCAATACCATATTAAAACGTCAGTGATGAGGGTATGAATAAGTTCATTTAAGCGCTTATGTAGACGATTTACTACTATGAAGTATTCAACAGTCGTTCATAACAGAGAATAGAAGCCTGGAAGAGAGCCAAACGCTTTATCTGTTTATGTGGTTTCAATGAAGAAGCTGATAGTCAATAAAAATGGAAGGGGGTAAAGATTGGGGTCGAGAGGGGAAGTGAATGAAAAGGAGTGTGGGGGGGGGGGATGGAGGGGTAGTTCTTTATAACTTCGTTCGGTTTGGACAAACCCACATATTAAATATCGACAGAAATTTGATTTTGTTCCTTCTTCAATATTGGGCCTCTCATTGAATTTATATTTTCAAGAGGTTTAATCTTGTGACTTAATCCATAGCCATATCTTCCAGTGTTTCATAGCCTTTTCTTTTAATTAAATCTATTTTGTGACAGGTGCTTTCAATAAGGCACAAAATGCGGATAGAACACGGTGAAGATACTGAAAATTAGGAGCGTTAAAGGCTCAATTAACCCTCGAAAATAAAAGTTGTAACTTATTTCTCTTTAATCGTCGTATGTATAAATGTATGCGTAAATTTATTCCGATATAGTACGATGTTAATTCTCTTTAATACAATCCGAAAATAGAACAGTTTATATTAATTTTGATGAATGATTCTTTGCGTAGATAAATGTTATATTTAAAAAACGTTGTGTATGTATACAAATTCAGGCTTATGATTGAGATGTACATATTTAAACACAAAATTCAAGTAAATATTACGGATCAACTCATTGAAAATGAAACGTATCAGTTTAAAAAATAAAAATATATGTAATTCTTTACTTAATTTAGTGTTGCGTTGTTGCAATCGTTAAAAGCACATATAAATAGCAACCGTAATGATTGATACATTTAGTATTATTATGTCAACACAAAAACATATCAAACGCAGTTATTAAAGCGCACTTTGTAGTACAATAATACATGCTTAATGTGCTGCGGTTTTTTACCCGGCGCCTCCACCAAACGAAGAAACTTTCTAAATTATGGCGCTTTTCATCCACTTTTAGATTATTTAATACATATATTCTTGACTTACATAGTTGCAAACTTGTTACGAAGTAAATAACGCAAATTTAAACCATCAAAATCATAATTACATTGCTCGTAATCAAAGTTCGAAATTTTCTCTTTCCATTATGATGTTTAAATATTGTTTACAGAGTTTTGTAGTTCTTCATAATAAATGTTTCAAATGCTTACATATATATTGACGATTTTGGTTTAAATTGTTTGATTTTGTTAAATTAAACAGTATTAAATGATGATATATTTAACATTACTAACTATAATACTGTTAAGTTAAAGGTGAATTGTAGATATGGAGGTCATGTAGGTGTTATCAATAACCTTATGACAGTTGATTCCAAGCCAACAACCTTGCCCTATATTATACGCGTATGTTACACCTGATTTCTCCACATCTGTCTTATCGTCTACGTCAGCCTTCATAGCAATGATTGATTGATTGATTTATTGTAGATAGAGAAATATATCGGGTATCAGAGTAAATTCCTAAAAAAAAACTTGTGAAAAAATAATTGAGATTCTAAAATTGGCCTACAAATACGTTATAACTTCTAAAAACAGAGACCGTATCAGTTTTTATTGAGTGTAAGTTGATGAAAGGGTATTTGAATGTTTAATATGTTTGTCGGTCTAAATTTTCTAGGTATGACGTAATACCAGGTCTATATATATCACAAACGGGAAGCACAGATTTCCAATAATAATATGGGTCAATATGACAGCGGTGCAAAACAAACTGTACTAAATTGTGAAGGAACTTTCATTTCTAATTGTGAATATCATTGGAATTAGTTGCATAGCAACCAAGTACAGATTCTGAGAATCCAGGTACTAATTGAACTCTCCTCCATTTTGATTAAAATTAATATTTCTGAAACATGAAACGATGGACTACGTCAATATATTATGTTCTTAGTGTATCTGCAACTAATATTTATAATGTTTTTATTCTTTCACCAAATAGGTTATTTATTTATCAAGTAATTATATTGAAAATGTGAACATCCTTAAACGTGAGTAATTATAGAATCCATAGAACTTCCTTGTTATTCTATTATATATCTTGTAACGCTTATTATAACCATGATAAACACTTCATAACCTTTGACATTTCAAGCCGCATGTAAACATGTCTAAACATAGACTGAATATAAAACACCATTTAACATCACTTATAACCTTTCTCCTTTCGTTCGGTGGAACTGTGAATTCCAAACATGCTATTTTATTGAGAGACTTTTCAAGAAAGTATTGGGTAAACAAATTAATTTTCAGTTTGAAGGCTTTTAATGGGAAAGAAATGTGTAAACAAGAAGTGAACATTGAAAAGGCTGCGTCCTTTGTAGTTCATTATCACTCGGAGAGAATTTAAAATAAATTTATTTTTCTAAAGGGAAATTTCATGAGTATCTAGTAGTAGAACACAGTTTGATGTATGGCATGTTTGATTACAACTATTATACTAATCAGGTTAACTGTTTTTAATGCAAACAAAAATTGTGACCTCGTTCTCAGCATCAATCTTTCTCAATACCTATATGTTGTGAGTTTTATTAATGTCCTTGTCAATCTTTACTTCATGAATAAGATATGGAAACTCCATTGCTCACTTTGAATTTTCTGACTCAAAATATTTTTCCAAAACAAAATGACGGCAAAATGTGTAGCAGTAAATTTACTTCCCGATACAAATATATTATATTACCTTTAACGAAAAAACGTCCGTATTCAAAGTCGTTCTCTACCCCTAGGGGCGCCCGATGTTGCTAAGGATGTGTATCTTATATGTGAAATAACATGGATGAAACTGTTACCTGGCCACAATGGGCGCCCCTAGGGATAAGGGGTAACTATTAATACAAGCGTTAAGCTTATGGCATATCCATGATAAGAAGATGGTTTATTTATTAACCATGTTACTTGTGAGTTTGACGGGGTAATAAACGATATCGATCGTCTCAAGGTCTCGAGGCGGGGGTGCGAAACTTCTCCTTCAGGCTGTGAATATTATTAACCCCGATAACCCGTCACCCCCCCCCCCCCTGCTCGGGCGTGTTGTCGCACAGTTCACGCGGTACTTAAAGTCACACTTGCGCAACTTATAGTGCATCAGAGGGAGAAGTTAGAGGGAGAAGTTAGGGGGAGAAGTTAGACAAGGGTTTCAGACTGACAATAATACCTATCGGACTTCCTGTGTGGGGTGGCACTTCTTCATAAAAACTAATGTAGAATTATTATTTTCGTTTACATAAGGCTGTATCACTCCTGCAGAGCATCTGCGTTATTTTGATTATTTTTTTTAAGTAAACCGAACTTTGGCATCCGTTAAAAAATGCATTGCTCTTCCTTATGAGTATTTCTTTATTTTAATAAGTATATCCGTTTTATAAAGGTCCTTATTTAAATTTTGTAATGATTGTGTTAATTGTTGCAATACACCATTCACAATAAGAATTACAATAATTGCAACTCGAACACAAATTATGTGAACAATTACCATCTATAAGATAGATCACTAAATTCTCTACTAGAAGATGACATGTTTGCTTTATTTTGTGATGGTTTAGAAACATTTCAAAACACTCTTAACAGTCAGAAATCAAGGGTCCGAAGCGTTGGTAGATATGCACTCTTATCAGTGAAATAAATGTGCTACGAATACAAACTTTAATACAAATTAATCGGTAGACAATAAATACAAATGTATTTACTTATTTAATTCCTCCTTATACAAATCAGTTCTACAACTAACCGAGTAGACAAGAACTAATGAAAGCTCAAGGCTAGCAACTTTTTACAACTTTCCTTTAAGGGTTCATTAAAACTGCAAGTCAGTGTTTCTGTCTACCCACACATGCATGTATAAGCCTCGCCATGTGCTCATGTGCTCACATAACACAACATGAAGCACAAACAGACCAGGTTGGCCGTGTCGCACCTTCACCCACCAGTCACATGTATAAGCCTCGCCATGTGCTCATGTGCTCACAACACACAACATGAAGCACAAACAGACAGAACACGTTGGCCGAGTCGCACCTTCACCCACCAGTATTGATCGCGTCATGATCAATACACTCAATGGGAAGACTATCCTTGAAAACGCAATTCTCTATCTCTGCATGTGAAGTATTTCGTTTGTATAGGAAAACACAATGGGGTTTATCCAAATTGTATCTAGAACTAGTCCGCCAAAGTAGGCTTAGGGCAAGGTCGTTGTTTTGAATCATTATTTTGCTTACTTATTTAGTGGTAGTCACTGTCACTGTTTGTTAATGGATCAGGTCACCCTGTAGTGGTAGATACTGACCCGTGTTATAGGTCTGTCACAGCAAGAAGTAAGATATTATTAGGACCACCCACATTTAGTTTCCAACTTAACAAGCGCGAATCACTGACGTTTTTCCTGATTATCTAGTACAATTTAGTTGCGGTAAGTTTTTTGACGGTAACGCACAAGACAATGTGTGAGCAGGTGTCCGTCAAAAAACTTAACGCAACCAAATTGTACTAGATAATCGGTCAAAACGTTAGTGATTCGCACTTGTTAAGTTGGAAACTAATTGTGGGCGGTCCTGACTCCCCTGACACTATCTAACTTACTTATGCACAGTGTTATCCTGTAGTTGTAGGTACTGTCACCGTGATAGTTATTAAAGATGTCACCCAGTAGTGGTAGATACTTCTACGTATCATGTTGTTACCCAGTAGTGGTATGTACTGTCACTTGCACGGTGTTACCCTATAGTGGTAGATACTGCCCCATGTTATAGCTGTGCTCGACGTCACCCAGTAGTGATATGAACTGCCACTGTACTCTGTATGGCACAACATGTTACCCTATAGTGGTAGATACTGAACCTGTGTGACCTCCCTGTACTCTTAATTAACGCCCCTAGTAATGGTTCTTAATAAGATTAGTTTTTACGGTCGTATTTCATGCAGCCATGCAGCTAGCCGAGCCGCATTCAACAAGTGAGCCGAGTAGAGTGCCCAACTTAGACTTCTCTTCTCCCGGGCCGCCTCGCCCCCCCTCGCCCCCCTACCCGCTGCACGGGAACAATTGATTGCTTTGCTTGCTTGCATCCGTCGGGCGTTCGTTTGCGGTCGGCATTTCATTAATATCATGAGCACATTTTGCTTTGGTTAAAAAGTAATAAACTAACCTTCTTGAATAAGGCATTATCGTCAAAACCAATAAAGATAGAATAAGATTAAATTTAAAATCGCAGAAAAATTCACAGTCCACCTTTACTCCTTGGGATGCCTTTTATTGCCAGTTAAAAACAAATCCTTAGCAGCAACGGGCGCCCCTAGATGTAGGGGACGACTATAAGGGTGTAGGTAAACTCTAGTTTGTAAACGTTCAGTGACGATCGCCCGTGGTGGGTCACGAACTCGCGACCTCCTCCAGGAATGAGAGCCTCGTCGCTACCACCGAGCTAACCCTGCTCGTTGTGTCTTGAGAATAATAATTATTATTTGTAGGAATATCTGTTATAGGGTGCACACTGCACACCAGCTTTATCTGACATGTCCCTCTTCAAACGACTAACTAAAAGTGTTTGAATAGTTAGGAAGGAATGTCCTAGGGCTGTTAGTAGGACTCAATCCCAGCATATTCGCTTTCAGGACTGAGAAACACTTCGAAATAAACCTTCAGTAAGGATTGCCGGTGGCCGGAATCGAACTGGCAACCTCCCGAATTAGTCTCGCGTCTTACCCCCGAGCCGGCCACCTCTATCGGTTATCGTGGGGATGCTCGGTATAGGCGGGCAGCGATGCACAGGGTGCAACCTAACTGAGTTACGGCGCGCAAAGGTCAAAGGTCACTAGGGCTACGGAATCAATAACATCCGAATGTTGAAGAGGGGGGGGGTGGAGGGGGAGGAGAGGGGGGGGGGTCTGTCTGTCCATCCACGTCGAACGAGTCGGCGGAAGGATTAATAGACCAACTTCACGGGTCGACGCGTCATCGAGATATAACGACGGGTTAGTAAAACATTGATCAAGAGGTTGGGTGTGGGTTGATGATTAACCACAATCTTTGCGGTTGAACTTTGGACTCGGTTGGTAAAATGTAAAACTCAGAGAAGTGATCGTGATATTGTTATAGATTTAATTTTAATAAGGTCTTACGGATATACAATCTTGGACATATATAAATTAAGGGTAGATAATTACACTTTTTTGGGTATGTTCGGTGGCTAAAGCAGTTAGGTTGCTTTCCAGAATGTTTCATGGATTACGTGCCGTGACGCCAGGACATATACGGGACAATAATGGGATTTGTTTTGCTTTGTAAATAGAAGGAATATCCAATGGTTACTTAAAGATTGATTCTGGAACATGTTAGAAGCAATACAGTATGAATATTAGAACACTTAGATTATTATTGGCTGAGTTAGATTAGTAATTCTATGATTCTGGAACGCAGCTTATACCCCTAGGGATGTGGGTTCGAATCCCACATAAAGTAAGTCCTTCATCATCATATATCATCACTCATCGTCTCAAATGCTACGACCTCAATGATAGAGGCGTTAAGCAACAAGAATTATCAACAAGGCAAGAATCACCCCTTTCCGTTCTCCCAATGTTCTCCGATCATGTGACACAATGTCTTGGCTTCACCGTGAAATCACTACCTAATGCCGACATTACACGACTCAATACTTTCGTCAAACTTATTGAATTCAAGCACAAAAGCGAATCAAAAACAGTTGGTACAAAACTGCAACAATATAGCTTCTATTAATTGATGCTTTTTTGTCCTTGAATTCAATAAGTTTGACGAAAGTATTGAACCGTGTAATGTGGGTATCACTTTTTTTCTCTATGGTGGGTATAATAAATAATTTAGAGGAAACGGAAAGAATCTCTTGAGTGCTGACATAAAGTTACTACATCATGAATGGTCTATTTTTAAACAATGCTCAGCTCAACAAGTACGATCACGTTCCGATACAAGTCTACAAGTCTATTTTAAGACGAAGCTATTTTTACAAATCGTTTCTTTCCCAGATGTATTTATGTTGATACTAATATACGTTTTCTAGGTAATCGTGTTTGTTTGTACGTTCGATTATTCTGTGACAAGTAAAGATGATATATGACATGAGACACTTAAATCTTGGGTGGCTCGGATTTCACTTTACTTTTAAAGGCATAAAAACTTAACAAAAAGAGCTCTCGAACATTTATTTACGTAATAACATTTCAATACTTTGAATTTGTTTATGTGTTTGTTTCTGTACAATACACAAGTGCATGTTACCTAATATGATGTGTTAAATTTAACCTTAGTTCCTAAAGGTCACTCTCCTTTTAAACTTTTTGGGTTTTTATTTCACCTTTTTGGTTACCTTAATTAATAAATTCATTCTGCTGACTTGAGCTATTTATTTATTTATTTATTTATTTATTTAATGTCTATCCTATTCAGTTATAAAAACTGATTTACAAAGGAGGACCTTAAATTACTTCAAGTATGAGTTGGCGCCTTTAGCTCACTTGTCTGTAATGCTACAATATATATGCATACTATTGTGAAAATATAGATGTATTGTTTGTAATTGATGACCTTAAAACTCACTGGACAGATTATGACAGAAATTCCTATTGCTGGCGAGAAATAAAAAACAGTTCTTTCCCTTTTTATATCGTCTACGTTTAAATCTATAATTTTTGATAGCAAAACGTTAGACAAAACGTGACTATAGTCTCATACCGACCTCAAATCCTTATCTACCGCCTCTGGCATGCACTCTGTTTCAACTAAAATCAACAGAATACTGGCGTTCTTTCACACATTCGTAAATGTGGTGCATAAGCGTCATTTAATGCCAGATGTTTTAGAAATTTTCAGATAACCAACCGAAGGTCGTTAATGATCCGTAATATGAACCTAGATGGTAGAAACTAGAGAAGTAGAAAAATAAGTTGGTACGATTTGACAATTGGCTATTTCGTAAACTATGATACCCAATAAATTCGAAGTTGTTCTGAATTGGCCTTGTTGATTATGACATTTGTCCGCAGGTGTTCGCACTGTCCAATCACTGATTCATATGTTTAGTATTTGAAATACCGATCTTTGATTGGTTATCGCTCACTCTTCGTTGGTGTTTGGAGCCTACAGGGTTTGTTTAGTCATTGAAACTAAAGTCCCTCACTGCAAATCAGTTTCGTTACTGAGTGGGTAGACTCTAAGGTTGGAATTCATAGTCGGCCCCTACATCTAGGGGCACCCATTGTTGCTATGGATTTGTTTTGTTTATGGGAAATAACATGCAAACAATTGTTACCTTGGTAACAATGGGCGCCCCTAGGTGTTGGGGCCGACTATGAATTCCAACCTAAATGTGAATTTATTCATTTATTTTATTTTTTAATGAGTTGGTACGATTTGACTTGGCTGTTTCGTAAACATGAGACTGTGCACGTTGAGGACACTGTAAAATGTAATTTATTCAATAAAAGAGTATTCTACAGTTTGACAGACTCAGTTCGTTCGAAATGAATAACCAAGATCGGCCATCTTGGAATAACAACACCCTATAAATCCCTCCATGTTAAACCCTACCACTCACCTCAAGGGTGCATTCCTCGTTTTAATTCAAGTGACAACTCCATTATGGCGCACGGCTCGTATATCATGGGCTTGCTCGAAACTTTCTAGGTACAAAGCCCCACAAAGTAAACTTGATGAGGGGTTTGAGAAGAGCGGGAGGGGGGTTCGCATAAATCCCTACGCGCTTTCCTTCCGCAAATTTCTAGGCCAAAGTACTCCCGATATTTGCATTGTAACAGATGGGAGGGATAATGTTATACCTCACTTAGCGTCCTATGATGATCAATTAAAGATAAACTTCTTTTATCTAGTGGAAAAGCACGCGAGCACACTGTTGCCGTTTACTAGAGCGTTGGTGTAATGTCGGACACCTGGCAACATCGCACTTCTTAATGATGGGTCCTGTTGATCATCAATTAAAGAGAAACTTCTTTTATCTAGTAGGGTAGCACGCGAGAGCACTCTGTTGCCGTTTACTAGAGCGTTGGTGTAACGTCGGACACCTGGCAACATCGCACTTTTTAATGCTGCGTCCTGTTGAATGAAGAGTTAGCGGTAGAGGGTAGACAATATAGAAACCGCGCCAAATTAAAGTTGTTTGGTAAAATCTTGAGAACATTACACAATATTCAAGAAGGTATGAATTAGTTAATGGAGGGTTTTCGTTAGAACTAAAAAAGAAATCTAATTTTGGGAAAAAGTTAATGAAGCAATGAGAATTAAAAATGATAAATAAATAAATAAATTCACATTTAGAGTCTACCCACTCAGTAACTAAAGTGATTTGCAGTGGGGGACTTTAATTTAAAGTGACTAAACCAACCCTGTAGGCTTCGAACACCATCGACGAGTGAGCGATAACCAATCAAAGATCGATATTTCAAATACGGAACATATGAATCACTGATACAATATATATTATTTTTATATCCTGAGCTATTACGAATAATTCATTTCAAATCCAAAATTCCTTATAGATGTGTATCAAAAAGAAAAGTAAAACAGTGCTAGGATGAATTGTATTCGGAAAATGTTTGTGTTTTCCCCGACGGAAAATGTCAACCCAATGGCAACGAAACCTGATATTGTAACGGAAACCTTCAAAACGAAATGTTTTCCACATCAAATAACAAAAACCTTCCGTCGAGTGGGAGTGAGTGAATGAGTGAATGGCGTGCGAGTGTTTTTGTCTTCGGCTCCCGAGTGCTCTGGTTTCATTTAGTGAGTTGTTTGGAAAGTGATTCCTCGTCAATCATTCGGGCGACGTGGTGGATAGAATAGCTGGGCCACTTGTTGGACGGTTGGTCTGTGAAAGAGCTTTGACCTTTCTGAAGCTCTTTGGCTCAGTGGTTCTAGGTGATTACCTAGATAGGTAAACCGCGTTGTTCGACAAGGATATATGTGTAGTGAAAAGACAGAATAAAGACGTGTAGGGATAATGTGTGATATTACACGGAAACGTCGGGGTATATTTTTTCTTTCCCTTTTTTTGATCTTTTTCTTTTTCGGTTTTCTTTTTTTCTTTTTACCCTTCCCAATTCCCACCATTGCTTTTCTCTTTTCATTATAACTTTTTCTTTATCATTTGTTCCTATTGCTTTTTCGCTCTCCCTTTTTGTGTAGTGATCTTACTTTCCTGTTCACACTGTGTTTATTTCTGTTATTTGACAACTACATTTAAACACGTTTTCTTTCAATTCATTAAATTTATAATTTATATAGAATTTCATTTTTCTTTCGGTTATCTTTTATTGATCATGTTTTCTTATCTCTATTATTTTGTTTTGTTATCAGATTATATTAATTTATATTTTATTTTGTTCATTGTTCTTCTATTGACTCATTGTAAATACACAGTAATTTTTGGTCCTTTTCACATCAGTTTTATAACTAAATAGGGTAGACATTAAATAAATAAAAAAAAAATATATAAATAACTTTTTTTATTTAGATTTGATTTTTAATTTTCATATTCATTTACGATATAATTAATGTTGCGTGTTAACGTTTAGTTGCATCTCGGGCAATACAACTCATAGATGAGTGGGTCCCTTGTATCTTCGCACAATAAACACGCCCACAAGTTTGTAATGTGGCGCCCTCGAGCTTATAGGATAATGTCTTTCTAGTCCACAAATCATTTCAGCGCGTTCTTTACGGTGTGTTGCGGGTTTAAGTGGCGAACAATTTCTTTTACCGCGATACAATGCACTTCCGAACTGTGGGAACGTTCTGAGCTCTTTGCTTCGTACGTGTTTGAAATATTGTACAAGCGTTGTTTAGTATTCAGTGTTAGTCGGGGCAATTCGAGTTTCATACCCGGACCGAGTGACGTGTCTATTAAGTGTAATCACTTGATGTAATATTCAGAAACTTTGTGAAAGGTTTCTATTTATTTCAGTTATAAATTGGCATAAAAAGGAGAGCAATAAACAGTACTGAACAATTTTAGTGAAACAATAGACACATTGAACAAAATAAAAACGTTAGAAAATAACTTTAAATAATTTAAATTTCTTAAATATCTTATAAAAGCAAAAATAATAATAATGTCACCGCTGTTACTAATACCCAATCAAGATAATCTGACGATTAATTACATGCATTAATTAGAAAGAGCTCAATTTCTTTAGATAAACTAATTACTATGTTTTAGATTAGACACGGAAGCATTCATTTAACAATTTCTCCACATGGCTTTGAATGATATTGAATGGTTATATTATACACTCAAAAACGTTAATTGTTAAAAGTATTTTCCTAATTCCAGTAGAAAATTATCTCACCTTAGTTAAAGCTTTGAAATGCGCGTTTAAAGAATCTAGGTGCAAAATAAAAACATCCATAGAATTTCTCAATCTCTCACAATAATCAGTTAGAGCGTTTCTAGAATATTCATTGAATTACTAAACGGATTACTTTTATTTCTTACTCCGTCCAATTAATATGCTTTCAAGCTGCATAAACTTGAAGAATTAAGGCCAACGCTTCACTCGATCCGAGCAATTAAGTTTTGCAGTTGGTATTACTTTCTGCATGCAACGATCCTCCTAACCCAATACCCAAGTACTCATCCTCCACTACTCACAATCTAATTCCAAATAAAACATTTTATTTGCAATTTATTTTCCCATTATCTCCAATCATCATTAGAACCCCAATAAAAACAGTTTATTTACGCTTGATGAAACTATCCTACCCTAATACCCATCTACATCTGAACTAGAGATAAAGAAAAGCAATGAATCATAGGACAACGGAATTAACGACTAGCCACAAGGCTAGATAAACTCATTAGACCAGTACTGAACAGTCAATATAAAACTGTCTATCAAGATTTAATATAGCTGCGGGCAATGTTAATAAAGTGAACCTACCCTAGTGTAGCTTGTTAAGACCCTAGGGGTTAGTTCGGTTATGTGTCTTAGCTATCGGCTCATAACTTACTGCGCTGGGGAACTTTTCACACCGATTTACACCCCCCACCCCCTCTCTCCTCACGCCTCCTACCCCCACCCCCTACCACCCATGGGATCAATAGTACATAGTCTGTTCATCCCACTCAATTTAAAGGTTGATTGGTTTGGTGATGTATGGGTTGTTCAGTGATGAAAAAGTGTCGTGGTCTTGTTGACATAATGTGCTGTGATTGTTGTGTTATTTACTGTGCAGGATTATGACTATTGGGAATATTGGAGTGCATTGTGTGTTGAATATGATTTTATGTTGCAATCTACTCCTATTGAAATTAATTTCTATGAATATTTTCATACGATGCTGTGACTGTTGTGTTATTTACCGTGCATATTAAGTATATTGGGAATATTGGAGTGGATTATGTGTTGAATCTGACTTTATGTTGCAATTTACTCTTATTGAAATTAATTTCTATGAATATTTTTTCTATGAATATTTACTTACGATGCATAATGTAGTATGAATAGCCCACATTACATACACTGTGGAACCGCCAAATTCTGTCTGTAAAAATTGCTTTAATATCCTATGTTTTGTCCTGAAAAACTGAACTTTATGCAGAATATTATTACTACTTGATTGTATGCTAATTTTGCGTGTATATTTGTAGTTTATCGACATTTTAAACGCAAATATTTCATTCTTTGGACTTTTAAATGCCACGTACGAAAGATAGATCTAATTCAAGCCCAATTTCTTTATTATATTAGCATTACTATATGATTATCATTATATAGTTGACTGACTTGATAATCTTACATGATATATTTGAATCTTTTTTTTTATTATCCTTATAAACGATCTACCCTGATTCTTTTCTACCCGAGTTTGTAACCACAATGCAATGCAGCGCTGTAGAAAATATCTCCGTCATTCTCACTGTCTACAAAAATAAAACAAGTTATCGCAAAACTAAAGTGTACAAACCAAGAACTTGTGAACTAGTTTATGGAAATACTTTGTACCTTTAGAAGTTTCCAGACTAAAGACGTCAATTCTAACAGCGTGTAAAATAGATTTCCCGTGTTGTTCTGTTTTGTATTGAAACCCTCAAGTTGGGAATGAATGGCAATTTCCTCCCTCCAATAACGACTCATTTGACCTTGACCTGGCTGTCCTTATCAAGGACGAGACACAATCTAACACCACGTGATCTCCAAGCGCAGCGTATCTACGATCTACTAGGTTGTGGCACAAATCAGGGAATTAAAGGTGGATCTGTGGGGTTTAATCTACTTGGCTTTGAAGGTTCGCTCGCAGTTATCGATGTTGCTGAAGATGTGGGCGCGAGGTGAGACGTAACGCCGATGAAACATCAGTTGAAACTATTTTTATTCTTTACTTTTATTTTTATATAAGTTATATTCAGAGTAATTTGTTTCAATTTTCGTTTTTAAATATTTTTTGTATTATTCTGTGTCGACTGGTACCAACCTTGGCTTCAGAGACCATTGGTAATGAAGGTTCTACTAAATATAATTTATTATGTATCATAAAAATTTAAACAAAATTTTAAATGTATGGTATATGTTATATCCTAAAATATAAGTACAAAGTGTTTTATGAGAGCTTAAAATATAGATACGTTACATTAATCTATTGATTAAATTTTCGTGTTATGTTTGTGTGAACAATCTATGTCACAATTGATACTGACTAAGTAATTTGATAAACACATCAAAGGATGATGCTTAATTAAGCTAGTGGATTATAACATGATCTTGTTGCGTAATTATTGATAGTTAATATTCAATGCATTAAACCGGGATCACTGTTCGGGGTACCAGGGACATTTTGAATTAATAATGGACAGATTAGACATTAATGAATAGTCGGCTTAAGTTAACCCTCATAGGATCGGATCAGAGTTAGGGTTAATCTCTGCGATGAACAGTTATGCTCTATTTCACAAACCGATAACCTGTCAGTCTTGTGATTCGGTCTATTTGTCACCAACATCGCCCTCATTTGTCACTAACACTGACCCACTTTTTGAACTCCATCTAAACTTTACGGTAATGTTTCGGATTTGTTCTAAAACTAATTATTTTTTGACATTTAATATCGAACTACAGGAATTTTAATACGTACGCTATGAATTGGCTTGTTTATTTTACGGAAAATAGGTTTATAAATGCCATTTTTATCTGTCTATCTCTATAAACCGCGTTGACAAAGCGCCAGTCAAAATCAGTGTACGGGTAAGGGTTAAGTCTTAAGGCGTATGGTTTAATGTTTCAGTGCAACTGGTCACAGCTCATCGTAAAGTGTAAGCCGTAAGAAGCTCCATTATTTTACATTTCTTACGCCTTGCTACATAAACCTTACGCCTTTTAAAAATGCCTTACAACTGATTGTGAAAGGCTCTCTAGCAAGTATCGCAAAGTCACAAAGAAAAAGATAACATACTGAACAGAGTATAGACGAATCATTGTACAAATGTTGGGAGAAGATTACTTAAAGTGGTGAGGGGAAGATCACATACTGAACAGAGTATACATGAATCGTTGTACAAGTGTTGGGAGTAGATTACTGAAAGTGTCTATGTGATACATGTGAGGGGAATATCACATACTGAACGGAGTAAAGATGAATCGTCCTACAAGTGTTGGGAGTAGATTACTGAAAGTGTCAATGTGATACATGTGAGGGGAAGATCACATACTGAACGGAGTATACATGAATCGTTCTACAAGTGTTGGGAGTAGATTTCTGAAAGTGTCTATGTGATACATGTGAGGGGAAGATCACATACTGAACGGAGTATACATGAATCGTTGTACAAGTGTTGGGAGTAGATTACTGAAAGTGTCGTTGTGATACATGTGAGGGGAAGATCACATACTGAACGGAGTATACATGAATCGTTGTACAAGTGTTGGGAGTAGATTACTGAAAGTGTCAATGTGATACATGTGAGGGGAAGATCACGTACTGAACGGAGTAAACATGAATCGTTGTACAAATGTTGGGAGTAGATTTCTGAAAGTGTCTATGTGATACATGTGAGGGGAAGATCACATACTGAACGGAGTATAGATGAATCGTCGTACAAGTGTTGGGAGTAGATTACTGAAAGTGTCAATGTGATACATGTGAGGGGAAGATCACGTACTGAACGGAGTATACATGAATCGTTGTACAAATGTTGGGAGTAGATTTCTGAAAGTGTCTATGTGATACATGTGAGGGGAAGATCACATACTGAACGGAGTATACATGAATCGTCCTACAAGTGTTAGGAGTAGATTACTGAAAGTGTCAATGTGATACATGTGAAGGGAAGATCACATACTGAACGTAGTATAGATGAATCGTTGTACACGTGTTGGGAGTAGATTACTGAAAGTGTCGTTGTGATACATGTGAGGGGAAGATCACATACTGAACGGGGTATACATGAATCGTCCTACAAGTGTTGGGAGTAGATTACTGAAAGTGTCTATGTGATACATGTGAGGGGAAGATCACATACTGAACGGGGTATAGATGAATCGTCCTACAAGTGTTAAGAGTAGATTACTGAAAGTGTCTATGTGATACATGTGAGGGGAAGATCACATACTGAACGGAGTATAGATGAATCGTCGTACAAGTGGTGGGAGTAGATTACTGAAAGTGTCAATATGATACATGTGAGGGGTCTAGCGGTGTGTGAGGCGATGCGAAATGTGATATATGACCGAGTACCATTCAATATGAAAGATGAGAGGTGGGTATAAAGTTCCTCTAAAGACCGGTATACAATGCGGCAACGATTTATTCTTTGTATGTGGTATATACGAAGTCTCTTTAGCACCCTCTGAAGTCACAGCTAAAAAAGCTTGATATCTTAACTTTTAAAATCGAGATTTTTGGTAGATGCCCCAGCTATATTATCAGAGCATACAGAACAAAATAAAATAATATATGCAAAATTAATAAGGTTTGAATTAAATCCGATAATTGAGATATTATTGTATTATCGTATTTTATCCAAACTTAATCAATTATGCATAATATATTTTGTTTCCTAATTTTTAGAGCCTGATAATATCTTCTCACCATTTTGATTTTAAAATTAGCTTTAAAGGTACGAAACAGAAAACGTTAAATTCCCATTACGTTCTGTATTTTTTTTGTTATGTATTCCTCTAGATAATCATATAATAAAAAGTGATAACATTTTAACTGATACCAATTAAATACATATCGTGTTTAAATATTTCCCGTTAACAAGTTGAGCGAATTTTAAAAAAACGACTTGAGCCACAATGTGGCTCCCTTAACAGTTATGTTATTTACTTTATAGTATAGGCAAATTAAGGTTCGAGACGGAAATAATTATTAGAAAGGGGATTTCTTTTGCAATTGGTTCCTTAGGGCCCCCTTAATCATTCCAGAAAAATCCCAAAAAATCCAACGTGGGCAACACCCTTAATTTTTGAAAAAATTGCCGCCATCTTGCAGTTTTCAAAATAATGCCATAACTTTGGAATAAATAGTCCTATAGAGGTGCTTTTGGTGTCAAAATTTTTCGTTTTCAATGAAGAACTCATGTTTGCAGGGAAAAAATGAAAATTGTCAGTTTATTTACGTTTAATTAAAAAATAGTACCTAAACACGTTAAAAAGCGTAAGCAAAAAAGTGTCATGCTTTCCCTTTTAAATATAGGATTTGTCTAGATATTTAACTCATTTTAAGATAAAAGACACTTGCGGCAGCGAATGTACATTTCAAAATGTAAAAAAAAAAATATTAAACCCGACTTCGTTGTACTAAATCCTTTAAATGAGGTAGTACGTCGCTGTTGCGCTTTGGCTGGCGGTGGTCCTGCTCGGTCTCATATTCGTCTTCTTCGTCGTAATCCGGGATATTCCTGTTGAGGCAAGACTTTTCAGCACACCCGCTGCAGATAGTGGTGCATTTAAACCGCTTCGTCTGCATTCACAGATACGGGAGCAGTCTACCTTGCTCCCACAGCAAATCAGGTGTAGTAGCATTGCCAGCGCCGGGGATAACGTGGATGGAACACGAATATATTTTTCCTGTTCGACGGTCCTGCCACAATCTCTCGGTTCAACGACGTTCCCCCTCCAAGCCTGGAGTGATACACGCGTAGAGTCTACGCGAATCAGAATCGATTAAATCGAAAAATCGATTATCTACCAAAAATAATCGATTTTAAAGATCGATTCAAGTCCTTTCGATTAATCGGTTGAATCGATTAAGTATTCGTCGATTTTTTAACGTCGATTTTTACATTTAAACTCCGTTTTCGGTCCGCGAAAAAGCGGATATGGACGAAATAAGTTCTCACTGACGACTAGGTTCTTACACAATACAATTATATAGGCCCTATGCACCGTAGGCCTAATATAAAAACAGCTCTCTCTCTCATCCCATCACTTCAAACAGCCTGTTTTTTCAACTTTTTCAGGGTGTATGTTAACAATTTAAGGTTATGTGACCTAAGAAAGTCAGAAACTAGGCTGGACACCAATGCTGGACACATTGAAAAATGGTATGAACCGATAATAATGGAAAATCGCCCTCTAAAATCGATTAATCGATTAATCGATCTATTTCAACCGATTAATCGTCTGGATCGATTCAGTACTCTAAAAAATCGAATCGAATCGTGAATCGATTCTTTGATAAAAAGTGCCCATCACTAGCGTAGACTGTGCTGGCGGGCGGCAGCCGACGTAGGAGGGAGGCTGGTGAGGTTCATCACGTCACGAAGACCAGTGTTGATTGCGGTGGGGTTTGATGGTTGCAGAATGACGAAAGGCAAAGGTACCACAGCTGACATTTGGTAGGATCTCTTCCCCGAGGCAATCTCCATAAAACCACTCTATCCGCGTTGAGGTTCGTCTGGTGACTTCGGACCCGCCATCGAAATCCATTGGTATTTCGTCCCAATATCGGCATCCATTGGGCGCAACTTAAGAGAAAGGACGTCTTCCCGACCACGCGATTCAGACCACTGTTCATTGGCCGGTCGTGACTGACGATCGGGATAAAGCCAAATTTTCCGACAAGACTTGGCCCCGGATGAAGCTTCGGTCTTGGAACTCGCGAAGTTGTTTGGACGGCTGAAGCAGGCGTCACACACTGCACTCCTCCCATCACATGAAAAGTTCCGTGCCCATCCACAGTTCGAGTATTGTGATCGGCATTATCACAGTTTTTATGATATCGTGCATCGGCAGCAATCAGGTCAATGGAGGCATTGATGCGATTTAGAACTATTTCCGCCCACTTGTCACATCTCCTTGAACACGCCATTCCAATACTGGACATTTTTGATAAAACCGCCACGGCGCAAATTTTTGAGTTGCGATTAGGGTGCTTGTTGTCAGCATTTTTATCAACCTTCTCCCCGCAAAAGAGACAGCACGTTTGAGTCAAAGGATTGTACAGCACGTCTTAGGAGGGGTTTTGATGAATTTGATCTTTCACTTAGTGCCACTGAAACTTGATTTGGGTGTCTTGTAAAAGCTTTCCTACACTTTACGTTAACTCACACACTTCAGACACCCTAAATTTTTCCGCAATTCCATCTTTTCTCTGTACACTAAGTTCTCTAATATTATCTAAACCCCTTACCACGTTGACACTATCAACTCCTACCACTCCATCACAGCAGAAAATGCACTTTTTGTCCATCTTCTTTCCACCTTTCCTCCACGTTCATAACACAACCCCCACTCTCAATACCATAGCCCACCCACACCACCTCCTGTAAATAAAACTAGGAAACGCTCTGTTTGACGCGTTGATAAGCGAGCGCGTCCATATCTATGAACTTTCTGGCGAAAAGATCTCAAAGCTTATAAAAACAACAATATACAACAATTCAAGAATGCGGATTGCAAACATTTTTCTAATTTCCATAGCTATTATACTTCCCGACATTATTGAATGCAGTGCAATGAGCGTTGCTAAGAATTTTCGTTGTCATTCTGTCAAGTGTTTTCGCCGTGGTCCGCCACCGTTACTAACAGTTATTGACAGCAATTGAAATGTAATTTCTGCCTCTAATACGCATTCGATCGCGTTTAAATTAGTATATTAGTGACTGAACGAACATTTACTATAAGAAAGCCACCTCATATTTTGCTGTTACTGTGTTTCAAAAATATATTTTCGAGTAACTTTTGTGTAACTTTGCCAATATTTATCAGATCGCCATAAAATGGACATATTCGTGATTGGAAAAAACTTAAGAGAAATATGGTTATCTCACATTTTGCCGTTATTTTGTTTCAGAAAAATATTTTGCAGTAACTATGGTGTAACTTTGTAACTTTTCGAACGATTTTGCCTCAAAACTATACACCTTTGATCCACAACGAGGCTTGTAGGTGGTCCAAATTTCAAGTTGATCGGATATTCCGTTCGCCCGCTATCAACAGACATAAAAAAAAAAAAAAAACGAAGTGCCATAAAGGTCTAATGGAGACGCTCGCTTCGCTCGCAATGATTGTTGGTGTGCAATGACATATCTTACCAATAACACGTGAAACAAAGGAACACGCTGAATCTTCCATTGGCCACTAATAAAACACACCGCGGTGATATACTTAGGTTGGAATTCATAGTCGGCCCCTACACCTAGGGGCGCCCATTGTTACCAAGGTAACAATTGTTTGCATGTTATTTCCCATAAACAAAACAAATCCATAGCAACAATGGGTGCCCCTAGGTGTAGGGGCCGACTATGAATTCCAACCTTATTCTCTTCTCTTGCGCCTGCCCATGGACTGCTACCTTATCGTGGTGGGCAGGTTTGCGTGCTTAAATGATTCCTGGAGCTATGCCGGCGGAAGCGTATGCTTCTGGTAGAGCCACCCTAGCCGGACAGGTCGAGGATGAGAAGTCAGACGAAGTGCAGTCCACACCCCAAGCCCCTTTCTTCCACCTTCCCCTTTCCACCCCACACTTCTATTGGCCCCTTTCCTCCAAACAGCCCCCTATTTCATCTTCATATATCACCCACTCATTGTCTCGATTAGCCTCGTTGCAAAAATATGAGACGTTAAGCTTAAGCCCAAATAATCAAAATCTTCTCTTGCGCAGGTAGGCGTCACCACACTCATTTTGGTGTAAACTACATCTTTTTGTAACAGACAGTTCCTAAGTTATGGCATTTTTTTTTAAACTGGAACATGGCGGGGATTTTTCAAAATTTAAGGGTGTTGCCCACGTAGGATTTTTGGGGATTTTTCTGGAGATGTAAAGGGAACCCCAAGGAACCTATTTTGAAAGAAATCCCCTTTCTAATAATTATTTCTGTCTCGAACCGAATTTCGGTTTTATTTGCCTATACTATTATTATGTAGGACTTTCTTCATTTGGCAAGAGAACACAATAATTTTCATCTCGACTTCTCTTGTGGATTATTTTCTCCCGTGAAATTACTCCGAATGTGATTGTTTAAGTCTACCCTCGCAGGCGGATGTTAGTTCACCAGTCACGTGACCAATAATCGTCCAATCAGCGAGCGAGATTTGTAAGAGGCTCTGCTCTGTGACGGAGACAATGATTTAAGAGTCGTAGGGAGGGTTGGAAGTACACACGAACCTCCGCTAGGGTATAAGATTTGAATCTGGCCTTGGACTTCGTGAGTGAGTTCTCATTGCAAGTAAATGTACACAATCTCAAATCATTCATTAAAAGATACATTCCAAATTAATTTTGTAGAATCTTTAATTTTAGGTTATATTAGCCATTTCATTTATGTCTAGCAGATTGGTAATTTTTTTTTTAGGAATCAGTGTTTGGCCCAACTTTAATGTATTCCTCAATGTGTTAATTTTCTCTGTTACTAGACTTATGTATTGTCGGTTTTTTAAAGCACTTTATTTACTTATTTTCTATGTTACAACTAAGCGTTATGCCTTATGTATTACGCATTATTTTTTCGTGTAGACCCGCCTTAGGCAAATGATGGATGACAAATCTCCAAAGAGTGTCGCGAACTAAAGAACTCTCCAACTTGTTTGACAGGTGTGATCGTCTTTCTGTAAAGTGCTTTGGCGCCCCGCTTACGACTAGGTCAATTGTGGGCAGGTCTTTAAGCCTGTTAACGCGCGTGAAACCTTGGCTTTGTAGCCGTCATAGTACGGTGAGCCGTGATAAATGTGACCCCTTCTCCACCCCCTCCCCCTCACCCGCCCCTCCTTTGTAGGGCAATCCTCATGATTGAGACGTTCATCAATAAATCATTCAGTCTAAAGGTTTGAATCCAGACTTTAAAGGGATTGTACCGCCAAGTTAACATGTTTTAAAAGTGAATAAACCACAAAGAATGGAGTAAACATATTAAGGGGAAGGGAATAACTTTCACCCAATCAAAGTTTTTGTAAAAATATCTTAAGAGCGTTCGGAAGCAGTTTTGACGTTTTTAGTCAACTAATTTCTCTTAAACAAATAATAGGATTATTATGAAAATGTACCTACTTGCAGAGGGATGTCATATCTACGCATAATATTAAGTACATTTGTGACAAGCCTGCTCACAAATAATATACTCGCGTTTGAATTATGCAAATAAATTACTTTCATCGAAAATGTTCGGCGAAATAATACGGAGAATCTGTTTAAAAATGGTACGTTGTTTTTTAATAGGTTGGTGACAAATATACTTAATACCATGCATAGATATGACATCCCTCTACAAGTGGGTAAATATTTATAATAATCCTACGATTAGTTTAAGAGTAATTAGTTGACGGCCAATACATCTGTAAAACTCCTACTTCCGAACGCTCTTAAGAATGATACATAATATTTAAAAAAAAGTAACTCACTAACATTATTTTTAAAAGAACTAAAAGATGTAGTTGTTACGATTTGTATTGATGCAATTTATTCAATAATTTAGAATTATTTATTTATTGAAATTACAATCGTAAAAATAAGAATATTTAAAAGTTTTTAAATTCAACCTTTAGCTGATACAAAACCAAAGTCCGAAGACGAGTCACGTTTTCAATACCTATATTGAAGCGTTTTCCAGATATCTATACACAAAACCGCTAAATGGATCTAGTTAGGTCCCCTTTACTAGAACTCATGCCCATCCTCAATCTAAACTTTCTGACTATTTAGCTCCAATTAGTAATTAGTTCCTTACTGCGATTAGACACGCTAGCACACTAATTACAATACTGTATTGACTGGCGTTGTAGCCCACATAGCTAAAGCATGCGTCATATTTGCTCTCAATTGTGACCAATGATATTCAACAGCTATAGTAGGCTAAATGCGCAGCCTAGCAGCCACAGCGTGTCAATTTGATGTCATCTTGAAATGGGCAAATAACACAGGCGGGAATAGGAGTTTCTAATGCGACTTTCTGCCATTGGCAACGCTAGCAGTACTGAAAAGTCCAAATTAGCATGTAAATTGCCCATTTCAAAATGGCTTCAAATCGCTACGCTTGCTACTCAGTGGAAGGTTGGGGGACTGGTGATCTAGCCTACTTTAGCTGTGGAATATCATTGATTGTGGCATTACCCTACCCAATAATGATAAACGAGATTGAACCGTAGTGAAATTGTTTTACTGACACGAAAAACAATCGCCATGATGGATTGAAGTTGCCACGCCCATTTTGTTTTTGTTGAAAACCTTGTAATAACATGTTCTAAGAAAACTGAAACGTTAAAAAACTGTTTAAGTCCAAAGATCTTAATCGAAATGGTTTCATGTTGATATCCTTCTTGTCGTGTTATTACCGTAAGAGGTAGAATATTCTACAGCTTCATGTTGTTATGAATTAAGTCGATAAATTGTTGTGCACGATGTTAAGAGGTAATTCTTGCATTATCCTTCGTCTTATGTGTCACACCGATTTTTATCTCATGTAAGTGACTTGCAAATCAGTTTTTTGTCACTTCTGTTGTGATTGTAGGTGGTGATATAAGACTGTTATAAAAATAAAAAATGTTTTATGTGTGTCAACGTTAAGCTTAGCGAAGCTTTTAAATGTTATCCACAAGTATCTTGTACAGCTTAATAAAAAAGAATGAAACATAAATTTGTAACTATTATAAAAGCATATGATAATTATGTCAGATGGCGATAATATATACAAGAATATTTAAATTTTATGGGTGGCTTGTTTTTTTTTTTAATTAGCAGAAAGTTAGATACATTATTTAACAGGAAGTTACAAGGCATACCACATAATCAGCTTCTTCCCATGTAGCCTATAATAGCCGTGGCAATGTTTCAGGCTACCTTATTACTACTAATATTAAATTCCGTCCCATACACACAAAATTGTGTTGGGGTTCAGAAATTATGAAGGAATCTGCACAACAAACTTTTAATAAAAAATTTCATTTTCCAGAAAATCTTTCCAAATATAACATCACAATACAAAAAGATGTGCATCTAAGTGTTCAAACCTTAGTCATGTTTTCGATTTTGTGGAGCATTCTTGTGACTAGATTAAAAAACAGAAAATTCCATCACGTTTGTTGTAGTTTTTCTCAGTAAGAGTTTCTTCTGACACAAAATATATCCTACTAATCCATCTCAAATCGTTTCATACAACTTTTACGTCGCTAGCACAGTTTAAATAAACATGTAAATATACAAGAACAATAAATGAAAAAACGTGTGAAATATTTAGTAGGATATAACTTGTGTTCACCAAGGCAAAAAGCAATGGGTGGGAATCCTGGATGATATGGATAAAACAAGAAAGTATCTTATTAAATATTTCATTATTCAGACTCTCTTTAGAACAAACGAAACTTTTTCTTCAAGTAATGCTTCCATTTTTTGGAGAATATTAATAATAATAAAAATTATAATAATCTTTATTTCTCAAGGAAAAGGGCGAATGTTAAGCCGTAGGCTTACGATATATAATTACTACAATACCTTATTAATCCATTATTTTATTATGATGTGTAATAATATTAAATAACAATTTATAATTGGTCTATATTATCGTTGTTTCGATGATAATAATATTAATAATCGAAAGGTTCAACTCAGGAGATAATAGTATTCATCGTTTCTGGTTTTGACAACCACATTACTGTAACTATATGCACGATATAACGGGATACAAACTTGATCGTTTCTGTCGCGAACAGTTTTGCGTGCACGGAGTAGTTCAACACTTACCCCCCAGAGCGCAGCACTTCCTGGGCTCTGTTGCGACGTGTTAGTGTCGTTCATACGCGCTACAACTCATCTTCGGCACAGTGAGGGGTACAAAGTGGGGTACACTCACTACCATAACGTTCTACCACCTCCAACGAGGATGTATCTCCATAGAAACTTGCTCCAACGTTACTAGTCTCTTAGTTCCTTATCTACCGCCCCGTCATGCACGCTGATTTGCAGAAAATCAACAGATTCCTGACGTTTTTTTTTCACTCATTCGTGAATGTATTATTCCGTTGACCAATGAAACGTGTGTACTCTACTAAGCGGAAGACTATATTTATGAATGTGGGAAAGAACGCGCCAGGAATCTGTTTATTTTCGTTAAATCAGCGTGCATGAACTATCAACTCATCAGATTTCTCCACAGAGGGAATATTTAGATTATGTTTTTATACGTCAGACACCGACGCCGATACCAGGGTCCAAATTCACAAAGGTGCCTAAGTGCTAAAACGTCCTAGTTTAGGCAAATTTTAGTGATATAAAACACGCATATGTCGTTCTGCAATGCCATAAAGATAAAATATAGTAAAATATCAACAATTTAAGTAATAATATTTTATTTGTGAATGTGTAGTAATATCCACAGATAGTTTATCTTGATTTATCTAGTTAGGATTTGCCTAACTTAGGACAACTTAGAGTTAGGCATCTTTGTGAATCCAGGCCCTGGATTTCAATAATAAGATCATGTATTAGTGATGTTTAGTCAAACTCAATAGACGTCGCCTTTCTTGACGAAATTAATTTGTTCTCTTTTAAAATCAACAGTCATACTTGCTAAATGGTTACGGGCTTACTAAATGCTATGAAAAGTGTCAAATTTCCTTCAGTCTGTATTTCTTGATTTTTTATATGAAACCATACAAATCTCATTTCATTATATACTTTTCAAGTGTATTTCAATGTATTACATATATAATACAAACAGCGAGGCAAGTTTGTTATTGAAGCTGAGTTTCAAGAGGCCAAACAAAACAGAACAAACAATAAAAACAAAACTTAACCGCTTAACTTCCTTGTGAGGGAGCTTATAAAAACCTTCATAACGACCATGTTGCTTCGTAGAAGAGGGTTTTGCCGAGATCGCAAAGAAGCTTTCGAGAATGAAATGAAACAATCAAGTTTTCTAGATATTTGTTTTCGCCGAGAAAACGGAGAAGGTTATAAACGCGAGCATGAGTAATAACTTAGCTAACGTTTACTCGCAGTATTGACTGAAAAGCAGAGGAACGCAAGATTTAATTATTCTACAAGGGTCTTGTTGATTTGTCTTTCATCATTAATTTTAATTGCAAATATCTTGTATTTATTCAGAATGCGTGTTGTAGCGTACAACTTGTTTATCAGCGCCATTTTGTACGGAGACAAAGAAAGGGGTTTCTTGATAAAGTAGAGACAAAGGAAATCATATTCATTGTTTAATTTTCTCTCTCTCTCTCTCTCTCTCTCCTTCTCTCACGCTCTCTCTCTCTTTCGTAGGCTATTATTACGGATATCCCCCAACCTACGGAACGCCGGGTTTTGATCTGCTAAAATGGCTTTAAGATGTGTTTAAATTGTCCCAAATGTAACTTAAAATATTTCATCCTGTAGAGAGAACTTAGTGTTATGCCTTATGAATGTTTCTTTGTTCCAATCAATACTTTCGTTTTTCATATGTTCTTGATTACATTTTGTAATGTGATGTTGCTGTACACTTTTTACACCTAATTAAAAACATCTCCAAAACCGAAAAATGTATTGGAATAAAAAAAACATGTACCGGTATAAGAAAGACCGTTGATTTTTCTGTAGAAGAACATTTTTTGATTTTTTTTTGGTAAAATTAATATTCATTTTAAAGCAATAATTTGGATGTTAGGCGAGACATATGAATACACAGCCTTAAGTTATGTAGTATCAGTGTAGCCCAGCCCAACTCAAGTTTCATCTTTCACATATGCCCTGATAATAATATAGCGTGTCCGAAAGCTTATCCATTCACCCGCTTGCTCATCCTCCAACGTGACTATCACAATAGCGTGCTACGAGGAGGAAGCAACTCCCAAGGGTTGTCAACAGTTAAGTACTCGCAAGGCTTTGTAGCGGGTTCATCAACCTAATCCTCCATGTTTCCTTGTGCACAATAACAATCCAGCTGGAGTGTTAAGAAATGCTTAAGTAATTCGCTTAAGGTGTATACCCGACTACCCTCCGGAACCCACGATATTTTTCTGTTAAAATGGCTTAAAATTTGACAATTTTAAAGTATTTTAAAACAATAACAGACAGAAATCTGTGATTCCGCAGGGTCTATGGACATAGATGCTGCATTAAATGTTCACTAAACGCTTTAGACATAGAGAGAGTTGTTTTCAGTTCTCAGGTAGAATTTAACGTGCCTGAAATTTTTCATGGTTGTAATGGGGCTTTGCACGCAAAGCTTGACGTAGAATGCGCCACCACCGTCCAAGCCCAAATCCATGACCTGCTGGATGGGTAAATCAGCGCGGACTAGGTCTACTTCAAGGTCCACTAGATCGCTTGTAGCGCGCGCGATTACTCCGCTAGGAGTAAATCCAGTAGACCTTGGGTCTACTTGACCCATCCAGCAGGCTGTGATGGCAGCATTTTGCCAAAGACCTTGGAATAGAAGTAGCGCCACCATGGTTCGAGCACAAGTCCAGAGCCTCCTGGATGGGTAAATCAGCCCTTTTTTCATGGCTAAGTTATGCGGAGATCAAGTAGACCTTGTCTGAGGGCTGGCACTACGCTGGCGCTGCGAGTGGGAGAATGTGGCAGTGCAAAGCCCCATTGAATTATAAACAAAAGTTTCTATACTTTAACATTAGGATTAAATACCTGCCAAATCATTTTTTAATCACGAAAATATTGTACTTTTTAGTATTTTACAAATTCGTAAAAAATAAGAATTGTGATTTTTTTCTATTTGAAGTGTGGTCAATGATCACGTGTCGGTGTCTTTATTTGTGTCTTTATTTGTGCATTCTTAGAAACTACATAAGAACAGTTAAGTTTAAAATAATAATATACGGGTAAACGCAGAATTCTTACTCGGTCTAGGGGGATTGATGATTCCTCATAGTTGTAACCGTTGCCCGCAAGAGGACTTTCGTCTATACATATCTTTATATAGTTATCATTTGCTCATTCATCAAGGTCTTGTTCACTTTTTCAACATTGTATCGTTTCTCTTTTCATTCTCACTTATACTGGCCCTCTTTACAACCTGAGCGCCCCGGGCATCCCCTAAACCTTGGACACCCCTCATGACGACCCCAGCAATGCGTAATAGATCCAACGTCATACGACCTACCTGCCAAGTACGTCGTATAACAACAAGTAAACTTCTTACACATAAAGCTCGGTTCACACAAGACGTTAAACCAAACACGTCGTCGAAACACAACGCGTAGAGTTTATCCACAACCATGAATAATTTACACAGACGAGCGTCGTCAATTGAAAAACTTGTAAACAAACGCAATCATAAATAAATAATAATACTCCAATAGTCGTAATTGCTGCCGCGGCTGTGGCTGGTCGTATTATTGAGCTGCGGGGCTAGCCTAGTTTTATCTTGTCGATATATTGTGTGTGTTGTATAGCTGTAGAGTGTAGAGCAACTCACTACAATACTATACACTATACACCTGGCCGGCCGGTCGGCGTGTTCAATCGATAGCTGCGAGAATGCCGCACTTAATCATCATCTATGTCGCTAGGCGTGGAGTTAGAGGCGGTGATAGAGGTATTATAGAGGAGCTATAGAGGTGCTTTAACGGGTAGAGTGGGACTCTAATTTGGGAGGTCGCTGGTTCGATTACGATCACCGGTTATACAATTCTGAGGGGTTTTGTGTTTTTTTCTAGGGTTTTCAGAGGGAATGACCAATAGGATTGAGTCCTACTATAAACAACGCTCGGTTATTCCTTTTCATTTATCCAAACACTCAAATATACCTAGTTAGAGGTAATTTATAGATAGTAGGAGCCGAGCAGTAAGGTGCGATATTATAATTTGGAGGTCGCCAGCTCAATCAAAGCCACAGCCAATAGAAACTGAAGGGTTTTCCCAAGGTTTTTCTCAAGGTAAATGTTACAAATTAGTCCTTTTTTTAATGGCCTTCGGAAATTCCTTTCCAACTATTCAAATATCCAATAATAACTAGTTAGAGGCATCATATTATAGAAGACCTAGAGGAATGACAGCGCTAAGATGCGATATTATAATAAGGAGGTCGCAAACTCCATTAAAGCCACAGCCAATACAAAGTAAAAGTGATATATATGTTTTCCCAAGGTTGTTCTTAAGGTATATGTTACGAATTAGTCCTATTAATGGCCTTCGGAAATTCCTTTCCAACTATCTAAATATCAAATAATAACTAGTAAGGGGTATCATATTATAAAAGACCTAGAGGAATGACAGCGCTAAGATGCGATATTATAATTCAGGAGGTCGCCAACTCAATCAAAGCCACAGCCAACACAAACTGAAGAGTTTTCCCAAGGTTTTTCTCAAGGTATATGTTACGAATATTTGTCCTATTACTGGCCCTCGAAAATTCCTTCTCAGCTATCTAAATACCCAATTATACCTAGTTTGTGGTATATAATAGAATACCTAAAGAAGTTACAGCGCCAAGACGCGAGACTAAGGTTGGAATTCATAGTCGGCCCCTACACCTAGGGGCGCCCATTGTTGCTATGGATTTGTTTTGTTTATGGGAAATAACATGCAAACAATTGTTACCTTGGTAACAATGGGCGCCCCTAGGTGTAGGGGCCGACTATGAATTCCAACCTAATTCTGGAGGCCGCCTGTTTGTTTACAGCCATAAGTAATACTGGCTGAAGGTTTTTATGAAATTTTTCTTAGGCCCAGTATTTCAATGTCCAGTTAAAGTGTCAAGTAACTACTCGACAGTTAAATTTATTAGTCACTTATAACTGGCAGTTACCATTTTCCCGTATTTCAATTCCATATTATTTGGCAGTTAGCTACTGGGAACCTCTCCCTTGCTGTGATTGGTCAAAGCAGGAAAACTTAATTATCGACTCTGGCTGAGACAATTTCAAAAATTATGTGGTCAAGGTCTACTTGATCTCTGCCTAGCGGAGATCAAGTAGACCTTGTATGTGGTTTGTTATGATTGTGAAGTTTGAGGTTGTGTCAGTTTTATTTCTGGATGTGTTGACTTTCAATTTGGTTTTTTATCAAACAATTTAGAAAATTAAAATATAAAAGATGAGTGACGATAAAAAAAAATACAAGGGGGTAATTTCACTTCAGAAGAAAAGATTTTACTTGTTAATATCATTGAACGGTTCAGGTTTATTGTGGAAAACCAGAAAATTAATTGCAAAATGGCAAAACATCTTGGTACTTGGGATGAAAACGGGTAGTGATGTGAAATTAGAAGATGTTACTGACGTGAAAATTGTTATTTATTTATATTCTCATTTAAAAAGAAACACATGTTTTACCGTTTTCCGAAAATCAAATTAAGAAATGTGAAAAGGTCTTCATTTCATCAGAAAAGGCATCAACTACATCGTGATCAACATAACCTATTCTCCGAGCAGCCATCTTTTCATAACGGTAACTGTCAGTTATCGCTTAACAGGCACCTGATCTATCAGTTAGTTTACTTGTCAGATATGATCAAATTTACTTGCCAGTTAGGCTAACTGACAGTGGAAATACACCAAAGTTGGAGTACCTGGCAGTTAAATTTACTTTTCACTTTAACTGGACATTGAAATACCGGGCCTTAGTCAATATAAGTACATAAATAAATAAATACAAGTTATATATGTAGTTTGTAGTGAGTTTTATATTAAAACTTGGTAGACCAACCTCTGATAACTTGTATTTTATTTCAATTTTTGTAAATATTACTTTAATTATCTACTTACACGTCGTATTTTTTAGATAATTACAAAGTCAATTCTGAATACCAAAACATAAAATATTATCCTAGATAGGTGACAGTTGATTTATACGTTTATATTATTACCTTAATCTTCTTGTTGATGTGTTTTTAAATTGTAATTGAGTTTGAAGGGAATAGATTACACACAAATTAGCACGCACGTTAATTTTATGTTAATTTACCATGACACGCTTTTAGGGGAAAGAGGTAAATTTACGTTAGCCTAACTTAATGAATATTCCTTCAGATTATTCCAAACTACACGAGTACGATAATAAATTGAATTGTTATTTGAATCCTAACCCTATATAATATGAAAACGTATTCGGTATTTTAATTTCTAGACCTAAACGATACATGCTTTTAAAATTTATTTTCTAGTGGTGGTTTTACGTATATACGTATAAATGTCAATGTTGACATAATTTTAAAACTTCTCAGAGTTGTGTACGTGATAAAGTAATAACTTAATACACCCAACATATTTTTTATGGACCAGTAACAGTTTTCATGTTTAGCTACAATAATAATAAACAGTCCCCATCTCACTTATCTAATGAGGGTAATAAGTACAAATATAAGAACAATTTGTTACTATACCATACGTGAAGATTCAGTGTTATTTTTTTGCGTGTTTTTTAACAGCAGTTTATATTGTCCTTGAATAAAATAAATAATATTATATACGCACTTGGTTACAAGAACTGATTTTCGGTGGGTGACATTATATAATTGATGTGTATCGTTGCTATGACGGCTCTAAAGTCACTCTTTACATGTACATCCTACATAAGTACCATACATTGAAGACAATACACTAAATTAAAAACAAAACCTTGACTGGAAATCGAACCCTGGACATCCTGCATCAGAACCCACGGTAGTATGTATTTCATTTATATAAAACCCCAATACAAACGGGTCACATGAAATAACCCTCACTACAAACACTACACACAGATTTAAGAGTCTGTAGTGTATCAGTCTAGATAATCGATACGTGCTTTAATGGTTCAGCGGAGATTGTTCAGTCTGGCGGTTTAGATCAATGAAGCAGAAAGTATCCACGCTCCGCTGTTGCCGTGCAACAGTCTGCTAAGAAACTTGTAGGAGGGGGTAGGGGAGGGGGGGGGGGAGGGGGTAAAACATTGGAGATGTAATCACAACCCCTTCCCCGCTGTAGACAGTCCTGGGTTGAAAAGAGATGTGTTTATACCTTGTTACAAGGATGTAGGTTTATATAAGGATTGTAGAAGGCAATCTTAAAGTTCGAATATTTTTGTATTGTGTTGGTTTAACATGGTTTAACGACGTACTTAACGAGGTCGTATTCTACAGTCGGCAGAATCAGATCCGTCATTGGGTTCTTCATAAAGGGAATACAAATGATTGTTGATATGAGGGGTTGGCAAGCGTTGCCTGGCAAGTATGTAGCAGATGGATGTGAAAGTTGTAAAAGGAGAGATGATGAAAGCCATATGAGATGCATAAACTAATTAAAAAATTAAAGTATTTGTATTCAAACTCTAGCAGATTAAACATACAGAGCAATATCATAGTATATTATAAAATAGTTTTGGTGGAGGTGCCGAGTATTGTTAACATTGAACCGGCAATGTTTATATCGACTTAGAAAGCAGTTTTGGGCACAGAAAAGGGTTCCAGCGATGATATAAATGTCAACGTACACGTGTTTGAAACTTTGCATGAAACGAAACTATATTTCCCAAAAAGAAAGACAAATATTTGCCTTTGATTTATACATGAATGAGTGTATGTGCTGTGTATTAGAGTAATAATCTACTATCACAATTGCAAGCGCATCAGTTCAGTAGGGTTCATTAATTGATTGAGTATTTAATCAGGAGTCAATGATTACGCTAAGATTAAAGCACTCTGCTGATAGATCAGAATCGCTTCAAAAATAAAAGTATTTCCTTTGATAGGGATTTGTTGTGGTAGGGATAAAGTGAAGTGGTTTTGCTTCGCCCATGGAGCCGAATTATCGACGAATAAAGAAGTCTATCGCTTTCCACTCAAGCTTGTCTCGAAGCGTTGTCAGCTTAGATTGGATCTACTGGAAGAAATGTGTTTATTTCTACGATTAACAGAAGATCGATGTTTTACTGTTCACAGTTTGTTTCATCAACGTTGGTAAATCGTTCTGTGATTGGCTTCATTTTCTGATTTAACGGAAATGAAGACAGTCTATTTCTTACATCATATTCTGAATTAACTAGTCTACTTTTTTCAATGTTTGTTAACCTCTATAATTTACCATCTAAAGCGCCTTAGCTAAATTTTGTTTACGTCAATATGCACGAATTTTATCTGACTTTAGTCTACTACCTTTACTTTTCATTAAATTTCCCTCTACATTATATTCCAATTACCTCATTTATGTGCATGTTTATATAACCGATGCTATTAATCAAAACTTCCAGCGGTGTTTTTTTATCCGCAAAGATAAAAATAACGTCACAAACAACCAATTATTTTTATTTGCGCGCTTACCGCATCATTTCCCACAATCTAGCGATAATGTTGACTGTGAACAATGAGGGATGACGCGAGAATAACGAGATTGACCTTTAACTGGTTCTGAATGTGGTGTAAACCCACCCCTGTAATGAGGGTTGGTTCGTGCTGACCAGAGTCAGCCACAGACCTAACTCGCTTGTAAACTACACCTCAACATTGAGTGTTGGGGTGATGTATTATGAATTGTGGTGGTTGAGAGGAGGGGGAGGTGAGGGCGGTACGAGGGGGACAAAATACAACCGCCAAGTTAAATACATAATTGTGACCTAAAAGCATGATAAATAAATTAAATAAAAATAAGGTATCGTTACAAATAATAAAGGTATACCATCGACGCTGGACGACGGGGAAAATTAGAACTTCCAAAGTTATAAGTTAACCCTAGGGGTTTCCTTGTTGAAAAACACTTGTTTATGAAACTGTTACCTTGCAAAAACGGGCGCTAGTTAAATAAATACATAATTGTGACGTAGAGAACTTGATTAATAAATTAAATAAAAATAAGGTTTCGGTACAAATAATAAAAATAAACTATCGACGCTGTACAAGTGGACAAAATGGAACTTTCCAAGTTAACCCTAGGAGCTACCTTGTTGCTAAACATTTGTTTTGTATATGGGAAATAAAATACATGAAATTGTTAACTGGCAACCACGGGAGAGGGTTAAAAAAAGTACATGATTGTGACTTATAGAACTTGATAAATAAATCTAATAAAAAAAAGGTTTCAGTGCATATAAACAACGGTAAGCTAGGCTATTGTGTTTATCTGTGTCAGCACTATTAGCGAAAGTATCACGCTTAACAAAACATGATAGGGAAACAGTCGTACTAGATTGTTAGTTTTGCCCACTTCCTTGTGTGTTGCACGCATATATTAACTACCCACCCAATTATCAAAGTGAAAGAGGTTGTCGTGCTGAGCTTTATTAAATACAAGACGTTTAAAGAAATAGATTTGAATTTAGCAACTAAACTCGGTTACAAGAATTTATTTTCATTTGCAAGCATTGATAAGACGTTAAAGTCACAGTTATTATAAATATTTGTATTATATTAATATATTGAAGGAATTAGATGAGAAAGTTGAGTCAGAACGTGAAAATACTTGTTTGGTGTGAATCGTGTTCCCTAGTTTTCGTTATCAGAAAAGTATGCGTTTCGTGAAAGAAAATTTGTAAGGAGCAATAAAGTCGAGGTTTATCTTTAAAACGAAATCAGATAATAGCCCACACTTTGGGGCAAAAATAGAATCGGCAATTTAAGAAATCCAATAACTGACAGGTGAAGGTGCGAGTGAGGTAAATCACGGGTATTGTGTGTGTGTGTAGGGTAACTCGATCCGAGCTCGTGTTTGTGGGTATTTTGTAGGTATAGTATATTCAAACGTTACAAAGAAATTCAACATTTTATAACCATATATTTACTTTCTATATTTAACTATAAATGTTATATGAATTTCACCAACACATAAATTGTAAGTAAAAAATAAAGGTTTTTATCAAATAAGCTATTTTAAAATGTTTTTCAAAAAGGAATTGTTATTAGACATATTACGTTATGGTAGCCGTAAGATTAAGTCCGAGCTATTTTTATTATGTACTATTCAGTTTTCGTGCCTTCCAATTTCAAGCAAACATATATTAAACAGTATGTAATAATACAGATATAATAGTGTTAACATCGTTTTCAAACTAAAATTACAAGATTAGATTATTAATTATATGTATTCAAAATTAAATTAATTGCAAAAGGCAACACGTTTACGATTTTTTTTGTCAAACCAAACACTTAGTTTACTATTATAAGATACAAAAAGTATATTAATGCAAGTCCCAAGTAAAAAAGAAATTTTTAAATAGGTTTAATGTGGTCGCATTTATTAAAGTTTCAACTTGGGGATTTGAAACGCGTACAGGTGGCTGTGACGCAATGATTCTGTAGACGTGGCGTTACAGACCAATCGCTGAGGCGGTGAGCGTACACAGTACAAAACCATGACGTCAAATCCACTCTACATGGCGGCGGCTCGTTTTTCGCGCCCTTTTATGTATCGTTACTAAACCAATTATTTTGAGGCATAGACTGATCCGTTTTTCAAAATTCAAAGACACAAAATTATTAAATGAGAGACAAGGTATTTAAAAATCGATTAAAATTTTCATACGCGTGTTCCCTATTATCATAAAAGCTAAAATGTCTAAAGATTTGTTTAGAGTAATGTTTCTTGAATGTATTTTGTGGTTAGATATGTTTAAAAATGTTAAATTTACTGTATTAATGTAGAAAGCTTAGGTAGGCCTATGTACAATATTAAATATGAAGCATCCAAATATTTAGGACAACAATATTTTGTCACCGATATTATAAAACTAAAATATAATATGAATAATAAAGTTATAAATTCGAGTTGGTAAGTTGAAGTTTCACCAGAACACACCTAAAAATATGTTTTCATATACGAATCCGATAACTAGTGATGATAATGAAGAACGGAGCCCCAAATAATAATTTTAAGTGTTTTGGTGGAGGTGCCGGGTTGGACCATCTTTACGGTTAAGGTCTTTGGTAAGAGCTCCCGGGGTCAAATCCATCTCAGACATGGTCAGTTTGTCTAGGGGTGGTCAAGGTATTGTGGGTAGGCAGCCACCTCGACCCTTGTCGACTTATAACTCACGCAATCCCATAGTTGGTTTAGCATTTACATCCGATATGTCCGGAGTGAATATAACGTTCTGGTTGTTATTCGGTCTTAGCTCGTAAACGAACAGAATACAAAGTATTACAGCTGTTTGGGCGTTGTTTAAACTATCGGGAAAATAATTATAATGTATTTTTAAAAAATGTGGTATAGCTTACAAGAATTAAAAAAAATCATTTTCCTATAAAACAGTTGTTTGTGATTTTAATGCAGAAAGCATCAGGGTTATCAGTGCATTTGCAACAAAACAGATAATGGTTAATAATTAGTCAGATTTGCTCCAATGGGAATACATTCGTCATTGACGCTTGATTCATATTTGCAAATAAGTATTTTGTTGTCTTATTTGCTGTGTTTTTAGTGTAGAGCGAGAAATATTAATATTAAACACATTGATTCATTGATAACTAATTGAAATTTCAACATTGTAATAATTGACTATCACAGAACTATGATAATGTTACAGTTATGTATAGATATTATATTCTTGGCAAGTTTATACAGTAAGGAAAAGCCTTGCTACTTAATGTTTCTCCTCGAATTCAAGTAGATTTCCTTCCCGAATCATGACAAATTATTGTTTCTGTCAACAATTTTAAAACATCTTATTGCAGAAATGTCTATCCAAAGTTACTTCCTATCGAAACTAAACCAAACTCGATGTAAATGTCGATTAATTGAGTAATCGCGTTCAGCGCACTCGATGGTCGCACTTCAGTATCTCGTTTGCGATGTCATTAGCGATTAGAGCCACGAGGGAGTAAAAAGCGAAATTGGTGATAGCTTAAAAAAACAAATCGATTTTCAAAGGTTACTTTTTATTCCAGTTTAAATACAGAGAGGGCCAGGGCCATTTGTTTCACTGTTCTAAGTGTTGACAAATAGTTCGAGCAAAACGCTGTCAACGGCAGTGGAGTTGCAAACACATTGATTGAAGGGGGAGGGGGGGGGGGGGGTTAACTCTGTCGGAAACGGAATCACACCTATTTTGGACGACGAAAACATAACGAAATTGAATTACTTATTATTATTGCAACAATTAATTATACATATGTTATAGGTGAAAGCAGAAATGTTAATTTGAGATAGTGGGTAGAAAGAAACTTGGTCCCCTTTCATCGCCTCTAACGACTAGCAGATCTACCCTTGCCCAAATTCTAGGATTTTTTTTATGTATTTATTAATATTTTTTAACATTATAATAAACCGTATTTCCTTCCTCGTTTATAACATTCTTAGAGGCAGCGTGTGTTTTGTGTATAAAATGTCATAATATAATTTACGTTTGACGGTATTTGTGTATGAATGTACAAAAAAGGTAATTAGCTTTATTTTAGGAATGTTCTATTTAGGGAATATAATTATTGTATTGATAAGCATCTATGCTTAAGCCCGAGCAACATCATCATCGTTACTGACCTGAAGATACTCGCTAGTTCTATTAGTAACTAGTGATCATGTTTAATCTCTCCGGTGTTTAATCTACTAAACTTCGTGAAGACGCCCAAGGATAACCTAATGAGTTTACAGATCTTCAGTTCCGACCAGACCTCGGGCAGTGGGGGGAGGGGGGGGGGGGGGGTGGCTTCCGTTCCATTACTAACAGTTCGCTGGCCTTAATGAAGGTATTTATGTTCGCCCACCGTAGACTGTTTGATGCACATCTGATTGGGTCCAGTGTTAATATCACTTTTCACAGTTTGCAATCTCTCTTAGAGTGGACCTAAATACCAGTTTACATTGAAGGGCTGACTGACAAAGCGAGTCAAAACTTGTAATTACATACTATTTACATACTATGCTAGATACTATGTAAGTTACTATGATACTATGTAAGTCACAGACTATGTAACTTGTGTAATGTCTGACTTGCAGCGATTCGTTTAGGAATATTCAGACAAAAGGTAAAATAATGATATCCTTCCCCACTCATGACAGATAATGCTAGTACCTACTTCGGTAATATATGTAAATATAAAAGTGTGCACATATATTATACTTAAAGCAATATATGAGGATAAGAAAATAACTTTAAGGTAATAAATCTCAAAACACAGACTTGATATCTCAGTTTTGAAGCTTATTGAATTAAAGTGATGTGAATGTCGTATTTATTTGTGGTTTTCTGTAAGTATACAAAACAATATTCCAGTTTCACAGAAGATAATTAAATTATATGATCCGTAATAACAGTCAATTCCGTTATGATCAAATGAGCTTACGAAGCCCCGTCGAAATAGGCCATAGGTCATGAGTTGACTGGATCCCATTGTATAAACCAACATAACGGTAATTATGACGTCACGATTTGTCCATTACTTTTAAAGTATCCGTGATAAATTACTTTCATCTAAAATAACGTTCATTTCAACGTTTATATTTCACCTTGACACTTATTTCCTCTGGCTCTCGGCAGTCGATGCATTTGCATTTTGCATGCAATTCTTGCATCGCGTGTCCAATTATATTCTAATAATTCTCTATACTTCCTGTGCGGACCGAAAGATGTAATGAATACTGTATGATTATAGTCGGGCCTGTCTGCAAACACACACGAACACAAACACAAAACACAAACACACAATTCTCAGTCGATATGCATATTGCATATGTCTTGTGTACTTGTTTGTGTTTGCGCGACCTGTGATAGATGACATTCGACATCTATTTACACAATGTACGTTGTTATAGTTGAGAAACTGTAAGAATGACGGCCCCCTCCTTAAACCTCTCCACTGCTACCCGACCCCCCTCAACTCCGTGAAAAAAAAAAAAAAAAAAAACTGAAACAAACTGATTTTCAGTTACGTATTTAATTTTGTCAGGTTGTCACGGAGTTGAGGGGGGTCGGGTAGCAGTGGAAGGGATATGGAGGGGGCCGTCATTCTTACAGTTTCTCAACTTTTTCATTCCAATATATCTCAGTCGAATCTATCCTTAATAAATCTTTACCGATAGAGATGGCTCAGCGGTAAGACGCGAGACTAATTCGGGAGGTCGCCGGTTCGATTCCGGCCACCGGCAGTCCTGACTGAAGGTTTTTTACAAGGTTTTCCTCAGTTGTAAAGGCGAATGCTGGGATTGAGTCCTACTAACAGCCCTCGGACATTCCTTCCCAGCTATCCAAACATCTTAATAACCTAGTTAGTCACCTGAAGAGGGGCACATCAGGTAAAGCTGGTGTGTACCCTATAACGGGTATTCCTACGAAAAAATTATTATTAATTAATAAATCTTTGTATTTTTATCCGCTGGTCACACGACACATTTTTAAGTTCAGAGCTTTATGAAACCAAATACTCTTGCCTCACTTGTAACATTATTAACAAGCATGCCCTCGCCTATAAATAACGCGAACACAGGAAAAGCACAGCTTTAAAACACGACAGAAAACAATCTCGAATCTCAATATCTTGAAACGTTTATTGACGAACTTAAACCGAAATCTCATTATATATTCGGAAACTCATATTTGTAAAACAAGAAGAAAAAGAACGTACACTACCAGGATTAATTTAGTTTTTGTGCGCATAGGCTTCGTTCTTGTAAACACAAAAGCTTGCGTTTATGTTATTACATGGCAAAATAGCAATTCTAGGAAATATGTTCTAACCCCAGTGGGTACATTGTATGTTCAGTGATATAGCTAGGATGTCTGGGTCTTGAATCACACGAGATCCTGTTTTTCTGCTTAATCGTAAGATTAATGTATATGATTAATATAAAATTAATAAAACAGCGAATCGGTTCCTGACAATATCTACGTAACGTATTAGTATTGAATGTGAATGTAGAACATTATGAATAATTTGTAGGTATAGTATTGCTATAATCAATCAATGTTCATTTATTGGTTGATTAAAATCCGGGGTGTTTTGTAATTAAGAATCAACTAATTCGTGTTCATTTGCCCAAATGAACATAATCAATACCGTTTCGGTGTTATCGTCATTCATCCACAAAATACACGGATCATTAATGATTCGATCTGGATATTTTTTGTACATGACCATGATTGAGGTAGATAAATTAGAGTGAATAAACAGGGGAAATACTATCCTTGTAGTTTATCACAGAAAGCGCAACCCCCTTAACGGGAAAAAACATTGACCTTGGACTCAAGGCCGTCTGTTGATTATCCACCCCAACCTCGTAAGGCTCTATCTAGAGTTTTCGTGCACTAGAGCATTCGCACAGTTAAATATTTTTGCACTTAACATTTCGTTAGCTAGATATGTTCCCCCCCCCCCGTAATTACCTTAAGACCTGTTCATTATCCACCCCAGGCCCGTAACGACCTTCAAATCAAGGTCGACTGTTCATTATCCACCCCAAACCCGTAACAACCTTGATTATTCACCCCAACCCCTAGACGACCTTCAGTTCAAGGCCGTCTGTTCATAATCCACCCCAACGCATCTCACCTCGCCATCTTCCCACCCAGTAGTTAATTCTACCGCCGCGTCTGCGATAGGGCGCCCCAGTCGTATCGTATGTGATGAGGGGCGGGGATTCACTCACGTGTTGTAACCCATTAATGAATGAATAATATTCATACGCGTGACCTTCGAGACGGACCCGTCACGTCATGTGACACGGGTTAATAGTACATGAGGTATCACACGTCGATCTGTCACGATCGCACGCATCATCAACACGCACTGCCCGGTTCGGTTCTCGACGCTGGACATTACGAATTCAGTCGATTAAAAGAACTTTGACATTCTTTCAGTCGATTAAAAAGAACTCGGACATTGATGAGTTTTTGGAGGCTTTCGCGACCCGTAGATGGAAACAGATTGATAATTTCTTGTGGGTTGTTTCATCGTGTCGGTACAGAGTTTTCACTCGAGGTTTCGCCACCCATGTTGGTGGCTTTTTCAAGACTGGTCTCTTGAAAAAGCCACCAACATGGGTGGCGAAACGTCGAGTGAAAACTCTGTACCGACACGACGAAACAACCCTGAAGAAAATACCAATCTGTTCCCAACTCGGACATTTTTATACCCTTCTATGTGTTTGTTTATATGCTATCTTTTGGAACGCTAATTCCTAGATCAGTTCTACTGTCCAGGACTTACACCTTCTTCTCCCAAGACTTTCAAACTCTGAATTATAACGAAGTCTCTCCACATTGCAATGATTTAATTCATTCAGTGAATCTATGGTACGGCATTAAAAAATACGCATGCGCAAAATACAACAGAGTATACTACAATCGCCCGAAGATCCATTTTTTGTAACCAAGTAGATCTGAACAAATTGTATTTAATACAGGCATATATATTCAAATAAAGATTAATGATTGAAATTTAAATGAGAATAAGGTATAATAAAAAAACCCCTACACTAAATCAAAAATTGCATAATGTAAATTAAAAACGCAGCAATAATTTTCTGTCGGTGTCAAAGTGGAAAATTTCTTCTTAAGCCTGTATTACACGGTCAAACTTGTTCATCCAACTCCTTGAATTCAAGGACAAGAGTGCATAAAAAACAGTCAGTATGTAGTCAAATACAAAATAATGAATTATTTATTGATGCGCTTTTGTCCTTGAATTCAAGAAGTTGGATGAAAAAGTTTGACCGTGTAATACAGGCTAGTATGTTTAACTTTGTTGGTGTCGATTTTTAAACGTTTTGCATTGTTTGGGTTGGCCTTACATGTAATAACTTTTTAAATATAACGCTTTGCTTGATTTACAGCCGAAAAACATTTCATTTATTTTTAATAGTGTATATTTCGCAGAAAGATACATGTACATAAAAATAATATAAAAGAGATGTCAGATGTCTATTCACTCATTATCTATGTTTATGGTGTTTTAAAATCAACATCAACAGCAATAATAATTGATTTATTCTGCCGTACTGTATGATAATATTGATGTTCAAACAGTGTTATCATAGATAACTTGAGGGGTCGAGTGGTGCTGTCCCCAATAGTCTACAAGGAAAATACAATACACTCTCATGTCATGCCCGTATCATATTGTTTCAAAGAATTACTAAATAATTCAGACAGGTTCTCAGAATATAAAGGGGTTATAGAACACGGGGTTTACGGTTTCAAAGCGGATCAAACTGTATTTGTTTTACATTATGAAATTGCAGGCTTGCGGTCGGATTATTGTTGAAAACTTTCATGCTTTGTGTAATGCCATATCGATATTTTCTAAAACAAATAAATACATTTGTATTTGCCTACCCACTCAGTTGCAAGAACCGATTTCAGTGGGGGATTATACTGTTTGGTATGTGCTTTGTGGCTATCATAGCCCCAAAATCATTACTAAACTTCATGCTAGGTGAAATCCAATAGGCTACTAGCAACACCAAAAGACAAAAATAAAACAAATGAATTGAATCGATGGACAGACAAAAAGCTGTCAAAAAATAATTTCTACTGATTTTAGAAAACAAAACAAAAAACAAACAAATACACATATAAAACTTTCACTCAGTCGTTGTCCATCATTAAAAGTTTTAAATGGCGAGCAGTTACTATTGCTACACTTGTTTTTATTTGTTTGGTTGCAATTTTATTATTTTGACAGCTGATTGTTTGTCCATCAGTTCAATTCATTTAATCCATTATTGAAGTCCGGATGTGACGTCAGTTGCGGGTTCCCTATAGATCATTTTTAAAATGTTCTTATTTTAATCATGGCCCTCTAAAAATCTTAAATGAAAACAAAAACTATACACGAGGTTGATAGATGAAGATGTTTTATGCGTCAATGAACTTTTACAAAATATTTGAAAACTAGTTTTAATTGGTTTGCATTGTTGTCGTTGAAGATAATATAGAGGAACGTGAGGTCCCATTTGACCAACTTTGTTAAGCTCCGATCTAGAAAGCTCGGTTTAGTAACCATGGCTTCGACAAACATTACATTCAAAATGCAAAATGCATGCCAGACACTATATTTGTGCGTACTATACGATTACCGGTTAATCGTAGTTTAAAAAATTGTTGAAATGGACCCGTCAAACCTCCGTAATTATCTCAAAATCTGTTCTATGTCACGCAGGTTTGTTTTACATGCTTAAAGTAGATGTAATTGATATTATTATTATTATTATTATTATTATTATTTTTATTTTCCTTTTTTTTACATGAGTGTTACATAAATATTTTTTTTCATACAGTGGAAAATACCTGAACCAATAAACAAGTGTTCGTGGCGGTTCAGGTTTATATTAGAAAACTAATAGGTAACATACCGTTCTATATATTAATAGTTATACTAAAGCTAAATTAAATGCACACTTTTAAATGTAATATTAAATATTAAATGCAATAACGGTACATGGTATACAAATAATATAAAATTAAATGAAGATAAGATTTAAAATAAAAGTGCGCTAAATGTTTTACAACGAATAATCTTGACAATTAATAATGAATTAATCTAAGTTACTGGTTAATGACGGTTACAGAGTTTGAAGAAAGAATTGCAAGTAAATGAAGTACATAAGAAAAAGAAAACAACTACGAATCACCTACTGTGATCACATGAAATAACTTTCAATTTTGTCTCGACCTTGGGAACTAATCCATTCTTTGACCTTGTATTTAAGTGACAAAGTTGTGTTGTGGCACCGTAAGTTTAAAGGCAGGTAGTTGAGTAATTTTGGACCAAAATAGGATGCATGGCGTTGGCTCGCAGATTTGTTTTTCTTTGAAGTTTGTAATAAGTGATTATTTTTCCCTCGTGTTCTGTAGTTATGATTGATGTATTCTCCTAATCTGTTGTTTATAAAACGTAGGATCACAGCTTTACAATAAAGTTGACGTACATTTAAAACTCCAAATGTATTGTATACTAGATGTGATGAGTAAGCTGTTGGTTTGTTCAGGCAAATCTTTATAATTTTCTTTTGTATTTTATCCACTTTCGAGAGATGTGTTAAATAGCAAGCCCCCCATCCTATTATTGAATACTGTATAATTGACTGTATAAATGCATAATATATGCTTAGGAGAAAATGCCTGCTTACAATGTTTCGAAGTAGAACAAATTTATATATCATTTTGCGCATTTTTTTTACTATATATTGCGTATGTTGGATTTTGATTGGATATTGATTGGAAGGAATCAAATTAAATGAATAAATTAAGGTTCTCTTACAAATCGTAACTACGGGTGACATAATGTAATTTTTGAATGACAGCCCCTGAAACTTACGTATTTATCTCCAATTCTGTGGTATGTCACGCAGATATGTTCATATATGCTTAGAGTAGATGTATTTGTTATTCGTAGGAAGGAATAAAATTCAAAGAACATACTCACATTCTCTTACAAATCGCTACTATATGTATGCCGTTACGTACCTACTTTGTAATTACGTAATTTTCGAATGACAAACCGTCAAACTTCTGTAATTATCTCAAAATCTGTATTATGTCACGCAGGATTGTTTATATACGCTTAAAGAATATGTTATTAGTATTGATTGGAAGGAATCAAATAAAGGTTCCTAGATCATTTGAAGATGTCTATTGGCAAATTTAATTTGTTATCTTTGATAGACTTTTCACCAGGGTCCGTCAATCCCCTAGCGAAGGTTAAATCGACTTGTGAGTTTAACGAGCCTCCGCCAGGGGATTTATCTTCCTCGAGTTTAAGGAAACAACTGGGCTTTGTGTTTAACTACTATTACGTGTAAATACTGATTCGTGAATTTGTAGAAAAATAATACTTCACTAAATATGTTTTTACAACAACTCTTGCCTTTAGAAACTTTTAACAATCATTTGTTGTAGCCAAATCGTTCAAAAACTGTAAATCAGACGTAACGGAAAGCGTTGAACGACATAAAAGCTGGGAAACATTGTTTTGTAACTTTTTATTCAGTTTGTGTTTTTGAGGCTCAGTGATTCAACTGAAATTGCGAAATTCAATTGTTTTCTGTTGAACACGAACCCTATTCAAGCTTCTGTAAGTCTCCGCTAGAAGAAGAGCGCTCATGCAGACTCATACACCGATTATAGCACTACTTACGTCGTTATGCTTTAAATATTTCTATCTTTCACTTCATTAATAGACAACGTATGAAGTCTCACCTTATATAAATGTTGTTTAAGTTTCATACCAATATTGGATATGTATTTATAGTAATTCAATGTGTATTTTTCTCTTTCTCTTAATGTTTAATACTAATAACTTGATATTAAAATTCAAGATTTGTTATTCTGTTTCTTATTAGTAACATTTTTATAAAGGTAGAGATTTAATTAAAGTCTATTATAATATCTTTGGCCATGCATTTTGAGATATGCATGTTGATAAAAAGTTTTATAATATTAGTAACAAATTTACATATACTTAAGGCAATAGCAGTGCAAAATGTGTGCCATGCTTGTCAACTTGTTCGTTGGTTCCACACCTTTTTAAAGAAAAATCCCTACCGCATTTTCTTACTTTCCTTTAGTTTTGTGTAGTGAATAACATGAATAATCCCACAAAACGAACAAGCTCTCAGTTATTCATCCAGTGCTCCCTTACAATGACAATGCAGCCTCTACTGAGTCTGAAAGTGTTTGTTTGAGGGTGTTTGTTTGAGAGTGTAGCCTACTCTGGGTCACCTCGTCATTGTTAGGCCGGGCGCATCGTAAGACAAAGGTAATTCTCCGGACACTCAATTTACATGTTTAAGTAGCGAGCCGACCCAAGTACTCCACAAGGAGGGGTATACTCTACAGCGACACGTGAACCTCCCCTCCCCCCCCCTCCCCACCTCGTTAATTATTATACGGCATATTTGGTTTCAAAGAAAAAGGTTTTTTTTTCATAGTTAGATGAAAGCTTAGGTCTTCACTGGCCTTAATCCCGGCTTAAATAAACACCATTATGTCTCTCTCTCTCTCTCTCTCTCTCTCTCTCTCTCTCTCTCTCTCTTTTTTTTCAACATGTATACTAATATGTGCACCCCATCATTTTGGGCAACTATTTCCCCCCCCCCGTATTTTATTTTTATGTAACTGTTAAAACAGCGACCACAGTAGCTTTGAATATTTAGTTTCTGATTGTATTATGTAGAACCTGGATAGGGCTAAGGCCAGAATACGTTGGAAGTTAGTTATATTTTCCTTAGCCACGCGCTAGTCGTTCACCTCGTCACTTTGTCAAAACGCTAGTACACATTTTCATAAGTTCAACTTCTATCCATAAACCTTAGCAACGTGTGTGAGCCTGTCTTTATCAAATCTGCGTTTCTTATGAGCCGTTAAGCGTCTATTTAATACCCTATTCTAAAGTTGTTGTGTATTTGACCCATTAGGTAACCGGCCTCATCCACCACAGATTTCCTTCCTTGTTCGCAATCGCAGATAACCCAAACAACATGTGTGCGCGTAATAATCTATAGGTGGGCAGTGGACCCAACTAGAGCTCTCGGGGATCGAACCAGCGATGCTCTGCGTTGGCAACGGGGCTTACAACTGTCACAGCACCATTCATAGCTTCCGGCTTCAGGTATTTGCATAAGATTAATTGATGTTTGAAAATGGTGAGTTTCCGTTACTTGTCGGACAACTGTTGCATGTAAACTCGTAAACTGTTATCAACTATGATTAATGTGATTTAAACTATGTCCGAATAGGTTTGCTTTGAGTATTAACTTGTCCGTTGCTTCAGGTCTGTCTGAGAGCACTAAAGGGGTATTCAGTCAAAAAACTAACAACACATAATCTTTCCGACAATCTCTCACACGATGAGACTCAAATGCTAAGCAATGCAGTTTTCAAGATATAGTCGATTGTATGGACCCATAAGGTTGATTCTTTTCTCATAAATCTTATGTATATATCGGTTCCACAACTCTTGATTTTGTAGTTTATATCTTGAATGCCCCTTTCAAGAAAGTCTTCTATAAAACGAATTATTTTTCTTCCAAGAAGATTGTATTAATTATATTTCTCAAAGGAAGTAGTATATTAATACTTCCGTATACGAAGAGAAGAAACGTGTGACTATATGAAGTCGACAAATGATAACACTGTAACAATTAACACTGTATTTCTCGAAAATACTTTTAACGCTGCGTTTGTCGCCGCCATTGCGGAAATGGACACAAAATGGCGCCTAACAAATACAAATGTGCGAATTGTTCCTGGCTGCCATTTTTTTTTTAGTTTTCCCGCACAATATTTAGAATGTTTCGATAAGAACACCGTTCTTTATTAGGGTTATTAATTCGTTAACTTACACGGTGAGCTTGTATCAAATCAATTCTAATTCGTTTTTAATTATCGACTAAAGAACGCCAGAGTGTAAATGTTGTAGACTGAGGTAAAACAGACCCTAGTGCAACTGATGTTTGTCTGCTCGTTTGTGGCATCCACCCAAACGGATCTAACCGACCAACCACAAAGCTCAAAGAGGAACATCAAACAACACACACGGTACGAGGTATCCTCGCGTAGATTCAAATATTATAATTTGATAACTGTCAACTATTCTACCTGTGTAATATGAAAGAGCTCATCTGTTTAGCCAGTTTTTTGCATTCAAGTATACAAAAACGAATCAAATACATTAATAACATTCAATAAAGCGGTTATGTTGATACTTTTTGTTCTTTAATTTCGTTTCGTTTAAGTTTTTAAACGAGTAAATATAAATTTTAACACTAATTAGGTTAGAACGAAAAAAATGTCTGATTATCTCACAGTTTGAAAAATGATACATTTCTCTAAGCCTCTTTTCACACGATCCCCTAAACTTTCTACAACAAATTCCACAAAAATGAAGATTGAAAAATAAAGGTTATATACGACAGTTTTTTGTATATCCTACTTATTATACCTTAATGTAATTTGCATGCAAATTTTGTATTGTTTCGAGTAATTCAATTAAGGGGTCCGTGTAAAATCCATGAGTTTATTATGAATGCATACTTTTCAAATAGCCTGCCTACTAAACCAAAACTATAAAACTTTTATAAGTTGGAAGTTTAGACCATTTTTTATGGTCAGTGCAAAGTCTTTTACAAATCACATGGTATTCATAATGTGAAAATATGAAAAATCCAGGATATTTCAAAAGAAATTTATAATATACATTTGTTTTAAATCAGTTTCGCTTAGTAAAATTATCGACACGGAAAGGTATATTATAATCATTATAACTATCACAGATCATTTTATGAAGAATTTAGTTGTTTTTAACTTCGTTGTAGTAACTATTCAGTAGATGTTTTTTAAATATACACTTAAAGACATTGTTCAAAGAACGACAAAAAGAGGTGTTTTGTATTCAAGCGGTTCTAGCGTGCAAATGCAAAAAAAGTAAATTATTTTTCTAATACCTAGAGAAAAAACACAATTATTAAGGTTTATTTGACGAGTTAGAGATGACTTTCTTAATCTGAAATGTTAACTGAGATTAGTGTTTTTATTTCTGAAAACATCATCATTATTATTATTATTAGAACACGAAAACTATAATTAAATAAACACAAAGTTATTGTAGGATATTATTCGTCGAGTTCTGAAACTGAGAACATTAGTTAAACGATTGAGTCTTTATCTGAAAACATACAAAAATTATCATAGCCGCATACATTAGCAAATATATTTTATACTTTGCGATGAATTCCCTGAAATTAAATTAAATTTTATTAACTTTACATGACAGTTTAAATAAACTTTAATTCATTATACATTTTGTATATATTTTCAAGATACAAAATAAACCAAAGTGTTGTTTTCTTTTCACTCACCCAATACGCGAACTATCTTAAGAGCATATTTAGGTCTCACGACACCTAAATATCACTTCGATGTAGTAATTCCGTGGTGTGAACTTGCGGGCAGAACTTAGTTGCGGCCACACAACAATCAGAAACACACTCAAAGCTCTTAGAAGCTTCCAAAGCTCTCAAAAACTCCCAACCAACGGAAGAGGTTTCCATTATTTTGAGCTTTTAATTCTTAATGAAGAAAACTCGAAATGAATTTCTGATGGAGTTCGTAGATTCAACAACAGATGAAGATTTATTAGAATTAGCCATTGATGTCAGTTTGAGATCTTTTGTGTGTTTGAGCACAACTTGTTTTGCGCTGTCATATCCAAAAACACTCGGCTAGTATTTTAAATGTATAAATATTTTTTCTTCAGTTAGACGTAACACGGTATTTCAACACTTTCGAACACTACTTGTCAAACCACGAAAGCGAGTATGCGTTGTTCTATAACGTTTAAGAGGACACTTCCTCAACGGGAAAATTCATTTTTTGAAGAGAACTTCCCTATGGTCACTTTATGATTTTGATTTATTTTTTATTAACATTTTCATGTCACTGTATCACATAAGAAAGGTATTAATATGTTGTATTTCGAAAATATATTTAAATCCCGAAAAATCGAATGGTGTGTAAAAGAATATATATATATATTTTTGAAAATTTGTTTAGATAAAAATTAATAAGTCACGTGTTGTGTTTAAAAATATATAAACAATGCATGTCGATAGGTATTTTCTATCAAAAAAGGAAAATTTAAACAAAAATAATTATTGAAATATTAAAAAAAAAATAAATTCACTTCCTAGTTTTTTTATTTTTTTATCTCGACTAACTCGAAAGATAACTCACTGATATAGTTGAACTATATTTTAATATCTCAATCAACCGACGCATAATTAACCAGGTTAATTAATTATGGATCCCACTTGTTGTAAGTCGTACACGTCGGTTGGCGGTCCGTCGCGGACTGACTGGGAGGTGTTGCTGCGACCGTCACGAGGTTCCGACATTCTCCGCTAGATGGCACGAGCGTCTGGCGCGCCACCGTCGCGGTCGGCGCGGGAGAAAGAGCGCACTCTTCATGTACCGCATATTTGTTGTTTTATTATTTACAATGATTATTTGTTCTTTAAGGACGTTTTTGACAGCTATGATCATATGACGTCGGGAGTTTTTTTTTTTCTTTAGGAAATGGCAAGTGGAACGTAAAGGGGAGGAAAAAGGACGTAAGTGCAGCTCTTTCTTACGCTACATATTTGGTGAGAAAGTTCCAGTTTATTGAAGGTAGGGTGAAAATCTGCGAAGAGTTTTTGTATTTATCTCCGAAATATGTTCAGTGAACTTGTACCCTTTCTGAAGTACACAATTCAATTCATTTTATATTTTTTCTCCACAATTGTTTTTCTCACATTTCCCATACTCGCATACTCCGTAATAAATCAAATTGAAAAAGTAAATCGGTGAATATAATTGATTCGTCAATCTTTTTTCCCTTTGTGGCACAAATAAGAAGTTTGCATAGAGTTTGATTTCCAGTTGAGGGTATCATCTTTAACTTATTGGATATTAATGATATTAATGATAATATGATATTGTTTGATGAACTACGATAATGTAGCCGTCGTAGCAATGATACACATAAACATAATACATGTTTATGCCCTTCTTTTAGCAATAAATACTAATAAATACTAAGTAATTATTTATTTTACTCATGTGTTGTAGTAATTTATTAAACATAATTACCTATATGGTTAGCTTAATTAATCATGATAAACAAAGTTCCCAACTTATACAAGCTTCATAGTAAAGTAAAAGTTATTTCTAACCTCCTTGACCAACCCCGCACCGCATGTTTAACCTCTTTGCGGCCGCGCTCGCCCCCTCCCACGGACAGCGCGAGAACTAGAACGCGCCGCGTCGTCCTATCTTCCTCGCGGAGCTCTTTGGCGCATGTCACGCAGCCAAGCGGTCGACCCGAGAACCAGGGTCAAGGGTGTCTGTATTATTATGTCCGAGGCGAGTCTTTTTGCCCGGCTCATCAAATATTTACATTGAATGACCTTTCCTAAAGTTACGTGTGTCGAAATGAAACCACATACATTTTAAATAAATCACGTGGAACGTTTTATAATATGTTCAAGACACGCCGACGTGGAAATAAATAGTTGATGATGTCCGGTGTCGAAACACGAAGAGGTGACGAAGGAAGTGACACCACGTGAATCGATTAGTACAATGTAGTAATTAGTAATTTAAAAACACTAGGCCTAAATTGTAATTTTTCAACTTATTTTTTCTTCAAATGTAACTATAACTATAACGGCTTCTCTTTTGTATGTGGTGTCTCACTCTTTCTCTCTCTCTCTCTCTCTCTCTCTCTCTCTCTCTGTTTTTTTTCTTTTTCCGTCACTCATAACTCATGTACATTTCTATATTTTAAATCATCTTGATCTTCAAATTGTTTAAATATATTTTTCTTCAATACTTTTTGTTCTTCGTTCTAGGTTTGACATTTTTTGCTGTAAACTTTGGTTGGTATTTTTTTCTGCGTTTAATAGATACTTCGCTTTATCTGTATTCTTTTAAATTCAATTCATAACCGAATAGAATTAATATACATTATAAATCTAATAAACATTACACAAAAATACGTTTGTTATTTAGCAGTTATATAATCTATGTTATAATGCTGGTATATTAATTAAAATTATGTTTCTTTATCTATGAATAAACGATAAAGCCATATAAAACACATTTTGAGCTCTTCACTTATTTACAAGCAGTAAAGCAATAAAAAAAGTTGGTTTATATTGGCGACAGCAATAAAGGGTTAATTACGCAATGTCACGAAACAACCCCTCACCTCCCCCACTACCCCGCGTCCCGCCCCACTCCGTTTTACTATGCCCTTGAGTTTGACAAGCAGGGTAGTAGGACAAACCTTTGCCCATTTTACGAGTTGTCATAAAAAATTTAAGATATAAATATTGATTTACCAAACAGACACAATTAGTGTATATTGGGTTGTTGATGGTCGAAAACAATGTGGTAGATAAAGAACGACTTTCGATCTAGAAGATTAGAAATGTAAGTGAAATTGAAAAAGAAATATATGAAAATGGAGGTTAAAGGGTTTACGGTAGGAGAACATACTGAGTGTTGAGGCAAGGAGGATTGTCTGTCAGGGTTTTCTGAAGGATGACTTGCGAATAATAAGAACTCTCATTGTAGGATAGAGATACTGTATACCTGATTAGGATTCGAATTCATAGTGTTAAGCCCCGATCTACTAAGCTAGGTTTAGTAGCCATGGTTTCAACAAATATACAAACAAACAAATATACAAATACGGAGTGAATGAATAAAGTGAATAAAAAGACCAATTGCAAATATAGGAGGGAAAATGTTATTCTGGCGAGTTTTCTCGGTCTTGGTGGAGGTGCCGGGTTACAGCGACTTCAATGTTTCCAGGCCTCCCGGAGAAGAATAGAATAGATTAGAAGAATAGAAAAATAGAAGAACAGAAGCTTCTATCGATCAGAATATGAGGTTTCTGTAAAAATTATATTTTGAAAATTTTTCGTGGCATAAACAAACGAGTTTATTTAAACTCCGTCTATCGTTTCTAGACAGTAAATGTTTTAGAAATTGTGAATCGGCTATGTCTGATAAAATTATCTAAGTACAAGTATAACGAAAATATAATCTTAAATGTAGTAGGTAATAACTTAATAACTTGTTTTCACAATAGCAACCACCAATCGGAAGCCTTCAAATCCACAAAATAGCTTATTAGCTCTTAACAGTGAAATTTCATGACGTCAGTTGCATGTTACATAATATCGCCAACTACCCCTCACGTAGCTCGGATGACTTTGCAGATAACAACGAAACAAAACACGCCGAATATTATATCATAATGACGTCATCGATGACAGCCCTGTGACGTAGTCATCGATTCACCACGACGAGACCCAGATAGGCTCCCTCATTTCAAGGCCGACAAAAATCTGTGTCAACTTCATAAACAATTCACAATGTTATTGACCCATTCTGGTATATTTTCCAGGAAAGTTGACATCACCCCTTTAACACTAATAACCGTGTTGTGGTTCGTTGCCTGTGGGTTTGAATGTGGGCGAAGCGCGGTTGTTAAAACACACACGCAGTATAATTAAAATTATTCGAACGCCGACAAACGCGAGTCACGAATACACATCTTTATGAGCGATGTCCATACAGTAATTTTTCTTGGTGTGAGTTCGTATTTTTGTCTCCTGCGTGATGAAAATTTGAAACTAATGGTGTTTACCAATGACTGCACTAGACCACACTAACCTCCAGTCTTACAATGTCTCAACATAGAGATATATACTACTTCGTAGAGAGACGTAACTGAGCGGCGAGTAGGCGACCTATGCTCGCTCGATCCCAAATAGGCCTCGGTGCGCTCGGCCGCCATGTTGGACCATCTCCGGGTTTGTTTACATCTGAATAACACGCGTGTTCCATAGCCATGTGCGCTTGACATGTCATACACTCATCCGTTTTGACGAAATGGCTGATGGAAATATTCAAGGTTTGTTCCATAGTATGAACGTATTAATATCATGATCACTCCGTTTTAATTTCAGCTAAAAGCTGTGTCCAAACAACATGTGACATATTCCATATTTCCATAGTTAAGGTAGCCTGGGCTAGGCCTAGGAGAAGTTAGCTCTGTACAAAATTATATCATTCCATTTTGAAATTTATATAGGTTATTCCCTAATTTGTTTTACCAACATGATCAGAATGGTTGAACTATTTTTCACTTCATTATGACACAATGCCATTTAGGCCTAGATCAATTAAGGCCACAGGCCTAGGCCTAGGGCCTAGCTGGCGAATTGAGCTTGAAGTTAATTGTTTTATTAGTATAGGCTAATGTAGGCGTAAAGCCTAGGCCTAGGCCCTATGTTATGGTGTTATGGCCATATACCTAAGCTTGAAGGTTATTGTGTTATTAATATAGTGTAGGCCCTAGGCCTAGGGCTCTCGCTGGAGAATTGAGCTTTAAGTTCATTGTTTTATTAGTATAGGATATATATATGTAAATATCTCCTTCCGACATCACTCAATCATGTATTTACCTCAGAACTATAGAAATATACAGGAAGAATTGGATAAAGCCTTTAATCTACACACTATTGACCATGTAAACAAACCAATACACAAGATTTACGGGGCCAACATGGCCGATTTCCGCAGCATGCACAGCGGTGTGACGTCACAGACGAGAACAACTTTGTGTACGCCCCGATAGCATTGAGTTACGTCTCTCTACGAAGTAGTATATATCTCTATGGTCTCAATAACTACTTATTCGTCGAATAGATTGTTTTTTCCATGGCAACAACCAATCAAAACCTTGCACTGAGTGCAGTGCAGCCCATTGGAATAGAAATTACCGGTTACGAAACAACGATACCTCCAGAACCCAGCCAGAACACATTATTACAGATTTGTTCTTTGAAAACTGATCTTTTCTTAAATGGAATATAGTTTCCTTGTTATTTTTATAAGGGATACGTAGCCTAGATAATTTAATGGTCAATGTGTCTGGTAGCAGGGACGCTGGATCCGACGGGACTTGAAAAGTTGAGGGGTCAAGAACAGGATGTCCAGTTTCTATTGGTCAAGCTTTCAAATACAATCGATGCGTTTGCAATCAATGCTTTGATCCGAAAACAGTTGCGATATTGAACTGTAGATAAATAATCCGATATTCAACTCTAGACAATTAATAATCGAAGAGAACTATGCCGTTCCAGACAAAACAAATTGGTTTACACAAATTTACAAATCTTTATTATTGTTACAAAACAGTTTAACATTTATCGTTGGTTAATATTCCATTTGGAATTGGGTAGGCCTATTTGAAAGTTACACGACAACAATTTTGAACACAACGTTAGGTAAAGATTCAGTCATTGCTTTAGGTCGTTATCTAGATGCTTTGAACACTAGCCTTGATTTCTAAGTCCGTATTACGGTCAAAGAAGTGTTGAACATCTTCGCTGTGGGCGTGGTCTAAGCTGTCTATCCCATGGGTAGCTCCTCCCACAGGCCTCCACGCGGGGGCGTAGTCTAAGCTGCTTAACACCCAGGAAGCGGGGCTAGTCCGCATCTTAGCTCCTCCCACACGTCTTCTCACAGGGGCGTGGTCTGCATTGCTTATCATCTGGGAGGCGTGGCTAGCCCACTGTTCGGTTCCTCCTACATTCCTCCACAGGGGGGCTTGGTCTACGTTGCCTATCACCCGGGAGGCACGGCTAGTCCGCCGTCTGTTCCTGACCGCACGTCGCCTCGCGGGGGCGTGGTCTACGTTGCATTTCCGCCGGAAGTTTCTAATCCGTTGCCTGGCCCCGCCCACGCGCCTCCCCGCAGTGAAGTGGGTGTCGCTGCGCTGTCTACACAACGCCTTCACACTGCGCATGCGCTTGATGATGTGGCGCGTGGTGAACGGTCCTGAAGGGTCTCGGCAGGCGCGACGACAACGACGGACGCGTTTACGTCCGGGGCAAAGCTCTCGGATGACGCGCACCCGATGTTTGTCGAGTATCTTGTAGCGGCGACCCGACCGCTTGAACACCCCCCTTTTCACGCACGTCCTCAGGACGAGCTTCGTCACTTTCTCGATGGAGCTACGAGGGAGGTCCTTGCATGCCAGTGTTATGAAGTAGGTCATCTCCTTCAAGGTCAGACCTGTTGCAAGAAGATATTAACAGTTCAACGACTTGTCTCATTCGTAGATTATCCCCGTATTTAAGTTTCTCGGAAAAAATAGCATAGCAAAAATAATTCAATAGAAACTAGATTGATTTGGTTTGCCTGTTTGATTTTTAACGACATACTTGAAAGGCTTTCGAGTATGTCGTTCATCACAATTCATACTCAGTATTCTTTGCTTTATCTAATACCTAGGCCTAGCTTACATATTAAACATGTGGCTCAGCCGTAACACGTGATAGCCTACGCTTATTAGAGAGGTTGCTTGTTTCACAGCTATTCTATTCTATCCTGAGTCTAAAGGGACCGGATGTTATGTGATACTGGTAGATGGCTCACCAACCATCTTCTTCTTTTGTGACAATTGTGGCATTTCTCATCAACATCCCTTAGCCCTAAGCTCGATCTAGGCCTACTTTAAAACCAGAACCAGAACGGAGATGGGAATAGGTGTAGGCTTACTGGAATGACAAGAATTTTAAGATGGCAATCTTGGATGGATCAGCCGTTGTTTGTTTTGGCATCCTGTAATGGATTGTGTAAGCAAATACCGTGTAAGCCTATTCTATCTGTGAATGTAGCCTCCTACTTATAGGAAGCCTCCGTGATCGAAGAGAGATGAACCTAGGTCGTATTTACCGTTCTGGGTCCCGATACCCAGTAAAGAGAAACGCATTGTACGTGAACAGGAGGGGATACGATCTTTTAACCCGATTTCAATCAATCAGATAAAATTATCTGAAATTTTAAAATGTCTACGTCTTAAAATGAGGAGTACCTTGTTGTTTTCCCCAAACCTCTTCCATAAATCTCTTCATTTTTTCCGATGACATGATGTGATATAAATTTTCGTTACAATTTAGAAAAATGTATTTTTATTTTCTATTTACTAAACTATCAACATGATTTTGACAAAACAAAAGACGTTCAAAACAAATTGTTTCGTTCATCGGGTCATGAAAGCAAGGTTCATTAGATCTCCGTTAGTTTCGCATTTGGTTTTGCCACGGGGAATTCGAACCCAAGGTCCACTAAATCCCCTGGCGGGGTGTCGTCGAACTCGCGCACGCTACTAGCGATCTAGTGGACCTTGTTCGAAACTATCAAGATCAGGCGACGCCATGTTTCATGCAAGGCTTCGAGTACCGTCCGCTAGACGGAGCTGATTAAGTATACCTTAAGGGTGAGGTTCGTTTTGACAGGAAAGGTCTACTGCACGGTCTACTATTATTAGACCGTGGTCTACTGGATCGCCGTAACCGCGCGGCGATCTAATGGACCTTGGTTGGACGAATTTCAATCTGCACGAGTAATGGCCAATCTCTTGTCCAAAGGTCCAAAGTTTTATATAGGATCTCTATCCCTTGCTTGTACTCCTATCCCTTGCCAAAAGGACAAAAGGAGAGTCGATAAAAAAGTTTCCCTCACACTGCAGGAAGACGTTCTTTATCGACTCTGCCTCAAGGTTAGCTCGCCGGAAATATCCGGCAACGGAAAGCGCGTGTTTCTACTATACCTACAATGAAAGTGTTACTTCATATGCTACTAAACAACTTGAATCACCACGAACACTTGTTTATTAGTTCAGCTGGGAAAATGTATTAATTTAAAATCAAATAATTAGTTATCACTGTACCATAATGCAAGTTTGAATCCAATGTGATATAGTTGAGAAGCTGTAAGAATGACGGCTCCCTCCTTATCCCCTCTATGCTACCCGACCCCCCTCAACCCCATGAAACAACAAACTGAACAACTGAAACAAACTGATTTTCAGTTACGTATTTCATTTTGTCAGGTTGTCACGGAGTTAAGGGGGGGTCGGGCAGCTGTGAGGGGATATGGAGGGGGCCGTCATTCTTACAGTATCTCAACTTCAACCTATAACTCGCCCTAATGTGTAGAGAACGTTATTCGTTGTCGTGGGTGAGTTGACAACCTCGCCAATGTAAGCTACCAAGAGACGTGAAGCCCCCCCCCCCCCGAGGTCAAGGTGTAAAGCCGCGCACCCCCGTATAAACCTACCCTACCTAATGAGGTCATCTGTACGAATGGACCCTCGACAGGAAAACGACGCCGTAAAGCAACGCTGCACACCTAAGTGGGGGGGAGGGGGTCGTCTCGACGTCAGAGCAGGTGTGACGCGAGGGTGTGGCGAAGACCTTGGTGGGAGGGGGGGGGGTGCGACCCGATACCCAGCTGGTTGATTGTCACTGTTGCCGCAATGTCACTCTATTGTTTTAATGTAGTTAACAAATTGTAGATTGATTAATTTATTAATTTGGTGAATCTGTAAAGAATTTCATTTCAATACTCAGTTAGACATATTGATCTTCGGATATTCTGAAAAAATGATTACAATTTTTTGAAAGTCCTCTTTCAAAGATGTCAATGTGAAATAATTAATCAGAATTTTATGCTTGATGCGCGCAGCAGTATTCGTAAACCATTCCCTCACGTATTAAACGGCAACGCGTTTAACGTCCACTCTACTTTATATGGATGGTGAAATGTTTTACTACCAAGTTTACGTTCTGTTTCAAAGAGATGGACCTAAAAACGTTTTAAAACATGGATGTAAACATGGTGTGCAATAACCATGGTGTAAAACTAAAAATATCGTAAACATACATAATATATTATGATATATGACCGAAACGTTCTACATTTTCAGAATGTGTAAGTCAGATGTATGTATACTTTGTATTTCGTTGTCTTCAAAAATAAAGCTTCATTATTGTAACGAACGACATTTTGATCCCCATGAAAGTTTTGAGTGAAATAAAATATTAACAAAGAGTTGGTTTAACTTTCCGAAAAGTCCCAACAATTCACCGTCCCACTTTTACTAGTTCCCAAAACAAATTCACCAAAGAATACCAAGAATTGTTACCTTTACCTATTTTCAGAATTGATTTTTGATGGAAAACATTATTGAATTTATTATGAGTCCCTTCGCTTTCATCTAGTTTCAAAGTCACAATGAAGTGAAGTTCGTATGATGTATAAACAATACATTATTGATTGTGTTTAGTATAATATTTAAGCAGCTGAACTTTTGACATGAGCAAATGTTTAACATACAACACCTGGTCGTCTTTATTGGCAGAAATATGAACGTACACATTTAACGAGTTGTAAAATAAAACCAGGAACAAAAAAAAGTTATGATTTATTATATAATATTGTGTTTCTATCGTTTTACAACTATATAGAGATTTTCCGAATATTGATTTCGCTATCAATATTTCCTGTAATTAATACGTACAGGTATGCAATTATTGTGGGAATAAATTAACAATCTAGTAGTTCAGATAGATTATTTATTTATTTAATAAAAGTCATGTGATTAAAATGTTTTTTATAGAAATCACTTCTGTTCCAAGTTCTTGCTTTCAAACTCGATCCCTATCTTATTTCTCCAAACTTTACTGTACTGAAACACTAAATACACATCGCATTTGCAAAACTATGGGAATATCCCTCCATTCATTTATCTAACGTTTCAAACAAATCACATTTTAATGGAAACAATTTATTTCGAGTGTGTTTAAGAACAAGAAAATTTAAATTTAAATGAGAAACATTTCCTTTACTATTTTCTCACTCAACATAAAATTAAAACTGCTTTTAATTCACTGCTCCTTCTCAATAAATTGGTGTATGTTAATTCAAAACTAATAACAGATATCACCAGGTCAAGATTAATTTATAGCAGTTTAAGTTAGTCCGATCAGGTGGTACGTGTAAAATAGGTACTGTTTAAATCACGGAAAGCTAGAAGTTCAATCAGCTCAATATTTCAATGTTTACAGTTATTAAACATCTGTTCAATAAATTATTGCTTTGCGTTTAAATAATGGAGAAACAATGAATGCACAGTGTTTTTTCATGTAACTTCATCATCCTTAGTGTGTACTTTTTTTATTATAAAGGCAGTTACCATTTTCTCGAAATCTATTTCCAAAAAAAACACACGCATTGAGTTTATTTGCATTCAGAACCTCTCAATCGAAATCTTAAATTGTGTCAACGTAAAAAGCAGTTGCTTGAGTACATATTGACCGTTAAAATTTATTACCACTTTGTATATTTTAAACTGTTTTGTTAATAGCTTTATATTTTCCATACAATAACACTTTATATCTTGATACAAGAACACATTTGCTACCATCTAGCGTCAGACGCTCAAACTACAACGCGTCGAGCTCGAGTTCCCGCTAATACTGATAGATAGCAGCACTTGTGTTCTACTTGCCATGTTGGTGGCAGCGGCGGGGAAAAGCGGGGAGGAAACGGTTTCGATCCGCTGACTCACCTTTATCATTCTTAATGGCTCGGATTTCAAGGTCACCATTACTCATTTCGGATGTAACTGGAGAAGATAATTCCAGGTTGGAATGACCTCCCCCACTCCTACCAACCTTCTCGCAAAAACAGTTGAGATATTCTAAATTAGATCAGAGACAAGAATAAAACAATGAAATGACAATTGTATTGTGAGGCCTTGGCCTAGTTTTGTTTCGTGTGCCGGTCAGGGAACGTATGTCGAATACAATACTAACCGACGATGAATATTGTAATTAAGAAACACGATAAGATTTATCTCAACACTTAATTAATTACATCCTCATTGGTATGAATTCGTTGAATGTAAAAATATAAGTTACGCTAGCAACTAACCAAATTCAACACTGTATTCACATATTTATAAGGGGTTTCGCATGCATTGTAATGTATGGAATTAATGTTAATTATATTGATGATATAACATAAGAACGATAGAATTTTACCTTGCATAAAAAGTGTGTGTAACGTTTCGGTATTGCAGGTTTATTCATGTGCCCAATTCGAAAGGTCACAGGTTAGATCGTTGGTTTAATTTTCTCAGAATAATAACTTATATGAGTCAAGCAAGTCTGGAAGTCTCGCTTTAATGAATTTTAAAGCATCGTAATAAGCTGCAAAAACAATGACGTGAACACGAACATTCATCAGGCTTATTAATTTTACATATGTGTAATAATACATAGTCTTTAACTTGGATGTCTTAGACAATGTCTACAATATGTATTACGCTTGTGTAATAATCATTGAGTGAGGAAGAAGGATGGTTTGTGAGAACGATTGAGATAAACACTGTCAAACACGTTTTGGAAGCTGTAAAACATGCTCGAGAAAGATGCTAAAAAAATATGCAGCATTGCTCTTGCTATTAACTATAATAACGCGTTAACAGTTATAAAATAAGTTATAGATTTATATTGATTTTAATTTTCATTTAAGAGCTGGTCCACACAGATTTTTAAGACATACGATTTAAGGTTTAACGCGTAGTCGTAAATTTGGATCATAGGAAACACGTACTGGCGTTCACACAAAGTTTTGGTTTTAAGACGTTGTTTTCATTGTTGTTTTTAAAACAACGTCTTAAAACCTTATGCATTATGTCTTAAAAATCTGTGTGGACCAGCCTTAACGCGTTAGTTTTATTTGAAACGTTACATATTAAGGCTTATTTTAAAATAAATTAATATGGTTTTTGAAACCGATTGAAATATGTGATGGTTTTAAAAAATATTTGAATAAATATAACAGTTGTTGTGATTTGCGAACAGCTATTATTTGGAATTTTTAATGTTTCAATCCAAACTACGCTCTATATCTATATAAAACTGCATAAATTCAGTTGTTTTTAAGTAAAGATTACGGTACTTATAAAAACCCAGATCTGGTGCTAGTGAAAATAACAAGGAACACATACAAGTAATCTACAAAATTAATTTCCTTGTCGTTCTAAAATTACGACCGGTCGTTGACTTTGTATATATCCTAAGCCGTGAACTAATGTAGTGAATCGTTCTTCAAAACATCCGCCTTCGACTCACAATAATTGACTTGTCAAGCTGCCCGATGTCCGGTGACTCGAGCCATCCAACACTCGTACAGTCTGGTTAAATATTCATGGTGATGTGTCAGGTTGGGTACTCGGCAAGTCGGTGTCAGATTATTTAGCGAGCTGTCAACATGATGGGTTACACTTTGGGTTATTGTTGACTTTTTGTTCGGATATTTTTTACGAGTCTTGGCTAGATTTTTGTCTGTATCCATCCGCAGGTGTTCGCATTCATTCACGCTGATTCATATGTTTGATATGATCTTTGATTGGTTATCGCTCACTCGTCGATGGTGTTCGGAGAGGGTTTAGTTGTTTTAAATTTAAGTCCCCCACTAAAAATCAGTTTCGTTACTGAGTGGGTAGACTCTAAATGTGAATTTATTTATTTTATTTATTTACTTGAGTACCACGTATAGGTATAAAATTACAGTGGTATAACATTCGAGCGTTTACACAAGTCACAGATTCTGCAAATTACATAAGGAAAAAAAATTTTGGTTGCCGTATCGAATAAATTCACAACTGCAGTATTAGTCCTAAAAGTAATACTTTAACTTAAAATAAACTAATACAAATATACATTACAATAAAGATTCTTAGGCAGAAGGTTCAGGTTTACTTCTAGGCAAAAAGGTATTGGAGTGAATACAAGTTCCAAGACGCAAGGTAGGATTCTAAGTTGAACTGAAACGAGGTAATTGAAGAAGATAATTTTATGTGGTTGGGTAGCTTGTTGAAGAGGGTTATTGCCAAGTATTGGGGGCTTTTAGCAAAGAGGGCTAGATTGTGGTTAGGAATGTGAATCTATAGATTGTACATTTTGTATTTACAATTGTATTTGTCACGAGAGTCACTCTTACCCCAGTCATATTTGTACTTTATTGAGGCGACCTACATTCACATCCGTTGCCGAATACTGCCAACAATGACAGATGCATTATCAGCATAATATATTTCCTACACTGGCATAGGTTAGTTGTAAATTCTTCACAAAGATAGTCACGGTTTTTGTGCACTCTATAATGTGACAGATTTGACCTACTTTAAGAGCTCTTTGGTATCGATTTTATTTGCTCACTTTTTGCACGTTCGAGAAAATCTGCTGAGAGCGTCAGAAACTCAAAAACAAAGAATGAATACCTAACAAAGTTGACTGAAGGGTTCAACTAATTAGCGACGCTCGCCAGTTGACAATATTGATAGAAATTCTTGAGATTCGTCTAGAAGCACCAGTAAACAGATTTTTAATTTCAAAAGAAACAGTATTTTTTTTAAATATCACAACCTTTTGGCATGTTTTTTTTTTTATTGTGAAACCAATAGACATTCAACCAAAACTGCTGCAGAGTGCTCTTTGATTGTCATTTCCGGTATACATTTCTATGTTTGGAGTGTAAAAATGTAATTTTTTATGGAAAACTACACGATCTAACAATGATTTGTTTAATATAATACTGTTAATTGATTCTGTATAGCATAAGTATTGTGTAAGTCAACAATTACCCAAAGTGTAACCCATCATGTTGACAGCTGAATCAACCAGGCCGATTTAGAACAACTTTTAATTTATTGAGTGCTTCGTTGCTAGGACGGCTCCAAAGTCACGAAATATAAACAGGTCTTAACAATCACAAAGTTTACAATGTACAAGCGATGTTATGTATATCTTTATTATAAAGCCAGGCAAGTGAGATTGAATATTCTACACACGGCAATATTATGAAAGGACGACAAATGGATACAAATCATAACCACATAATTGAGCTATTTCCGGAGAAATGCCTATAGACTGTTCAACCCAGTTGAATAATGGTTCAGGTTTAGAAGCTAGCGATGAAGATAATGTAACAAATAGCTTTGGCCCGAAGGACCAATTGATACCAGACAAATGGTGTATGGAAAATATAAATCGTAGCTAGCAGAGGGTTTAACGTGGAGGCGTAGCTCGGCAGAAGAATAAAGCGTAGATATTAAATTCATTTGTTCTACGCAACAACAGAAGCAAGTTTCATCGCCAATGGTTTTGTCATTGGGAATTCCACGAAGAGGTTCATGGCATTTTTGGCAGTGGATCAAAAAAGATTAGGGATATTATTGCCATTAGTCCCGATAAGAAGGTTTTGAAATTGGTCCAACTCAAGCTTCCTTGATAAATGCGAAAAAAGATAAGATTATGGACTTTGACAAACAAAGCTGATACATGGAAAGTATTGGGATGTGACAGGTCTTTTTTGGCAGCTCAAGCAGCAGTGCTGCCACACATATTCTTGGAGCTTCTAAAAAATAATTCTATATTCAGTTATCCATTCTTGATGACATAATTTTAACACTTATGGCACAGATAATAAATTAGGTAGGATGAAATGTTTTTGTGTTACCTAGGCTTAGCGCAACGGTCGTCATTTAACATAACCATCTACATAACAACATTTCGAATGAATTATGTATTTTTCAAATAATTGTATTTACTATGCTGGATCATTGTGGTCACACAATGAACGTTTGACAGCAGACAAGTAAATTTGTTTTCTCTCTTCCATTCAACTCAATGTGGTTCTATTGTAAGCTTATATTTTACAAAGGTACAAAAGGCAGTTAAATTGACAATGTGTAGTGATATATGAACGAACGTGTACTTCTGAAAAAGTGTATGCACTTTTGTAAATATAATAATAATTTGACGTGTTCTACACAATTTGTACAAATTTGTAATGGAAACTAAATAAATGAATATGAATATGAATATTCTACAGAATAACGTGTAATACACTATATTGTGTATATATGTAAACCAGTAGTTAAAAGCAGAGGATGCGCCGGCCGATGCGATTCTCACCAGTGTATGCATGTTGTGTGTTTTTATAAAAAAAAAAAAAAAAAAAAAAAAAAAATTATAATGTTATAATGTTACGTTTGAAGGTTTAATGTAAAATGGCTGTATAGCTGTATTTAAATCCTGAATAAATAAATAAATAAATAAATAAATAAATTAACAATCAAGCAGTTCAGTTTCCATTGACTAGTTGTGTGTTTGTGCCGTGACTTTACATTAACACCCTCGCTCTATTTTCACCTTGAATTTTCACCGGGTTTGGCAAAATCGATAGCGGGGCTGTTCACGCAACTAAAGTACGTACGTAGCTTAAGCTTATAACAGTAGTGTTGGGATAATCTATTTTAATCTTTTCCACGTTGGTAAAACTGTGTGACGTGTTCAAAATAGCAGTGAAGAGATTTTATTCAGATTTTGAAGTGAAATCTCTTTCCTAAAATGGCGGACGAAACCTTACTCAAATATTTGCGAAATTATCTAGAAGATCTTGATATGTACCTTAAACACACTTCGATTACAGTTTAAGGAATGTATCCAGGAGTCAAACTTGACTAATTTTCTAGCAATAAACACATGCGCACGCAGTTTCTGTCCCTATGCGCTATGGACCTAATACAGGGGTAGATAATAAAAGAAGTCGAAGGAAGTCGATAAAGTAGTACTACTACAACTTGAGGTAAGTTTATTTAATGTTAAGGATAGGCTTTACAACGTATGCCCACAAGGTTACCGCTTTGCGCGCTAGTGTCGCATGGAAGTGGCTATTCGCTATCTCAAGGACGAATAATCATGACGTTACTATCTAATATGGTGGCTACAAAGAGTACTGGTCGTGGTCTATAATTTCTCGGACGATGTGGTCTGTACTGAATGAGAATGGTCTCGAAATTTCAGATTTAGGTCACAGAGGACGCTACATTTACTAAATTGGAAAGTATTCATTTTTGAGATAGTACACTTTTATTCTAATGGGCACATTTTAGGTATGTACAAACCCAAATCATACACAGCGTTCAACTCTCCACGACTTGACAGTTCTACCAATCTACAACCACATAAAAAAATATCACTGCTCCAGTGGTACCAACTGGACGATCTAACTCGTTACCTGATTAACAAACTCGGTTTTGAAAACATCACTAGAACTTTCATCGAAACAACTTAACACACACGAATACTGTGAAAAAGTTACCTTTATTCCACATGTTTCTGGAATGATTACTTATCAAGTTGAAAATACACTTTCCACACATAAACCAAGAGAGTCTGATTGGCCGTGCGTGATTAAAAACCAGGATCAGATTAACAAACGAAAAAACGAACTTTGCTATGAAAAACGAAAGCAACAACCTTAATCTCACTGTAATTGGTCGAATTCTGTCGTTTGTGAGTGACGTAAGTTCTACTGAAGTAAACAAGAGGCATGATTCAAGCTAGGCAAGGATACAATACACGTAATCGGTGAAATAAAGTTTAGAGCACTCAAACTAGACTAGATGCATTCTGGTAGCAAGAAAATAAACTTCTATTGGGAGTGGTTTAGCTGTCAATTTTCATTGTTCTTTTATTATTATTATTCATCAATGGCGCCGAAAGGAGGTTGCTTAGCAGCGCTATCAATGTTAATTTTGAGTCCTCTTGTAAACGTTTTTATATTTAATTAAAACTACAATACTAGATTAGAGTGAAGTCAATGCTTTGAGTGATAATAAAGATGTAATAATTTTACAACTTATTATGTTTATAAATCATGAAATAGAGCACAGAAGTAGTACAATAAGTTACATATTAAACACCATCGTTTATAGTACGATGACGTCACATGCAATTTTATTTAATTCAATCAGAATAATTGCCTCAACCCGGCACCTCCACCAAAACCTATTACAAAGTGTTTTTTGACACAAAAATCTCTATTATGTCAGGAAAATTACCGTTCTAAATATTATAATATACAAACATACTGAATATAATGTTTTTGTTTTCTTTGTGCCCTATATTTGCAGAAAAACTATTCAAACAATCCACTACTTTAATTACTAATGTTTCGTATGAAATCCATTTACGCACCTCTTCATGGTGACTAACTACTAAACTAGGTATTGTGGTATTTGGAATAATGTGGAATGAAGGTCCGAGGGTTGTTAGTATGATTCAATCGCAGCATTCTCCTTGTAACTGAGGAAAACCTCGGGAAAGTTTGAGCCAGGATTGCAAATGGTGGGCATCGAACCGGCGACCTCGCCTGATTAGAGCCTCGTGCGCTATCACCGAACCATCTCTATCGATTCACATATAATATAAAATAAAACAAGCGTTACTTTCAGCTGATTACCAATTAGACTATAAATGAAATTATAATTATTTGAATTTGAAACGATTACGAATAAGTATCATTTATAAATGAAGCAAACTGAGGTCCCAATAACTACTTTTTCGTCGAATAGCTTGTTTTCTCCATGGCAACCACCAATCAAAACCCTTGAAATCCTCCAAATAGCTACAAATAACTTTCTTATTAGGAGATTGTAAGACCGGCCCTGAGTTAAACCACACTCATTTCATTGTTACGCAAATCGATGGTTAAATGTGTAGCCGCCCTCATCGATGTGAGATATGTGGGCGTGAAACTATTCTCCCCCCCAGCCCCGCCCGCTCAGCGTGAGGGTAGTAATTATATCCCGGTGTTGTGTTCTGCGCACCTGCCTTGTAGGTTAACACAACGGTTGTGTTTGTGTTTGATACATCACTTATTGTTATGGGTTTGACTGCGTGGAGCTGTGCTCTGATAAGGGTGCCTAACACTCACAACACAAGTTAACGGGGAGTTATTGATAGATTTATTGAAAACGTTTTAAGATATTGAAAAAAGTGATTCCTTCCCAGAATTTGATTTTATATTAGCTAAATAATGAATGAATAAACTTTCAAATGTTGCAATGGTTATGACTGTTATATTTGCAATTAATTAAATAAAAATTAAGAACAGAAAAAGTAGCCGTTCAACAACATTTTGTTATTAAATTTATTGTTTAGCTGATTCAGTACGAGCAAGTTAAAAATGTGAAAGTTCATTTTTTTAATATTTGTATAACGTTTGTACAACGTTTATGCGATAAACTTCGGAAGAATAATATCTTTGATAGTTTTTGTTTTAAGAGTCTTTTTGTAAACCAATAAAAATTGTTTTACACCAGCGTACGAAAAAAAAATGCTATAATGAATGAATATTTTTACCAATCTATATACAAATTCAAGTTTTTCAAACAATAATGCAGAACCAACTTCTTTTTAATGCTAAAAAAAAAAAGCCTCTAGTTAGAATCATTATTCGAGCCGGGTCGATCTACTGTACACAAAGCCAGTCATTTCTGAAAGTTATAAGTCTATAAATAGGTATTCATGTTCACAACACAAACCACACGATACAAACTCACAGAAGTAAATTTAACTTTTTCTTTGATCAGTGAATTATTTTAAACTGAGATAAAAATATATTGCGTACCGGGTAGTATAAAAGATATCGCTACTCTGATCGTCAATGAGAAATAATTAACGCATTTGATTGCAATTTGAACACATGCCGTTTGGCATGAGTGTTAGAAGTAACGCAGTTTGGAGTGATTAGCCATCACGAACACGGGCTAAATTTAATTGGGGGTTAGCATGGTCGGGAGTAGGTAAGGGTGCGTTCGAAAACTTTACCGTGTGGTGAGATTGGCATCTAGAAACTTGGTTGCACTGTGGCGTAAGTAGGTAAATGCTGCATATAATGATTGGCCTTGTTTAGAACTAGACTTGCTTGGGTGTTGACGGTGCAACAAGCAACGCAGTTTCGAGTTTAGACACGCATCTTGGGTTGCAGAGCAAAACAAAGATGGAATAGAGACCAAGGGGGCTTTGACTTCGCCGTTATTTAGGTCGGACAAACAGTCGGGTGTTATGACAACTCCATGGGTGTATCTTTGTTGATTGTTGAAAATTCATTGTATGGCCAACAACAACGCTGACTGACTGACTGACTGACTGACTGACTGACTGACTGACTGAATGACTGACTGACTGACTGACTGACTGACTGACTGACTGACTGACTGACTGACTGACTGACTGACTGACTGACTGACTGAGTGACTGACTGACTGACTGACTGACTGACTGACTGACTGACTGACTGACTGACTGACTGACTGACTGACTGACTGACTGACTGACTGACTGACTGACTGACTGACTGACTGACTGACTGACTGACTGACTGACTGACTGACTGACTGACTGACTGACTGACTGACTGACTGACTGACTGACTGACTGACTGACTGACTGAGTAAATGATTGATAATTTATGGATTTAATGGTTGATGTGTTCATTCATTCATTTCTTTATGAATTGATTTCCTTTTTTTAATTTCTTAATTATTTAATTTTAATGTTTGATTACCTATTGATGAATTTAATTTCCTAGCACCGTATTTTCTTATATATTTATGTTTATATCGTGAACAGGGTAGATCTAATTACAAGTGTGAAGTCAAATGAGAAATAGCCCAGCACACATGAGCTAAACCCTGGCTAACGAGCTCGCACTGGAAACTAACCCAAACTAATTTGGAACTGTTTCGAACCAAAGAATGAACATGACCAACACAATAGGGAAATACCACTTTGTGTGGGGGGGGGGGGGGGGTAATTGTTAGTTAGTTGTTTAACAGGGTCAGAGCGATTCTTTGTGTTGTTGTTGGTTTCGGTTCAACTGTTTTGAAGTGTTAAGCATTCGTCTTGTGGGGTAAACGATTAGCTATGTCGTGGTGCCTTTGTGCGCTTTTGGTCAACTAATTACCATACCGAATAGTGACACAATTTCAGTTTAAAGTTTCTATTCATAACATTAAATAATTAATTAAAATAAGAATATAAAACAATCTATTAAGTATATTTTTTTTATATTTAGGCACCATTTGTATTCGTAGTTTTGTTTAGTTTCTATATAAATTGTAATTTGTTTCGGTTTTCGTTTTGATATAGGTTTTTGTATTTATTCTTTGTCTTACGGCAACATTTTTGGCTGCAAAGACCGAATAAAGGTTGTTTTTATTATTATTTTTCTTCGATGACATAAAAATTATTCGGAATACCACAACGAACATAGTCCTTCGTCACAGAATGTGCCCGAAAAAATAAACAAACTTTTATTATACATAGTATACATATTTCATTGTGCTTTCATAGGAGAATTTGATACCAGGGTACTTCTGTAATTGATTCTGGTAACAAAGAGGGCCGCTATGATTGAGATAGAGCAACAGATAAAAATGTGGAAAAATTAGCAAGACATTGATAATGTGAAAAAGGATTATTAAAGATATGCACGAGAGCCCTCTTTACGGGCACCGGTCACCACGAGGAGGGCCCCACTTCGTCCGGCACTGTGATTGGTTATTGCGTCATAATGGAAGACATTAGGTGATGTTGTTCGAGTGGTTGATAATGTGTTGGCAAACAAACCAGCCAGAGTGATTTCTGTTTGACTTGTCTGATCGCATCACTCAATACATTTCCCTATAACAATAAACACGAGGCTAAACTATCCCGCTCACTATTGATAGAGACGTATTTATTCTACCGGGAAACAGCGATAGAGCGATAGAGCGATAGAGTGATAGAGCGATATAGCGATAGAGCGATTAGCGCGATAGAGTGATAGAGCGATAGGCGCGATGCTCTAACTCAGAGGTCGTCGGTTCAATTACGTTCACTGGCTATTACTGGCTATATACTGATGGATTTCTCAGCGGTTTTGCTCAATCATGTTTTAAATACACAACAGAATATAAAATAAAATTGCACGTGTGTTTTGGTATACGTACTTAGTTATAACTAAATATACAACGTAAAATATCTATACATTATTCTTTGTTGACATATTTCTATTGATTCAAGAGTGTTTAAATATATTAGTCCGGTTTTTATACGTTTGGTGAGAAAGCCGTATTAATTGAGTTATCGAAATGCAATGATAATGTTAAATAAATACTCAAGAGAGTCATGAGATACTGTAATTAATTACTAATAAGTCTTACTAACAGCTATTGGACACTCCTTCCATACTATCAAATACCGAAATATACCTAAGTTGATAGATGGAACATCAGGTAACTTTACGCGCCATACAGCGGGAATTTCTAGAGAAACAAACATTATTACACCTTAAACGGGCGGCTACATAGAACACAGCTTTGTCTTCCCCCAGACTCATTATAATTCACCCTTATCTTGTCTCCCGGATTTCATTCGTTGCAATATTAAAAAAGTTAAAATTTAAATAATTGCGTTTAGCTCACGAACCGAACCCAGAGCGGCTACAAATCATAGCTGCGGCCAACGAGACCCAGGAAAAGATTTTTATCTTGGCACGATTATTTTTTAGTCAATGAATCATATTTATCCCGGCCTTTAAGACCAGTTCACAGTCTGAGGTTATCATCTTACTTCATCGGAAAATTACTTGTTTTTCCTCCTTTGATTTATTAGCAAAACGTTTGTACGTAATACGGTTATAAACATTCAGAAATAGAAGTGTAATTATTCTATTATTTTGCACCATTTAAATTTTAAAAAGAATGTTATTCTATGAAAAGTGCAAAATGAAACTAAAAGCGTATAATAGCTAAACAAAACTTTTATTGAAGAATATGCAACAGGCAATCCGAATATAAAATACAATTTTCAAAATAACAATAAATACTTTATAATATTATATAGAAATATTAGGCTGTTGTTAGGTTATGTTTATTTTATTATGTTTCCATTCTATGAATTATAATTCCTTATAATACACAATTATATACCTTTTAGTAGAATCTACATAAAATCATCAGCCAGCACAGTTATTTGTTCTTACATCAAACGAATAAAAAGAGAAGGAGAGAAATAGAGAGACAGAAAGAGAAAGAGAGAGAGAAAGAGAGAGAGAGAGAGAGAGAGAGAGAGAGAGAGAGAGAGAGAGAGAGAGAGAGAGAGAGAGAGAGAAACGGATGTTTGAAGTTGTATCTCCAAAAGTTTGTGATTTACCTTGCTATTTGTATTTCACTCTTCACTTCCGCTTTCTGAGCGTTGATTGGTCGCATCGACCGTTTGCCCCCTTCCCCTCTCATCCCCCCCCCCCCCCGACTCTTCACAACATCTCGGAGACCCATTTACCTTCAGAAGTCGTAAGACGTTTGATAAAAATGCGGTTTGGCTCGCGCTCAAATAACATAACCAACCCTTCTGTGTAACAAATTCTCTGGGATGATATTCGGTCACTTTTACCCCCTCGGAAGATGGATTGATTATACCAGCAGATTTGGCAACACCGCCTTCTCGATAGCGTCCCGCGACTTGAGCACAGATGCCCTTTGCCTTTCACGCACCGCGCATTGTTGCCATTTCTACGCTCCACTGGGTGTAAATCAAGAGAACGCGACCAGCGTGATGATGTGGCAACATAGCGTGGCGGTACTTGATCACAGTTGTGCACTGTTGCCATTTCTACGCTCGAGTGGTTGTGAATCAAGAGAAATAGACCTTCACTTTAAACACCGTCGTAATACTTTATAGATAAGTTGATATTGCGTGAATCGTCTTCAGCAAGTTTACAATGATATGGCTTCAGAGCTTGATCCGTTTAATATATCATTGAGTTCGTTCAAGAATGTAATGCGGGAATGTGTGTAAATTTGTTTTTGTTTTTATGTTTTAATTTAAGGTTTTTTTTAATTTGGCAGTTTCACTGACATGTTTTTTTGGTACAATTTTTATATATTTGTGATTTTGTGATATTTCTTGTGCATGTATGTTGTACATGAACTTGATTTTATTTTTATAATACGTTACTGGTGGGGCTTTGCCCTGTTAACGATATATTTCAAATGATTAAATAAATATATTTCAAATATTACCGTAACAAGTAGCCTAAGCGTGGTTGTAAAAGGATGGATCAGCGAGTTATGTAAGATATGTTCTGTACCTCTTTAATTAATTTATGTTGGGTAGTGGCAAGTAATACTTAACTTTTCCATAACGTTAGGTGTATTGTGTATTAGTATAGACATTTTCAAAAGTGGAGAAAGATTTATGTAAAAGAGACGTGATTTCATGTTTCCAGACAAACGACCATCTATGCCTAAAAATTACACTCAATTTGTCATATACGAAGTAGGACTGAATTGAATTGAATAACTTTCTGCCTTTACAAAAGAAATGTGTGATTGAGTGGACAGGAAATTGGCCTAACATGGCCCATTCGTAAGAATGAATATTTTGTGTACGTGAGCTTTGTCGTTATTACAAACGGGGTAATTTCATTCACGACAAGATGCAAAACTCGTGATGATGATTTTCAAATTTTGTCACATATTTCAAAGAGTCGTAACATTCAAAATAAGAGTATTATGCGGGATTAGGTATGATTAAATACTGCAGATAATATTTTAAAATGCGTGCGATATGTATTGCTTTGGGAAAATTTAAAATAAAATATTTATTTATTATAAGTAAAATTCAATTCAATAAAATAAAAGGATAAATCTAAATGGTAATCGACCTATCTCGCGGACCTTGACAATCCGGGAGAGGGCCACGTGGAGGTGTCGCGCCAGATCGTACCCATATCCTCATCAGGTATCCAAAGTGAGTAGACTCTAGTCGATAGATGAATATAGGTAAGGGTTACACGAATATCGTTGTATTACTTTCAGTTTCAAGTCTAAAATATACACAAATTTTCCTTTAGCAGTAAAACTTGCGGTACATCAGGTAATGCTAGTGTGCACCTTATAACAGATATGCACTCAATAAATTAAAAGTTGTTCTGAATCGGCCTTGTTGATTCTGACTTTTGTCCGCAGGTGTTCGCATTGTCCGATCACTGATTCATATGTTACATATTTTGAATATCGATCTTTGATTGGTTATCGCTCACTCGTCGATGGAGTTCGGAGCCTACAAGGTTGGGTTAGTCACTTTAAATTAAAGTCCCTCACTGAAAATCAGTTTCGTTACTGAGTGGGTGGACTCTAAATGTGAATTTATTTTATTTATTTTGTATATTTATATGCCCACAAAAAATTCTTAATATTATAGTATATTTATGGTGCTGGTGTGGATGGAGTGTAGACTTGGCAATAATTCCTTCAGTTGTTGACGTGGGTGGCGTGACCTAACACGTCGATATGGTAGTTGTAAGATCAGCGACCTCTACCCATGATAGAGTTGGTTCCTGTTTCTAGGCCTACACGACTGTGTTAGGACATTAGGTGGCATGCGAGACTACCGCACTAGTTCGCACAGGTCAAGAAACTAAGAAATGTTGAGTAGTTTCTCCTTTTTGACAATACTTATCACAATGCAGGCATTTGTTGTGAAAATGAATGGCAGTTTTTGTTATCCATAAAAGCGGTGAATTGTTTAAACTTGTTGTAGGCTTTCGCGGCCCGAGTCAATATTAATAATTCTTGGCTGTCGGGTGTCGCCGCGTCCATAGTTTAATGAAAACTGACGTTTCGGACTAATTACATACTGTAGTCCATCTTCAGAGTAATGACTACTGAATGATAACTGTCTGTTCAATACTCTGAAGATGGACTATGTAATGAGTCCGTAACGTCAGTTTTCATTAAACGATGGACGCAGCGACAACCGACAGCCAAGAATTATTAATACGGTGAATTGTTGCTGAAAATAATTCGAAATTCAATTTTTAAGTGGTGGATTTGTTTTCCTCTTTAAATATTTTTGAGGATTTTATACAGGGATCTTGCTGTGTACTTTTAGGTGGCATGTTAAGTAAACCAGTTGTGTATCCTACATAAGGGATTCAGTCAAATATTGATAATTACTGCAAATGTGCATTTATAGTGATGGCTAGTTATAATTATAACTAGTTACGTAAGGGTGTTTGGATAGTTGTCCAGGAATGTCCGAAGGCTGTTAGTAGGACTCAACCCCAGCATTCGCTTTTAAGACTTACTCGGTAAATCTTCAGTCAATATTTCCGGTGGCCGAAATCGAACTGGTGACCTTCCGCATTTTACCGTCTATCTACCTCTATCGGTATTACATGAATGTATCGTGTCTTCCATGAATGAAATAGACAAACGTTCATGAACCTATCATTGGGACATCGAAAGAACAAGTTGTAAAAATTCATAATCCTCCCCTACTACTAGGGGCACTCGTTGTTGCCAGATGACAGTTTCATGGATGTTATTTCCCGTATAGAAAACCAATCCGTAGCAACACCGGGAGCCCCTAGGAGTAAGGGATGACTATGAATTCCAGCCTCAATATTTCTAACTGCTCATTTGTATGTGAAAGTACATTTGTGTCTAATGCCGACATTACACGACTCAATACTTTCGTCAAACTTATTGAATTCAAGAACAAAAGCGAACCAAAAACAGTTTCGTAAAAAACTGCAACAATATTAATATTAATTAATTAATTAATTAATCAACAAATATCAATATTAATTAATATTCTATTAATTGATGCTTTTTTGTCCTTGAATTCAATAACTTTGACGAAAGTATTGAACTGTGTAATGTCGGTATTATCGCAATGTTATAGCACACAACACAGCATAACGCGGTGTAGACTGGCATGACCACACTGTGCTACAACCCAGCGTGATCAATAGTGGTCAAGTAATTATTCCGTGAATCCGAGGCGATAATAATAATATGCATAACGGTGATTTGAATTAGCCCCTCGGCTGTGCATTTTAATACATCCCTAACATGAGACCGGTGGCGATCACGTGCTCATGTAGACACGTGGTCATGTAGACACGTGGTCAAGTAGACACGTGTTCATGTATTCACGTGATCATATAGACACGTGGTAAAGTTATGTAATCACGTAGTCACGTTATTGTGTCGTAATGTGGTCACGTAGACACGTGGTCACGTTATATAATCACGTAGACACATGGTTAAATGGTCGGCTTATACCCCTAGTTTACGTGACTCTCATCTTACGGTCGTAAAGTTGTTGTCTTTTTTACATTCATACGAGGTCATCAGTTAAAAGAAATATCAGTTGGAAGAACAAGAATCTCAACTGAAATAAATAACATTTAATCCATAATTTAATCCATAATTCAATAAGTTAAAAATCCTAGCAGGTAAAAATCCACAGGAACTTTTTTGAATCAACATCTGTCCCAGTACCAACTATAGACTCGGGTAAGGGGTGGGAGGTCCCACCATCACTTGGGTTACGGGTTTACCTAAGTCAGGTAGCCATGCCTGACGCTTCATCCCCTTTTTTCTTTGTCTCGCTGACATCTCTTCTTTAACATCCTCTTCTTCCTCTTCTCCTTCCTCGCAATCTTCTCCCGGACTCTCCACCAGTTTTCTGCGTAACTTTTTAATAAAATTAATAATTCGTAATGTTTATTTCAGTGTTTGTTATTTTCTAATTTTATGATTATGATAATTCACGTACACTAATCGGATCTCAGCGCCGCGTATTGACCCAGATTTCTAGAATGTGATCTTTCGAACCCGTCGTGAAGTCAGGTCGGGGTCTTGTGGCGCTGAAAGTAGGTCAGGATCTGTCACTAAGTGGAAGGGAAGTCGATCAGTGAGAAGATCGATACATGGAAGTCGACTTCTCTTATTTCCGGCGGAGCCCTAACGTTATGTGAGGGCTGACACCTCCTGTGGGGCTCTGGATGCCGTTGTATGCACTGTATTGGCGGGCGGGGACAGAAAGCGGTATACATCTTAGGCACGGTTTTTCAATCGGTCATTAACGGGACCGTTAGCTGACGGTCCGTTATCTGCATAGGGTTTATTGGGTAACAGATTACGGAGCATCAGAAAAAGGCCCCGTTAACCGATTGAAAAACCGGACCTTAGGGGCACTGCACTCAGTAACAAGGTTTCTGTGGTCCCAGGTAATCACGTTTCCCTTTACATTCTTTCCCCCACCACCGCCTCAGACCTAACGAGCCGCGATGTCTTAAAGTTTGTTATCTTACACCGTTTTATAAGTTTATTTCCAAGATGTCTTTTTGTGAAATGTTTTCCCCAATCTTGAGTGGATTGATCACTTGTTTTAGTTTTTAGAAACATGAAGGTTGGATGAACTGTGACCGTTAATGTTTCGGCTCGTAAATCACCTACTTTGGTAAGGACTAGGACTCAGTGTTGAGCTGTTTTCTTATTAACAGATTAGGACCATATGATTTGTCATTAGCGTGTTGTTGTTATTGTTGATGTTGTTGCTAAATGTTCACCAGTGGGACCTCGGTACTGTTGTAGATATAGAATATATTCATTATAAATGTAATTGTGCTTCGCATATCCTCAGTCGTTCCTCACTTTCCCCTTAACTCAGACTTTCCTCAGACTCTCCCATCCACCAATGACAGGGCAGTAGTCATGGCAAATCTACTCTGTTATTGGTGGTTGGGCGAGTCTGATGAAAGGCTGAGTTGAGGAGCACGTGAGGAACGACTATGCATTTGACCCATAGACAACTATGATTTTTTTAGTTTTTTCCTGAATACCACTTTAAGGGGGAATATAATCCCTTTTACCTCCCTTATGTACCCCTCTTACCTCTTCCTCCAGCTATCAACATGTTCAATCATGTATGAGGTTGTCAGAAAACGCGCTCACAAATTAACAAGGCAGTGGAATCCACTCCCCCCCGCTGCTTGCAACTATCATGCAACCAAGCAATTCTCTACCCCACGAACGAAACTAACTTTAATCGTTATCAAATTATCTTATCTCGGCTGTGTTCGAATTAGCAATCTAATAATGATCGTGATTCGTGATTAAATATTCAGTTGTCAATTTTGTGTGCAGATTTGACACGAAACATGATTCAATTCATTAGGGGTTGTCACCAACAACGGGTGGGGGGTGGTGGGAAGGAGAAGGGGAGGGGGAGATTTTGAATTTGACGTCACTTCTGAGGTAAGAGGGACTATGTCTTAAAACTAAGTATGAGAATTTATTTCGTCTTTGTCGGTGTTTATTTTCAACGCGGATTATTTGTTTAAAAAACGAAGTACAGATAAAATAAAAAATTATTTAAAAAAAAAAACATGAAATTTTGATGTGAAATTAAAACTTGCAGGGTTGTTTTGCCACGTGGTGGGAAAATTTGTTTCGCTCGACGTTTTTCAACTGTGGGTGATATTTCTTAAAAGGTCGTGACGCAAAAGAGGTTGATACCTGATTTATCTCGCTTTGTATGAACCTAAAAGGTCGTAGATAGTGATTTGTATATTCTCTCAGACAACTTTGAATTCCCCCGCGTCTGAGGAAGAGAGCGGGTGCTCTTGAAAATGAACGCACTTTAGTAAGTGTTTTTTTTTTTTAGTGTATGACCGTGGCTACTGTTCGTGTTGTGTTCGTTTTTATTTAACTTTAATCTTGTTTTGCCTGAATACCTCTTTGACACACCAAGACCAATTCAAGAAAACGATAATGAAAGCTGGCGTCGTCTTGTGTCCGCCCACCACTAGATTGGGCGGCATCCATAGCCCTAGTAAAGTGTGTGTCTTACTAGTTATTATTATTATGGCCGATCCTATCTCAATTCTTGCGTTCTTAGCGTGACCGAATGTATTAGTACTTTCTTCTCGCTTTTATCGCCACCTTCTGTGACCTCTCGTGACCCCTAAATGACCTTGGCTAGACACCTCGCGGCTCGATAGTGTTACATGGTTCACCCCTAAGGCGCAAGGGGGTAGTTACAGTCTTAATACAGCGTGAAGGTAACGGTTTTTGGTTTTTGTAATATCTTCAGAATATTTTGCGATAAAAAAGATTTAACTCTGCATGATTTGAACTAAATACCAGTTGAAATGTCTCAAATAATATTATCTCTATTGTTGCTACATTAGTTACTAATTACTTATTATTTCAAACGGATTCAAACCAATAATATTAATCAATTATGATTAACTTTGAACAAGTCTGTCATTCTAAATATATGAATCTAGAATTGTGTGTTATTTCTAAGGACTTAGAAATAAAGGCAGTAGTGTACATTTAAAACAATTATTTTTACCTGCTGTGCCCCATTTTAAATGACTAACTAGGTATGTTTGGATGTTTAATTAATTTAATAATTTTTCGTAGCAATACCCGTTATAGGGTGCATACCAGCTTTACCTGATGTGCTCCTCTTTAGGTGACTAACTAGGTTATTAGGGTGTTTGGATAGCTGGGAATTAATGTCCGAGGGCTGATAGTAGGACTCAATCCCAGCATTCGCCTTTACGACTGAGGAAAACCTCAGAAAAAACTTTCAGTCAGGACTGTCGGTGGCTGGAATCGAACCGGCGACCTTCCGAATTAAAGTCTCGCGTCTTACTGCTGAGCCACCTCTATTGGTTTTTGGATGTTTGGATAGTTGGGAAGGAATGTCCGAGGTCTGTTAGTAAGACTCAATCCCAGCATTCGCCTTCACTTCTTGTGGAAAACTTCCCATAAACCCTGGGTCGCCTCTTTATGATCGGTGTATATTTAACGTAGACACTATGAAGTGTTTGCTAACAACGTAAGAAGTGAGGATATTGTATCAGCGCTGGTACAACGTGACGGTACACAGCGCGGTACTTGATGGCGGCACTTGGAGGTACTTGAATCCGCACTTTCTATGGGAAGTTGTGTTTACACAATAGCAAAAATATGTTCATTGAAAAAAAAACAAGTTTTAAAGCTTGTTAGAAAGTATTTGATATTATGATATGATTACAGTTGTATGAATATATAACTATTCATTCCTGCAAGGTTTCTGGTGCGTTTGGTTGAAGTGTAACTGTTCTTCAACATTAGTTTACTATTATCAAATACCTTAGGCCTAACTAAGCGGTTAATACTTAGATTAGAGCTTCGCCACTACGATCGCTTTCCAAAATGTGTCGCTAATAAAAACTGGGAGTTTCTTGTCTTCACTCCTTGGTAACTTAATTTCAATTACTACTTAATCACTCGCTCTCACATAAGACCACTCTATCTGCCATGTGTGTGTACTTATGTGCATTTAATTAATTCTAAAGCGCGATTAACATTAACAAGTGCGTACAAAAAATTTGCTAAGTCAGATGGGACCAGGATATAATAAGTAATTGTTTATGTCTGAAAAAACTATTTGAAACACGAACAGGTCGTGTTACTTCTTTGAAGGTAAGGCTCAAATTTACATGATTCATATTTCGCCAGAAAAAGTTATGATGTCCGTTTTACTAACCTACTTTCATGATTAATATGCACTTTACCATAATGTAGAAACAAATCCATATTGCGATCTAAAATGTAGTTAATAGCGCCGAAGAAAGTGGAGTAACCTTTCTGTCGTTGTAGCTGTCAGGTGCAATTTAACTGTCAGGTGCAGTTAACATGTCAGGTCCAATAAAATGTCTGAGTGTTATTAATGCACTTATTTTTTTTTGAGAAGATTCACTCATTCATTCATTTAGAGAAATTCACTCCTAACATAAAAAGTGAGGGTTTTAAAAGCAGTGGAGTGAGTTCTTGAACATAAAATGTGGTAATGTTGCTAATTCTAGATGCCGGGATTAAAGTCTTACGTTTAAAAGGGTTATGGAAGCTGAGCTCTGCGCCAATATTCACCAAACGAGTCTGCTTAGCCAGAAAGTTAAACCTCTAGGCTTGGCTGGGACCAGCCGAATATTCGGTGCAGCTGTTGCCAATCGAAGTCTGGGACGAAATATCGGAAACACCACAGAGAGAATCTCCTATATGTTTTTAGTACCTCTGTTTTGCACATATCGAATGTTTGGATTGGAATGTATGTATTTGATATGTACATTAGCATAGTTTTTAGCTTATGGTAATATATTTAGTTAAGTCATAGTAGGGCATCAAGCATTTTACATGTAAATAGTAAAAAATAATAGGCCTATCATTAAATTGTAATGCTTTATAGAAACCATTAAATAAATAAAAATAAAAATAAAAATAAATACGGTTTTCATTAGTAGATGAACGTGACGAGCCATTGGGCTCTGCACCAATCAGAAACCTGGGATCCAGCAACCAGGTGAATGGTGCGAATGTAGGAAATTATTTTTGATTATTGGTTGTTTAACGAGGTACTCGACAACTATGATCATATGATGTCGGGATGCGAAAGTAGCTAAAGTTGAATCAATATAACTTGTCTTATGCTTACGAGATTGCTGAGACCAATAACACTAACTTAATTTTCCACTTCTATAGTTCCTATCTTCTACTTGAAGGGATAATTGGCGACGTTGGGTTGTATACATGGAAATTCCTAATACAATAGGCGTGACTAATGATGCTGGTGTACTTAACTAGGTGGTTAACTGTCTTTACACACGTGTGAAATAACGTCAGGTATCTGTTGAGTTTCGTTGAAATAGCGTGCATGAGAGAGGCAATAGATAAGGATTTAATCCCATTAGGTCCCATGAGGTTGATATGATACAAGTAACGTTGGGACTAGTATATTCGTATCTGTTCGTATCACTGTGAATAAAGCCTGTATTATTGTACGTACACAGCTACGCGTTGCGAGCGAAGCGAGGGCGCGAGCTCCTATCAGCGGCCGAGTTTCACGCAAAGAAGTTAATAGTTTCACGCAAACTCGGCCACTGATTGGAGCTCGCTCCTTCGTCTCGCTCGCAACGCGTAGCTGTAAACGTACCATTACACGGTCAAACTTTTTCATCCAACTCCTTGAATTTAGGGACAAAAGCGCATCCATAAATAATTTCTATTATTGTATTTGACTAATTAGTGACTGTTTTTGATGCGCTTTTGTTTGGATGAAAAAGTTTGACCGTGTAATACAGGCTTAACACACAGCTGTCCCTACTTTATGAAGATACTCAGTATGCAGTGACTCTTTTGCCACATGAGTAATAATAATCCCTGATCGCGAAGCTTATGAATTAATACGCAGCACACGTTTTAGCTCTTGAGTGTTTACTTGCACTCGGTGTAGCTTGAGCCACGGGCACAGATGTGGCACTTTGTTCGGTGGTATTGTTCTTAAATATTCATTCCCGCTAAAACGGCGGCGGAAGGGCTCTGAGGGCCGATACACAAGTGAAATAAGAGTTGCACTAAGAAACAGTGAACACATGAAATAACCAAATAGACGTTTAAACTGCTCATGAGAAAAACAAGTTTATTAAAGAGGCTATTACATAAAAATTTAATTTTGTATCATACGTTCTAAAGAACAATACCAATCTCAAGCGATCCTTAAAAAATTGTTATCTTAAACTGTGAATTTACATTATTTATCGAATTATGTAGCATTATATATTTGGTTCATACTGCAACCCCGTAGGAAAGAAAGGTAATACTTTAGGAGGTCATGCTTGAACCCTATAGTATTCTGCATCAAAACGTGGCGTAAAAAACAGTATTAATTCTAGAGGCTAGAAACAAGAAAATAAATAAATTAAGGCTAAAAACGTAGTAAATTTTACAATACTTTTGACACAATTCAGTTATAAATAAATTATATTGTTTCCAAACTTATAAGTTTAGGTATCTAAACTTATACGTGTATTATATTATATTATATTATATTACTTATATGTTATGTTACAAATATGTGTATTCTTCAAAATGACTCATCAAAACTAAGCCAGATTTCAAGTTACTGCGTCAAATCATTCTGAGCTCAGAAAACGTTTTCACCGAAAGTCTGAAGCATCTTGACTTCTCATGTTTATTGAACGAAGCTAATTGAGATGAGTTGTTGAGAAGAAGAAGAAGAAGACTTAAGTACTTAACGCTTCTCGTATTTAAGGAACGAGCGATCGCAGACGACGGCTGCGAGAACGGAATAATGCGGATTACTTAACGATCCATCATTTGTATCTACATCTCAAGCGGGTGTTAAGTTTCTAGTCTTATGCTTACAATATAGTACAATGGAACTACCCTAGAATGGTGGTGGTACCGCTATAATGGTACCGGTACCAACTTAGTTTTCTAATTCCCACTGTAAGAACAGCACCAAATTTGGTGTTTTAGTTATATTTGGCGAACACTACACAATATTAAATGAATGAATTTGTGGTTTCGCATAAGCTAAAATCTGGATTAACAAAGTGTTAATTAAGTAGTGCAATCATTAAGTTGTCATTCTTGAAACCAATTTATTTTTAATTCTTAAATTGGTGTACCTAATGAGAGTCCTAATTACAGCAATATTTGGAATTTTGTTAATCCAGTTATTAGATCTTATTACAAAACCACAATTCCCTCATTTGTCACTTTTCAATTTTGTGTAGTGTGCTTGTGGCATGGTTTTTACAGTAGGACCCGGAACCCCCGATTTCTGTTCAAATTCGATTTCTGTTGTGTGTGGTTAAAATTGCTGGAAATACTCTAAAATTAAACCAAATATGTCATCCCTTAGAGAATCTAGTGTTCTTTGTTGTGCCTGTTTCTTTGTACCAACAAATCTCTCACAACTTAATGAGTGAATTTAAAAAACAAAACATTGTAAAGAACATTCAATTCTCTAAGGACTTTTTGACAATTTTATAGCATTTTAACCTCATTTTAACTAAGATTGGAATTCATAGTCGGCCCCTACACCTAGGGGCACCCATTGTTGCTATGGATTTGTTTTGTTTATGGGAAATAACATGGAAACAATTGTTACCTTAGCAACAATGGGCGCCCCTAGGTGTAGGGGCCGACTATGAATTCCAACCTAAGAGTAATTAGGGATTCCGCGGGGTAAGTCTACATACAGCCTTAAAACGACTCGGTGGCTAAATACACTAACTATCCACGAATTACACCACATCTAGTTGTGTCACTAGTCTGGCGAGGCGGGGGGGAGGGGAGTTTGGGGGGGGGCGTATTGAATTGATTCGCTCCGACCTTGGATCACGTGGCGTCACTGCTGGCTCGGAGGTGTTGCCTCGTCACGCGATCCCACAGGAAACCATTCCACAGCCGACTTAGACAGGAGATTCGCATTAACGAAATTCGCATTAGCGAAATTATTTACGTTTTGTGGTAAAAAGAGAATTGGTCGGTCGATGATTATGTTATTTTCTTTGATGTTCGATGCACTCAAATCACAATTATCTGTCGTGTTGGGCGGGGAATTATGGTTATTACGGACCTGGTATCCATTATTATAGAGTTAAATTAATTAGTGATAGATGGGCGTATGTGTGTTATAAGAAAAAAAACGTGATGTGATAGGATAATTTCCATTATTTTTTAAAAGTATTTTCTTCTTTTTTATCGGTTTGATGACAAAAGCAAGATAAAAGTTAAATAAAATGTTTTATTTCATATTAAAACTATACTTTTGTTCTTATTTAAAATAGATATCGATTCATAGATGTTGTAGTATCTTGTGACAGTAAATAGCAAATATTATCGTAGTGTCACTTCAGTGATTACAGCATAATTATGACTTTTGCACCTAAATAATCACGGCATAATGAGTCAAATATTCAATTTCAACAAAAGTGACAATTAAATCGCTATTGAAATAATAACAATGTTTTCCCCCTTTCTTAAACCATTTGACCATATATCTGGGTAACCAGTTAATGCTGGTGTTGCACTGTAGACAATCTGGTTGAAGTAGGGATACGTACATAGAACGTTCTGTCACAAGAACGTCTGGCAAAGAACTATTCTTATTCACTATCTGAGTCTTAGTACAACTTGGCCTAAAATTTAAAAGTACATTTTGTAAATACAAATTTGACTTGTATTTTTTAAACGTTTAAAATATTTATTGAAGTGTTTAAATACATATAGTTATTAAATGGATTTTATACATAAGTAAGTACATTGAATGAATATATATGTATAATAATTGTATGTCTAGTTAAAATTTGACATGTTGTACACAATTTGTAAAAGTGTAACATAACCAAAATATATAAACATGAATATATTCTAATCCAACATCATAATCTAATGTGAATGTATAAAAAAGAACCCCCTTCTTTTTGTATACGACAGGAATGAGTTACGTATAGCGGTCCCACATATATCGACATTATGTATTTGTAGAACTATAGAATCATTTCTAAATGAGTCACCATTGCTGACGTCACTGAAACTAGGCGTATAATAAATAGAGTAATGCCCTCACTGCAGATCAATTATTTTAATTGTGTGGGCTGACAATCAATACACTAGTTTCTTCTCTGTGTGGTGGAGCGTATTTGATACAGAACCATCAAGCGATAACAATCCTGCCAAAGCATAAACCTGCCAGGAAACAATTTGTCCTCCTTTAGATAATAATTGGGAGGGAATGTCTAATGGCTATTTTGTTCGATTCCAGCATTCGCCTTTCACTGACTAAGATTTCAAACCACGTATTAGTAATACTGTGAAACGTGCTAACACACAATTAATAAAATAAAAAACTAGCGTTAATTCATACTAATAAAGTGACTTATTATGTACCCATTATTCAGCTCGTCAAATTATCCAGGGCGAGATAATTACAACTGTGGTTTACATCGCACCGGAAAAAATGTTTTTATGGATTTAATGGGCCTGGGCCTGAATTACACAAAACTAGGCGATGATAAAATCCATGTGGCTCGCTGGTGCTTTTGATCACAGAACAGCTTTATTGCTACTTTAATGATTATGTTTACAGGTCTATGTAATGTGCGAGAAGACTTATTTAGTAAAGGGATTCAAATATTGTTAGCGTTTTCTATTATGTCCATTTTAAAAGTATCTTTTTACTAAATGGTAATGGTAGTAGATAGTAGTTATAAATTAACCCTTACTCTAAACCAATTCTTGTAACTGAGTGAATAACAAAACAATACATTCAATTGTATTTATTTATTGTCCATCCTATTCGGTTATGCAACTGATTTACAAAGAAGGATAATATATAAAATTATAAAATCAATAATGAAACAATCGAAAAAACATTGAAAGTGAACAGAACAAAGCTTATGAAAAAAAACTAAAGAAGAAAAAGTTGTCATTAAAACTATTTAAAATATAATAAAGAAAAACATTAAATATTTATTTGACATACAACAGAAATACACACAAGGGTGAAAATGAAAGTAAGATCACTACCTACACAAAAACTAACGTTATTTCATTTATTTACATATGGCAATAATCGAGAAAGCAGCGCGAGTGAATGCCGTAGTTTCGACCCACCCTATACCTGTCACGTGACGCGCAAGCTACAACACAAGTGTCGCCGTAGTTTCGACCCACCCTGTAGTTGTCACGTGATCCGTGTCAACGAACACGCGTGGTCGGTTCACGCGTCGTGGCCATTCAATAGTCCACCCGACGTACGCGCTAGGCTATTAGACCAATCAGAACACTCAAGGCCGACCGAACTATTTGGGACTCATTAAGCATTTACAACATGTATTACACGTGCTTGAAACATACACATATATTATACTATTCATATTAATTGGTTGTATTTAAATTTTCGAAATAGCATTTGGTGGAGGTGCCGGGTACCAGATATATATTTGTTTTTTATTTTATTTATTGTTTTTTATAAAACAGTACAATTTTAAATATGATTTTGTTCTATTTTCATGTAAAATGCTTGATGCCCTACCATGTTAACTAAATATACAACTGTTATCTAGATCTAAGCTAATGGAATAGCAAATAGTACACAATAGAATACAGGAATATTATATCCTTACAATATAGACAAACTCAAGCAGATATGTTTACAAAACGATTGGATACAAATAAAAGCATGAGCCAAATTACAATATAAAATACACAATCCAATCATTTATTATCATTATAATAATATATAAGTTACATCCGCTCATTCTATAATATGCTATCATGAGAGAGGATCTAAGTTATTGTATTTACATTTTTATGTATTGGTAGCACTTTTCCTAATTGATTTGTAAGACCGCTAAAAGTTTGAAGGGAAAGTTAAAAAGTAAAAAAAACAAGCATCTAATGTAGGGGCAAAATTTAGCAAGTAGGTTTTATTACGTTAACAGAAGTTGTAATACGTTGTTTTCTTGGTAACTTGTGGCAGCTGTCTTCAGTTCATTTGTTTTTATGTTTAGAACGGGCAAGGCTAAGTGGGGATAATAATCTTGGGCATCACGAGTCTATTAGGGCAGTGTGATAGTTTGGAAGGAATGTCCGAGAGCTGTTTGCGGCCATTCTCCTACTACTGAGAACAAAAACTTGGGGTGGAACTTCAATCGTGGACAAGGTCTTTAAGAACTCTATTGCGGCAAGCGAGGAAAGTCTCTTGGAAATTTACAGCCACAGTTTGTATGGCACACACGGTAGTCTATTTGCAATTTAGCTTTTCACTGAAGGTTCTAAGCTTAACACTTTGCTATTTGATCATTTAAAATGGTTTAAACGTACCTGCTCTAAATATACTATTCAATTGAAGCAGGTTAAATCATTTAAAAGACAAATTAGGAAAATAATCATGCGGATCTCTGAATGAGCCTACGAACACATGGGCTGCGTACCAACTATGACTGGCAGTGACTGCAGTGATTGAGATCCGTACCAGCTTGACTCGCAGTCAAGCTGCAGTGACTGCTTTTTGCGTACCAGTTCACCTCGCAGTTACCCCTCCAGTCACTGCGATGACTGGGCCGAAAAGATCCAGCTATCGCAGTCAAGGGGGGCGTGGCTAATAATTTTACCGCGTATTGTGAATGTATAGACAATATTATATGGTTTAAATAGTAAGTGACATCACAATACCATATAATCTCATCTTAGAAGTCCCATAAGCGTTAAATTATTAATGTAATGTTGTAAGGTTAATTATCAGATGGCAAATGTTGCTTTTATGAATAACAATTTCTGCTGTAGTCTGCTTTCGCTGTGACTGTGACTGCATCCCGTACCAGCTGCTGCGTTCACTGCGTTGACTGGGCTACCCCCACCACCAGTCACAGCCACAGTGAACGCAGTCAAAGTTGGTACGCAGCCATGTAATACCATATAAATGGCGATCACAGCCATGGCACGTTTTAACAAAAGTTTCACAGCTGAAATATATTTTTAATGGCGATTTAGAATACTTCACGTTTGACGGAAAAGCACTCATTTGTTGGTTGTTCTTGGCGTTTGGCTCCAAAACTAACTCCAACATTGAGAGATAAACGTTGACAATTCATTGAATTGTGAACGGTTTCATTGAAATGCCATATTTTATCCAGTTGTCTTAGGGCCGGTATTACGAGCAGCTAATAATTGAGCCAGTAGGTAATAACTTATTTTCACAATTGCAACCGGCATTCAGAAGGTTACTATCAACCCAATAGCTTATAAGTTCATATTAGCTTCCTTATTAGCTCTTAATAATACCAGTCCTTAGTTACTAATCGTTATAGTAGTCAATCATTCTCTCTCATGGTGAGAGGCTCTTACAAACTTCTTTGCTCTTTACTGTAGAGGACCGTGTGGGTATTATTGGACCAGTGTGCTTAGTTACTAATCGTTAGTAGTCAATCATTCTCTCTCATAGTGAGAGGCTCTTACAAACTTCTTTTCTATTTACTGTAGAGGACCGTGTGGGTATTATTGGACCAGTGTGCTTAGTTTCTAATCGTTAGTAGTCAATCATTCTCTCTCATAGAGAGATGCTCTTACAAACTTCTTTGCTCTTTACTCTAGAGGACCGTGTGGGTATTATTGGACCAGTGTGCGGTGCTGCTTGTTGACAAACCTCTAATCAACTCCACCAAGACAAACATACTCGGTCAAAGTAAGAAAAGGGGCTCTTCAAACTTGGACGTTGACATCGTACACATGATGTAGACCGCGAGACAAAATGAAGGTGTAACGGAAACAAAATGGCGGTGGAGCTGAAACGAGATTGAGAACCTTCACCTACTACTAGTTTGTTCAGTTTAATTAGAAAATGTGTACGGAACACAAACATAATTATATATCAACTTTAAAAAATGGTTTGTATCGTAGAAGTGGAAGTTGACTGGAAATCGCACATATTATGGCGGGAAAAACAGGGCAGATATCATAGTGAAGTAACCATTAACATGAACTTGAACCAGTTCTGTCTATTTACAAAACCGTAAATTTATCTATAAACTATTTTGAATGTAGTTATTAAAAGTGTTACTATAAGGTATCAATTACGTAAATTTCAATCTGTTTCCATTAAACCGGTAGTTTTTCCACTTAAATTCAGCCGTTTATGTTATTTCATCATTTTCCTAAAGAGTGTTTGAATGGACTAATGGCTTCGTCGAGTGGCTTTTCAGCCCCCTCCGGATGGAAGCGTCAAGGGCTAACTCAGTATGAAATAATGAGAGTCCTAACTTTGACTTTCAAGTCATATTACATAAAATACAAGCTTCTTAACTGCTTAACTTACAGCGTATAAACGTTACAAAAAAACAACGTAGAACAATCAAACATAAGCTGTCAAATGTTATATCAAGGTTCATTGATGGACACTTGATTTCACATTTCTAATTGTTGTGTATTGTTGTTCTTAAAGATTTAGAAGACTGTGGGGAGAAACAAGAATAGATACCTGGATCATTTTTTAAATGGTCTATTGTGGAAGGGGGGGGGACGTTCCCCTCAACAGCGCCGTGGCCGAAATTTTGAATCGCGTCTTTTGACAGACGTTGTTTAGGCACATCCAAGCGAGGTTGGTGCACTCCATGCGTCGGACAGAAACACGCAGGTACCGAGAAATCACGCTGTGTATTCCGTTGAAATAGACCACGTGGAGCGACCGTCTCTCCCAGTGTATTTCATAGCTCACATTACTTGTTAACGCGACGAAACTTTACTGTATTCAATGGTATGATATTGTGTCTGGTAGTGACATAACTGATGATGTCTATTGAAATCGCTGGAACTGACGTTTGCGATACGTTATCAATCAAACAGCTGATTGCGTGATGGTCAGATACAATCAATGCTTTATGAATATTGCAATTTGTCAGATTAGTGACATGGACTGAAACCTATTCATCGCGAATAAAGATAAAATAGTATGCTCGTAAAAAAGCGGTTTTCGCAGTATACAAAAGCTGTCTTTTTGGGCACCGGTCATCTCATTGACAAACCCCCTCGATCGGATACTGCTAGTGGGCAGCTATTTTTTTTTAAACATATTACACAGCACGTTCTTTAGTTGTTATAACATCCTATAGGTTTGACACCATAAGAGTTTATTACATATTGAATTTGAACCTAAACTATGTACATTTTATTTTTCAAAAATCCGTGTTTTTAAGGTTGTTTTCGGTGCGATATTATTTAGAAGTTATTATTTGTTAAACTAAAAATGGCACAGATTAAATTGTATATTGTTAATTTTTTTGTGGATCTCGTTATTGTTATTTATGATTGTGTTAGACTTTTTACTGCCGACGCCGTTTCAGTCACATCTAAACATCACAATTGTTTTCGTCACTTTTTTCCACCATAGAATCTCTTTCTAGTGTCGTATACAAAATCATTATTTTATGTAGATTCCCCTAGGAAGGTGAAATTAAAATTATAACAGGCGCCTTAAGGGTTGTCGGCAAACAATGAATATTAAACATTACAGAAGTTTAGTGTCTCACAGCAGTTATATTAAGGACATTCCAACTCGTACGGTTTAGAATAGGGCAAATTAAACAGGTGTCAAGAAGAATTATTTGGCAATTTGTAAACGTTGTTGTCACAGACAAAACTCTTCACCACTTGCAAAGAACTTAAATTCTAAAACTTGTAAGTTGAGTTTTCCAAGATGGCGGCCGTATGGATCCAGACGAGACAGTTTTGAACTTGAATCAGGTGTCGCAAAGTTTGCCGTCTAAGTTTAGCTCAACCCATCCCACTTTATTCTGTTTTGCTGTAACCTTTCCTTGGCATAAACTGGAAAATAAAAACAGTTCGCATAACGAAGTTTCGACAAAAGCGTTCTTAATCTTGCTTGAAACATCAACAAATATAAAGTTTTCGTGGTTTGTATTTTAAATCGAATCAACGTGGATCAAAATTCTGATTTATATTCAGTTTAGTTTCTTTAATAATCAGCCGTTAAATTCTATAGGGCTCTAGCAACACCAAAAGACAACAATGAAACAAATTAATTGAATCGATGGACAAACAACAAGCTGTCAAAAAATAATTTCTTCTGATTATGGAAAACGAAACAAAAAACAAACAAATACACATACAAAACTTTCACTTAGTCGTTGCCTATCATTAAAAGTTTTAAATGACGAGCAGTTACTATTGCTACACTTGTTTTTATTTCTATGGTTGCAATTTTATTATTTTGACAGCTGATTGTTTGTCCATAGTTCAATTCATTTGTTATATTGTTGTATTTTGGTGTTGCTAGTGCCCTATTAAATAAAATTAATTTGCAGTAATTGTCTACCCTGTCAGTCAGTGTGAGACATTATCCATAATTTATTATGTTCTTCGTTCTCATAATGACTGTAACGTCAACGTTTAGATATATCTCAGTAATATACGATCATTTAAACAGTAATTTCCGAAGCTAAAACACCAAACCTGAGCCGTGAATCAAACCCTGTAACTTCAACATAGTAAACAGGAATAAACCCACAAGACCACACAACTTACTTGTGTCTGCGAGTATAAGGAAATATTTTGTAATGTACTTCGGGTTCCTGTTGTAAAGTAGACAAAACACGTCTCGGCCCGGGGTAGAATAGGTCCAGAGTGACTCTGCTAGTCGTAAGAGGCGACAAAAGGAGACCCTGTCCCTTTCCCCCCACTGTCTAACTGAATATTTCTCCTCCCACTTGGCCCTGCCCTCCCTTGCTGGACTCCCGTATGACGACCCACGCGACGTACAATGGATCTGATTCGGATGTGGCTTTATTCTTCATCGTCATCTTTCTCATCTTCATTATCACCCGCTCATCGTCTCGATTAGCCATTGTTGCAAAAATATGAGACGTTAAGCCCCATTAATCAATCAATCAATCGTATAGTATCAGATTACTTATTAGTTATTGGTTGTATAATTTTGAAGGTGAGCTTCAAACAGCTGGAGGGCTCTTGAGTAGATCCCCCTTCCCCTCATCTCCCCTTGACTGTGGAATATCACCCCTCCTGCGTCCCTGGTATTCTCGCTTCTCGCACGAGCCTGACCGCAGAATACACGCGTAACGTGTTAAAGATGAGGGAGTGCTGTGATTCGTGTAAACAGACTAATATTAGTGTTGCGTGGTTGCATGGTGAGAACTTTAGTGACGTCTCACTCGCAATGTGTTCGCACGGACGTTGAGTGTTGATGGGAATCCACCCTTGGTCAATGACCTTGAACGATGCTTTCAATGTCATCTCTCTCTCTCTCTCTCTCTCTCTCTCTCTCTCTCTCTCTTCTCTTTCTCTCTCACACTCTCTCTCTCCTTAAATAATCCTTAATCCTCTTCAATCAATTAATCAATCAATAAATCTCTATTTCTTTGTTTTTGCAAGTTTTGTCTTTCCATCTTTCTTGGATTAAAAATTCATTGTACCTATATTTTACAAATGGTTGGATAGGAAATAATGCCTAAAAATAATTAATCTTGCGATAAATCACAACTAAAACCATTCAGTCATTCAATCCCATTTGCTCGCTAATTCAGACAGCGCATTGAGTTGTATTTTTTGTTCATTCTAGAATATTTGTTTGTTGTTGTTGATATTATGTTGTTTGAATGATGATATTTAATGAGCTGTTAGCCTCATATTTTGGTAACGATGCTAATCGAGACGATGAGTGGGTTATATAATAGTTGCGGGTGGTATAATTTGCAGAGCCGATGATAAAATAATTATGTTGTTAATAAGAAACAAGAGAAATATACTTTGGAGACATACTGAATGAATAATAAAAGTATAAATAATATTAATGAGACGAAATTATATGTTGGAAGTCTGGCTGTAGTGTATCCCCACCCTAGACAGGAGAAATGAGAAGGGTGCAACATTGTGAATGGTTTGGCGAATTCTCACATCCAAGATTATCCTCGCATGAAAACCCAGGGTTTCATTAACTCGAATACTTTTCCCATAGTTTCCCTCCTCGCATTCACGATTAATACCAAACTCTGAATGGAGTATTTTCTCCACCGGTAACTTTGCGTTTCAACCCGACTGAATCTTCCACCATTATAAGATCCAAGCATTGACAATACTTGTCTACGATCGGCTGAAATAATGGAAGCTGAAATCGAAAACGAAAACAAAAAGAGTTTTGTAGTTTATTGCCTGTTTAAGTCTAACTAGACATTTAACAGATCAATGTATTTAGGGGGCGAGGTTGGGCCGAGAAGTGAGTGCGCGATGTTATCGGAGAAAGCGAGAGACGGCGAGAGAGAGCGAGATAACTGACGCGGGGCACGAACAAGAATGTTGGGGAATCAAGTTGGATTCTCTGCTTGAGTTGAGCCGGATTCAAATAAAAGAAAACATTTTGAGGATTACAAAATAGAATGGAGTTGCAGATATATCTTTTTAACCCTCATTTTTTTTTCTTCAGTTCATAGAAAATGTTACGTGTTTCTAAATAGTCAAGTGTTCTGTTCAATGTAATTAAAGGAAGCGTTAACATATAAATGCACAATTCGTGGATACATTATTTTAAACATTTTTTCTGAGTACCATTCTTAGAATTGTACTTTCCTTATCTGAACGTATTTAATTCACAAATTTCAACATATTTTAATATAATGTTACGGTATATATATTTTTTTTATATCTGCTCCCTGAAATGTTATATATAATATAATAAATAAATTTTACAACGTTTTCTATCAATGTCTGATTTAAATTAGCTTCAATTAATTTACAAAGTTATGTCACACCTGGTTTTGTATCAGTTCAGTATCAAAAAGTAATTTATGTTAATATATTTCTTCTAATTCACATAATTTCAATTTGTATATGATAATATAACATATTATTGTCATATCATGGCAATCCCGTCGTAGAGGCAGAGACAAATAGAAGTGTCATCATTAGTATAGAAATAATTTACAGGTTGTTAAGTTATAAATACAAATCGAGTACATCAAAAACACGAAAGAAACAATTCACAAATAAAAAGAAGGAAAAGAGGAATTCTCGTGAATAATTTATACAAACAGTCGACAATTTGCAATAATGTCACCAAAGGTGAAACATGAAACACATTTCAATCAGGAAATACAACAACGCGTTTTACCTCGTCACATAACACTCATACCTCGTGAGTCTATCTATCACATTACAATCATACCTGATCACGTTTGAACACAATTATACATTATGCATTATGTACATTTGTTATGTGTCTATTGCCACTTGCTTGCTTGTTTGCATGCACCAAGATCGTGCAACACGGCTACGGGAATAGATTTAAATGCACTGGAATTGCATTACGAAGTTATGTGCAATAGTGGACACGTCACTACTTTGAGTTACGTTGTTAAAGTCACTATAAACGGAAAGATGTCTTCTTTTTAAAATTCCTCTTTGTTGTTTGAAAATTTTACAAGCACCTAAAATGTTGTTTCCTCTATTTATAAATGTTGTTTCTGTCAATTAAATTTTTTTAATGTCAAAACGTAAAGCTAACTTTTATAACGTGGCTTGTGGAACACACTTATACAATTAAAAACAATTGTTGTTCCAAATGCATGAGTTATAATTGAAAGTTAGCAACATGTACATAATGTACCGGCAAGTAGATAAACAGATAGACGGGTAGATGTGCAGAGAGAAGGATATGGAGACAGACAGAGTGGTAGATTATAGAGAAATGGATAGAGATAGATGGAGAGACATACATGTGAGCGATAGGCAGATAGACAGGTAGAAAGAGAGACAGACAGAGAGACAGACGGAGAAGTTATACAACTGTATTAGCCCCACTTTAGTCGGCCTTTGATTTAACTCGCTTGAGTAGCTTTGGCCACCCCTTGCTCGCATAAGTATCTCTCAAAAGTTGGTTACCCTTTGCTTACTTGGTACGTAGCTTTGACCACCCCTAGCTCTATTGAGTATCTCTCAAACGTTGTACACCCCTTGTTTTAACTCGTTTGAGTAGCTTTGGCAACCCTGTCTCGCTTAAGTATCTCTCAAACGTTGGTTACCCTTTGCTCACTTAGTACGTACTTTGGCAACCCCTAGCTCTCTTGAGTATCTCTCAAACGTTGTCCACCCCTTGTTTAACTCGTTCGAGTATCTTTGGCCACCCCTTTCTCGCTTGAGTAGCTTTCAAACAGGCAAATCTGGCCGGATATCTATTGCTCGTTGTACTCGGCTAACTCCCCCCCCCCCATCCCCCCCCCCTGACCCGCCTCTCTATCTCCCCCTCCTCCGCCGTCTCCCGGCTACCGCCTTCCTCATCTCCAACTCTAAATTATTCATATTTTTAATAAAAGGATATTAAATACCCGTCCATATGGTTCCAGCTTTATCGAACTAACGCGAATACATTTCAGAGAGTATTTCGGTCACCGTACATAAACCTCATTATTAATTTAGACGGTTATTTTCATGGACATTTTACTCTATGATGTGACTGGCTGAATTCAGGGGCTTATTTCAGATTTCAATGTAGATAGTCTAGCGTTCAATAACCGTTATGGATGTGGTTTTTGAAAAACTGGTTCGAATCTATCAATATGATACTGGCTGTTTGTGGAATGTGACATTTGAGCCGTCATGACAACGAAGTACAAAATAGATAGCGTAATTTCTCCCAGTGAAAATCAGTTATTGTAATTGAGTGAGTGGAAAATAAATACATTTTTATTTATTTCATATTATTTTTGGTGGTGGTGCCGGTTCCAACGTAATCTGTGCGCTCGTCACTTAAGTGATCAACACAGTATAAAAACGTACCATTCAAAATGTAGGTGTCCATTTCTGTCAAATTCAAGAATGAAAGTTAGGTCCAGTCTGACAATGTCCCAATAACTACTTATCTGTCGAATAGCTTGTTTTCTCCATGGCAATCACCAATCAAAACCCTTGAAATCCTCCAAAAAGCTTAATTGTTACAAATAACTTTCTTATTAGGGGAGATTGTAAGACCGGCACTTAGAAAAAAAAAGTTGCAGATTTGGTAATGTTTGTATTAACTTTGTTATACGTGAAGAAATGGCACATATAAATGGGTATCCCTTATCACAGATAAAACTTGTATATTCTTCTGTGTGTTATTTCATCAACTGGTCTGATAAATTAACCAATCCCATCGCAATATTGTCTGCACATTACTTGCTGATAAAGTTTGTCATTTAGTTCATTCATTTTTCTCTGTTAACCCACAAACCGTTCTTACCGAAACCTGTCAGCAAAATATCAGAACGAAATTGGATAAAGCTTAGCAGCAGTTTTCTATTCCAACCCCCTCTTACCCCTTAAACCCTCCCTCTACTATAAACCAAACCACTCCTTCGTTCTCTCGGACGTTTCTATACATCAGCGAAATAGTTCTTTTTTTGAAGGTATACGGAGATGACGTTGATAGTGCATCGATCTGGCAACCGTGCTGCGAGATTCGTGGCAACACTGCTGCCAGGGTAAGAACTATTCTAACCGGTGTGTTCAGTCGTTCATATACAAACTCTATAAAGCTAGAGGGGTAAATCTAGCTACACTGCTGCCATGGTAAGAACTATGTGTTCAGTCATTCATATACAAACTCTGTAAGGCTAGAGGGGTAAATCCAGCTACACTGCTGCCAGGGTAAGAACTATTCGGACTACGATATTCAGTCGTTTATATTAACTCTTTAATACTAGAGGTAAATCTAACTAGAGGCAAAGTCGTTGAATTTGAGAGGAATCAATATTAACTCAATAATTCAAAGCGAATATACTCTTACAGTTATGACAGGAACATAAAAATCGAATCAATTCCCGAAAACTGGTCAGAAGGCTCATCCTAAAGGTACGCGGTAACGTTTCGTATCATAAATAAATTAAACGTGAGCTTAGTCACAATCTACTGACATTTACACCGTCCTGACCTTTCAAAATGTTTTTTAAAAAAGTATAATTTTTAAAATATTTCCGTTAAACCAGTCCATCAGTGTCTACAAAGAGATTCGAACAAGAAACATTGTTTAGTTAGGCATAAATAACCGCAAGCATTTTTCCGCCATTTTGGTGTGGAAATCGAAACAAGTTCACTTTAACGACCAAACTCTTTCTGGAAGTTTTCGCTACAGACAAGTTTCCGAGGGAAACAGCTTGGTTGCTGTATTCCCAGGGGCAAACTAACATCCCAGAGGTAAAAGTGTGAGACTAGTGCACTTTGGTGCAAGGCAAACGAACATCTCGGAGAGGGAGAAGTGAGAATGGATCCTGGTGCAAGGCAGACAAATACTTCAGGTGTATTGAAGGAAACAGTGAGGCAAGGTCATCAAAAAAAATATGGAGTAATTCCAGTCATACAAAATATAAATATATTGGTATTCGGGTACACCAGGTCAAGACAAACAAACATAATGGACTTAACACGGGATACAAAAAACTACCCAGTAGTCAGTTTTTGGCAGACTTTTTTACGACATAAAATCAATGGTAGACACTGGGTAATATGCGAGCGTGTCTAGGAAGTACCGATATAATTTTCCAGTAGCTGTTATTTATTCGCAACTAACTCAAGGTTGTAGCAATAAATTGGCAAAACTTAGCAATAACGGTTTTAAGTGAAATTGAAACGAAATAAAAATAAAGTAAAGATTGTAAGACCAATGAAAAATGTATACTTTTTGAGCGTAAACATTGAGAGATGTACATGTTTTGAGGATATTATATCTATGTTTTATAATTTTATCACGAGTTTGGTTTAAAGTTTAAATTAAGACTAAAGTGTGAAGAATATTTTGAGATCTGAATATTTGAGGGATTGATTTCTGATTTTCCATTTTTATTTTCTCATTAATTTGAATAGCTTAAATAATGGGGTTTCTCTTCTCGTATTGTTTAATGTAATTGTTATATGTTATTCATAGCGTTATAATAGAAATAATATCATTTGGTGGAGGGGCCGGGTTGGCGAAGAACATTATCTATTACCACATTCCGGGCTAAACAACATCAAAAAGACATTTAAAATACTTCAATTAAAAATGTTGCTAAATTGATGATGTTTTTGTGGCCGTTCATTTATATTGTACCAAGTTATTCGTACGCTAAGATCTGAATTATTGTTTTCGTATTGTCAATGATAGTATTATTAATATTTTACAAGTAATAATAGTAAACATTATAATAATAGTTATCATCATCATCGTGTCTTCTCAAAATATAACACAAGGTTAATTGATTTATAATTTATGGATTGATTTATGGCTGTTACATATAGTTGTGTATGTTTGTCCCAGTGTGTTGCAAACATAATACCGCAAGCAGTGTTTATTAATGAGCATTTCGACAGATGGTTGGATAAGTGTTTATTCCCATCAACATTGACTTCTGTTTAAATTTATTAATGTACCATATGTTTTCTAGTGTAACACAATCACAATATTATTGTAATTGATGTAATGTTTTGATTAACCTACGTGACAAGGATAACAATAATTCAGAGTGATTTATTTATCCCTACTTACAACTCAATTTAAATGGAAACATAGTAGAACAGATAAAACGTTATAAGAACCTAGTAATTGGACTGTATACTGTTCCTTGTCAAATTAAAAACAGCGGTTTTAATCTGTTTTTAATGTGACAAGGAACAGTGTACAGTCCAATTACTAGGTTCTTATTATTAACAACTCATTGAGTATAGCACTGTTCATATTTGCTTCAAAACAAACTGTAGATGAAAATATGTATACGATTGTATCAATTCTAACATTCGCTCTTCGTATGGTGGAAAAGCACCAAAACCATAATAAGAATGGAGAATGTCTTGAAGTATTCATTCTTCTAAGTTTAAAAACGTTCGTACTATCTTAGAAGTGTTCTACATTATTGCTTTTTGTATCTCTTGTATCTCTTTATGACCTTAGTGCCTAACACCCCCCCCACCCCCCTCCCACACTTATGACAACCCTTGTGTCCAGGGTCTTATTCGGAAAACGTCGTTTTATGACACCTTACTCTCCAGTAGGTCGTAAAAAAAAAATGTTAAGATCTATATAAAAAACAAAACTAAGAACAACGCATAATTTCAACGCAGTCAAATCGATATGAAACTCTAAGGAGCCTCATTGGTCAACGCGGCGAGAAGCGATAATTCAAAACACGAAGTTTCCCGCCTATAAATCAAGCTGGCTGTGGGATTATTCTCTCCCCAACAGATGGGCAACTATCCCACACTTTTCAGTGTCTTTATCCGGTCGGGAGCGTTCTTGTCTTCTGTTCGCTCCCTCGGGCGTGAGAGGGAAGACAGAGGGAGGGCAGGGGAAAGAGAGAGAGAGAGGATTTTAAAATTGTAACACTTCTAAATGAAATTCAGAACTTGAAATCAATTAATACTTTATGCTTCCTTTTAGAATTAAAAGTCAAACCCCAATTTGTAAACAAAAATAAATGTAACAAAGCATGTCAAAGTTAGTTTCAGTGAATTAAAATTAAATGTGGGTTCTGTAAATCAAAATTAATTATTTTACTGACTTATTGTTTCAAGAAAATAGAAAAAGTCAGCACATGATGGTTATTTTTAGCATTTGATGTTTGTAGTCGTTGTCCGTGAACACATTTAACTCAAATATTGCATAGTTGCTAATGCCAGTTCCCATGCTTTTACTTTTGCATCCCCGTCTATTATGTCTCCCCATGGAAGTATGTATGTCTATTATGTGATGTCATAGAAGTGTGTCTACCTATAGCAAGCGGTGGGGTCGGACACAAGAGAACAACGCATCTAGACAGCAGTCATGTTTATTATGTCTCCCTATGGAACTAGACATAATTGTCTTCTCATAAAGCATATTACCTATATACCTATATAAGCGAGCGGTGGGATGAGACATAATATATAAGAAAGACGCTTGTAGACAGTCCTACCTATTACGCTGTCTATTATGTTTCCACCTGGAAGTATATACATGTCTATTCCCTTCTCATAGCAAACATACCTATATACCTACATAAGCGAACGCTGGGATCAGACATACAAGAGAAAATCGCTTGTAGACAGCAGTCTGTCTATTATGTCTTCTCAGAGAAGACATACCTATATACCTATATAAGCGAGCGCTGGGATCAGACATAAGAGAGCAGCGCTTCTGAATGGCCGATCAATAATGGCTGTGTGGTATGGTGTGTGGTGTGGCGTGCGTCAAAACAACTTCTGTTACATGAGTTAATGTTGTGTTATATTCGCTGTCGCTTTATAGCACGACATGGGGCTAATGCATTAGGCGACGCCCGTGTGATTCTTGCAGGCGTGGGGTCGCTTTACTGGGAGGTTTTATGTCTCTATTGACGACACTGGGCAAGATGATGCGTGACATTGAGGGATTTGAACCCCACCCCTTTGTTCTCATACGGCAGTGCACTTCTTTTATTGTTTGTTGATTTTAAAGCGATGCATTTGATTTCTTTTGCATTTCAAGTGGATGTATTTGGTATTTTACAACGAACCCGACAGTTTCAGGGTCGTCATAAGGGAATTCAAAGCAAGGTAGGTGGGGGTAGAGTTCTAAGGGGGTTTTAGGTGGCGTGTAAGGTTGTTGGGCGTTTAAATTCCAAAGAGGGCCGCCACGTATGAAGAAATTAGAAAGTAGGAAAGGGGAAAAATTAATCGCAATATTTGGTGCAGATAAATTTATCTAGTAGTGGGGTATAGTCTCTTAATTACAATAAAGTAAAGTAAAGTATAGTGTAGTAGACGGTACTTGCCCCTTCCCCTCCCAAACATTCCTGACTACGCCACTGACAAGCCAAGACTCGAACCTGGAACGTAGTTCGCCAACGTCTCATCGACAAAGACTGGCAACTGATTATAAAACATTTAATATACAGCTCACGTAAAAATAAACATATAATATTTACTTCGTTTTTAGTTTGAATTTTTGTGATTTAGGAGGAAGCTAAATTTTAACAATGCCTTACATCTTGCATCATTTGGCGTAATCCACTAGAATTGTTACGCACAAAGAGGATTATCCATAATAGTTTTTTTTAAACACTAAAGTAGCTCCCTAACGACCTCTCATAAACTAATTACACCAATTCCAACTCGGATAACTTAAGGCAGCTGAACTAAGTAGCCCAACTTTAAGAAGCTATAAATTACCCGTTCAAAACTCACCCCTATTACGGGGTCGATATTCTCCCAGTATTTGAGTATTAGCCTCGTCTCCAAACCTCGTACGGGTTTTTATGCGAAGACTGTTGCGTATCAGAGCTGCCTTGTGGTTGTTTCCATTATCTTGCCATAAATTATTGTGCAACACAAAAACGATTAGTGTTGGAGGCGTGGCTATGTGCCAGCTACAGCGCTCTAGCGTCTTCTCATTGTCTGAAGCGATAGTTGTATGGTGATGTTCAATTCTAGAGCGTGTACGAGTCAGCTATAGCAGTTTTAATTGCATTATTCTTCATCCAACAAAATAAGCTCAATTTTCTTTATTCAACAAAATAGCTTGCGCTCTTTACAGTGGCGTTATAGTTATGCTTGGATATAGAAATCACATGTCATAGATATTAGTACAGTTCACAATAGCCTCATATAGGTCTAAGGTAGATAGATACTGACATACATGTACTAGCATGTGGAATTACGGTTTAAATTACTTGTTTCGATACTATAAATACAAACTCTTATACCCAGTTATACCAAATTCTAATACCAAACTGACAAAAAATGTCGAAAACATTTAATTAAATCCGTCGTTTTGCATACAAGTCAACTCACATGCGGAATTACGAGTGTAACAAGTCAAAATAAATTATTTTGTATCTTGCGTATTCTTTTATACTAAAATAAATCTTGAGCGCCTTCATAAATCTTCATTGACCCTTAAATTAATTTAATTAAAGCTAACAAACGTCTGTGCGTGTAATTCTTAAGTACCTGTTTTATTCGACCTATGAAAGCTAATAATTCCTAACGTAATGTATATTTAATTCATGACCACACCATTATGCATTCCAGCTATATCAATACGAATTACGTTACACTAACAAAATGTTGTGTATCTTGTATTAAGTATTCTGTGCTTCCTCTTCCTTCCTAGCTATAAATTATTTAGACTGCAAACACTAGTTAATTCATACCTACCAATTCCAACCTCTTATTTTCTTTTTACCACTCCCTTTCTCTACAGAACACCAATGTCAGTTATATGAGGACATCAACACTATGTCAACCTGAGTCATAACTATCCCGTTCGCCTTTTTTATTTTTCTATCTTAACCAATATCAAGTAGTATGTCAACAACACGTAATATATTTCTTTACTACAACTCTACGCCCCCCCCCCCCCCTTTATACGTCTACATCAAATATTATAAATATCAACAACTCTCTATCTATTAATAAATACCACTTGTTCCAATATTCTCCGTAAATATTACAGTATTAATAACTTTAGGCAACCAGTATATTGTCTGTCTATGTACTACTACCACATATACTACTATATCTATAACCATTACTTTGTCTACCTACTGCTATTACCTTTTATACTCTTCAAAGGAATGCTAATATTAATGTAGTTAGGTATTCAATACTTTGTATATTTACACCTTCCCCGCATATCCTTAGTTGTGCTAATAGCAAATACTTTAAGTAAAGCTTTGTCTATCCACTATAGACTACTTCTTCCATCCTTCCTGATATATATACTTATATTAATAAGGTCACCAGCGCGTGGTCTAATTTAATATCTGATTCCTAACAACCCCATTTGCCACCCTTTTCCAACTAACTATCTCACTTTAAATTCACGTAGACAAGCATTTCCTTAAACCCTAATAAAACATTCAAGTTCTCGGCAATCGTATTTTGAAGACGAATTCCAGATTGTCTACCAGCAGTCTTGGGACAAACACAGACAGACAACAATAAAACAGAAAGAATTCGTCCAGCCATGAAGCCTAATTCAATATCTCTCTGTTGGAATGTTCCATCGATAAATCTGTGAGCTGCTAGCTACCCCTTCCAACCGTCAGATAGACAGGCCCGCAAGACAAGGGCTATCGATCGCTCTGGCTGACTCTGTCTGTCATTATTCATTGCCAAGAACCGACAGTATCCCACCCCTACCCGTGAAACATTCATTAAGACCAACCCCTACCTTCATTAACTGGGTTACGAATACGAGACAGAGTCACAAAGTTACCGTAGGCCACTTTGTTAGAAATTTCAAATTATCGTAATCGAACGAGTCAAACTTCAAAGAATGTTTTGTTGGAAAGGAGTAAATGTATAATAGGAAATCACGTACGAGGTAGGTTCAGGTTTTGAAGGAGAAACGACAATCTGTATTGGTTCTCACAATTTGTTGAGCGATGGAAGAGAAAGCCGTGAAAACATGATTGATGATGTTAATGCAATAATGTCGTTAGTTTTATTTGAACGAGGTGTAGACGGAGTTTTAATTAAAACTTGGTTTATTCTATTAAATAATTGTGTTGTGTTATTTTCTTGTATTTTTTTTCTATACAATACAGAAGTTGTAAGTCTATTGTAGAGCTAATAACGACCTATAAAATATATTTGAATGATTGGGAAGGAATTTCCTTGTGCTGTTTTAAGAAATCAATGTCTTTTGACTGAGGAAAACTTTCAGACTGATTAAAATATAGTAAAAATCAACAAAAGAACTTCTAATATTTGATTTGTGAATGTGTAGTAACACCCAGCGATGATTCATATCACTAAGATTTGCTAGGAGTTAGACATCTTTGTGAATAACAAAATAAGTATAGAGGCATGTTTTGTTGCTGATCTCTCAAGCTTCTGCTTATGACAGCAACAAAACAAGTTTACACTGTACATATTCTGTATAGCCTTTATTCATTTCACTTAAAACATGTTAGCTCTTTACTACACTAGACAATTATTGTACTTTTATACTTAAACGATCGCAGTGTACACTTAAAAATGCAATAAAAAATGAATCTGAATCTGAAATCCCGGGCTAAGTATTCTCTTTATACCAAGTCAAGGTTCTAAGAAATATACAACATTGTCTGTCCCGGGACCGATTGTAGGGATGGGTACCGAACCCGTGACCTCGTTACATCGCCAGACAATAGACAGACACTTGACCCAGCTAGGTTTGATATTCTATCCAGGCGGTTCTCGAGATCTGGGCTAAGTTTAAGTTGTAGTCGCGGCGGGTCGCATATTTATACAGAGTCGGCTAATCGATAAACTGAGGTTTCGAGACCGGGGCAACATTCGTGACAAGATATCGTGTTATCTAACAGATAGTGGGGCGAGATATTGAGATACGAGATAACAGATAACTGAATGTTATCTAATAGTGTGGCGAGATATGTAGAGATATTAGATAACAGATAGATATTTGGAAGAGATATCTAGAGATGTGAAATAACAAATAACTGTGTGGTATCTAACAGATAGTGTATCGACATTATGTAGATAAGATAAAAGTTGGCTCAATGGTATCCAGCAGATGATGTATTGAAATGTTATGTAGATAAGATAAGTGAATGTTTAACGGATAATGTATCGACATTATGTAGATACGATCGGTATCCAACCCAAACTTATAAATTATTCTGTTTCAAATAGATGATAGGAAATAGAGAAGTAGACAATTACATTGGTATATTATTGGACTATTCAACTTCAGTATAAAACACACCCCGGCCGGTCCCCCAGCCACCTCTTGTCCTAATCCCACGCCGCTTAACCTAGTGCGTTGCTACACAGCGTGAGTGCAGGACGGGAAATGGGTTGAAGGAAGTGAGGAATACATTAAGACCCAGGCAAGCAACTTGTAACGGCCAATATACATTCAAGTGAAGTGAAGGGAACACATTCATTGGCCCGTCAGAATGTGACAGGTACAAATTACACTTGTGCGAATGTGTTATGTACGAAAGTCAAATTACCACTCGTCGGTTACAAATACTGTGACGGTAAGTTTACCAACGACCCAGGGTTTATTTCAAGGTCAATGTTGTCAATGTTGGTGTTGGTTGTTTAGAATGAAATTTATATTATTATTTTGAAATAATGAATTAAAAAATCAAAACCGATTAGGAATCACAACCCCTAGTTTCTGCCTGTTAAAATAGCTTTCTTAAAAATTGTTACAAGAATATATATATATATATATATATCATCTTCTAGAGAGAGAATTTAGCGCTCTTTCTTATGAATGTTTCTTTATTCTAATACAAATTTCGGTTTTAAATGTTCTTTTTTAATTGAGTAAGGCGTTGTGTAACAACACGTTACAAAAATTGAAGAAGTTTATTTTAAAAATGGGTTCATAAGAAAGAAAATTAAATTTTCTATGAGATGACATACATTGGTTTACTTTTTCCAAAATTTTAAAAATTTTAACTGACAAATCGAGAATTCCGCAGGTAGGTGTACATGCAAGTCTCAAGTCAATTTCTTTGCAACTCTCAAATATTTTAATATGTCAATCAATGCAATATTATCCCCTCCATATCTGCAGAGTTACCATTAAATTAAATGACTGTTTATGGTGCGAAACTTGACGTAGCGGCAGTTTATCGAACTAAACGATGCTAATCGGGCGTTGGCGTGTTGTCGTAAGCGTCAAGAGTCAAGACTCTCTCACAATCGTACCGAAGATATTTCTTGCGATAAAAAAGAAACTCGTTTCTGATCTATAAAAAGATATATGACGTCATTTTGAATTATTACGACATAATTTATCAAAGACATCAGTTGAATCGATCGATATTCACTATTATGGTGGCGGTTACAGGTCACACTTCTGTGCAACTAGGGTTATCGAGATTTAGAGAGTGGTTTATCATCATCATCATCATTATCCATCGCCGTTTCCTGCTTCTGACAGGGTCAGCTTGGGTTTCACAACCAAATTTTTCCACCTCTTCCTATCTTCCCACAATCGTACTTCCTCTACTTGCTCCCAGTTCTCTCCTCTCTTCTGTAGGTCTTCAGCAATCTTTTTCTTCCATCTCTTCCTTGGTCTTCCCCGTCTTCTTCTTCCTTCGATCTTCTTTTCATATATTCTCCTGGGCATCCTCTCTTCCGTCATCCGTTTCATGTGTCCAAACCATCTCAGCCTTGTCCTTTCCATTCTGTCCCCTAGCTCAGGGGTGCCCAACATACGGCCCGCGGGCCGCATGCGGCCCACCAAGCAATTTCATCTGGCCCACACCTCCCATTTACATTCTAGTCTCACAACTAAACCCAGAAAGTCGGATGTGGCTTTATTTTTCATCATCATCTTTCTCATCTTCATTATCACCCGCTAATCGTCTCGATTGGCCATAGTTGCGAAAATATGAGACGTTAAGCCCCTTTAATCAATCAATCAATCAGGGAGAAAACTCAATTTGTTTTGAAATTTATTCGGTGGATATGTGTAACTATATTTTAGACTTCGCAGCGAAAAATTATCATAATTATTTTGTTTCTACTTCTAGTTTTGTTATCGTTCAAGCCTAGTTTCTTGGAAGCCGAGGAGGGCGGGTATTATTGTTTTCTGTGGTGACATCCGACTTACTAACTGGCGAGGACTCTACTGGCACCTAGATAACAAATGCTACTGGTTATACAAGTGTCCCCGCAAATATGTTTCACCCTTTTAGTTGTGTTCTTGCAAAGGCGTCATGACTCGAAGCACAAACACGAGTGTAATAAAATGGAGGATTAATTCGAATTGAAAAAAAATTTTTGTTTCGCAGCAAAGTATGTTTAAAAAGAGGGTAAATGAGAATCAAGCGTCTGTCCGCGCTAGTTTTCGTGTTGCACAAAGCACATTTACTAGCAGCGGGGGGAACACGCATTTGCTGACGGGTAATTTGATATTGAAATAGAATAACCATACTATACACGTGTATATATATATATAGTTAAGTTGATGTGGCCCACCAACATTGAATAATTATGCTATGTGGCCCACTTCTAAATTAAGTTGGGCAACCCTGCCCTAGCTTCTCAACACCAAGCATTTCTCTAATCTTTGTATTTCTTTATGACGATGGTTTATGACGATGCCAAAACAGCAAGTGTCTTACATCACACATCAGTTCCAGCACTAGATGCCAGATATAGTTCCTTCAACGTAACTTGTCTCATGCTGACGTCATAGCCGAGTCCAATAGTACCAACTTAATTTTCTACTTCTCTACTTACTACCATATACTTAAAACAGGTCCATTAGGTATAATTTACGCCTTAGGTTGGATATCTGTGAATTCCTAACAGAGCGGAGCGGGCGTGTATATTCTACTAAGCGGTAGACTGCATTTACGAATGTGTGAAAGAACGCCATGATTATGTTTATTTTCATTGACACAGTGTGCATGAAAGGTGTGGTAAAGTTGAGAAACTGTAAGAATGACGGCCTCCTCCGTATCCCCTTTACTGCTACCCGACCACCCTCAACTCCATGAAACAACAATTACTGAACTATTGAAACGAACTGATTTTCAGTTACGTATTTCATTTTGTCGGGTTGTCACGGAGTTGAGGGGGGTCGGGTAGCTGTGGAGGGGATATGAAGGGGGCCGTCATTCTTACAGTTTCTCAACTTTATGTACGATGTTTAGTCGTCATCAAGACTTTAGTGGAAATTATAGTATAGAAACAGATCTAAGATGGGACGTGGGAAATTCACCATCTTTGAAACTAATAGACGACTTCTTATAATAAAATATTGTTAACATTTTGACAAACTTTACCTCTTTCAAACGGAATCCCGGTTGTGAATCCCGTTCTCCAATACTGAAGCTTCCTCATGATATCAATAAAAATGTTTAATCTAGCGAGTTACATAGACATCCCCTCTACCCCTAACAGCTCCAATGATGTTTTATGGTGAACCATCATCTCCAAACCACTTTACTGCCGGTCTACCGCTTTACGACCACATCTGCACGCAAATTAATAATACGGGAGTTTGCCGCGCTGCTTCATAGCAGAACACAACGAGCGTTAGGGTAAGTGTTGGGGTAGTGTTGGTAAAGTGGAGTTGACCGAAGTCAGTGAAGTTAGGAACACACTTTGTGGAACACATTTCGTCTTGTCTACGTAGATTAGTTAGAGTGTACACTCACCCCAACGTTAGTAGTCCCATATTGTACAGACCTCAGATCCTTATCTTTTGCCCCTTCCATGCATGCTGTTACACGCTGTTACACACTGTTACGCTGTTACACGCTGTTACGCGCTGTTACGTTGTTATGCTTCAAGGTCTATCCACAATGGAAATTAACAGTAATAGTTACAGTAAGGTTACTAATCCTATTGGCTGATGAGAGACCATTGTTGCTCATCAACCAATATGATTGTTACGCTGAAACACCCATACTGTTATTGTTACTGTTACTGTTGATTTTCATTGGGGATAGGCCACAAACTTTTAATAAATCTAAAGTTTAATTATTTTAGTTCAAAAATGGGTTCTTTCACTATGTGTAATTTCAACATAATATTGATGTTTTGTTGTTATATTATTGAAATAATTTGTGTTACATACATTTACAATTAATATTTCCTTACAAATAAGTGTTGCGTCTACTCATAGCTTCTCAGGTCATTGGCCACTCGTTACCGACTGAGCTACCGTTGTTTGTCATTAGTACCATGTCTCGCATTCGATTGTTTGGCGCTAGTGTAGCAATATTCATTAGACGGCTGAATCAAAGCCCTGAGAAAACACAAAGGAGGTTGATTACAAAGTAGGCTACGCTACGCCTTTGAGGGGGGTCATGGAAAGGGGAGGGTTGAAGGGGCGGAGGGGCTTGATGTGGCGTTTCGTTGTATATATCAATCTACGTTTGTATAGTTCTTTATCGATAATTTGAAACAGGTCTCAGTCAAATTAACTTCGAACTTTATGAGAAATGTGAATCAAAGACTGTTATTCGACACAAAAATGGATCCGGCGGGGGGGGGGAGGGTCGTTTCGTTGCATGTGTAAACTCACTTGTGAGAGAGAGATAGCTTGATCAAACCTTCCAAGAGTGAGAGTAATCAGACGATTGCTTACAGAAAAAATCGATTAAATAAATAAAATAAATAAATTCACATTTAGAGTCTACCCACTCAGTAACTAAACTGATTTGCAGTGTGGGACTTTAATTTAAAGTGACTAAACCAACCCTGTAGGCTTCGAACACCATCGACGAGTGAGCGATAACCAATCAAAGATCGATATTTCAAATACGAAACATATGAATCAGTGATTGGACAGTGCGAACACCTGCGGACAAATGCCAGAATCAACAAGGCCGATTCAGAACAACTTTGAATTTATTGAGTGCTTCGTTGCTAGGACGGCTCCAAAGTCACCGTTTACTTATTCCTAAGCCAAGAAGTAATGGAATTGAACCCACATTAGAAGTTAAAAAACTTCTGCCTGAACGGGATTTGAACCCGGGACCTTCTGCATTGGAAGCAGGGATGCTAACCACTGGACCAACGAAATTGAAATTGAAATTGATCGAAATTGAGATCGATTATTTTCGATATCGATTATTTTTCCGACTCGATGTCGATTTGAAATAATTAATCGACCACTTGGCGACAGAGCGGTGTGAAGAATGACCGGAAGTGGGGAGAGTTGACGCGTAGCCCGTGCGTCGTGTGCCGGGGGTAATGATCGAGTAGGCTGTGATTAGTACTCAAGTCACGGCCTTCTACGACGCAAGCGTGTTGTTACTGATGACTCCTTGGAAGGACTTGAAGCTACAGTCATTAGTAACAGTTTGAAGTGTCTGCTCCGTCGACTTGCGTTCAGTCGGTGCATGGACCATTCTAAGATAGTACAAGTCTTCGGTTGTGGATCATAAGGGTCCCCTTGCATGTTTTATCATGTAACGCGTGGAGAAAGCCTTTACATTGTTGTAATTTTAAAATTTATTTTTTATTTAGGTTCAGTCTTACAATGTTCCAATAACTACTTATTCGTCGAATAGCTTGTTTTCTCCATGGCAACCACCAATCAAAACCCTTGAAATCCTCCAAATAGCTTAATTGCTACAAATAACTTCTTATTAGGAGATTGTTAGCCCGGCCCTTGGTGTAAGGTAATAAGTAATTTTTAAAATTGATCTAGGACCTTTAGATAGAGTTAATCACGGTCTTCTAAAGCTTCAATGACAACAATGTACAAAAATGAAAAATCAACCTTGACATCACACTTGAAAATTAGTTTCATTGTTGTGCATTGTTGTCATTGAAGAGGATCGTGATTTATTCTACCTAAGGGTCCTAGATAATTTTTGAAAATGATCTAGTGATTTAAAAATTTTCAAAACAAAATTTGACAAAAAGAAACACTTATACATTTTTAGATGCGATTTGTTCTATTTAGACATTTCTTTCATAATTTTCGTATTTATTTAATGTCTATAGTATTCAGTTATAAAAATGATTTACAAAAGGGGACAATAAATACAATGAAACAACAAAACAGGACATAACATTCAAATTACTTTACATAAAGAACATTTCTTCAGTTCAGTTTAGTTAAAGTCCCCATAAATAATAATTTGGATTCGATATTAAATTAATTTGCTGCACGTGAAACTTACACTATTGCAAATCTCAGTCAAGTGTAGATTTATTCATTTCAGCTACATAAAATATGACTGGGCCTATTTTGAAAAGTCGTCACGTTCGGACCAGTGTCAACATAATGACACTATCACAATGTCAGTCAGCTCCATATCCTTCAAGTGGTCTAGTCGCAATGCATGCCGGGAGCTGTGTCCGGTCTAGGCTCACTCGCTCCCAACTAATGCATGTTTAATGGGTCTGCTCTCTCTACGCCCACCTTAGCGTTGTGACGTCATACAAACAGACCCACACGCTCGGTGTGGATATAAGGGAATAGCTTGAACGAATATTATAGATCTGGGGAAATCGCTTTTTATGAAAATACGATTTTTTTCTCACTTGAAAAAATGTTGTTCTTATTTTTTCCCCTAGAGTTTGACTCCAATCGTTGCGTTTTGGGCGAAGTCACGAAAATACATTTTTAAGGGACGTTCACATTTTTCATTTTTATTCTATTCGTGAGTGTGAAACTTCCACAATATGGAAGACATCAAATAGTTTGTTTTTTTTAATACAAAAACATTGCGTTATAATTGCCCAATAAGTAAAACAGTTTTTATATTTTAACCTTACATATTATGACACAATGTTCTGAAGGTTAAAAATAAAAAATAAACTATTTAAAAACAAACTTTAATTGATTTTAATAAATAAAATAAATGTTTTGAAAGTTGAAACAAATATTTGTGCTAGCCGGTTAAATTAACATTTTTCTCTCTAACGAAGCTCACATCTTTATATACAAGGTCCTCCTTTGTAAATCAGTTTTTATAACTGAATAGGATAGACATTAAATAAATAAATAAATATATGAGCATAATTTGTTAAAGATTATTCGAAACCATGATTTGTTGCTCTATGAAGATGAAAGAACCTCAAATGACGTTAAACGCTCGTGCCTCTTGTATCTACAGTGATAGCTCATCCTCTCGATAAGCCTTGTCTATATATATATCACACGCCACCCTCTCATCATGTTGACAAAGGACATTCCACATAAAAGGATTCACTAAGCGAGGGACTGCTGACGAGAACATGGCATGTTACGAATACTAGGCCAACTGTCGGCAGACTGACAAGTAGATATACAAACTACTTCAAACATTGAAACATTCCAAACACAAATAACTTGAGAAGAGTGAGCATTTATGGTTTATTTTCTTGTTTTAAAATTAAATTAAATATGAAAATTGTGGAATTGTGGAGGACGATGGATATCATAATCAAGAATATCCTTTATCTAGTCATCAATAAACAGTTAATAAATTAAATAAAATGCATGAAGTAGCACATCTAATTATGTCTTAATAATGTCAACACAAAACCCTCCCCGTTATTATTTAACCATGGGGGTGGTACACCTGACTCTTTGCCTTCACAGAAAACGCATTCGGTTTTCCGATCCTATTTGGTTGAAATTAACTTGATTTACGCGAAACCTATCCACATCACAAATCAATTACCCATAATGCAGTCAGTTTCTATCACCGCATATTATTGGCAACTAATGTAGTTATGTGTGCTACATATTGAATCAAGTATACCGTGAAACTCAATTGGTTTTCAATGATTAATTCGAGCCGCCAATTGCGAGCAAGCTAAATAAAATAACGAAATCAATGAATATGTCGTGATTTTATAAGGGTTACTATAATATTAAAGCTCCCTTTATGCAAACTTCATTATACTTCTTTAAAAATGTAATCAATTTCATGAACATATTAAAAATGAATAGGTTAATTTAATTTGAAGATAATATCATAAAAGTTGATGGAATCAATTTCTAGAAAGTTATAGTTACAAAACGTTGAAAATAGATTGACTGGGTCAATCATGTCATGAATTGTTATTTATTTTATATTACCAATACCAACCGTAATGATAAAAATGTTTTTAATCTTTTTGTTAGATCTTACGAAACCACAATTCGTGCATTTATCGCTTTTTTAATATTCTGTAACGTACTCAAAATATAACTAAAATGTAACAACCCTTAAATTCGCGCGGTTGTATTATAAGACTACCCTTTCCCATTTAAGCTTCTCTCTTCTAAAGTATCACTAGAATCCTTGAGGTAGTTGTTCTATTGTCTTAAGTTGTGCTAAACGACGGACGAGCGGCAACTTCATCACTTAGCCTTGACGGAGGGATTCACCGCTGCCTCTGATTGGCTCGTTAGGTAAGTTGGCGGCGTGTCAACTGCTCGCAGCGCACTCAAGCTCGCAGCGGCGCGTTTCTTAAGTAATTAGGCAGTGAATGAAACTTGTTGCTTGCTGACTTTGGAGGACTTGTTTGGAACCGTGAGAAAGTTCGTGAAGGCAAATATCAGTATGTTAGTTATAGTTTATCTAATTGTGTATTGTTATTTTGTATCGATCCTTGGATTGGTGGGAAAACGCTGTATACATTTTTTTCTCTTCTGACAGTGTGACTATTTCCACAAATCCATTACAAAGCATTTTCGAGAATTATCAGTTGAACGTATCCCAATCAGGATGTCTCAACTATTTACCTTTCCTACTTTCCCTTCATTGTCATATGAAGTTGTAATTTGAATTTAAATTATATTAAAAGGCCGGTATTACGAGAAGCTAATAATAAAATTAGTAACAATAAAATCCACCTAATACATTATTGGCTCCTAATAAATTCCTTTTAGATTTTCATAACACCGGGTCTAATCCAATTCCAAATTGATATTGAGTTTACAGTCATAGAATTTGACCCAATCTTGTATTATACGGTTTTTACGCTTATTAACAACTCCTACAACTCTACGTGAATATATTTCTGTGCCATCTTGTCTATATAATACCTTATTTAAATATAGTTCTACTTCCATCGGATATCTTTGTTTTGACACTTTTCATTGTCGTAGTTTTTTATAAAGATATAAACAATATATCTTTTAAAAGGTTTAAAAGAGGTTTCCAAGAGCTTGAATGTCGTAATATTCAAACGGTGAAATTTTGTCTATTATCCAGTGAAAATTTAACTAATAGTTTATAGTAGAGTAGTTTGCCTGTGACGTAGGCTATACTTCAGTAGTTCAAGTGTAACGTTTTCCCCCATAACGTCATAAACCATCGGAAACATTCTGTTTTTGATTAAATGAACATCTAGGTCACACGACTCAGAACATACTGTAAATGCTAGACGCTGACATTTCCTATCGGCTGATGCAGTAACCTGCTGTTTCCCCGAGGGTCAGCGGATGATGCACTAAAGGTTGCACTGACGCTTTGCAACCCCTTGTTTGACTTGAAGGTCACCTTCGTTAGGGTGTTTCTGTTGTGAGCGCAATGCAGTGGCCATTTGACCAACTACTGTAATATATCATCTGGCTATCGGTTGTAAGTGGCCTAAATTTGTGGCGACACAGTCATATGGAGTGCTGCTCTCAAACTTAAATAATATGAAATATAATTTAACTTATTTCAGATTGATTTGGTTACAATTAATAAGTATCATAACTAAGTCTACAAGACACTTTCAATACATAGATGCGTAATTGCTAGCCTTAGTAAGTATGTATGAAATAACCATTGCATAAAAGCAGTCATCTTCGCCGTATCACCACTTGCCGTTTTTTTTACGCGTTTTTTTAGAGCATACTAATGTTACGTGTCGCCGCTGTCTAGGGTGTTGAATGTAAAAATACGGACGTCTTTATTTGGAAATGACATAGCCCAAGATAAATTAAAAATCATTCATAGATAAGCCAATCGTTCCGTGTTATCCATTGTGGCTTTTGTAGAAACCTGATAAAATTATAGAATTTACAATGACACTTCGATTACTGGAAACATGTTAACAGTAAAGAATATTTACCATGTTGTTCTCATTCATCCAACGGTCATGATTAACTACCTTATTCTCTACTACCTTATTCTCTACTATCTGATTCGCTACTACCTGATTCTCTACTACCTTATTCTCTACTACCTGATTCTCTACTACCTGATTCCCTACTACCTGATTCTTTACTACCTAATTCTCTACTACCTTATTCTCTACTATCTGATTCTCTACTACCTTATTCTCTACTATCTGATTCTCTACTACCTTATTCGCTATTACCTGATTCTCTACTACCTTATTCTCTACTACCTGATTCTCTACTACCTGATTCCCTACTACCTTATTCTTTACTACCTAATTCTCTACTACCTTATTCTCTACTATCTGATTCTCTACTACCTTATTCTCTACTACCTTATTCTCTACTACCTTATTCTCTACTATCTGATTCTCTACTACCTTATTCGCTACTACCTGACTCTCTACTACCTTATTCTCTACTACCTGATTCTCTACTACCTGATTCCCTACTACCTTATTCTTTACTACCTAATTCTCTACTACCTTATTCTCTACTATCTGATTCTCTTCTACCTTATTCTCTACTACCTTATTCTCTACTATCTGATTCTCTACTATCTGATTCTCTACTACCTTATTCTCTACTATCTTATTCTCTACTACCTTATTCTCTACTACCTTATTCGCTACTACCTGATTCTCTACTACCTGATTCTCTACTACCTGATTCCCTACTACCTTATTCTTTACTTCCTAATTCTCTACTACCTTATTCTTTACTACCTTATTCCCTACTACCATATTATCTACAAACAGATTCATGAGTTCTATGTATAGTATATCTATTTATAGAAACATAAGTGGCTTTTCCTGAAGATCTCACTCCACTTTCGTCCTCAAACAGAATATTAAACGAACGTCACACTTTTTGGAATCGAAGCCCAGTGGATGAATTATTTAAAATCATCAGTATTTGTTCTACGAAAATGTAGGACGTACTTGTTTAGAACACAAGTTCATGGTACTAAGCTTAGTTTTAAAAGGGTTGGTGTTCATTTATCTATACACCTCCGAGTTATGTTGGTGCAATTATTACTTCTTTAGTTGGTTACTTACGTAGTTGGTTATTAAGGAGGTCGGCTAATTATTTGGGTAATTTTTAGCTAATTACTAGTTAATTAGCTATATAGGTAGTCAAGTGGTTGGTAGGGTAACTATTTAGCTAACTACTTGTTAGTCATATTGTTGGATAGTTAGTTTGTTAGCTAGATATTTGAGAAGTGTAGATAGCTTGTTAGATAGTTCATTGGTTTAGTTGGTTAAATAGTTAGAAAATTACTTAGACATGCAGTTTGTTGTTAAGTTAGCTAGTTATTTGGTTCGATAGATAGGTACCTTGTTTGTTAGTAAGTTAGCTATATATTTGGTAGTCAGTTAGATATTTACACGTGGTTAGCTCAACATTATGTTTAATAGTAGTGAATCACCCTAACAACTTGTGTACCCGACACAGCAACCGAACACCGTATGAGATACGCATATCGTGTCACTCACTCTAGCTGGGTCAAAGTCACTCGCCTCGAAAGCTCGAAACACTCGACCACGAAATTAAATTATATAAAACGCGAACTGTTTACTTTTAGACAGTCAACGTATTGACCAGCGGTATCGATTTGTTTGAGGTATTCATGCCTGGCCTGTCGGCCGGCCAACGCGGACGCTCGAAAGTGGAACATATGAACGTAAAAACAAGTCAAGGGGTGTTGTGTGAGAGCTGGGGTGAGATCCGTAATGTTATGTTCTGTGAGGGACGAAAACTTGTGCGATTTAACATGTTTTGCTATCATGAGTGATGCTGGGAGCGATGTTGCCGGATCTTGAGATGATTGGAGGTGGCTGCACAGTGTTGCCGGTGCAGTTATTAGCGGGATAATATTTGGGCCACGGGAAAAAGAGAATTAAATTGAACGTGTGGCACATTTGTAAAAACTAAATTAAATGAAGATCGTAATAATAAATAATAATTATAAACTTTTGTGTATATATATTATATTTATGTATTTATAAAATAAATATCTCAGAACTTATATCTTGAGAAATCGGTATCATGTACTTAAAGTAAAAACCTATAGCTAGAGGACAAGTATTTAATATATACGTTTGCTCTAGTATCCATTTAGACATGTAATTAGGTTGTTGGCATGTCTTACATTAATTGTTTTGGTGGACTAGGTTGTAAAGTGGAACTAAATTGTCAGAGGCTCCACGTAGCTATAATCATAAAAAAGTTTTAAACTATTTTATTGATCTCCAGGTTGTTTGATCAATGCCGAGACAAGTAAACACTAAACACTCCAGCCCCAGCAAGTCAAGGTTGTGCATGAAGGTGTTTAAGGTGATTTATGACTTCATCCGCTCAAACAAAATATTCTATTAAACATTCATTTTTCAATCACTTCATAAAAAAATCACCTCCGTTAGTTTGTTACATTTTATCTCAAGTAGCAGCTGGAAATGTAAACTTTTTTTCACCCGTTTGTTTATCGAGATAGATATCAATATTATTAACAACCTATTGATATGATTAAATCAGTCGTTTTGTAACAACTAGAAATATACTAACATACTGACAACTATCAATAAATCATCATTTACAATGTGTACTTTGGATGAACTGTTCGTACAAACAGATAAGATTTGTTCAATTAGGTTTCTGAAACAATTCGTGGAAACTTCATATCTACTCCCATGAGCTGTCTTCGCAATACATGATCAGGGCGTAATATCATTAATACACGTCATTAAAGTATTTCGGAGAAAGGTGAAAGCTTTTGTTATAAATCGATTATTCTCTTAATTTAAAATTATCAACGTGACAACTCTAAATTTCAAATTAATTTAGTGGTTAAAAATAATGTCATGATTTCACAATGTTTACCCATTAAACTTCTCACTCTGCTCACGTCACGAGTGAATCACAACAGCTAAATGAGGCTTCAGTAATATACACATTATAATCAGCACCATTGTATGTGTTGTACCATTCTGCAACTATGGCATTATAAATGAGGGTATGTTGCAAGTACATGTGCATCGTAGTAACTAATTAATTAAATCAATATATTAACTGATTGTTTATACCTCAATCACTCATTTAAGTTCCACGCCATTAGCTGCACAATTTTAAGATTGATAAACAAATCTTCTCGTAAGTTAAATTAGTAGGAATATGAGATCACACAAACGCGCAACACAAAATGATGATGGTGTAGGTATTTGGTGTTTAACGACGTACTCGATAACTTGCACTCACACAAAGATAAACACACAAACACATAAATATTCCTACTTCCAATACCCGTCCAAAGATACCCAGTTTGAGCTGAGGTTTTCAAACTTTTGAAATTGTTTTAAATATGGTATAGCATCGCCAAATAGGTAAACGTTGAGTTCTGTAGGCTCCGAACACCATCGACGAGTGAGCTATAACCAATCAAAGATTGATATTTCAAATATGAAACATACGAATCAGTGAAAACAAATGAAAACGTTGAGTTTGAAGCCGTCATAGCAACGAAACACAATATAATTAATGGTACAATGTTCCCACTGAAAATCAGTCCTTGTAACTGAGTAGGTATAGACAATAAATACAAATGTATTTATTTATAAATAAATAAATAAATAAATAAATAAATAAATAAAAACACACGCCATACCGTTTTGAGATTGAATTCCATATACATTTTAGTAAGGTCATAGAACGGCTACAAGTAAAACACATTTCCTTAGCTGATATATTCCAATTCTTAGGTTCCAAGTCAATATAATGGCACTATCGCATCGCGTGTCAGTTAAGATACTTCAGCCTGAGACTTCAGCCGGCCATAATCACACATTAGGTCTTATCTGCGCCCGTTGACACACAAACCTACAGTCCTAGCCGGAAGTCTGATAGCAATAAATGTGATTATACGTTTTCTTTGTTTAAAAAATAATATCGCAATTCTTGGAAATCAAGGCTATCAAATCCCTTGATTAGTACTGCATGAGGTTCTCTGTATTCGATTGTTTTCATTATCAATCGACTTGAATGAAGCTTTAACAAACGTTGTCAGAATCGATGAAATTCATCAGAATTGCTATCTAAAAGTTTAGTATTGATAAGATTTATTATGGCGAAGGGTGTGTCCCGAAAGTCTAAAGTCTAGATGTAATTTGAAGTAGCTTTTGGAACAATAATAAAAAGACAACGCAAACGAATGGAATTTTGCCTTCAACGAAACCAAAATGTGAGAGTATTTAATATTACTAACCTCAAAGTGATGATGAGACATTTAAACAAGATTAGATGTTTAGCGAGCCTAAATTATATAAACATGAGGCATTCATTACAGACAGAAGTGGTCGTATTTTATAACTTCAGTGCCAATTCCTCATTTCCTGGATATCTTATATGTAAATTTATCGTGTTCACGGAATCAAAACTTTTCAGACGTTCTGAAAAGTGTCTCTCTTCTAATCTAAGTTAATCAAGTAAGTTTGTTCATGCGTATGTAAATATTAAATATTATTTACTTTGACGAATTTCTGACAAATAACACTTTTATCCAAGTACTTTAGAGGTTATGTATTGAGCCGTATACATGAATGTCACGCATTTTATTTATGACAAACAAGGATATGTCAATAGCACAGAAAGTATGTAGTAGGCCTACCATGTTGTGACACCAATTTGTGGTGTTTTAACATAGATCAACACACTGATAACACCAATTACGCAATCAAGGTCAACCAAATACACATTTCGATCAAAACTAACAAACTAATAATTAGAATTAAAGGAAAATCCAGTCTCAATTTCATAATTTCTTGGAAATCAACCGTTTCGGTTTCGGCGTCGCTTGATTAACGAGCACAAAAAGGGGCGTGGCCAAACGGTTCGTGTATCTCCGTCGCCCGTCCGAACTTTGGGGTGAAAACATGCAATTCGAACACGCGGCAACGTCGCAATCTCGTGCTGCATACAGTCGAAGCGTGCACAATATCTACACTAAACTGTACCAAGTGCAATTATTATTAGATTTTTTCTTCTAGGTGGTAAATCGTTGGAAACAATCACATTTCAAGCGTGAGATACAGAACAGTAAGAGTCATTCCTTAATCGCTCGTGAGACCCACGCGATATGATTTCATACGTTGTGATGTATTACAAACAAAAAAAAAACGATAATTTATTGTTTTCCTAATTAGGCCACAAAACCAAACATAGCGCGTGATAATAAGCCATGCATTATGCTTATGCTTGAGTTTGTGAACTAAGAAAGTAATAACAATCAATTGCCAACACGAACTAGATGATTTTATAAACATTTGATGTCGTGTTTTCGTTGTTTTACACAATAGAAATCAATCACAACTGAAATGATTAAAAAAAATATCTCCATTTAAAATGCAGCGAGGAAGAGATTGAGACTAAACAATTACAACGATAAAACTTGTTTATCAAATTGTTTATAATGATTAACACAGAGAATCTTTGTATTGATGTTTGTATTTACTTAAATAATGCATACATAATCTCATACGATTTTTTCAATTTATTTGTTTTAAATCCGTTGTTTTCTAGGATTGAATGCTTTTTTAATACTCCTGTATTGTTTAGAGGAAATATAGTTGTCTTTTACTGTCGGTTGCAGTAGAAAAATATTTACCTTATGACGTGTATTGTCTCCAAGAAAACAAATATCTCGCCCGTGTTTACAACATGTGACGATGACGTCATTATGTGTATTTCCTTATCTACCGAAGATAAATATGAATGCCGAGATAAGACGAGAGTTCACAAACAACAGTCTAGGTCAAGATAGGACTACATTGTAATTCAAAGTCAAGTTTTGTGTTGTTACATTCTAATAGAATCATCCATCATTAGATGTGGGATTGCCCATTGTGACTTTAGAGGGAGATTTTAAAAATATCATATTTTGTAGTAAACTCAAATGTCAACACACATTTTGACCTCCGTTATGGCCACTTATTCATACAACGTACGTCACATCTTTGCGCGTGGCGGCCACATTTGTGATCAAACTTTGACGTTGCCATAAAGCTGTTGTGGTAGAACAATACATTCTTAGTTGTTTAAAATTCAGTCTATTTTTTAAATGCAAATTAGAATGAGTGGTATTTTTTACTTTCTTTATTACTTATGTTTATTTTTAAATTCGCAATAAGGCTTTTTTGTTAGATTTTAATAGAATTTGCCAATGATATAATATTGGTCCTCATCAATTATGCCGCAATCATGGCCGCTGTGACGTCACGTGGGAACTATGAATAGTGTAGAAAGATTCCTTCCCTGCTGCATTTTAGATGAGAGATACAAAAACCTAGTGAATGAATAAGGAATGCTCTTACCATAAACACAAAAAGCAGATATAGGTAATCCATTCTAGTAAAAACACTCACAGCTATAAGCAGCCCACTCCATTGTAACAACGTCCTTGTTTGTGATATCACATAAGTTTAATAATCACTGATATGAAAGCATCGCATCTGTCGAGTCAGTCTATACGGGTGAGATTTGAACGGCTGAAACAAAATAATGTGAAGGTGCGTTTTAAGCGCGGTTTGTAAATTCGATAACGCCCGAGGTTATTCGGGGAAATCACGGCGAAGCGGTTTACTTGTGTGACGTTGATACCCTTGGTTCGATTCCGTTTTCCCAATAGCGGTTGAAAGGGGTGTATTGAACGCGTAGAGAGTTTGGATTGATTCTAACATTGTTTAAATGAGAGGAAATATTTTTAATGTATATTCTGAACAAATTTGTTACTATTTTGTGATGTTGAAACCCTGTGATGTAGAGTTTTTGATGCGTAAATTATTTGGATTTATTTAAAACTCGTTATAATTGTGACGAAATGTTTAAATCTGCATTCTGATCATTTTTTTTAGATTTCACGTTTTATTTTTTGACGTTGAAACCACGTTTTTACATTTCTTGATGCGTAAATTATTTAGATTTATTCAAAAAGCGTTCCAGATTGGGGAAAATAATTTAAACTGTTCATTGTCCATCGACCTTTTGTTTGATTCCGCAATCTATTTGGTGACCTTAAAAATTGTTTGTGTATTTTTAACTGCAGATATTATGAAGATACATTAAAAGTACGTTAACAATGAAAAAAAATACTTTAACCGCTTTAACTCTGCATTCTAAACCTATTGCATGATAAGTCCTATTTGTCTTCCTTAAAAACCATATTTTTCACTCAAAACATAGAGTATAGATACGTTAAAAAGACAGTACAAATTATAGAATATACGTTAAATAGTGTATTATGATGTTTTGATAATTCCATACTCTCAACTTATGGCTTTAAAACACTGTTTTATAATTAAAAGTTCATAATAAAATAAGATTTATTCAAAAATCATTTGAAACTAGAGAAAAGCGTTAAGCTCAACTTTTTGTTCAGTGTTCGATTATTTGATGTTAAAAATCTGTGTATGTAGAGATTTAAATCTAGATTTATCCATATAATCTTTATAAATTTGATATAACTATGCATTCTGAACCATTTTTTTACTCTACGCTGTTAATTTGAAGCCTTAAAAATCTATGTTTATAATATCACTAGATGTTTAAAATAGATTGATCGAAAATCGTGCTAAGTTTGAAAAAAAACGTTCCACTGTCAATTCTGAGCGCGTGGATTAAGTCGGTGACTAACAGACTGTGTTGCAATGGATTCCACTACGCATGTGAAACAGATTGATTCAAAAACGTTCCATATAAACAAATATGGCCGTGAAATTAACCGTTTCAAGGTTAAGTTCTACTGCTTCTTCTTGAACACAGCCAGGTTATTTCATGGTTCTGAACCAATTCAAGAATACTGTGAATCTTATAGCTAATTAATGAGAATATTTTATAGTGATTTATTGACAGTTAATTGACAATACAACTATTTTTTTCTAACCTTGAATTTATTTTCATTTAATCTTCATTTGAGTTTTACCTTTTAAAGCTAATTGTAATCTTAAATATGGAATTGAAACACTTTTATATGGAGACTAATTTTAGATTCTTTTATATTAAATCCAAATCCAATCGAAAACGCAAACTCAGTTATTCTCGTAACAAAATGTGGTTCCAGAAATCGATCGAACACTTTTTTCACATTTAAAATTAATATTTCCCTCGTTTTAAAACGTCACACACAATTGTAGATCGCTTCACATAATCATGATTTCTCGAAAACCAATATTACGAAAAACAACAACTCACTCATTAATCAACAAAATACGTCGTTTTAATTGTAAAAAAAAAATCAAATTTCAATTAACGTTTTTCACTTTTTTTAAAACAACGCGTAAATCATCACATCGCGTAGACACGTCACAGAATCACTGTTGAGAGGTGATGACGTGAATGTTCGACCGCGGCCAACGTACGGTAAAGGGTTGTGAACGACGTCTGGCGTCCCGACGCCTCGCGCACAGCTGACGGCACAAGTAGTGTTAGAGCGACGTTGTTATTGGTTACCGAGATATAAGCGGCGTTGCGCTGGCGCGGACCTTACCTCTCTGTAGGCATCTCAACCCGTGCGACACACGTTGTGCGGGCATAGGGTGGCTGGGAGCTTCACGCTTTCAATACTTAGGGCCGGTCTTACAATCTCCTAATAGGGAAGTTATTTGTAGCAATTAAGCTATTTGGAGGATTTCAAGGGTTTTGATTGGTGGTTGCCATGGAGAAAACAAGCTATTCGACGAATAAGTAGTTATTAGAACATTGTAAGACTGGACCTAATTGTTTAGAAACCTAAATTAGCTTGTAAATAACCTGAAAAAATGAAGTAATTTTAAGAAAGATTTTAGGATTTTTTCACGATTTTATTATTTTTGAAAATATTTTATTTAATTCGGGACAAAATCAAAATTTTGGAAGTTATTTTATTTTTGGGAAATTTTGTAGACTAAATAAAACTAACATTTGGGGGAATTTTGCAAATTTGTTAGTGATTTAGCCCTCACTTCTCAACTCTCGATTATATGGGCATCTCAACCCGTGTGACACATGTTGTGCGGGCATAGGGTGGCTGTGAGCTTCACCCTTTCAATACACATTGTTTAGAAAACTAATTTAGCTTGTAAATAACCTGAACAAATGAAGTGATTTTAAAAAATAATTAAGGACTTTTTCACGATTTTATTATTTTGGAAAATATATTTTATTTAGGACAAAATCAAAATTTTGCGTTATTTTATTTTTGGGAAATTTTATAAAGTCTTAATAAAACTAACATTTTGGGAATTTTGCAAATTTGTTAGTGATTTAGCCATCACCTCTCAAATCTCGATTATATGGGTATCTCACCCCGTGCGACACATGTTGTGCGGGCATAGGGTGGCTGTGAGCTTCACGCTTTCGATACACATTGTTTAGAAAACTTGTTTAGCTTATAAATAACCTGAAAAAATGAAACACCGGTAAGGGATTTTATTAAAGATTTTTTTTTAAATGATTTAGAAGAGAGAGAGAGCCAAACTGGGGAAGACATCTGCTTATGACAGCAACAAAACAAGTTTATACAGTGTACATATTCTGTATAACCTATTAATCTCACTTAAAACATGTTATCTCTTTACTATACTAGACAATAAATTGTACTACTGTATTATACTTATACGATCTGCAGTGTAAACTTAAAAATGCAATAAAAAATGAATCTGAATGAATCTGAATCTGAATCTGAATCTGAATCTGAACACATCAAAGCACAAAAACTGTGGGAAGATCGAGGAAATGGATTGAACTAGTTGGAAGAAGTAGGAAAGACAAAGAAGAAAAAGAAGTGGACATGATAGGCCTGGCAAGCCGATGTTAGCATGCCCAAGAATTATGGTGGCTAACTACTCCCTGACCCGATCTATTTTGGCAACAGGTCTATGGAAATGTTTATATTTAAAGATTTTGATAAATTTCGGAATGTAAATGAAACCAAAATTTTGGCAATATTTACATTTCTTACAAAGTTATCTGATAATTGAGTGTATTTGGATGAAATAGGACACTTTCAATAGCATCACAAACTGTTTACCACAATGTACATAATACTTTACAAATCGTTTTTATGTAAATATCTATGTCCAGCTTTATTCGAAATTCTAGACATCAAATCTTATTTTAAAGGTATGAACCAAAACAAATAAATGTTGATGCTTTTTGAATAACTTGTTAGATCAGCGAGATGGAGTATTGAACTTGACGCTTTTCGAATTATCTGTTAGTTCAGAGAGTTGGAGTAGTGAACTTGACGCATAATTCTGTTGTTGTTATTTTGTTTTCAGGGATGTCTATACACACAAGATGATGTGGTAGTAATAAACGGTTGTGATAATGATGTGCATATCAATGTTTTTGGAGACAAAGATTGAACGAGTAGAAAATACAGCCGCTCATGCGAAAGCTGTCTGATAGTATTTGTGATTATAGGATTAGAAAAGAAAATAACCAAACGAAGCAATTTAATTAAAAGCAACAACTAATTTAACCCTGTCAAATTAAAAATAACAATAAATTTACATAAATTGAGAAGAACGGATCAATAGATTGGGACGAGAGATGTGGGTAAGGGGGCGGAGGGGTGGGGAGGGGGGGGGTTGACTGACGTGCGCTCATTTAAATCAGTTTTCATTTTTTGTAATGCAGCAGAATTCTGTGATCGTGGGGTTGTAAGGTGGGGGGGGGGGGGGGGGGGCGTGAGGGAGTTGGAGTTAGAGGGCGAATAGATATTATTGATACTTGGGTAATGATGGGAGGAGGGGGGGGGGGGGGGGGGGAGTTGGTATGATGTACACTTTTGTACAGGTCACTAGTTCTATCGCAAATTCTTCGACTCCCGACATTGCTTCCTCAACAATCACAGTCACTCCTAACCGATAGAGGTGGCTCAGCGGTAGACGCGAGACTGTATTTCGGGGGGAGGTCGCCGGTTCGATTCCGGCAACCGGCACTCAAAACTGAAGGATTTTTACTAGGTTTTCCTCAGTCGTAAGGGCGAATGCTGGGATTGAGTCCTACTAACAGCCTTCGGACATTCCTTCCCAGCTATCCAAACACCATAATCACCTACATTCAGTCACCTGAAGAGGGGCACATCAGGTAAAGCTGGTTTGCACCTATAACGGGTATTCCTAGGAAAAATTATAATTATTATCACTCCTACATCTGTATAAACAGATCCTCGTCATGGATTATGTATAAGTGAAGTGACATATGTTTTGCGTTGCTTAGGCACATTCCAAGCGAAGCTGGTGCATTCCATGCAGTGCACAATAACAAGCAGGTATAAAGGGAAATAATTAATTCTGTTGATTAGACCGCCTAGCTTTACCTCGTACAATGTATAGACTATAGAGACATTTTAGGTGGCTCGTTGGTCGAGTAGGTGTATCGTTGGTCCAGTGGTTAGCATCCCTGCTTCCAATGCAGAAGGTCTTGGGTTCAATTCTCGGTTGAGGCAGAAGTTTTTTAACTTCTATTAAGGATTCTGTTCTATTACTTCTTGGCTTAGGAATAAGTAAACGGTGACTTTGGAGCCGTCCTAGCAACGAAGCACTCAATAAATCCAAAGTTGTTCTGAATCGGTGTTGTTGATTCTGACATTTGTCCGCAGGTGTTCACACTGTCTTTGATTGGTTATCGCTCACTCGTCTAAACCATGCATGTCATGCGTTGCATGACTTACGTGTATATGCGTTGAATGACTTTGGTGTATGTATTGGTGCTGTTCATCAGGAGTAGAGTCAGTGAATGGCTACCGTTGTGAGATTTAGATTTATCCAGCACTTTGTTACAAAAGTTCTGATCCGATTTAAAAAAAAAGGAGATTTAAATAATTTTTTTGTCTGCTTAACTGAGTGGTTTGCGATGTTTTCATCGCCTTTTCCATCGACCAGAGAAGTTGTCATGAACACTGATGCACTCTGCTCTCCCGCTTTGCAAGGCACGCTAGTACGATGTGAAAACCAAGCTGACTAGGTCTTGCTGAATATTTGCTGGAATACTGAAAATCCCAACAATAACAACATAACTGTCTACTTCTCGAAGCAACGAATCACTCAATAAATCATATTATGTCCTCCACTAACACAAATCAGCTCATGTAACTTAGTGGGTATAGACAATAAAATATAATTTTTTTTTTTATGTATGTGGTGTGTATTCATTCATTCATTCATGTATTTATTGATTGATTGATTTATTTATTTAAATCCACCTGACTTTCATCTTATATTGTTTGAAAAAATAACCCGTTTTGACTGATGCGCAGATCTTTGTTCCATTCTGACAAAGGACGAAAAATGCTTCGTAGTTTCCTTTGTTCCCGTAATTCTCGTTGTGGCGTTGTCGTTGTTTTTTCAATGTTTCCGCTGCTTTTGCGCAATTGTCTGTTGAAAGTAATATGCCCACTCTCGCGTTGAGGCTCTCTTTGCTCTTATAGAACGGCAACAGAGCATGTTCTTTAAAATATTAAAGCCCTAATTAGTTGCCCAGATTGTTGTTACAAGATACGGCTGAACTTCCTTAAAAGTGATTCATATATTCCATGCAAGCTAAATGAACGTCGGTTGAACAAGTTTCGTTAATAATGAAATGTTGGCATTTTCCGAGATAACAACGTTTTTCCCGGAAACACAAAACTGACATTTCAGAGAAGTCTGCGCAGTGATTTACTTGCGAGATAGATAAAACAAAACACAAGGGTGTGTTCGAAAACTAGGTACGAGAGAGAGAGTGACGTCACGGCGAGATAAAACACAAGGGTGTGTTCGGAAACTAGCTACGAGAGAGAGTGACGTCACGGCGAGATAAAACACAAGGGTGTGTTCGGAAACTAGCTACGAGAGAGAGTGACGTCACGGCGAGATAAAACACAAGGGTGTGTTCGGAAACTAGCTACGAGAGAGAGTGACGTCACGGCGAGATAAAACACAAGGGTGTGTTCGGAAACTAGCTACGAGAGAGAGTGACGTCACGGCGAGATAAAACACAAGGGTGTGTTCGGAAACTAGCTACGAGAGAGAGTGACGTCACGGCGAGATAAAACACAAGGGTGTGTTCGGAAACTAGCTACGAGAGAGAGTGACGTCACGGCGAGATAAAACACAAGGGTGTGTTCGGAAACTAGCTACGAGAGAGAGTGACGTCACGGCGAGATAAAACACAAGGGTGTGTTCGGAAACTAGCTACGAGAGAGAGTGACGTCACGGCGAGATAAAACACAAGGGTGTGTTCGGAAACTAGCTACGAGAGAGAGTGACGTCACGGCGAGATAAAACACAAGGGTGTGTTCGGAAACTAGCTACGAGAGAGAGTGACGTCACGGCGAGATAAAACACAAGGGTGTGTTCGGAAACTAGCTACGAGAGAGAGTGACGTCACGGCGAGATAAAACACAAGGGTGTGTTCGGAAACTAGCTACGAGAGAGAGTGACGTCACGGCGAGATAAAACACAAGGGTGTGTTCGGAAACTAGCTACGAGAGAGAGTGACGTCACGGCGAGATAAAACACAAGGGTGTGTTCGGAAACTAGCTACGAGAGAGAGTGACGTCACGGCGAGATAAAACACAAGGGTGTGTTCGGAAACTAGCTACGAGAGAGAGTGACGTCACGGCGAGATAAAACACAAGGGTGTGTTCGGAAACTAGCTACGAGAGAGAGTGAGGGAGAGAGGGAGAGAGAGAGAGAGAGAGAGAGAGAGAGAGAGAGAGAGAGAGAGAGAGAGAGAGAGAGAGAGCACCGTCACGGCGAGATAAAACACAAGGGTGTGTTCGAAAACTAGCTAAGAACTGATTTTCACTGGGGGACATTTACACCATTTATTATGCGCTTCGTTGCTATGAAGTCACCGTTTAGATGAAAACAAGTAAATAGATAGATTAGTGTCAAGTCCCAAAGTTAAAGAACCCCAGCCCCAACCAGTAACCGAACCCTGGACCTTCTTCGTCGGAAGCAAGAATAGATCCCAGCACTAACGAGTCATATATAGTCGCTCTACAGCAACGTTGGTGCTGGGGACGTCACAGATGGGCGTGTCGGAGCCAATCAGCGGGCGGCTTTCACCAATACTCACATTTGGTTGGCCAAGCATCACTCATCTGTGACGTCACAGATGGGCTTGTCGGAGCCAATCAGCGGGCGGCTTTCACCAATACTCACATTTGGTTGGCCAAGCATCACTCATCTGTGACGTCACCCGCCCCAAAGTTGCTGTGGAGTGACTTTACAAGTACTTACTATCTCTATGCATAAAGTGTACACTGGTGAGAGTACTCGCTATGTAATTCAAGTTTACTAACTCCGGAACGGAATATTCATTAATTTGTTCATTCACTTAGAACTGAAGGCAGTAAAAACGGTCGTGCATTAGCTTAACTTGGAGACGACGGAGAGAAAATTAATTGGACCTAACAATTGCTGTAATTAGAGTTTGACAAGGATAAATTGTCATCAAAGAACGTATATAAGTAATTGTAATATTAAGGTATAAATTACAGAGTTCAACTGTAAAATGTCTAATTAGTGGGTTAGTATTTAATTAATAATTACAATGTATAATAATATGAAAAGAAGAACAATATATGGATGTAAGCTTGTGTTATTAAGAAAAATTGAGAAATATGTAAGCATATTTTCCACAATGTTGGGTCATCACTTTGAAATAATGTAGAGCTTGAATGGGCTGCATCAGCAAGGAATGTGAATCTTTTTGAGCTTGGGTGCAATATTTACAAAAGAACATATTTTTAACTCTGTCTAGGCGATTTAACATTAAAAAATTACATTTTACCCATCAATAATGTGAACATTAAACCGCGATTTGATTTTCGAATTTAAAATTTAAACATACTATACAGATGGGGGGTGCCAATTCCCAGTTTATCAGTTAACTGGTGGTAGAAGACACTTAACATAATCCCATGATAAACGATAATTCCATCTTGAAGGATTTTGGGCCAAATTCCAACAGTTGTCAGCGAAACTTTTGGCAATATTGTCGAAAGCACCCAAAAATCGCTTATTAAAGTGTGGCCAATTCATATCCAGATTAATATAGTTGTAGATTATTAAGATTTACAGCCGGAAAGACTTTGCGTGCCCCTTCTGGCACGCGTGCCATCATTTGTCACCCCTGAATGTACCACAGTTGACAGTTCTACGTTTCACCACCGCTCCTCTGTTCGCATGAGTCTTCAATGAGAACAACAGTCGATGAAAAAGTTAAGGGACAACTTCTTTATCGACTCTGGCATAAGGGAATGTAAATTATACCCCCTTTATTCTTATTCCCTAATATAGTTGTCCCAAGACTACCTTACACCTGCTTTCGTCACAGGCGACTGGTTCGTAGCCAATCAGCGATCAGTATTGGCGGTGGTGTGTCTCGGGCGGTTCGCTGGTTGGCTACGACTGCCCCGGATGTGACGAAAGCAGGTGTAAAGTAATCTTGGGTCCCCTTTATAAATGACAATCGAAACAAGTACAATATTTGGTAGTTTCATTCATTGTTTATCTGATTCAAAAACCAAATTCCGCGTAGGAATGACTTTTCAATATCTTGAAGTTTTCTCTCAAGATATCAATGACATACCGTTATAACTAAGCGAGGAGAAAAATACCCCCCCCTCCCCCCCCCCCCACACCCCCTCCTCCGCCCACTGCTTGAGACTCATCACAGCAGAACTCGAGCTTGTTACAAACAAACAAACTTAACAAAACAAAACAAAAACACTCTGTGCACAATGAAGGAATCGTCATTTACAACGGGGAATATACCGACAAATGTTTTAATGAGGAAGCTGAGAAGTTTCTAAAGACAAGACAACAAAAGCAGACATCCTCAATCAGAACCAGGTTACTTCTATTGATTCTCACTTCACTTCATATTGCGCAGGCTGTTACATATAACATGTCTTATCTTAGAAATGCATATTCTTGTAACTGAGTGGGAACACTATAAAAGCAAATTGATACATCTACAAACAGCGGTCACTACGCCAATATAGGTAACATTATTCGAACTCAATATCCCAATCAGTAGTTATTAATACATGTACAAAACAAAGTTAGTCCTTCTTCACTTACACCCAGTCAAAATGCACTTACCCCTTCACAAATAACCATCGGATAATTGAAGGGCAAGTACTTCATTTAATTTACGATGTAAGGATCACGCTTACTTCAAATAAAACAGTAAAAAAAAAGGTGCTTTATAAATACAACAAAAGCTTGCCATACTTGATAAGCCTATTTGGATAGATTATTCAAAAGTTAGTCCTGCTAAATGTCATTTCAATGCACACGGAACGTAACGCATTTATACAAAAACTATTGATTTAATAGAAGCCGTTGGTATGCTTAATTGATTTGAAAAATCCATCTTAATTGGCATTAGACCCCCCATCTGCAGGAATAAACAGAACTGCAGGAAACTCCACCTTGCTCGAGACAACTACGTACGATGCACAGTTCAGTTGTAAAATACAATTAAAAATGGATCCCAAGGCAGCCACTAGTGTTGTGTGGGAGTCTACTAAGGGTGCCCGTGTGATGCCAGAATAAGCCCCGTTTCCCTCTGCGATGCACGGTTTAGCTGTAAAATGCAACTAAAAATGGATTCGAAGGAAGCTACTAGTGTTGAATGAGGGTGTAGTGAGGGTGCCTGTGTGATGCCAGAATAAACCTCGTTTCCCTCTACGATGCACGGTTTAGCTGTAAAATGCAATTAAATATTGATCCCAAGGCAGCTATTAGTGTTGAATGGGAGTCTAGTGAGGGTGTCTGTGTGATGCTAGAATAAGCCCCGTTTCACTCTACGATGCACGGTTTAGCTGTAAAATGCAATTAAAAGTGGATCCCCAAACAGACAGTAGTGCTGTATGGGAGTCTAGTGGGGGTGTCTGTGTGATGCCGAATAAGCCCCGTTTCCCTCTACGATGCACGGTTTAGCTATTAAATGCAATTAAAAATTGATCCCAAGGCAGCTACTAGTGTAGTATGGGAGTCTAGTGAGGGTGTCTGTGTGATGCCAGAATAAGCCCCGTTTCCCTCTACGATGCACGGTTTAGCTGTAAAATGCAATTAAAAATGGATCCCAAGGCAGCCACTTGTGTTGTATGGCAGTCTAGTGAGAGTGTCTGTGTGATGCCAGATTAAGCCCCGTTTCCCTCTACGATGCACGGTTTAGCTGTAAAATGCTATCAAAAATTGATCCCAAGGCAGCCACTTGTGTTGTATGGAAGTCACGTGAGGGTGCCTGTGTGATGCCAGAATAAGCCCCGTTTCCCTCTACGATGCACGGTTTAGCTGGAAAATGCAATTAAAAATTGATCCCAAGGCAGCTATTAGTGTTGAATGGGAGTCTAGTGAGGGTGTCTGTGTGATGCCAGAATAAGCCCCGTTTCGCTTTACCACGCACGGTTTAGCTGTAAAATGCAATTAAAAATTGATCCCAAGGCAGCCACTTGTGTTGTATGGGAGTCTACTAAGGGTGCCCGTGTGATGCCAGAATAAGCCCCGTTTCCCTCTGCGATGCACGGTTTAGCTGTAAAATGCAACTAAAAATGGATTCGAAGGAAGCTACTAGTGTTGAATGAGGGTGTAGTGAGGGTGCCTGTGTGATGCCAGAATAAACCTCGTTTCCCTCTACGATGCACGGTTTAGCTGTAAAATGCAATTAAATATTGATCCCAAGGCAGCTATTAGTGTTGAATGGGAGTCTAGTGAGGGTGTCTGTGTGATGCTAGAATAAGCCCCGTTTCACTCTACGATGCACGGTTTAGCTGTAAAATGCAATTAAAAGTGGATCCCCAAACAGACAGTAGTGCTGTATGGGAGTCTAGTGGGGGTGTCTGTGTGATGCCGAATAAGCCCCGTTTCCCTCTACGATGCACGGTTTAGCTATTAAATGCAATTAAAAATTGATCCCAAGGCAGCTACTAGTGTAGTATGGGAGTCTAGTGAGGGTGTCTGTGTGATGCCAGAATAAGCCCCGTTTCCCTCTACGATGCACGGTTTAGCTGTAAAATGCAATTAAAAATGGATCCCAAGGCAGCCACTTGTGTTGTATGGCTGTCTAGTGAGAGTGTCTGTGTGATGCCAGATTAAGCCCCGTTTCCCTCTACGATGCACGGTTTAGCTGTAAAATGCTATCAAAAATTGATCCCAAGGCAGCCACTTGTGTTGTATGGAAGTCACGTGAGGGTGCCTGTGTGATGCCAGAATAAGCCCCGTTTCCCTCTACGATGCACGGTTTAGCTGGAAAATGCAATTAAAAATTGATCCCAAGGCAGCTATTAGTGTTGAATGGGAGTCTAGTGAGGGTGTCTGTGTGATGCCAGAATAAGCCCCGTTTCGCTTTACCACGCACGGTTTAGCTGTAAAATGCAATTAAAAATTGATCCCAAGGCAGCCACTTGTGTTGTATGGGAGTCTTGTGAGAGTGTCTGTGTGATGCCAGAATAAGCCCCGTTTCCCTCCACGATGCACGGTTTAGCTGTAAAATGCAATTAAAAATTGATCCTAAAGCAGCTACTAGTGTTGTATGGGAGTCTAGTGAGGGTGCCCGTGTGATGCCAGAATAAGCCCCGTTTCGCTCTACGACGCACAGTTTAGCTGTAAAATGCAATTAAAAATGGATCCCAATGAAGCCACTTGTGTTGTATGAGAGTCTAGTGAGAGTGCCTGTGTGATGCCAGAATAAGCCCCGTTTCCCTCTACGATGCACGGTTTAGCTGTAAAATGCAATTAAATTGGATCCCAAGGCAGCCACTTGTGTTGTAAGGGAGTCTAGCGAGGGTGCCTGTGTGATGCCAGAATAAGCCCCGTTTCCCTCTACGATGCACGGTTTAGCTGTAAAATGCAATTAAAAATAGATCCCAAGGCAGCCACTTGTGTTGTATGGGAGTCTAGTGAGGGTGCCTGTGTGATGCCAGAATAAGCCCCGTTTCCCTCTACGATGCACGGTTTAGCTGTAAAATGCAATTAAATTGGATCCCAAGGCAGCCACTTGTGTTGTATGGGAGTCTAGTGAGGGTGCCTGTGTGATGCCAGAATAAGCCCCGTTTCCCTCTACGATGCACGGTTTAGCTGTAAAATGCAATTAAAAATAGATCCCAAGGCAGCCACTTGTGTTGTATGGAAGTCACGTGAGGGTGCCTGTGTGATGCCAGAATAAGCCCCGTTTCCCTCTACGATGCACGGTTTAGCTGGAAAATGCAATTAAAAATTGATCCCAAGGCAGCCACTTGTGTTGTATGGGAGTCTTGTGAGAGTGTCTGTGTGATGCCAGAATAAGCCCCGTTTCCCTCCACGATGCACGGTTTAGCTGTAAGATGCAATTAAAAATGGATCCCAAGGCAGCCACTTGTGTTGTATGGGAGTCTAGTGAGGGTGCCCGTGTGATGCCAGAATAAGCCCCGTTTCGCTCTACGACGCACAGTTTAGCTGTAAAATGCAATTAAAAATGGATCCCAATGAAGCCACTTGTGTTGTATGAGAGTCTAGTGAGGGTGCCTGTGTGATGCCAGAATAAGCCCCGTTTCCCTCTACGATGCACGGTTTAGCTGTAAAATGCAATTAAAAATGGATCCCAAGGCAGCCACTTGTGTTGTATGGGTGTCTAGTGAGAGTGCCTGTGTGATGCCAGAATAAGCCCCGTTTCCCTCTACGATGCACGGTTTAGCTGTAAAATGCAATTAAATTGGATCCCAAGGCAGCCACTTGTGTTGTAAGGGAGTCTAGCGAGGGTGCCTGTGTGATGCCAGAATAAGCCCCGTTTCCCTCTACGATGCACGGTTTAGCTGTAAAATGCAATTAAAAATAGATCCCAAGGCAGCCACTTGTGTTATATGGGAGTCTATAGTGAGGGTGCCTGTTTGATGCCAGAATAAGCCCCGTTTCACTCTACGATGCACGGTTTAGCTGTAAAATGCAATAAAAAAATGATCCCAAGGCAGCCACTAGTGTTGTATGGGAGTCTAGTGAGGGTGCCTGTGTGATGCCAGAATAAGCCCCGTTTCTCTCTACGATGCACGGTCTAGCTGTAAAATGCAATTAAAAATTGATCCGAAGGCAGCTACTAGTGTTGAATGTGAGTCTTGTGAGGGTGCCTGTGTGATGCCAGAATAAGCCCCGTTTCACTCTACTTCTCTTTCCGTCTCTCTCTATAACCGCCGTTTCTAATAATTCTCTCCATTTCTTTCTGTCTTCCCAGAGTCTTTCTTCATTAATCCTATCCCATGATTCCCCTCTTTCTTTGACGATTTGCTTTATTTGGTCCCTCCACATTTCAGAAAATTTTGTACACACCGCTCATAATTGTTTAGTATTTTATTCTCCTATTAAAGAAAATGTGTTAATTAATTACCATGCTAAGTGCGTATAGACGTTGTCGGATATACTCGGACGCACCTCCGGATCTTATAGTATGTTGTGACTAGAATAATTACTGTGTATTGTCGTGAGGGCTTCATTAGAAGTTGACGCACGATTCATGTATTCTGCTACTCCACAGACTCCAAGAATAGGGATGGACCGTTCTTACGCGTTAGATATTAGACATTAGGGACGGGACATCACATATAAAATATAATAAAAGAAAACATTTATCGGTAAAACCAGTCTTTAAAGCTTTTATTTCAATTTTAATTTCAACGTTTCGACAATGTTTTGACTTGTCTATTTAAAGATATACAAAAAACAAACCAAAAACCACAACAACCACAAGCATATGTGTATGTAGAGATATATATTTTCATTTTGTTCCAACATCATTTATTTGAGCAAAGGGGTGTTTCCACCAACAGTCTAGGCATCACGGAATCAGCAACGGCCTCCGTGCAAACTCAGCACCTCATCTTCACCCTCCTCCCTTGACATCAGCTCTCTCCACTTTTTACTATCCTCCCACCACCCCTCTCTCTCTTCTCAACCTATGCCCACTCCTCTCCTCTCTCCACCGCATATACCATCTTGCCATCTGTCCCGAGGTCTTCCCACTCTTCTTTTCTAAATTTTCAGCTCAAAAGCTAGCTAACGGTCGGTTAGCTAACCGGACAAAAATAACCTCTTGTAACTGAATGGGCAGACTATAAATACAAATTTATTTTTGTATTTTAATTTTAGCCTAAAAGTGATAGGGGATGTGTTGTGTGCATGAGAGTGTACAGCTAGAGTAAACACATGTTCTATCTTATGTCAGCTAAGTCAGCGAGTGTACAGCAACACTTGTATATAAAGAGATGTACAAACGGCTGTATTTCACTATAGTGACGTCACCACATTGTTATGATAGAAGAATCGGTCGTATTTATCAACAGCTGTTATTGGTATAGCCTACATTCACGTGACGTCACAGACATTGTTGCAACATCGTCACACATGATATGTTGTGTTTCACAGAAAGAGGTATCTCAGCGGCAACAGGGAGGCTCTAATTCCGGTGGTCGCCACTTCGATTACGGCCACCGGCAACCCTGACTCAAGGTTTTTTCCGAGGTTTTCCTCAGTCGTTAAGGCGAATGCTGGGATTGAGTCCTACGAACAGCCCTCGGACATTCCTTCCCAGCTATCCAAACACCCCAATAACCTAGTAAGTCACCTGAAGAGGGGCACATCGGGTAAAGCTGGTGTGCACCCTATAACAGGTATTCCTACGAAAAATTATTATTTTTATTATTTTAGTCCTATTTCAGGATCTCAATTCTCAATAGACCAAGTCCGGTCGTGGTCTGGGTCCCTCCTCGTGGCAAACAATTATCTTTATCTGTGTAATCCAGACCTTTCTTTAATAATAACTAGACCAACAAGTTATCTTATGCCACAATATGTACAACTTGTTGGGCATGTTTACCTCCCCTCCTTCCTCACTTCCCCTAAAAGTAGATCACACACAGAGGTACACAAGTTGTATAGAAAGTTTTCCTTATCTTTCTGAACAAGTGAACCTATAATGACGGTTTGTCAGGCGATTTTCGTCGAACGGGACCGAAACTCGCACTTATGTCATTTCATGCAACTGTTTATAACCAGGTTAAAGTGTGTTTTCTTTTCTTTTCCTATTGTTCTTTTTTTTTACCGATTTACCAAACTCCCAAAGTGGCACACCAGGAAATACGCAGTAATGTAATAATAATCAGGGACATTCGTCTCTGACTTGTTTGGGTAATTCACGTAAATAACCACTCGTCATGTTTGGAGGTTCAAACTGAGTTTCATGTTGAGATTGGATTGGGAAGAAATTTATGAACTCCTATGTCGCTTCGAGTGATACAACTTGCGATGTACTGGTTGAAAACATGAACTGAACATTTCATTTATTTGTCCTGTTTCATGCACAATTTTGTTATTGTATGAAAACATATTTTTTTACTAATACTCATATACTAACACTAGCCCGCAGGAGGTTTTTTTAAATGTATTTATTGGTTTTTCTTTGATACTGGCAGGGAAGTTTGTTCTAGGTAAGCCATCCATTTAAAATACAATAATACTTGTTGGGTGATAAGAAGTAGGCTAAGGAAAATGAATAACATTGCTTTTAATTCGGGCGTTATATTTCAAGGTATATGCTAAGTCCACGGGGGGTGGGGGGGGGGGGGGGGGGGAGCTGAACTCTTTCCTCCTTGCCCCCGCTTGCCGGCACCAATATTCAGTTGAATAGGGTTTTACCAAAATGTGAGACGTAAAGCCTAAATATCAAAGATAGTAAGATATACCCTGTCGGGTAAATAATTGCTAAATATCAAAGATAGTAAGATATACCCTGTCGGGTAAATAATTGCTAAATATCATCATCACCTACTCAGAAGGCTCACAAGGTTGTGATAGAATATATTAACAAAACTGAACTTCTGTAACGCTGTCAATGTGTATTTATATTTGCTAAAAATCAATTAGTTCGATTATCTTAATTGCATAAGCGCCAATAACTGCAAGCATTTTATCTAATCGGCCACACGGACGACAGTTACGGCCTTGGATATATTTAAATAGTCCGCGCTTGGCGGTGAACGATCGATAGTCGACTGAAGGCTTTTACGCATCAACTCGAAGGTCGAGCTGAGCTCGATTAAACGGTGGCCAACAACAACGAAAGGGACAAAAAAGCGTCAGACTTTTTAAGTAAATAATCTATTTATATTACTATCTCTCTTGCCAAATTGCCATAAGTGTTTATTTACGAAACGTCAGTCTGATAGACCACTGGATACTACATCGTGCTTACATTTCGTGGCCACCATTTGCCACGAGTCGAAAGTTTTTCATCAGAATAGGCCTAGGGCATTGCCTAGGCTAGGCAGGTGTTGACTCATTCTTGACAAGCGCGTCTGTCTGGCCTTGGGGGATACGCGGAAGGCATCTGTTCCAAATCACGTAGGTTTACTTCCGCAGGTGTTGCTGGACAAAGGTCCTTAATGATCAGTTCTCGTATCGTGTTACTACGTGAAGGTAGCACTCTGGACCTAGGTGCGAAGTGAAGCCTAAGTAGTTGACCAGTCAATTTCGTAAGTTTCTAGGCATAACCTAGACTGTGTTTCAAGATTTGAGGCTATCACAGGTAAGCCTAACCTAGGCTTGATCTAAACGAGTGAGTTCCTAACGAAATCTTGTGGGCCTAGTACCTAAACACGACGAGAACAATGCCTGCTAGTGGGCCTGTATACCAACCGACGACAGTCACATATGAACAGCAGAGTGACTGGACACCAGTTAGTTACTTGTCACAGACTGTGAGCAGTGTTAACCGCCCAAAATGTCTTCAGTGGTTATTACTCATTGGGGGTTTAATCTTGTTGGCCGTGGGCTTGGTAATGGTTATCGAGGGCATGGTCGATTACTCCGATACAAAGAGCCACGAGGTGGAAGTCGGTGCGTCTCCGGAAGCTGAGCGGGAACGAGCTGGCGATTTGGTGATCGCAGTCATCGGTGCGGTCTTGTGCGTTGTCGCGTGTGCCGTTCTTGGATTGTATCTACGAAACTTGAGGAGGAGAAAGGGATGCCCATGTTTCCCGAGCAAAGAACAGCGATTAGCAAGGCAACTTGATCACCAATCTGGGAATGGACAGGTGAGAGATATTTTGTTTAGAATCTTAGGCCTAGCCTAGTAAGTAGGTTTAGGTCTGGGCCTCTGGCCTACCATTAAAAATTGTGAATTATTATAGGCACTAAGCCTATTAGATGTTGAATTACACTTGTGACTTGGAGTCAAAAACATGGCTTAGCCTAGCCCTACCTGTATAGGCCTATATGTGCGTAGGCCTACTCTTAATAGCATCAGCTCTTTAAAATAACCACTCTAGTTCCAGTGGGTAGGTCCGTGGGAGTGTTTCAGATGTGAAAGTACAAGATTGGTAACCACTAGGCCTACTTACTGTAGGAGATTGTTTTATAGACTCAAGACTCAACATGAATTCTTCCATTCGTTTGTTTGACTTAGTATTCGAACCGTTACAGATCTTGACTTTAAACCCGTCGACGGACCTTCTCGTGACGGCTCAATACGGACCAGTGTCCGAGATCGCGTACCAACCGCCGGCAGTCTCGGACGAAGAAGAGACTCGGAAACTGATGGGCAGCGACAACAAAGAGTGGTAAGCGTGGCCGCGCTCTCAACCTTTTGCCACATGATGTTCAACTAATCGTAATCGTACCCAACTAGGTCTACTCTACTCTGTTTTACTAATTGTTCTTTGAATAGTGTTGTGTGCAATGTTTAGTAAGCTAACAATATCTAGATATTAGAAACTAGTCATATATAGTCTAATCTAGTTGTGCTGTCAAAATCATCATACATTGCCACAATCCGTCTCCCTCTCTGCAGTTGGGTAGTTTTACTATGCTAGCCTAATCTAATGTACTTTCTGTAATGTCTAAGTTACTTCTTTTTATCTGTTTCTCTGTTTTCAAGATTTCCCCATATTTCTAACGGAGCCACCACTTTCGTAGATACCTTGTAAGTCTATTATATCTTTGCCTCATGCTATCATCTCATGTCACCTTTCTCATACCGGTATCTATTGTTTTCATTTGAGTCCTAGTAGTCGCAACGACCAAGATCGGCTCGTATTATAGGCTAGTAATGTTGATTGGATTCAGAATCATCGATTTTTTTTTTTTCCTTCTTGTGCCAAGATGGCTTTTTCAGCCATTCTTTTGTCTTACTATCCAATATAAAACAGCTTCCTTTTCTGGCCTGCTCATATCATTGGGCAGGGAGTCAATAAAAACCTTGAGGGCAGCACATCTAAAAAGATGTGTCCTGTCTTGTACATCAGAGCCACACAATTTGCACGTAGCCGGTTCTTTGTAATGCGAGTTGAAAGAGGTAGGATTTTTAGAGTGTCCGTAATGAAGTTGTGAGTCCCAAACTAAGTTCGCAACAATACATAGGGGCCTAGATCTACAATTTTTATTGTAGCCTATACTTTCTGTTGTGCCTCACCTTCTCAATTTCAGGTGACACGCTGTTATAATCAAGTCACATACGTCCCATTTAACTTGCTCACCTCACATAATCCATTTTTTTAAGGCACTCTCCCACTACGCTTTAAGTAGGCCTACTATATTTACCTAGAACAACTTCTCGGCATTATTGGATGAATACTTTTAGGCATTAGTTACTTTTCATCATGCACTCTATTTACAACAAAACGTACTTGAGGTAAAGCTTCTTAACTTTTATATAATGTTAAATTTTACCATTGCAATTTTCAATTGCAAATAAAAATATGCTGAATGTATATGATCTCGCAATTTTGGATACTTTCTGAGATTCTCATCTAGGTATTTGTGCAAAACATTGAATGAATCAATTGCACCAAGCACTAGACCACCCTCATTAGGCCTACATAGGCTACTGTAGACCTGCAATGTAGTATTGAAAGCACAGATAATGTAGGCCTATTGTAAGTTAGGCCATAACAGCGATCGATATACGGTAATGTCTCATTTGCCAGGATACCAATTTTACACTCAGTTTGGTTGGCCTCTACCTTCGAACACATGTGCTCGAAATATTTATATATTTTAGTTTCAAAGTAGCTCAGATCAGGCCCTGCTCTCACGTCATACATTTTTACCTTTTCACATATTTAAGTAGTTGTAATTTTGATCGTAAGAAAGGAACAAAGGTGGCAGAGACAGGCTTAAAGCCATGTAGGTTCGAAAGCAGTGGTAACTTCTTGATGTGAGAGGATGTTCCCAGTATCCGCACAGATACCAACTTGTATTTATGTTTTTGTTTTTGTTTTGTAATAAATGTAGTCTATCCCATGAATGCTACGTCGGAAAAGTGAGAATGGAGCAACCCCTAGTTTCGTAACTACATAGCCTACTGTGCCTCTATGGTAATATATAATTAGTAGGTAGGATCGTTATTCCTTTCGTCAGATCTCTAATGTAATTATTAGTACTCGGAATTTAATAATTAATCTGATTATAATATTAGTAGGCCTAAGTAGAAACATTTGTCTTACCATGGATACGTACGTAGTTGTTCTCACTTTTTCGATAAACTGCATTCTTGAGATGTGACTAAACGGCACAGTTTTTTACTACTGTGACTTCAATCATCTGCTTCGAATAAAGCAGTGATACGTTGAGCTAACTGTTTTGGATTATCCTTGATTCTATTTAGCCAAATCAGAAAGTCTGCCACATTAAGGTCTGAATGCATAGTCCACACTCAAGCCCTCCTCAACTCAGCCTCTCCTCAGCCTCGCCCAGCCACCAATCACAGAACGGCATTGCCATGTGGACGGCTCTGTGATTGGTGGTTGGGCGAGGCTGAGTTGAGGAAGGCTTGAGTGTGAGCTATGCATTCGGGCCTAACTCTGTTTTTACAATGATGAGATTCGAACAATGGGCCGACCATGTCACACAGTTCACACTCTTTCTTAGGATGAAAATTATTTAAGAATAGTTACCTTGGCATGATAACGTAGGTTATTACTGAACATCCCAATTAATAATGTGTTCTTACCAGATTTAGCCTATGCTAATTACACCAGATCTCTAGACTGTATATGTATGTAAGTAGCTCGATAGACACATACATAGTTCATAATTACTGGATTGGGGTGTCTGTCCACCTTCCCATGAATTAGTGAGTTGGTTAATTAGGGAGGAATAGAACCATTGAGTTTATTAGTGTAGGGTAGAGGCCCAGTGCCCATTGGCGACTGTCTACCCAAAAATCTCCCACGGACGCTAGAAGTACGTGGGAGAGCCGTTAGGTGCCGCCACATCAGCACGTGGTTATCAATGGGTACCTATGGCGGCATCTAACGACCCTCCCACGTACTTCTAGCGTCCGCGGAAGATTTTGGGGTAGACAGTCGCCAATGGACGCTGGGCCTCTACCCTACGCTAATAAACTCAATGATAGAACATCCAATGCTTACCTGGTAGGCGACGGTTTGAAACTTGAACTAGTAGAAACGCACGAGGGTGTATTTGGCGTCGACGATTTCTGATTTTGTGCTCTCCACGTTTCTACCGTTTCAAGCTCTGAGCGGTCACTACAAGGTAGTAACTTGTTTGATTCTCTGTCCTTCACTAAACAACCCCTTTAGCTCTCCTATTGTCATGTTCCTGACTAGGTATTACTACTATATTACTATTAGATATGGTAAAAAGATGTTGTTTTGTTAGAAGGTACACTGGTTAAGATATACATCTAGGATAGTAAAGATATTTTCTTAATAAACACCTCTTTAGATTAGTTCGTAAGTTCCTGTTTGTGTAATTGTTTTGTTGTTGTATTATTAAAACATTTAAATACTTGGTACAGGGTACTGGGTGTAGAGAATATTAAAAGAACCTTGTGACATGTATCATTAGATGTTCACTCAATACGCGTGAACTTTAGCGGAGGCTAAATTCAAGTCAAGAACGTACAAGTAGCGTGTTCTTTATATAGGTTGAAATGTGCAAGACAAGGTTGACACCAGCAAAAACTCACGAACTAACCCAAACAGATGTTGATACTGACGATATCTTTATTACCCTTGATTTGTTTGTTGGCTAGTGTAGATGTACTTAACATAGACATACCCTAGCTAGGTTTACTAGTATCTTAGGTTTGCAGTAATTGTTAAGCTAGACTAAATGGTACCAGACTATGGTATCTTCTCAGTTTGTAGTTCAATAACTGCTAGAAGTAAAGTAACCTCGACATAGACCTACTCCAGGGAAACGTTGGATACGTACTCAAACCAGCGACAAGGTGGTTTTCTCATACACAGTCATTGTCATCACGGATGGGTGGAGCTGGAAACACCCAAAAATAGCTAGCATGTACCCTTAATATTAAAATATATTCACTATGTATTTCATAGTAAAATTATAATCAAATTAAAAGTTGTGCCTGGTGCTTGCCAAAGTCAAATCCATTTCATATTTTGAGGCTGCTATTCTCTAAATTAATATTATTCATCAGTGACTTCTGTATGTGTATGTGCTAAAAGCAATGCTGTCAAGTTCACAACCACACAGTCTTGGAGAAAGTCAAAACGGGCATACAATTTTGACATTAATGGAGCATATAGCAAATTTAACAAAGAATATGTCTAAAATGCCAAGATATATTGTCTAGGTCATGAGAAAGGAATTAAAAGTCGATGACAAAATGTATCCCACAATACATTCTCGCATTCCGATTCTCGTGACGCCTGCGAGTAGGTCTATCGTCAAACCCAGAGCGTGAATTTGTTGTTGACGGCCAGACGACATCGTCATAATAACCCCTTGGCCCCTAGTTTAGGTTGTTTGTTGTTGTTGTTGTGCTCCCACTAAGATTGCCGAGTACTAACGTATGTTGTGGCCAACCTTGCACGGCTTATTACAGTATCGAAGACAGCGACCGCATGCTTGAGAGCGATCCTCGCATTGTACTGCGTCCGCTGAGCCACTCCGAAGAAGCCTAAGTCAGGTAACTACAGTGTGGAAAATACGTTTACGAAGCATAGTGAATTAATTTGTAACTTTTGGTACATCCTTACTTACTTTCCATTTTCGGTCAAACGCCATTTGTTTTTTAATTTGCCACTGCTTTTCCTTTCGCATTGCAATCGATTAAAAATTAAAATTTAATCGTATACATGGTTTCAATTACATATTATCAAGAAGGATTTACCTAGACTTAGATGACTTTAAGTTCATAACTTAGACAGACCACCACTAAACAGAAAAAATGGCATTGTTAGTTAATTATAAGACACTTGTCACAAGTTGACATATAGGAGAATCAAACTAACAATAGATAGCGCTGCTAAGCTACCCCCTTATCTGCGCCATTGATGGTTTCAACAAATTAACGACGAGTAAGCTCCCCCTCATAGAAGTTTAAATTTGCTTGCCACCAGATTGCATCTAGTCTATTTTGAGTAGCCTATAGCCCAATGTGGGCCTTCAGTGATGCTAAAAATATGAGTAACATAACATTAAATTCAACATTTTGTTGGAAAATAATAAAATCCAATTCCAAAATCATAGGACATTTCATTGTACAGTATAGCTTTATTTTATAGACAATTTCATAATTGGCTCAAGCATACAGCTATAAAATTGCCTGTGTAAAACAAGTTCTGAACGAATTAAAAGTTAAAACAAAAAATGTTCTAAAACAATAGAATAAAATTTGAGTTTCATTTCAAAATTGCATTTCTTTTTTTACAAATCCAAAATTTGGTGGGTTAATATCGTTCTGAAAGCAAAAAATGAACAGGACAAATCTTCAGTTTTGTTCGGCTATAATAACTAGCCTAGATGTATAAATGTGAATGTGTAAGTTTGCCTAACGGCTAGGTTTGAGCTTGGGGGGAAGGATAGAAAGCAACCAACAGCTTACCTTGTAGTAGTTGCGGCCTTCGGAGTCGATAGAAACACAAAAAAGATATAAACAAAACGTCGAGACAGTTTCGGCCTGACGCCAGGTTGAAACTGTCTCGGCGTTTTGTTTATAACTTTTTTGTGTTTCTATCGACTCCGAAGGCCGCAACTACTACAAGGTAAGCTGTTGGTTCCTTCCTATCCTAGATGTATAAATGTAATGTGTTTACGAAAGCCGTCTGTTGCAACGCTAATCCGTGTGTCCGACAGCGCTCCGTCGCCCCCCAACGCCATCGTCTCGCGCATCCGCAAGATCTCGTCTAGCGGCCGGTTCCCCCGACGTCTGACGGCCCCGCTGGCCGGCGAGGAAGAGATCACCCCCTCGTTGCGCTCCTCCTTCTGCAGCGTCTACTACCCCATCACGCCGTACGACTCGAGTCTGTCGCTGACAAACTCGCTGGAGTCGGTCGACCTACGCTGGATGGGCATCGAACCCGAGACCGGAATCCCGGAACAACCAAAAGTCTCGGAAGTGTCTCGCAAGACGGACGCTGACGATACCGCGCAGTGAGACGAGAACCGCGTAGCGACAATCTCTTGCGAGGACGAGAGTCGACGTGGGCTGGAATCGAAACGTTGGCGCTGGCCGGCGGGAGAAACCGACGCGGTTTCGATTTTAGTACGAATCTAGGATTTTAATTGTATCGTCCCGCGAGTGTGAGGAATGTACGTTGTATGTATGTGCGCTACAATTGTCTCTCGTAGGAACGCCCGGGACTGAGAAGTGGAAATTATATTATTTTATTTTTAACCTGAACTAGAGAATATGCTGAAGTATCTTGACAACCCGCGGTTGTGGTAAGTGGGTGTTTACACGTAGGATACCATTACGTGCGCCAATTGACGATGGATTTTGGCAATCGGATAATATGCGGAATTCATATGCTAGATTTGAATGAATCCAATACAGGGTATTTGATTTTAGTGCTTCAGCCTTTCAAAATTGCTTGTGGTTTATTTTTCTGTCGTGTAAAATTATAAATTACTTTTAACTATTTTCTTTTTCACTTGTCTGTGTGTATGTGTGCGTGTTAATTTTGCTTGAGATCTATTGTTTTCCCTGTCTAGCTTCGTTCTTAAATAAAACTTCATCACATATTATATGGATATTATATTTTGTTTGCAAATAAACAAATGTATTAAGAAGACCATGTAGGCTACAGTTACAGAGTTTTGTCGTAAGAATAAGTTGTAATACAAACTTGAATACTACGTAGCTAAGTGACTCGCGTACCTAATAATATAGTCTTAGAACTTTTATTGGCCAGTTTGCTTATTTCCATTCCAGCCCACTTTACAGGTAAAACATTTCTTTAATGACAATATGCCGGCGGGAATACAGGCTTGCTACCACGACGCCCGTTGTCTAACTTTGACTGTGTCCAACTGAAGTGTCTCCGGCGAGTTAGGCCAAGTTCACAAAGCCAAATAAACTGTCCGTAGCTATTTTCTCCATGGCTAGACCCCTCCCCCCCTCCCCCACCTCATTGTCTTCAAGTTTGTGTGTAGCCTAGTTAAAAGTACAACAATTAGAGTGATTTAACAATTTGAAGAGAACACGGACTACCTATATATTATAACTAAACTATAAGACTAAAAGATTTTGTAATGTTAGAAACTTTCAAATGCTTGAGGAAGAAATGGTTGATGAACTACCTATTTTATTGTATCTAATAATACATTACATTACAATCAATATTGCATAGTAGATGTTTTTAGTTCATTTTGTGAGATGCATTTTTTTAATTTTAAGGCATATTATGTAATTGTAAACATTGCAAAATAATCCACATTGTAATTGAGATGATCAATTTCATATTGTGTTTTGTTGAGAAGAGTAGCTGAATTTATAAATGCAATTTTTCTTTTCAGCTGTACTTAATCCTAATAGTGTGTAGGCCTATGTTACATTGGGTCTAAATATATTCAAAGTTAGCAAATCGAACGTTCGTCTTCATGACGGTTGGTTCGGTCGAAATAATGTTGGGAATAAAACTTAGATTCTACTTAGAATATTAATACACTAAAGGATAACAGAACATAGACAAATACTAATGAACATGTTACATTGGATCAATTCAATTTATACAGGAAACCAGAATATAAATCAAAATTTACTCAATTCTAAATTATTCCATTCTCTAGATGAAAATGTTCATAAAACGTTCGTCAAGTACTTTATAAGGATTTTAGTCGAAATATCGTCTAGTACGTTTAGGATTTTAGTTTAGCCCTATAAAATTTTAGAATTCAATATATTCATTTTTAAATATCGATACCCCTGTTGTATATTTGAAAGTACGTATTTAAGTAGGTATCTTACTTTAGATATCACTGCTCTTTATATTTAAGCACATATAATTTAATGCACAATAAATAAACAATGCATTCTAGTTTTGATGATGATTAAGCTCTCTCTGCTAGTTGTAGGCCCTTCCAAAGGGGAGGCGCATCATTTAATGTACCCATAATATATTATTTAGTCGATCGTTGAGGTACGAAACTGCGAGACTGAAACCGAAGTGAAATGCACAGCACCGTCCGATTTTGTGTCAGTGTTTCTATGTGTATAAATAAAAATTGCCAATCAATACTATAAATAAAACAAAGCCTTATTTATGTAGATATCATTATTAAAGGAAATCACATTGAGACTTGTAAAGCAATAGAAAGAGATCCAGGATTATATGCTCGTTTTAATCTTCAAATATTGGGTTAGTTACCGTCTTGCATTTATTTTTGTTTGCGGTGATGGTGTGGTGTGAAAATAGTTCTATTACTTGTGTCACTCGCGTAAACATGCTTGTATGAAAAATTATGTCTAAGTCTTTGTGAACCTGTTTGAGCAGCTTTCCGGCAAGTTTTGTAGTTGCTAGATCGAGTTCTAGAATTACCTTTTCAAAATTTGTGTTATAAATGGTGAGGTGCAAGATGAACACAACCCAACAGCTTACCTTAGTATTCAGTAAGCTACAGATATGCGCAAAGTACTGGCGCGTAGCTTACGTGAGTGCGTTTAATGCTGGAATTATTCTGAACCGTTAACTGAAGTATTAAATGGTACGTTTGCTTGGCACGAAACGTTCAAAGTCCCGAGATTTCCACGTGGATGTAGGCGTGTAATTAAAATCATGCTAGCAGTGCATTTACATGGTGGAAATACTACTTTGTTGTCAGATTTAACATGTAAACCAGTTGAGGTTTTGGTGTCTGTATAGTGACAACGAAAGGAAATGTGATTGGTTTCAGTTTCACGCGTCTGTGGCAGAAATTTGCATATCTGATTTTAATATTTCAGTTATTAGAAGTTGGAACTTATTAGCCTATAGGGGTATTACTTAAAAATTATTTTAAAATAAGTTTTAATTTTACAAAAATATAACTTTGAATGTTAATGTATTCCTGGATCTCTTATAAATTATAAATGTTAATAGTAACTTAAATGTGGTTCATTGCTTTTATATCATTCATTTTATATGAGACTAATGTAATTGTGAATTCCCCAGATTAGCACATGTTGTGTTATGTACCTTGGTTGAGCCAAGAATAATGCTTGGTTATCGATCGCTAATCTCTAGACTAATATATAATCAATCGCTTATCAATCACCATTGGTGGAGACATTATAGAAATAACCCCTAGTGGTGTCATTTACCCATTATCATACAAGCAAGTGTTGCTGCATTGTTGAAGTATTAGATTTTAATAAGCTTGCACACTATGATGGTAAATAAATAAAATCTGGTTTCATACAGGTGATTGAGATAGGTTGTTTTATTATTATCAACATTAAATATTTTAGAAGAACTAAAAAATATTAGGTAACAAATAGGTAAGTGAATACTGTACTTTTAAAGGATTTAGAACCAGTTAAAGTTCACGAGCACAAGACCATGGCTTCAACAGAAAAATGTGAACTACTAAGATTTAATTCGACATTTGGCCTTTTCATAATAGTATTACGGTTCTAATGAATGTGGTATCAGGTATACAATCAAATCCCTTAACTTTTGCCTACACAAAACAGAGACTATGTAGAATGTAGGATTGATTCTAATTACTACATTATTACATGTCCAAACTAATTAATAGAAATTTAAAGACACTCATTCATTTTGTTTACGTTCGGTATTTCTCTTGCCTACCTAGTCAATCAATCCACTTGTATCGATCATCATTCTTAGTAACTATTGATCGTTATTGAAAGTTTCCTGTACACAAACTTATTAACTGAGGTAAAAATTAGAAAATGATTGCATATTTTGAAAAGTGGGCCAGTTTAGTTTTAGAAAGTATGTAATGTCTTTATTTTGTGGTTTTGAGCATCTCATATGGTTATGCAACTTGTGCACAGAACAATTTTGGGCTGCTTTGTGTCTCCTGTCTTTAAACTCTGCGTAAGTCACTGGAAATCTTTAAACATAAAGTAAGTCACATCCAAATTAATAACTTAACCTATTCGGCTCTATTCGTCAAGTAAACTCGAAATTTAGTAATGGAAATATGTGTAGGGCTTACTCCTATTCTTGGTTATCTGTGTGAAACAAACACTTCTCGCTAGACGTGCAGATTGAGAGAACGGTTAGTGCTGTGAAATAACACTGCAAGCTTCTGTTGGTTGTGTCGGAGGTTGGTTTGTCAACCGCAAGGGTATTAGCAGCTATATTGATGTGAACACGTTATAGAAAATAAATCATATGAATCTCAAAAGTTATCAATGTTTTTCATGATCAAACATTCTAATAAAATGCCCATTATTGGTACCAGTTGTGTATTTATTTATTTAGGAATGTATGATACCTTCTTAATCCTTGACTGGATCTAATATATTCTCCTGAAATTATTGTGGATCTAAAATTAGTTATTTCCTCCTCCTATTATGAACCTAGTTTTATTGGCTACTGCCATTCCCCATTTGTATAATCCTTAGAAATCAATAAAAAGTTTCAAAATTCCCCAAAAAATACTTTTGTCAGTTTTGATACTAAGTCTATAGCCTTTATAGATTTTCAAAATTACATACCCGGCTCGGAAGTTTGGCTTAGCTTGCTTTGGCTTGCTTAGCTAGCTTGCTTTGGCTAGCTTGCTTTGGCTCGGCTCACTTTTCAAGTCCGGTTCGGTAGCTTTGCTTAGGCCGGCTCACTTCATGAGCCAAGCTTGTTTTGGCCCGGCTTGCTTCCTAAGCCCAGCTCGATTTGACGCGGCTCACTTTTCAAGCTGAGCTTGCTAGTTTGATTTAGCCCTGCTTGGATTGACCCAGCTCACTTTTCAAGCTGAGCTTGCTAGCTTGATTTAGCCCAGCTCACTTCTAACTTTAAGCTGGCATGAGTTGGGGAATGCAGATTGCTACCTTCACCGTCAACATTTTGAGTAGGCCATGCAGCAAATGTTTGTTTAATTAATCTGTAATTTGTAAGTAAGAGGAACAGTTCTGCTTTCTATGTTCACTAGTATACGGTCTATAGAAGTAACCGTGCTTCTCAAAATGCATAGATGATAGTGACATAAAATGAGCAATTGTTATAATCATATTTTCGTTTTAAAATCACTCGGTTTTAAATAAGCTTACCCCATGTCCCCATAAAAAAAAAATGCCAAAAATAGACTTTTCCCCGTTGTTTGTGTATGTCTATATTGAAATTGCACTAGTGGAATTTGTATTCTGTTGCAAATAAATGCCTAATTATAATATTTGGATTATATACCTAATCGTAGTTTTTTAAGGGCTCTTCAAACATATCTTTAGTTTTAAAATCGTTTCAGAGACCGATCGGTAAGAACGAATTTACGAATGAAAATATATTGTAAGATCCTTAAACCACTTCAGTGTATAACAATCGCTACAAATAACATTTTCATTATATTTATGTGTTCATCTACAACTAATATACCTTTCGCTCGAACCAGTAAAAGTGAGGGTACCTATAAATAAAAATGCATTAATCTAATATTACAATATCACGCGGTCTGGGAATTAAAATTTAAATGTATGTGACTTGTGACCACAATGTTTCACTCATTATTATATTGATTAACCATTACATTACAACATATATTGAACAACCATAAAACATTAAAAACACAATGTCTGTGTAATTCTTATTTAGTACTATAATTTAATACCTACTGTAACACTGTAGCTTCAATATAATACAAACAAACGAGTAGTGGTTCGAGTAGTCTTCTTTGAGTCTAAAAAGCACGAAATAATTATAAAAGTGAAAAAAATCCGGTGGCTGGGGCTTCGCTCCAGACCCCTTTCGGTCCCCTCATCTCACTTTTCCCTTATTAACCTCCCCCCCCCCCCCGAAATAATTCCTAGTCACGCCACTGGGTGGAGGAACCACTAAAGATGAGTCCCCGATGTTTCACAGACAGACATGTGGGGTCGTGAAACGTCGAGTTTGAAAACGGTACGTTTTGAGGTTATTATTTCTTTACGGTTATACCATCAACTCTACTATGCTAATAATTTATTTGTATAATTAACTATAAAACGCCTATTGTTGTAAATGTGCGTGCGTGCGTGCGTAAACATGCGTCCATTAGGAACAACGTCCGTCGTCGTCAAATATTTCAACACCATACTATACTCGAAGAGTTATTTTTCTAAATAAAAACTTATTTACGGAATAATCGTGTTATTATTTTATTTATTTGTTCTACTGTTCATTTTCTGTTTCGGTGGTGATATTAATCATGTCCACCCGGTACTCGATAGATAAGGACATCAGATCATACTCATCGGGTGTGTCTCTGGTGGGGTGACTGTTGTTGTCAACTGATAGGTAATGCACTGGCCTTGACAACGCCCGTACGAGTCACCCTGCTTGTTTGCGTTCATGTACAACTTTCTGGAATGTAGGAACTGTATCTATACAGCCAAGCTGAGATTGAGACTTTGAAAATCTGGTATGAATCTGATAGCCTTGCTTTTTCCTTCGACCCCCCTACCCCCCCCCCCCCCCCCCCTCATATTTCATACCAGTAAGTTACCATTTATTTACTATTTCATTTATTTATAATTGATTTACCACTAATTTACGGACTGGGTGTCGTGTCGACTGTTTTTGTCCTCCCTCCCCCCCCACCCCACTGTTTTTCTCTATAAGTTGGATGAGTTGCCCAGGCATAATCTTCACCGTCTTCACGTGGGGGGGGGGGGGGGGGGGGAGCACGCATGCAGAGTAGCGGAATAGAGGTGAAGAAGCTTATTACATTGCTTATTACACAGCTTATTACATTGATTTCACATAAAACTATTAATTAATCATATGTTACAAGTGTACCGGTATGTAAAAGTAGTAAACAGTGTACGTCATTATATAGGGGTGAAGAACAATGGAGGCAAAGTCAAAAGCTAACGGATAAGATGATACCCACACGATTTTAGAATTAAAAATATTTGTTTACTAACAAGCGCAGGAAACATCATTTTTAATTTTCAAATTAATGTTGTTGAATTTCTATTTACTAGAGGTGTTAGAAATGTTTCTTTCGTTGTCTGAAACGGCATGTTACGTTTAAAAAATAATTGGTTACCCATTCGTTTATCTTGTCTTTAAAAACACATTTTCCTAGTGTTAACAATCGAGAATATTATTCAAAGTTCACTGTATTATCCTCAACTTGTATTAAAATATATACTGTAGTAAGATGTGTGCAAGATGTCAATGGTAGCAATCTGTAAAAAGTCCCCAAGAATACGATCTGATGATAAAAACTCAGATAATCCCCCAAAAATTAGGAACTAAGTCTATACCCTTCTCAAAAACGTTGATTTTGGTACTTGTGCTTTTTTGACAGAATTAAATACATCATTCTTTTCTGAACTCCAGACCGTAAACCGCTTTCGGCGCTAACGAACCGTTGGCTGGGAATAAAATAAACCTTTTCAAAAACGGTATGGTTCCAAAACTGGTGGCCGATGAATGATGATTCATAAATTGCAACCTGCTAAAACCAACGACTCCAGTCGTACGGTGCTACCTAGTGTAACGAAACTTGTCACACGTATAAAAATTAGATGGCCGGTGGAGGAACCACTGAAGCTGAATCCCCGATGTTTCACAGTCAGACGTGTGGGGTCGTGAAACGTCGAGTTTGAAAACGGTACGTTTTGAGATTACTATTTCTCTACGGTTATATTATGCTAATAATTTACTTCGGCAATTAACCTATAAAACGTTATTGTGGTAAATATGCGTGCGTGCGTAAACATGCGTCCATTAGGAACAACGTCCGTCGTCGTCAAATATTTCAACGCCACATACTCAAAGAAAGAGTTGTTTTTTTTTCTAAATCAAAAACTTATTTATAAAATAATCGTGTAAATTAATATTTTATTTATTTGTTCTGCTGTTCATCATGTCCACCCGGTACTCGATAGATAGGAACATTTAGATCAGGCTCACTGTGTTGTTATTGAATGTGTAATTGCGACTTGGGCGGGTCTCAGGTGAGGTACTTGTTGACAACTGATAGAGCTGTCTGGCCTTGACAACGCATCTATGTACGCGTCACCCTGCTTGTTTGCGTTCATACAGAGCTTTCTGGAATGTAGCGATTGAATCTACACGACTGTGGGCCGAGATTTTAGAAATCTGATGTGAATTATTACATGCATCTCCGCCTCATAAAACTAGAAGTGCGTTATTAGGAGCGACATATAAATTAACAGCTGTACCCCGTAAACAAAGTAATAATGAGGCATCGGCATGTACACTATACCTGTGACCAAAAATATTTAATGAAATTCCATTTTAAATAAAGAGTGCCACTAGTTTATTTATGTTTAAAAAAAGGTCAATAATTGGTTAGTTCTTCGTGATTGGATAATTTAAATTATTGAATTAATTTTATAAAGCTATTGAATCTTGTATAATGCTGCTGTTATCAAGTATTTGCTTTGCTTCTTAACTTAATTGCATTCATGTACTTTGCTAATTAACATGTTTTTGTACGCTGTACGTACGTCCAACATGAAACTATCGTTCCTATACTTCTTACTATACTATTATGAGGTATTTGTTTTGTTTTGTTTTCTGTTTTTTATTATGATTCATTTCTTTCCATTGACTGTCTTATGTATAAATATTATTTTAATTACCTTGTCAGTTCGAACACAAGGATTCTTTTCCTTACGCGAGCTTCCCATAGCAAGGTTTTCAGGTTGTTGTATGTATACATTATATTTATATTTTGTTCTCTTATGTTTCATTAATGTTTATTGTTTGTATTTACTGTGGTGGAAGTATGTTTATGATTTATGGGAATAAAATGATCTGAAATTGAATTGAATTGAATATTTTAGCCCTGTTTTCTCCCTTGACTCCCCCTCCCCTACCCTGTGTTTCTCTACAAGTTGGATGAGTTTCCCTGGCATAATCTCCACCGTCTTCACGTGGGGGGGGGGGGGGGGGGCACGCATGCAGAGTATAGCGGAATAGAGGTGAAGAACAACCAGCTTATTACATTGATTTCACATAAAACTATTAATTAATCATAAGTTACAACTATATGTAAAAGGTTATACTAGTTAATAACAACGAAGGTAAAGTCAAAAGCTAACGGATAACATGATACCCATACGATTTTAGAATAAAAAATGTGCGTTTACTAACAAGCGCAGAAAACACAATTTTTAATTTTCAAAATAATGTTGTTGAATTTCTATTTACTAGAGGTGTTAGAAATGTTTCTTTCGTCGCCTGAAACGGCATGTTACGTTTAAGTAATAATTGGTTACCCATTAATGCTTATCTTGTCTTTAAAAACACATTTTTCTAGTGTTAACAGTCAATTGAGATAATTATTCAAATTTCATTGTATGATCCTCAACTTGCATTAAAATATAAAGTAAGATGGCCCCGTCTTCAAATGTCTGCAAATGTATTATAGCTTCAGTATTACCAGATCACCTTATCAATTGTTATTCTGCCCTTGAACGAAGAATATTACGCCGTACTTCCCGCCTTGCACCCTGGACCCACAACACCGACGTCTACAGTACGATCTCCTTCCTTCCCATCCACGACAGATTCATAACAGTTACTATTATTCAATTCAGTTCAATTCAATTCAATTGTTTTATTAAATTTTTACGTATGACAAATCAATATAAAGTACAATACATTTGTTTTTTACGTTAATCAATACATACTACAAAATACAAAATAGGTACAATCTATTAGTACAGTAACACTTATACAAAATACATTGTGAATAGAGATATAAAGGAATATGAAATAATACAATGTAATAATTTATTATGAGGAACTAAATTTATAAGATAGGCCTACTTGAAAATGATAAAGTACGCGGTTACAATGGTTGCATGTGTGGGAGATAAGGGTATTTGAACTTTGGTTTCATAGGGAAAGTTACTTTTTCAAACATTAGTGATTTTATTTTGGGAAGGTCAGAATTTTTCACACGGTTTTTGTATCCAGTGTAATACAACAGATTTTAGTCCAGATTTTATACCTACTGACTCACAAGACTCTTGTCAGTAGGTATGTAGGCCTACTTAATGTTTTGTAATTTTTGTTTGTATTTACATGTGTAACTAACTGTACGACTGACGAGAGCCTCCGCACAGACGGTGGCTCTGCATTAAATAAATAAATAAATAAATAAATAAATAAATAAATAAATAAATAAATAAATAAATAAATAAATAAATAAATAAATAAATAAATAAATAAATAAATAAATAAATAAATAAATAAATAAATAAACAAATAAATAAATAAATAAATAAATAAATAAATAAATAAATAAATAAATAAATAAATAACTAAAAAAAAAAAATAAATAAATAAATATAGTAAGATGTGTGCAAATGGCAATGTTCTAGATATTAGAATCGAACCACATTTGAACTCGAGTATGGTTTATAACTTTACAATGAGCAACATCTCTCAATCAAAAGTTACATGAAATTGTGACGTATTAATCGTTTACTGTGTCTATAGGATGACCATAATTGAGAAACGAAAACCTGAGCATTTAATATTACATTAGACTTGCTGCGCCCCCAGGGGTCTGGGGCGTTGTCCCCTTAGGTTGTCTCCTTAGGTTGTCTCCTTAGGTTGTCCCACTCCCAGCGGCGGGAGGAAATATCTGTTTGGATATCTCGTGCAGTTAACCCATGCCCAATATTTGGGGATCACTGTAGATCAAAATTTAAAATGGCAATTGCACACTGTTAAAAAATTGCGTAACATTATTAATTATATCTTTTATAGACTACGAAGCATAGTTAGTACGCAATTACTTGTTACTGTTTATTACGCAATTGCTCAATCAGTGTTGCAATATGGCATCTTGGGGGGGGGGGGGGGGGGGGCGGCTAGTAGAAATGTGTTGGAACCGTTGAGGGTGATGCAACGGAACATTTTAAAAATTATTTTGAGAAAAACAAAATTCTATTCTACGTCGCTAGTATTCTCCACATTGAATGTCCTTGACATTACCCAATGCACATACATATATATTATGCTGGTGTAAACCTTCAAACATCCAAACAAGTTTAGAGTACGGGAAATTCCGAGATCAAATGCGAGGCATTTAGATACATACTCTTTATTTGTACCTAGAAGATATAATACCAGGGGGCAGCAAGATAATATGTTGACTAGATAGCTCCTAAAATATAACAATCAAACATAAAATTGACATCTCCTTCAAGATTCAAGTTTGAATTCATAAATTGGCTATGCGGTGTCCATTATACATAGCCTAACACAAGCTGTGGCATCGTCCCTCCAAAATTTATTAATTCATTTAAAAAAATTATAAATAACTCAAATAACTTTAATTCGATTCATTGCTACTTTTCATGTTCCATTATTATTATCATTATTGTTATTGTTTGTATTTAGAATTATTATTACTACTATACCGGTAGTTATTATATATATACGTTCTGCTTTTCACGTATCAGGTTAACTATTGTCATTTTTGGATTATTATTAACATACATTATTTATTATTCAGCCCACACGCGAGGTGTGACCCTATGTGGGCTTTTTTTCAATTATATATCTTATCAACGAATTTTTTTGTTATATTTTGTACTTGTATTATTTTTTTGAAAAGAACAAAATAAATTAGATTGAATTGATTTGATAATTTTACCCTCAAGACAGCCTTTCCCTGACCCCTTCCCCCCCCCCCCCCCCCGTGTAATGAGCGTGATTTCTATGATCGAACATTTATTATTGCCATTTTCTCAATACATTTGTATCGTCTCGATTAGCCAACTAGCAAAAATATGAGACGTAAGCCCAAATATCAAATCAAATCAATACATTTGTATTCTCCAGTTCAGCAGAGTGAAAAACAAGAAGCTTGGGTTTTCCCTACAATAGCTACATAAGCTTATCTCTTGAAGTCACGCCACACTGCATGATCAAAACATCTCCAAATATGGGTATGTAATCTGGTTAGCCCTATGTTTCATCTCTCTCTCTTGGTTCGTTGCCGCGTTGTGTAGAGAGCGATACCGTCAGAATGTTTTCGAGTTCAGTTCCTGTCATTTCCAGCCCTCACTTTTGATTCAGCCTTCGAGCAGAGCAGTTCATCATCTCCAACCAAGGTAAGACTCTCATTGTACCTTCTAGACGCTTGTTCTAACGTTAGAAATTAGTGACTGAATTTCATTTTACTTTCAATGGTTTTTTTTTTTTGAGTTTACAATTAATTCTGTGATAATACGAGGTATTTACAATCCTCAATTATTTATTATCATTATTTGCAAAATTAATTCTATCTGCCATGAATATTATCCAAAATAAGATGACATAGGATTTTGTCCACGTTTAAGTTACATGTAGTCTACAGTATCTTTATTATTCGTTTCGTTGTATATTGTTTGTATTCATTTATTTAACTGAATAGGAGAGATCTTAAAATCTCTGCGTGAATAATCTTTTTCATTTTACCTTCAATGATTTTTTTTTTTGAGTTTACAATTAATTCTGTGATAATACGAGGTATTTACAATCCTCAATTATTTATTATCATTATTTGCAAAATTAATTCTATCTGCCATGAATATTATCCAAAATAAGATGACATAGGATTTTGTCCACGTTTAAGTTACATGTAGTCTACAGTATCTTTATTATTCGTTTCGTTGTATATTGTTTGTATTAATTTATTTAACTGAATAGGAGAGATCTTAAAATCTCTGCGTGAATAATCTTTGCTGTTACAGGGACTTAAATCCATAATCTAATATTAAAATCTAGACAAGATTTGAATAATTGCGTAAATCAATTAGGCCTATGTCCAGTTTCTCTACTTGAATGTTTAGTTAAATGACGTAAAATTGATAGTCGTAAATTAACATTTCGTTTAGAGATCTAGTCTTCATTGCGCGAATAACCGTTTTGGAAGCGCCCTAAATCCGTAATGTAACCTTATATTAATTACTTAGCCAATGAGAATAAAACATACCGCAGAGAATAAAATTGATAAAGTTCAGTTCTTATAAAGAAATAATATACTGATGTTCTGATTGTGCCCTAGCTGTAATATTGTTTAAAGTTGAAAGGTCATTATGATGGGCATAATAGCAGGTGTGACGTAGATTGTACTTGTCCTTATCAGTGTTTTGTTTTGTCTGCAGATGTGGCCGCGTCATCGCCTGGCGCTGTCGCTGACTCGCCCCATCCCTCGCAAGAACCAGCGTGCCTGGTAAGCTAATATTTCAGTTATATATTTAATTCCAGAATCCATAACGTAATAATTAAAAATACTTAATTTACTAAATATATATATTTTTTCTGATTTTTTGGGAATACATTTTTCCCATTTAATTTTTGACATGGTCATGGTTGACATGGGCTAACGGTCAGGGACTAAAAATCTTATCTATCCAGATTAACGAGGCTCTACTGTATTGTCTTTCAAAGTTACAAAAACAATACTGTATTATTAACTTGGTGGTTTCATTGTTTACAGGATAAGGATGAAGACTTGAAGCAGAGGTCGGGACTCCCTTCGTCGCCGTCGGGAAGAAGATTCTGGTGGGACTCGAGAAAGCACAGCGCAGCGGCATCCAGCTTACCTCGAGACCTCCGTTCAGCGTTTCAATGTAGACAGTATCGCACACTCAGGTGAGTTATTGCAATACACACGGGGTTATTTCTGCTTCCAATGCAAGGTCCAGGGTTCGATTCCCGGTTTGGGATGGGGTCTTTTAATTTAGGAAATTAACTATATTAATATTCTGTTGCCAAGAATAATATTAAAAAAGTTTTAAAGATAAAGGTTTTATTTGATGTACGATCGTACGAAATCGATAATTACATAAAATATTATGAATAGATTATTAACATCAATATACACTCTCAATAATCTACCCCCATATTATTTTTTTTTTAAATATGCATAAAGAACATATATGGAGATAGTATATTAAATCCGCTCATTTGAGAATATCAAAACTAATTTTCAATCCCATTTTGGAGGAGCCGTATGGTATTTACAACGGGTTTTATGACGAATATGGCTAACAACTACGTTTAAACCACACATACGCGTTTGGTAGGCGATTTTTTGTTTACACCTTACCCTCACTATTGGCTATGTGGATTTAGTGTTTTGAAATAAGTGTTTTCAATATTTGGTTTACTACGATTTATTTTGCTCGCCGGTACAAATACAATTTCCGTACCGTAGAACAAAATAAATCGTAGAAAACCAAATATTGAAAACACTTACTTCAAAACACTAAATCCACATAGCCAATAGTGAGGGTAAGGTGTAAACAAAAAATTGCATACCAAACGCGTATGTGGTTTAAACGTAATGTTAGCCGTATTTTTTCATAAAACCCGTTGTAAATACCATACGGCTCCTCCAAAATGGGATTGAAACTTAGTTTTGATATTCTCAAATGAGCGTATTTCATATACTAACCCATATGTTGTCTTTATGCATATTTAAAAAAATAAAATAAATTGGGGGTAGATTCACCTTAAAGTACCTACAATGAAATTGTACAAAAACCACAATTTTGAATGGCAGCATTCAGTGTGTTGGGTTTTACTTGGGTTGGGTTTAACATGATGTGGTTTTATTCTTTACAGGCTAAGGATGAAGACTTGAAGCAGAGGTCGGGACTACCTTCGTCGCCTTAGGGAAGTAGATTCTGGTGGGACTCGAGACAGCGCAGCGTAGCGGCATCCAGCTTACCTCGAGACCTCCGTTCAGCGTTTCAACGTAGACAGTATTGCACACTCCGGTGAGTTATCTTACCTTGACACTACACATGGGGCTATTCCTGCTTCTAATGCAAAGTCCAGGGTTCGATTCCCGGTTTGGGATGGGGTCTTTTAACTTAGGAAATAAATAAATATTCTGTTGCCGAGAATAAAATTAACAAAAGTTTAAGATATACAAGTTTTAATTGATGTACGATCGTATGAAATAGATTATTAAATTTAAGAAAATAGATTATTAACCTCTCAGTACAGTTTAATTTCAAGATTATATGTGCTTATAGTATAATGAAATTGTACAAAAACCACTATTTTGAATGGCGGCATTAAGTTCGCAGCAACTTCTGCGTGAGGCATGATAGCATAGTAACAGGTGTGACCTAGATTGTACTTGTCCTTATCAGTGTTTTATTTTGTCTCCAGATGTGGCCCCGTCATTGCCTGCTACTGCCGACTGGCTTGGTGACTCGCCGGCGCTCTCTCGCCCCACCCCACGCAACAACAGCCTCGTCTTCAACCTGCCTGCCTGATGATCCTACCCAATAGGTAAGCTAACATTTCAGCTATTATATTTTTAATTCCAAGATACATCATAACGTTATAATTAAAACATTAATAATTAATTAGTGTATTAATTTTTCATTTCATTTTTCACATCATTTTATTCTTTCCTTTCTTATACAATGTAGATTATAAATCAATATACAATAAAGACATAATAAAGACACAAATAAAGACCCATACAATATTATAATACACTACAATAATAATTTGTAAATGCCCTTAATCATAATCTGTAAAAATTTTTATTTATTTACATTAATTTTCTCAAATATATTGTTTACACAGTAAATCTAAACACAACTGTAGAATGTATAACTAACTTGATGTGGTTTTATTCTTTACAGACTCAGTGAGTTAAAGCAGAGGTCGGGACTACCATCGTCTGCCTCATATCTGTCGGGAAGAAGACTCTGGTGCGTGGTGAGAACGCACCGTCGCGGGATACAGCTTACTGCAAGAACACCATCCAACGAAGCACGCTCAGGCAAGTTAACTTACCTTGACACTACACACGGGGTTATTCCTGCTTCCAATGCAAGGTCCAGGGTTCGATTCCCGGATTGGGCTGGGGTCTTAACTTTGAGAATTAACTTATATCCATCTCTATTCTATATGATACTGGTGTTTAGCTGAACTATGACTTTGGAGCGGTCACAGCAACAAAGCACATAATGAATGCTATTAAATCTGCCACTGAAAATCAGTTATTGTTACTGAGTGGATAGACAATGTATGCAAATCAATTTTATTTATAGTTTCATAAATTGATCAAAATTAAAGGCCCTAACAACTGATTAATTATTAGCAACAACGTAAAAGGATGGGTAGAAGGTAAAATAATTATTTTTTGTTATGTTCACATTTCCAAATAGTATCAATTTTATGCAAAATTAAATACTATATGCTAATTTGAGATTTATCAGTTGTGACAGAAATAAATTGTAGAATTTAGAATTGCATACCAGTAGGTAGTACATACATATTTTACGTCGATGTCATTTCTTGAAAGATATAAGAAAACTGTAGTTGTATGATCCTAGCTCCTGATTCTAAGTCAGGAGGGCTTGGGTTTGATTCCAAACCTAAGATAGTTCTCCTTTCTTGGTACATTTAGACAATCTTAAAACAAGATTATGGGAAATAATAAAGGTGCGAGTAAGATTACATTTTCTAAATCTCGTAGCGGAGGCTTTTCGAACTCCCACGTTATGTGGCACATGATAGTAAACATGGGCTTGTAAGGGCTGTGGGTCAACTATGAATACAAGCCTTAACACCAGCTCCATAAGGTGTGTTCTTTTATAATATCTGAGCGATCAGCGAGCTCGAGGCATTCTTTTATTGGCTCCTGAGCATCATCGATGCTATTTTTACTACCTCGCAAAGTAGTCTAAGCGTGCTCAACACAATCGGCTTTCCAGGAGCGATTTTTGAAATGACTTGTACATTACTGTATTGCATACATTAATAAGATGCACAACTCTAACCTGAAATATAGATGGGTCACATCTAAAGTATGGTCAACATGGAATACAAACTCTTTAGAAAATATATGGTACAGTTGAAATCGAATACTTTCAGTATTAGTATTCATATTCAGTTTATAATCTAAAATCAATGATTGTCACCATTACTGACAAAAACAAGCAGAGTGCAATTTTGCTGTTCTTTAATTATTTGTACATCAGTCTGAAAATCAGTCATGTGATGGAGCATACTCTGGAAGATACTCAGATCTAATAAAAGAACACACCAATAGATTATTTTAAACATAGAATTTGTGATTAAGATAGTTCAAGTCGAGCATCTAAAACAATATTATGCACGTGTTCACAGAGCAATCAACCAATCATTAAATATTTGCAGACCTGGGTAGTAACGTAACAGAAGTAACGCCTTACTGTAACAAAATTAATTTTGTCAGTAACGTGCCAGTAATTATATTACAAAATTCTCAGTGTAACGGAAAAGTAATTTCACTACTTTTTCACAGTACTGTAATTTGGTATTACTAACGCTTTGCCGTCGGTCGGGCCCGAAACCTGTCATTCCGTCAGTTTCAAAGTCCATATTTAAATTTCTTCCAAATTTAAATCCATCCAATCAATCTTCTTCCATATTTAAATATTCCAGCTGGTGATTACGGCAAACCAAAAGGAGACAAATTTTAATGTTAATTTTTTAAGTAATCTCGTTACTTTCTTCAGTTAAGAGTAACGTAATTTAATTTCAAAGTCCATATTTAAATTTCTTCCCTTACTTCAATATTCTAGTGATTACGGCAAACCAAAAGGAGACGAATTTTAATAGTAATTTTTTAAGTAATCTCGTCACTTTTTTTTGGTAACGAGTAACGTAATTTAATTACATTGTTTGGAAAAGTAACGACACAGTAATTTTACTACATTACATTTTGACCGAAGTAATAAGTAACATAATTTCACTACTTTTAAAAAGTAATTTACCCAGATCTGGATATTTCTGACGGTTGTTACTTGTGATCTGTAGATTGAGTTGATGATCTTTCAACCAATTTTAAATTGTTGGTGACACACTTAACAAATTTTTTTAACAAAGTAAAAAACGAACAAAAGTATGTTTTCAATTATGATTGTTTTCTATATGGTCGATAGAAGGCCATGCATTTATCAAATAGCTCGACCAAGTGTTCATCTTTATTGAAGCTCTTTTCTTAGATTTCATGTGAACCACCAACCTAAATCACAAAATCTTAGTAACAAATTCCAAGTTTTAAATAATCTATGTATCTGGGGCCTGGTAACATATTGCACTGTCTCATCTCTGTTTCTTGTTTTCAGCCGAGCTACACCACTGAAGAGCCACTGCCCACCGAACATGGCTTCACATCGCTTGCGTCTGTCCAACTACGCGACTGAACCCATCTCGCACAGACAACTCTAGACACAGCAATTGCGGTGAGTTGTACTAACTTAATTGCCTGTAATATAATTATTAAGAATTTTCTGTCAGTCTCAAACTACCATACAAGTTTAAAGAAGGCCGTGGACTTGTCAAAGAGCGCCATAAAGGTCTCATCTTTGTCCAAATTCTTTAATCCTAAAGTTTTGTGTGACTACCAACCTAAACAACAAATTGTTAATCACAACTTCTGTCCTTAAACATCTACGTAGGCGAGTCTTTACCACAACACCACTTCAATACTACTGCCTGGATCTCCTGGTTTTACAGTTCAAGTATAGAATATTGGAATACTCGCACCATTTGTACATGTCAATCCTAACCGAACTTCCAACATTTTTATCCCAACAATCTTGAGGAACTACTATTACATCAATAGACGAATTATTTTGTTGCTTTGTTCATAATCGATTCGAGATACGATCAATAACAAACGTAAAATCAATACGAACACAAAAGACGAATTATTTTGTTGCTTTGTTCATAACCGATTCTAGATACGACCAATAACAAACGTAAAATCAATAACGAACATAGTACATAGATAGAGATCCTTGTATTTCGCAATGCGCGATAGCGCAAAATCACTTGAAACGTGCAGCAATTGAAATATGTTGGCATGACGGTCTGTTGTGAGTCCAAAAATAGTCTTTTTGAATCGCGAAATAAAACGAGATCCCGTGTATATGCGAAATTGCATTAGTTTACTGTTATAGTAAAAACGAAAAAGACTGAAGCTGTTGAATTAACGCGAAATCGCCGAATTTCTGTCAAAAACGTAATTTTAAACATTTTCTGCAGTGACTGCAGTGACCCTTCCACCCCTGCCAAACCGGCTGGCAAGAAATTTTTCTCGTAGCTTGTGCTTCAACTGCATTCCGCATTCCTAGGAACAGCTTTCTTTTTTTTCTTTTCTTTCGCGACAATGTAGGCATGCCACATACGTTAGAATACTAGATACAAATTAGATTTTGTAAATTAAAATTGAAACACCGCCAAAAAGCTGAAATTACTGCTCAACAGCGAAATTTGGATTTAATAAAACCAAATATGCTAAAAAATAAAACCATTTACAAGGATCTCTAATTAATCTCTATACATAGGACATTGATACATTGTAGACCGTATCTATGGGAAGATAATTATAATAATATATAGTATCTGAAATAATTACTTGAGTTGTGGAAGAATGATTGCAAACTGGGGTTCATTAATGACGAAAAGTGTATCTGAAACGCAATAAAATCAACCAAACTGTTCAATTTTAAATTAACGGTTCTATGCAGAAGATCGGGGGTTCGATTACTGGTTGGGGCGATGTTTTTACTTAGAACTTTAATCTGTTTAATGTGATACCGGTTTACTTGTAAACTGTGACTTTGGAGCGGTCAGAGCAACGAAGCTCATAACTAGGAAAACGCTCTGTGTGACGCGTTGATAAGCGAGCGCGTCCATATCTACGAACTTTCTGGCAAAAAGTTCTCAAAGCTAAGAAAAACAACAATTAACAACAATTCAAGAATGCGCATTGCAATTTTTTTTCTAATTTCCATAGCTATTTCCTGACATTATGTTGAATGCAGTGCAATGCGCGTTGCTAGGATTTTTCGTTGTCATTTCGTATAGTGTTTTCCGACACAGTCCGCCACCATTACTAACACTTGCTGACAGCAATAGTAATGTAATTTCTGCCTCTAATACGTATCAGATCGTGATTAAATGTGTATATTCGTGTCCGGACAAAAATTTACTATAAATTAGCCACCTCACTTTGGCGTTACTGTGTTTCAGAAAAATATTTTCGAGTAACGTTAGTGTAACTTTGTCAATACTTCAGATTGCCATAATATGAACATATTCATGACCGGAAAAATCTTTATTGCTATCTCACATTTTGCCGCCATTTTGTTTCAGAAAAATATTTTCTAGTAACTATGGTGTAACTTTTTAACTTTTCGAACGATTTTGTCACAAAACTATTTAACTTCAATCCACTTCGAGGCTTGTGAATGGTCCAAATTTCAAGTTGATCGGACTTTCCGTAAAAAGGTCTAATGGAGGCGCTCGCTTTGCTCGCTTAATAAATTGTATAAATGTCTCACCACTGAAAAGCAGTTCTTTCAACTGAGTGGAGGCAAACATTTAAATGTATTCATTTATTTAAAGCAGTTTCAATTATTGAGAACTCAAATAATCAAAAATAATAACAACAAATGCAAAACAAATATGTTACAAATAATGTAACACCACATTAGTAGGGGCCTTCAGTTTGCAATCATCAAGCAGCACCAATATCCTCGGTATCCATGTAGGCCTATCGCGTAACTATTGATTTTCATCCAATATCGACTACCGGTATCGATATCTTGGGTTTCGATGTATTCTTTCCCTCTAGATTTGCATTCAATATTTATACTATCAACACTGTATCTTTGGTGTTGATATATCACTTCACTCTAGATTTGCATCCGATATTTAGCCTACCGGTATCGATATCTTGGGTATCGACGTGTTGTTTTCTTCTAGATTTGCATTCAATATTTATACTATCAATACTGTATCTTTGGTGTTGATATATCGCTTCACTCTAGATTAGCATCCGATATTTAGCCTACCGGTATCAATATCTTGGGTTTCGATGTATTGTTTCCGTCTAGATGTGCATTCAATATTTATACTGTCAATACTGTATCTTTGGTGTTGATGTATCGCTTCACTCCAAATTTGTATTCAATATTTATTAGCAATGTCAAACGATATGAAATTCCATATCAATAATCGCCAAAAACAATACAAAATTATCGCGATATATCGCCGCGATATTATAAAAAAAGCACTAATACTACTTTTTAACATTGCGTCATATGTTGGGGGGGGAGGAGGGTAGTGCCGGATAGTTTTCCAGCGGCTACATCGAAGAAGGGCACTTGGTGGTCGCTCGGCTAACATTGAGCAGGCGCCAAATTCAAATATGAAATCAAGTCACCGCGATTATCGGGATATCGCACAACATGTAATATCGTACGATTATCGCGATATGGCTAGCCATTTCACGATAATATCGATATGCGATTATTGTTGACATTCCTAATATTTATACTATCATAGCTTCGGTATCGATTTATCGCTTTACGTTCTAGATTTTCATCCGATATTTAATCAATACCTTAGTTATCAATGTAACGCTTTACTCTCTAGATATTCATCTGATATTTAGATTACCAACAGCGAACTTACAAAACACGTTCGAATGATAATGAATCTTAACCATCCACGCGCTCGCTCCTTATGAATCGCCATTTTGTTTTAAATTGTGTCGAGTTGTCAAGATAGTACGGTTATCTGTGTGTTAAGTTTTTATTGTGCGCTTACGACAAAGTTCCATCCAGACTCATTATGCAATGTCGTTCCGTCTACCTTTCTCTTACACTACTAATATATCGCGTGCTTTTGTGCAACTTGACAGTAGTCCCCAAGATTGTTTCTCTCGTTTGTCGAAGATTCTTCCAAGAGCTTACAAATCCTATATTTCCTTATGCCTTAAGAGCGAAGGATACCTCTACGTCAAAAACCGCAGAAAATTTTCATTTTTTAATTATATCTCAAGATTGAAACACAAAATCAAAAACCCGAGTAATCATAGCACTGTGGTTTGGTAAGCCCTACAGACTGTATGATAAATGTTTTTAACATTATAATCAGCGACAGTGATTTTTATTTTCATTAAATTACTAATGAAATAAGTATCATAGTCATACTGATTATGTTATGTTAGATACATTTATCATTCAGTCTGGAGGGCTTACTAAACCACAGTGTTATGATTACTACTCAGATTTTCGATTTTGTGTTTCAATCTTGAGATATAATTAAAAAATGAAAATTTTCTGCGGGTTGACGTAGAAGTATCGTTCGCTCTTAAAGTAGAATTGAAAGCTCTCAGACCTGGGTAAATTACGTTTCAAAAGTAGTAAAATTACTCTTATTATTACTGGAGTTAAAATGCAATCAAATGATCGTGAAGTTACTTTTTCAAAAATGTAATTTAATAACATTAATTTTATGAAAAAAATAAGTGAAATTACTTCAAAATTACTTACAAAATAAACAATGTCCTTTCTATTATAGCTTATCACAGGAATATTGATAAAGGCAACAAAATAAAAATAAGTACTTCAAAAAGCCACATTTAGAGCAAGGTAAATCTGTGTTCGTGCAGTCTGTATTAGAGATACATTAATTTAATATTGCATATTTTGTTGACGTTCCAAAGGCAGTGGGCGCGATGGTAACACGTTACTTAGCTCAAATTATCTTGATATAAATAGTGAAATACCTTGTCCGTTACATTCGGAATATTGTAATGAGATTACGGGCACTTAACAGAAAGAAGTAATTTCGTTACAGTAACGCGTTACTTCCGTTACGTTACTACCCAGCTCTGAAAATTTCTATAAAACATAAAAAACAGTGAAATGTAGTTACAGTAGTATTAGTGCAAAGCTAAGGAATCTAGGTGGTACTGGTTCGAATCCCGCACCAGGCAACGATTTTTGTACCGGAAATGTCCATCCCGATCCATTGTCAAACCTCATTCGACAGTCCATAGTAGAACACTGAGTAGCTCCCTGTATTGGTGCGAGTATGTCGATTTATGATTCACAATACACATCATGAAAACAATTATGTATTAACTATTTTTAAAAGTAAACAATTCGATATGTTAACTTATACGTATTGAAATTGTATGTGACTTCAAACTTTTGTGTCAAGAATACTGCAAGGATTAATAAATGAATTTAACGGGAAAAAATTAATTCATTGTGGCTAATCTCTCAGAGTTCATCACATAACCATGATTTTATTTATTTATATTAACATCCTGTAATTATTTTGCTTATGATGTTAATTCATGATAGAAGTCAATTAATATTCATGAAACAAATTTGATTTTTTAAGTACTAGTAGCATTTTTTTAAAGTTTCATTTACATCCACTTATGTTTGTTAATACATGTAAGCAAAGTACTTTACATAAATTCAAGAAATTTAGATCGCAGGTTTAGTCAATTAAAAATATAATTTAGCACATAATAATTAACAGCCAGCTATAATTTGAGAATAGGTAATTGACTAATTGGTGACAAAATGCTTTTGCCTTTGGAAGCCATGGTTGTTTATTCAGCACATTTACCAATCAAAAATTCCACAAAGTTTAATCAACTGAACTTTGTTTCGCTTGGTGTACGAAGCGTGAATTTGTCAAATTTGAGTTCTTCATATGAATTTTACAGGCACAACTTGTGCAGAAATTATCCCAAATTAGCCATTTGAGGGTAAGCTAATTCACGGACATTAGGTGGATGTAAATAAGATCTTTACCTAAGAATCAATACAATAAAAAATAAAGAACACGTTTTTTTAAAATGGCAGTGTTGTTTGTGATACAAAACTTTGACGTCATACCTTATCTTTGCTATTGTTTCGTCATCGCAATTCTGTAGAATTTTCTTAAATATGCAAATAAAATCATTGTATTATAGAAAATCTACTGTACATATTTTAGACTTGCTCTACTTGAATGCCAATCCTTTAGTAGAAATACACGCAGCTATAGTAGTATACGGAGAAATCATTGCTCACACAAAGTTCCTAGCAAAACTTTCTACAGCTTAATTTAACGTCTCCTGCTCAAACACTATATAGTCCATTGCAGGTAAAGAACGATCTCGGGTATAAGAAATTTCCCCTCCTCGTTACCACCTCCACTCGGCACGGGTGAGAGTGCTCCGGAGGCGTTGGAATGTGGTAGGCCGCATTCCAACGCCTCGCGAGCACCCTTACCCGTGCCGAGTGGAGGTGGTAACGAGGAAGGGAAATTTCTTGATACCTAGGATTGTTCTTGACCTGCAATTGACTTTAGTTAGTATTGCTATGAAGAACGATTAAAACAAATGAAAATGAGAATACAAAAACGGCTATCATGTATACAAAAAAACTGTAAATTGCAAAGAAAAGCTTAATTTTGATAAGTGGAATGCAAAATGGATTCTAGTATCAAAGGAAATTGTGCATTCATGTAAACGAGTCTTAAATTTGCTTAAACAAACGAAAAGTAGTATCAAAATTTGGTTTTAAGACCCATTTGCTATTTAAGCTCATGAAATTTCAATGTGATTCAGTTTCAAAACAAATTCTAGCTCGCGTAATTACGGTGGTAGCGGAAATATGACCCAACAGCTTACCTTGTGCATGCCGACAGCAGCTCTCGTAGTAGCACGGTTACACGAATGTTGGTTGTATTTCCGCTACCATCGTATTTTACATTTGTACGTTGTTTCTAGCAGTATTGCATCCATTAATCTGTCTCGTTCTTTGTTCCGTTTCAGATCGATGGAAGGGTTCATACCCTTGGCTAACGTCTACTACATCTCTTCAGACTACTTGCGTCTCTCGCTCGAACATCGTACGACGAGTCTCCAACGCCGATCTCGGGCAGATGCCATTCTCATCTCAAGGCCATGGACTTAACCTCTACTTGCTGTGGTGAATATAATGTACTAATCAACTCAATATATACCATTTAGCTAATGCTGTTGTGTTCATTTATTGCATTTAACACCTGCTTCTTATTCCAATCATAGTTCTTGCTCTGTTAATTGTACAATATGACTTGTTCAATAAATATTGTTTGTTGTATACACTGACTTGTACTTTGCTCCTCAGTTCCTTCTCCGCAGCAACCCTTTCATTGCCAACTCCCGGCAATGAAAGGGTTGCGACCTAGTTCACATCGTGAACTAGGCTTTTCCAAGGTTTCCAATCAAAAACATTTCCTTTTCCAATAATATTTATTTCCAATAAATATTCAACAATTATAAAATTTACAAATATTTTGTAAATTTTATAAATTTTTATAAATATTTATAAATTTTTATAAATTTTTATAAATATTTATAAATTTTTATAAAGTTTTATAAATATTTATATAATTTTATAAAAATTAACAAAAAAACTAGGAAAAATAAGCAAAAAATACGAAAAAATGGCCAAAAAACGCCCCTTTTTATATACTAAGTCTTTTTGCGTTTTTCAAGCGACCAGGTTTAGCATCGAAACTTTTCAGGTTCACAGAGCGTTCTCCCCAACGCCAAGACAGGACTGACGACAGAATTCGAAAAAGTTTCCAACAAATCCATCATCAGTCCTGTCTGAGCGAGAGGAACGGTTGCATGCAAAGATACCGATACCATACTACGTACGCATACAATAACGAGCATGAATAATTGGAAGCACAGATCAGAAAACGAATTTATCGTGACCTAGTTTACGGACAGTATTTTTTTTCAAGGTCATCTAGAGGTTGCGACCTAATTTATGGAGATAGTCTACTTTTTCAAGGCTATTCAATAACAATTATTTACCAATATTAATTATTTAGGTCGCGACCTAATTTATGGACATAGTATTTTTTTTGAAGGTCATCTAGAGGTTGCGACCTAATTTATGGAGATAGTCTACTTTTTCAAGGCTATGTAATAACAATTATTTACCAATATTATTTATTTATAATAAATATTTATATTTATAAATTGAAATATTTATAAATATTTAACATAAGTTACAACATTTCAACATCGATAGTCAAACATAACAATATAATGATTATGCGAATGCTTGTACCCAAATTTTCCTGTTTGCAACCAAGACAAGATTAAGAGTTTTGCATCCTAAACTGGCAAAGTATTCAAGATTTACATCGTAAGCTTAATACACTACATTTCCCCGACTTATTTATGCTCTGTTCGGATGATTCTATTTAGCAACAATGTCAAAATGAAAGCAAATGTTGCGTATTTGGTTAAAAACCTTTTATCTATTCGCGACCAACTAATGTGCTTCCAAATATATTTATACTCAAAATTGTAGGGTACAACAATAGGCTGTTCATAAAGGCAACACCAAACAATTTGAAAGCATTTCCATTTCATACATAAAATGCTTTACAAGCTAAGAATATCTTTTATAGAAAGTTATTTAATTCTGGATTGATTGATGATAGTAATATGCTTAGCTAGAGGTGTGTAAAAAATAAAAATAGAAAATGCTGGCCTACCAAACCAATAAACAAAGATTTATCATCACTAGAGCTAGGATTTTAAAGAAATACTGTTCAGGGTTGCCACTTTCAAGGATTTTATCCTTTTCTCAGGATTTTTAGAGTGTCTCAAGGATAACAGGATTTTGGGCAAAATCTTAGGATTTTCTACTGTCTTTAAAAAATACATTAATTAAATTAATACATTTTTCAAAATTCAGCTAAAAAAGCAATGTAGACAGTAAAAGAACATCAGGTACTAGTAAAAATAAACATAAGTGACTGCATAACATTTCCCGCAAGTGGTAGTTATGGCGAGTAAAAGTAAAACGTTAAAATATATTCGAAGAAAATTCCGATTCTTATGCGTTTCTGCACGTAATGTTGACTAGATTCTCGAAAATCAGGCTGGCATAACATATTTTGGCATGAAACCTGAAAATTTGTAACATTCCTTCGCAGTTATAGGCCTAATATGCTAATATTGAATATAACTGTTTTCAAGGATTTCTCAAGATTTTTTTAGTTTCTTTCAAGGATAAAAAAATTGACTTGGTGGCAACCCTGCTGTATATTGTTTCATTGAAGGTAGGCTATATTTAATTTTTTCTCTTAAATATATTTGTGTTAGTGCTCTCTGAATCTGATAGATACTAAAATGAAAATTTTTGGGCATATACATGCATATTTGTAGCATATTTGTTTTATATTCTTTTGTTTTTAAGGGCATATTTGCATTTTTAATACCTTTCCTACAAACAACTGTTTTATATTTTCCTAGTTGTTGTAGTGAATAACAAACTAGATATTTTTAATTTTTAAGGGCATTTTTAACGGCATATTTAGTAACTGTTTTTAGGGCATATTTGTTTGCATATTTGAAAGATGTTTAGGGCATATAAATCCTTGCCCTAATCATCACAAATTGAGGTTTTGAACTGTGTTTCTGTTAATTCTTTTATAACTTTACTTGTTAGTTTAGTTTAATATATTCATTCTTATATTTAAAATTCAAAGAATCCCGATTTAAGCCAGTCTTTTTATGCCACTATTATTTAAAAGCAAAGCTCTAACTAAATTTGAAAGAAAAAACCTATTTTCACACACCTCCAGTTTCCTGCTCAGCTAAATGGTGTCGCCAATATGAACCGACTATCGTAAATTCTAGCTACACTAGTGGTACACAATACACAATCAAGAAAGCCACTGTATGGAACAACAATACAATCTTAGCCAATTGTAAAGGGTTAAATGTCAATTTAAGTAGTTGTCAGTCAAGTAGTATGCGAGCTCGTAATTTCTTTCTCTATACTGAACATCAAATAGCATCTACGAGCTATGCAGAGAAGGATACCTTGTAATCATGTAATGTAATACAATTTAACCATTTACATTTGGCAGTGATCACATAGTCAAACTGCAAAGGTGACCAGTTAGTATTAGAGTTTCCAAGTATTTCCATGACTGCACCATGTTTCAGTTGTAGCAATAAGCTATTTGGTAGCTTTCAAAAAGTTTGATTCGCGGAACTTTGTCACACGACAAAAACAAGCTTTTCAACAAATAATCGTTAATATCGAGTTGTTATACTGGGACTTAGTACTAGTGCGCGACGTATTTAAAAAACATTTTGTAATCGATCCATGACTGGGAAACCTATAAGAAGTTATGACTTCCCTACTACAACAATATGGAAACACGTGGCCAATGATAGTAGGCTATATAATATAGAGAAAGTATAACTTATAGATCCATCAAGTTATTTGTTTAAAAACTGGTTTCAAAGCAATGATAACCAGCAAGCTATGGAGGTATTTAAATAAATAATATGTAACAATAAGTGTGGAACTCACTCAACCAAGAATCAATTATACCCACAAGTGATTGGGTTGCCAACACTTACAATCCCCCCTAGTTCAGCACTAAGCTTTTTCTAAATTGTTCAGCTTTATGAAGAAGAAACAGTGATTCAAGCTGGTAGCCTATTTGTTTTAGAATTTGTTAATTGTCTTATTGGTATTGAACAAATAATTAGCTGTGATGAATATTTAGTCAATCAACCAGAACCTCCTTCAAGAAAATTAATTTTACATAATCATAATAATTGCATAATTGCAAAATAATAGGCATCTGTCGACTTCACCCGTTACGTTTGTACGTTGATAAACAACAAGTAAACACTTGGCTTCACTGGTCTTGTTTCCATATTGCTTTAGGTCACAGGGTGTTGTTCACAGACAGCAGCTCTCAATTTCATGTACATAGTACCACTGGCATAGGCCACCACCAAGTACAACACAGCTTACACTAGGCTACATACCACAGTTCATATATGAGAACACAAGCAACATTTAGTGACTAGAATTTTACTACCGATGGCTAAAAAGAACAAATCAGCTTAAAACTCAAACAATGACTTTACCTCAGGAAATTGCATTAAATCCATCTGTAGGCCTACATGTAAACGCTAACTTTGAAGCTGCCATAGTAACAAGCTGAAAAGCAGTTTCTTTCTGTAACTGAGCAGGTAGCCAATACAACATTTATTTTATTTATGAGACAGATGGCAGGACCAAATAATATAGACTTTAAATTAATAAATGTGGTTCTTCATATTTTCACCAGATTATGGATTCAGGGCACATTAACAACACATATTATTTGCATTCTCTTTTGACAATTCCATGGAAGCCTAATATATATGGTTATGAAAGTGGAACAACTCAAAATAGCTTTAAGATGTGATGGCTACTTAACAGAAGAAGTATCAGTAGAATAGAATTGGATATATCTTACAAGCACAATTACTCTCGTATGAACTGTGGAGTAATCCAAGTGTAAGCTACGTATGCACTTACCATTCACCAATGACAGCTCCAACTTTGATATCAACACTGAAACACTTAAGAAACGTATTTACCCGAATAAAAGACGACCCCCCATTTTCAAGAATTTTAAACTGGAAAGTCATATTCATATGCATAATCTTAACACGCGAATTTAAGACAACCCCCGATATTTCAACTATACAAAAGTCTTAGATTCAGGTAAATACAGTAATTTTCCATTGAAAATTGACGAGTGTACATTTTAGCTATTGCACAATTCATTTTGTGTTTCCATTTTTGTTCGTCACATTCTCAGATGCCTCAAAGAGACTCGTAACGACAAACCCCTTGAAAAGTTCCCTCATTGAAAATAAATTAAATATATAGGTAAACAGTTTTCCCATAGCTCTATGAACTAAACAATACAAATTTAGAAAGTAGAAGTTTTGTGAGTACACATTGTGCCAACTTCTTCTAGTTCAGTTAGGTAACATAATGGATAATAGAAAAGAAGGAGTTATTTTTAGAATTCTTTAAAATGAAAAAAATGAATTTTAACTGTTTTCAACTTTTTTTTCATTTGTGTCCTTGGAATATAAATCTATTAATTGTTGTTAATCGTTATTCCGATCTTTTGAATCACTACTCATTTCAAATCATTAATTTCAAATTCCTACACCTGTTTTCAGTTTATATGATTTCATAGTTTGAAGCTACCAAGCTAGTGCTGACTCCATTATCTTACCCAGCATGCAACGCTTCCAAACGAAATGGAAATGATAATGGAATGAGCGTTACTGTACTACGTTTTGTGCATCGCATCAACTTACACACGTGTTGAACTTACAATCGAAGCGGCGACACGAAGAAGCCGTCTCGACGTCCATGTTAGGCGATCTTGACGTGATCCTGAAATATGACGCGCGATGAAAAACCAGCAAGCAGTTACAAATTTAACAGACACATTGTGTACTTAGGCCTAATAAGTACTAGTGTCCAGAAATGACGTTGGTTGTAAGTCCAATCAGGTTGCTCTGGGACTTTGCCTATTTTTTTTATCGAGTGATCAAGATGACTACCTAGTTGGCCAGAAGGTCCAGTTCAATGTTTCTCCTCATTCCATAAAATAACCCTGTATTTCTAGTTGCAATGTATCTACTAGTTTAGTCAGCTGTTGTCCTATCATTACATCCCCCCCCCCCCCATGGATCAAGTTTATTCACCATCAAAAAGAAATGTAAATATATTAATTAGGTCAACTTGTATGTATTTCAACTCAATTTTAGTTTATTTTATAAATGTGTTTTTATTTTATTAATGAATCAATTTCCGCTTGTATGTGTAGTGTCGTCATTTTATGTTAATCCTATGGTTTAATCTATTATATCCAATGTTTTCTGGACTGTGCTATGTACCATGTATGTCTGTTATTGGGTAAATAAATAATAATAATAATAATAGTTACAATTATTAAATTAATACTAAACTTTGTCATGTTAAATTATCGGACACAAGCTTTCCCACCAGTAGGCCTACCCATACTTCCTTGAATTAAAACAGAAATGTGTGTATTGATGTTATTATTAGCCAAGTTTTTGCTTTGTGGGCTCTTAGAGTCATTCCACAGTGATGTTTTGTTTGTGTTTATCATGTATTATTACAATATATTAATAAATGGAATCGAAAAAAAAAACTCTAATTCGTTTTTGTACTTGAAATGAATATTGAATCTAGCTTAATATTTGCTCTGGGTGATGCCCTACAGACAGAGCCTAGTTAATTAGCTTGATGTTAATTCATGAAAACCACCTTACCCATAGTTTCTAAGGGAAGAAACCAATCGCCAACCATCCTAGGCTGTGAGAAAGAAATACATTGCACACATGCACAATACACATGTGTGGACATAAGAGCAAAACAACTTCATGGAAGTGATGCACTTGTGTGTTGGGTGGATCAGAAGGTAATTATCAGTCCTTTTCTGCCACAATTCTTGAGGTTAACGTATTTTTCGATTCTTGAGGGTTGTAATAAATTTTCACAAATAATACTTGAATGCAGTGAAACAAAAAAAAACATGAACAGAAACACAAAAGTAAAATCTTCAATATTTTGGTGGATCAGAAGGTAATTTTCAGTCCATTTCTGCCACAATTCTTGAGGTTTTTGAATAATCAGTAGGCTACTCTTTGATACCATACGGTAAAATTAAATCACAAAAAAATGCTTGAACTCAATAAATTTACTAGATCCCTAACTAAAAAAAATCCTATTACATAATAATTCTTGGCTGTCGGGTGTCGCGACTCGGGCCGCGAAAGCCTACAACAAGTTTTAAAAAAAATCCTATTCTCAAAAATGTTCTTGACGCAAAACTTGATTTTTTGTTTGAAACAGAAATGTCGAAGTAGATTTTCTTGATGTTTCTGAAACAAAAGAGGAACACACTCACATCAGATAAGCATGAACAAATAGCCTAATGGTACGTTTACAGCTACGCGTTGCGAGCGAAGCGAAGGCTGAGCTCCAATCAGTGGCCGAGTTTGCGTGAAACTATTAACTTCTTTGCTTGAAACTCAGCCGCTGATTGGAGCTCGCGCCCTCGTTTCGCTCGCAACGCGTAGCTGTAAATCGACTATAAAGAAGCAAGAATTCAAAACAAAAGAAAGAAAGAAAGAAAGAAAGATTTTAATGAATTCAGATGACTTTAATAATCAATCATGTTCTGGTTTCTGTGACCCCGTAATGAGAAAGCTATTATGCACGGACATGGAAGCGTACGGTACACACAGAATATAACATGTTACCAGTGTACTGTAGAGCCATGACTGTTACGAACACTCGGAGGACTGTCGGGACTCGGAGGACTGTAACTAATGGAGGACTGTAGGGTAGGACAAGCTGAAACGTTTTAGAAAAAGGTTAGGGCCTACTCGATCAGCCGGTGTGTTGGTAACTTGGGACACAAGTGAAGGCAATTCAATGGATGGCTCATACTCAGCAGATTCTGGCCGTTAAGGAAAGGAAAGGTAGAGAGAAAGATCAAGGGGAAAGATACATATTGAAGGTGCTCAGGAATAACTTGCCAGCTGGAAGAAGAACATAAATAACAACTAGGCCTAGGCCTAGGCTAGGCCTATATTGACCATTGCCTCTACGCCTAGGGTCCAGACCAGGGGACAGCCTAGGCCTAGGCCTAGCAGGGATTAAAGCACTTTCAGATGACACATACGCTATATATTTATTTATCGAGTAAAACTTACAGAAGTCCTTAGATTGAACCCAAAGGACGCACTCTGCTCGGCGACTGGAAACGATGAGGACTTTGGGATGAGATCTCTAGAACCCTAAAATAAATAAATAATTTAGACTGAATTAGTGTTGTTAATATTAAGTGGTGTGATGCAATAGACGTATATCTGACAGGTTCTTTACTTTACCGTAATATTCCGTTGCTAAATAAATTAGTTTTCCTTGCTATGCGTAGCCTAGATCTTGTTGCAGTAACCTAAATTTGTGAGGTTATGTTTGATATCAGAGCGACAATGGATAACGCAGTACTACAGTCATCTGGGATCACAACAAACAACGGCTGTGATTGAAGCGCGAGATTTAAAAACTCTCATGAAATCAATGATTTGTTTTCAGGGTTTTTCTCTGTCATAAAGCTTTCGCGTTGGATTACGTCCTATTAACAGACATTCCTTTCCAACTAACCTTGCAGTATTTCTTAGATCTACCAACTTTATCCGTTTTTAATAAAAATTTCCAATTATGTAAAGCGCATGCTTTGAATAGAACATAATTATTTTTTAACCCATTTAAATATTGTTTTGGCTACTGCTTTGCACGGATTTGTAGGTTAAAGATGACGAACCTAATGTTTGTTTATTTATTCAATTTGAAGAAGGGGTAATTTATTTTTATTTATTTTACTTATTACCGGTACACTCCAAAAATAAATTACGCCTTCTTCAAAATTCATAAATAAAAAAACATCAAAAACCATAAAGTTGGGAATCTTAAGAAATACCAACCTCGCAGTCTCCCCTTCTACAACGATTCCCCCTAGACCAGGGATTCCTATGAAAAATAATTACTATTATTATTACTACAATTAGCATAATTATTATTAATGATGGTACCTCTGTACGTACGTGTTATGGAGAAGTTGGGTGACATCATCGAATGCCGCAGAGAACATCAGCGCCGACAGGAGAAGCAATAGTTTCATAAATAAATAAATAAATAAATAAATAAAATAAATAAATAAATTCACATTTATGGTCTAGCCACTCAACAAGACTAATTTTCAGTGGGGGACTTTAATTTAAAGCAACCGAACCAACCCTGTAGGCTCCAAACACCATCGACAAGTGAGCGATAAGAAATCAAAGATCGATATGTCAAATATGAAACATATGAATCAGTGATTGGACAGTGCGAACACCTGCGGACAAATGCCAGAATCAACAAGGCTGATTCAGAACAACTTTGAATTTATTCAGTGCTTCGTTGCTAGGACGGCTCTAAAGACACCATTTACTTATTCCTAAGACAAGAAGTGATGGAATTGAATTCATATTAGAAGTTAAAAAACTTTATCCTGAAACGGGATTTGAACCCGGGACCTTATGCATTGGAAGCAGGGATGCTTTCCACGGTGCTAACGAGCCCCTCTTGCCTTCCTCTTGCCATCTGGTACCCAAAGACTCAAGGGATGGCAGTGGCACCGGGTCCTTTACTGAACGGAACAAGCTATGTAGTTTGTTTATAAACTAAACTAAACTAAACTAAGCAGATTCAAAATGTATTTGTAATTTGTATTTTGTCAATATATATTAATTATAACTGTTTAATCTGTGTTTTTTAATGTATCATGTGTGTATGTATGTTATTATGCAATCAGGGATCTGGATACCTTCCTGACAAGTTGACCAGCTTATGGAATATATAGATTCCTACTAATCTATTCATACGGTATAAGGTAATGTACATTGTACTCCCACATTGGAAATGAGTGGTACAATAACAAATAAATAATACAAACAAATATATAATATCAAGTTTGGGTTCACAACTTGTGAAATTTTTAGAAGCATAATATCGACTATCACTATTTGCCTAAAAAATTGTAACGTTGCTACACTATTTAGCCAACGAATTAGAATTAATACAGATCACATCAAAAATGTATTTTCTCATTTTTTTTAATTTCTATTTTGTTAAATGGATACATAAAAAAAAAGTAAGAGCCAGTCTTACAATCTCCTAATAAGAAAGTTATTTGTAGCAATCAAGCTATTTGGAGGATTTCAAGGGGTTTGATTGGTCGTTGCCATGGAGAAAGCAAGCTATTCGACGAATAAGTAGTTATTGGGACATTGTAAGACTGGACCTAAGTTTCTTAAAAAGGTCATACAAATAAAGGAATGAGAGAGGGGATACTTTGTAAGGCTAAATTAGCACAATGATACATTATTTTAATTTGTTTATTAAATATTAATTTATAACTATTAGTTTTCATATAAATTTCCAAAACAATTAAGTTTCGACTAGATTATTGATAGTTCTTATAAAAGGAATCGTATTGACAGTAGTATTCTAACAATATCGTCAGAATATTTATATTTCATATATTTACAAATTATGCTACTACTGGAATCAAGACCCCAGACTATCTCAGTAGGTAGTTACATTATACAGTATTTATAAAACATTACAATAAACAACAATCTGTTTAAATTTGTATAAATTGTCTTTCGTATTGTACACAATATTGGCCTACAGCTTTCACAATTTACATTGATTTTCAAGCAGCGTACATAATATATACATAGCACATCACAGAATTTGGTATTAGAAAATACAAATGTTAGTGAAATACAAAACACAAAGCAGTCCTAAAACTTTGTTGTTCACATTAAGGCCAAAAGTACCATAAATTTCCAGTCCAGATCAAAATGTCCCAAATTTAAAAATCTGAGACCACACATTAAAATGCACGGTTATGCATTATACAGATACAGCACAACATTCATTCCCGTCGTGTGAAATAGTGGGAAATTATTTTACGTCACCAGATTGAGAAACTTGCAAAACACAGTCTGCATGCATGATGAACATACTTGGATTTCAATTATGTATTGAAAAAAAGAAATAAATTGCATCTTATAATAGTAGTTTATTCTCAACTCCAACATACATCGAAATACCTGTCTACATTTTAAACTGTTCAATGAAATCAATTATTAAATGTGATATTGATATCATAAGAAAATAGAGGCTAGGTTCGATATCGAACAAAAATGGAAAATGGAAAATGAATTTTGTGTCAGTTGCTGCAAGATTGATCTTGCAGTAAGCTCTGATGTAAAGGAATGACATACTTTCACATAGCGTATCACTGATTGAGTGTATTGTTTTTAAATGAACCAGTTGCCCGCACGCATTGCGACCCCCCCCCCCCCCCCCCCAAGGTCCACTCTCCACTGTAATACCAATAAAGGGGGGGTAAGTAGGCTATTGACACAACACACAAGTACCTACTCCTCTTATCTATATTGTGATAATGTTATTGATTCAAAGGTTCGGATATTGGCTGATAGAAGGTTTCCAGTATCAACGTTTAAAGTTACTTGCATGGCAAATAATTAATAGAGAACTGTTCAGAATCAAAGTCAAAACATTAATGAGCCCACTTTGAATCTCAGGGGGGAAAACTTATGGACACCATTATGATGTATGTATGTATTACACAAGTACAGCCACTCTTCAAAAGCTATCAAGTAATTTGTCAATATTTCACATAAAAACATTAACTCAAGTTTAATGGTATGATTGGATTAGAGAACTTCTTTTTAAATTGAGAATGGACAATAGGTCAAAGAAATATTGATAACATTTTCAAATTTGGCTAAACAACAACAATGCCAAATATGAGAGGAAAACAGATAACTTGTACCTGGTTGTTTTGTCCTTAGATAATATATACACATCTGGTGAATGCCAAAGTTCTTTGTAAGCATACAAATGCAGACAAATGCAGATGGGGATTGTAGGTATTGTTTAAAACAATCACACAATAAGGTTTTGTGTACTTTTTCTCAACCTGTTATCTCTTCTAGACAAACTTACACAATTGGCTACATCCACCAAACCCACCTCTCTCCTCCTAAAGTCAAGTTTCTTTACCACATATAATAATTTAAAATACACAACAAATGTGGCAAGATTATTTGACTGTCGGAAGAATCTGGTAAACGATTCGGGCTGTACCCAAATATGGTTCCATTATTATTGACGACGATGTTTAACAACAGACAAGTGGAATGTGGTGACATCAACCGAAGTGTTGTGATTGGTTACAATTAAATCTTAACACCTGTGACATAGTCCACTGCAAGCTCGGTAGCAACAAGTGTGGTGTCTAGATTCTGCGACTCCTTGCCAGAGTATCGCATATTTTTCTCACTACCACGTGCTGTGAAAGTTCCCTTAAGCGTGTGTGGATACTGCGACGTCTAGTCAGACTTCACTACCAGGAAGCTATTGTGTCTTCTTACAGTCTTGACTGGTGGCTGAGGTTCTACTTGCTTCACAGTCTGGCATAAGACTTGAAGAAGGATGTCTGGTTGGCTATACACTACTGTGTCCCTCCCTACACGTTTTAGCGCTAGTGTCTCCTATGCATGTCCTCGGTTCCGCTTCTCACCACCACACGTTCTAGCGCTAGCGTCTCCTCCGCATGTATTCTCGGTTCCACATCTCACCACCACACGTTCTAGCGCTAGTGTCTCCTCCGCATGTATTCTCGGTTCCACATCTCACCACCACACGTTCTAGCGCTAGTGTCTCCTCCGCATGTATTCTCGGTTCCACATCTCACCACCACACGTCCTAGCACTAGTGTAGTGTCTCCTCCGCATGTATTCTCGGTTCCGCATCTCACCACCACACGTCCTAGCGCTAGTGTCTTGACTCTGCCACCCCTGGCCCCAGCTCCGCATGTCTCCTTGGTTCCGCTTCTCACCACCACACGTCCTAGCACTAGTGTAGTGTCTCCTCCGTATGTCTTCTCGGTTCTGCTTCTGACCACCACACGTTCTAGCGCTAGTGTCTCCTCCGCATGTCTTCTCGGTTCCGCTTCTCACCACCACACATCCTAGCGCTAGTGTCTCCTCCGCATGTCTTCTCGGTTCTGCTTCTAACCACCACACGTCCTAGCGCTAGTGTCTCCTCCGCATGTCTTCTCGGTTCTGCTTCTAACCACCACACGTCCTAGCGCTAGTGTCTCGACTCTGCCACCCCTGGCCCCAGCTCCGCATGTCTTTAGGGTTCCGCTTCTCACCACCACACGTTCTAGCGCTAGTGTCTCGACTCTGCGACCCCCGGCCCCAGCTCCGCGTGTCTTCTCCACCACGGAGTTCCGCTCCTTGAAACGTCAACCATTCGCCCCACGAAGCCAGACGTGTCCGTCGTGTTGCCAGATCTGAAAAACAAGAAGAATAAACTAAGTACATCACATTTTAATTTTTGTACAAAAAAGAAAAAAATATGAGTAAGAAAACCTCAGTGAGGCACATGGTCTCAAAGTATTGGACCTACTCAAATGATTAAATTTAATCAAAAAACATTTTTATCACAAATAAGACTGTAATTGACATTTGAATGACTTTCATATATAAAAACATAATTACATGTGATTACAATTTTGATTAACAATTAAACGTTGCTCAAAGTAATAAATGTGAATACTTATTTATGATCCAATCACAAGAAATCATCTTAAAACAACTCAGTTTGACATTTTCACCCTTTTCCATGTAAACAGGAGACTGAAATGGCAGCGAAATGTAGTCACCACGGCTAATACCCCCCCCCCCCCCCCCCCCCCCCCCCCCCCCCCAACCTTTTAACGACCATAGAGACGTCACCTTCAAAATGACATTCAAATGCCACCAATCTCACTTTAAACGATTGGTATAGTGAATGATTCACGGGGGGGGGGGGGGGGGGGGGGTTACCTTCACTTTAGTGAGTACGTGTTATAAATAATAATACTTATAATAATAAAAATTCAAACCCTGAAAGTGAATTGATCACTATTTTAAATTCAACCACAATATAGTGTTACACGTCGATTTGATAACACAGAATGTAAATTTACATCAACTTAATAAAAAATAAAAGTAATAATTGGAATCACAGAAGCTAATTCCATGAAAGCAAGCGCTATAATAAAATAACTTAATTTACAGTTAAATTAACAGCTTGGAAGGGTTAAAACAGCTGAACTTAGATCGTAATTACATCGTAAATTGTCTTGTCAGCCTTCCTAGGAACGCGTTAACCCAACTAAAATTTATGTCAACAAGATAGTTACGTTTTTTTTTTCTCTTAAACAATTATCTAATCATTATTTCGCACGCTCCCATGAAAAAAGCAACAAGTTAGCCGGGTTTACGACTTGTTTTATGGCCGCGTCGAGATACGCCCGTAAAACAGTTAATGCACAGTGATAAACGTCAACTTGGCTCGGCGATTGCGCGCGCAACTCGGCGTCGCGTTGAAGGTCGCGGGTTCGAATACCTCACCGAGGTGTGTTGCTATTGGCTACAACAGCTGGGAATCGAACCCAGGTCCCCCGCTTGCCAGGCTGCGAAACTAGGACCACTAAGCTACACAGACGGCGTATTACAATCTTATTTGTTGTTTGTATTGTTTATAACATCTGATGACCTGGGTTCAATTCCAAGCGGGATCAGTTTTTGCCATTCTGTTACAGGTTCTGCAAATCAGTTTCGTTACTGTGTGGGTAGACTCTAAATGTGAATGTATTTATTTATTTTATTTTATTTTATTATCTTCATATACATTATATATCAGCAATCTCGGGCGTTCCCCAGTCGTGGCAAACTTTTATTACAATACTATATCTCCATATATTATACATAAAGCTAAATTAAGCTTTAAAAAAAAAAAAAAAAAAAAAAAAACGGTATAATTAATATAATCATAATATATAATACGATTCTTAAAGCTCAAACCAGCTTTATGGTTACAATTAAAATTGATCGGTGTAATTTTCATCTGCTTCACTTATTTATGGACAAGAAAATACGGTCTGTGCCCCCTTCCTTATTTGTATTACTTATTTTTAGAATCTGAAAGAGACGCCAGGCAGCACTGCAAGAATGCAGATCGTGCCTCCCTCGCGTTGTTTGCCGCACACGTACTCACCATAAACTAACTCATAAACGTACTATAGTCACGTGGTAGAGTACAGGTCAGAGATATTGTTGGATCATAGAGGTGCGGACAAGCGGATGCCTGCATGAGCTTCAAAACCAAACATCTTGCAATAGTAGACCTGTCTGGATGCGCCATTATACATTTCAGAGAGACTAAGGTCCGTATGCATAGTCCAGACTCGAACCTTCCTCAACTCAGCCTCTCCTCAGCCTCACCCAACCACCAATCACGGAACGGCATTGCCATGTGGACGGCTCTGTGACTGGTGGTTGGGTGAGGCTGAGGAGAGGCTGAGTTGAGGAGGGCTTGAGTGTGGACTATGCATTTGGGCCTTTTACTTCAACAGGTAGTTGAAACAAGTCTCAAATGAGACAATCATTGCACTCTCAAGCTTACGAAATAGCCGATCCAATGGTACCAAATTCATTTCTTACTTCTCTGTTCATATACCGTCTACTCGAAACAGTTATTTATCATATACATATTATACATTAATATTTTTTTTTCGTAGGAATGCGCGTTATAGGGTGCACACCAGCTTTACCTGATGTGCCCCTCTTCAGAGGACTAACTAGGTTATTAAGGTGTTTGGATAGCTGGGGAGGAATGTCCGAGGGCTGTTCGTAGGACTTAATCCCAGCATTCGCCTTTACGACTGAGGAAAACCTCGGAAAAACCTTCAGTCAGGACAGCCGGTGGCCGCAATCGAACCGGCGACCTCCCGCATATACATTAGGGATCATTTACTTCCTTACATTTCTAACAGAGCGGGCGAGACAAATGTGCGCTCTATCAAGCAGAAGACTGCCTTGACGAATGTGTGAAAGAAGAACCTGTTGAATATCGTTGAAACAGCGTGCACGAAAGAGGGGTGATAGAAAAGGATCTGAGATCGATATGGGGCTACGTAGTATAAAAAGACATCCATGTAGCCCGCGTATCTCGGCCCGCCCAGCTTCTTACAAGTCATTAGCATCAGCTGTCCTAATGAAACAATGTGTGTAAGCACCACCTCGCTTGGTGACATGACACGCAGACATACGCGGGGGCGGCCGCCCACCCGCCACTGCATGGCGCCATCTGACCCCCCCCCCCCTCCCCCCCCCCTTGTTCGCTTCGTTACAGCACAGTACTCATGCATCGCCCCACCCTAGACTATGTTCTCTTCGTTACATTGTAATGTGTAGCCTCGTTTCGAGCTCACACAATCCTCCTCCAGTGGCGTAGCTACATTATAATCGGGGGGGCGGGGGGGGGGGGGGGGGGGGGTACGTAGTAAACGAATTACTCAAAACATGTAATGCCACAAGTCTAATCGTAGCCTTTCATAGTTTAATTCTAATTCTAGCCCTACTTTAGTACAATTACAATATATCTTAGGGCCGGTCTTACAATCTTCTAATAAGAAAGTTATTTGTAGCAATTAAGCTATTTGGAGGATTTCAAGGGTTTTGATTGGTAGTTACGATGGAGACAACAAGCTATTCGACGAATAAGTAGTTATTGGGGCATTGTAAGACTGGACCTTAATAAAACAGTCCAGTCAGAGTCGATAAAGAAGTTCCCCCCCAAAACGCGAAACTTCTTTATCGACTCCGGTCCAGTGAACTCTTTGGGAGTTCGGCAAGCTTCGGTGGATGGATAGACCACGAATAGTGAACTAACTGTGCGAATGAACGAGTTGCAAAAACAGAGTAATTACATCTGCACGGCCGCGGCCGCGGCGGCGTCTTTCTTTGATTAGAGCGCGGTGCTTCGCGCAACTGTGGCGGCTCCTAAACTCCAGCGGCGTCAACTGTGTTAATTGCTACAGCGGCGCACGTCACGCCTAGGAGGGATATATATAAATAATATATTAAAATACGTAGCACAGCGTAAGTAGCTACGATGCAGACGCGCTGTTTAACAGTAACCAGCGCGAAAAAGCGTTAAATAAGAAGCTGAGGTCCGCATGAAACTAGTTAAGTTGGGACTAGTATATCAATTGACCACTGCACAGGATCAGTGCAGTTCAAACTAGTAACAAAAACATCATGAACTTTGAAAATAAGAACATTTCGTTATTTGATATAGCCCCTATGGATACGCCACTGGTTAGGGAAAGAGAGAGAGAGACGTTGTCGCCCCCCCCCCCCCCCCCCCCCCCAGGGTCGTGCTGATCAGAAACGACAAGAGCTTTTCCTCGACACAAACAAGGGGGGGGCGGTTATCAGGTCTGGACATTGTATTCAAAACAGATCAACTTTCGACGAGATAAAAAGTCAACATGACACAAGAAATAACAATTCATTCGTCGTGTAACAGATTTCAGAGTTTTTCGAGTGACTTACACATTGTTAATGTTATACTAGTGTAACTAGAAAACTACATACGTGTAATACCGGCCATGCAGTCTCACGCAGACCTCAGATCTTATACACACGCTGTTATCAACAAAAAACAACAGATTTTTGGCGTACTTTCACGCGATCACACAATTTTTGCAAAACATGTTTTGACTTACGAGTAGAAAAGCTCGCTTGTCACTTGTCAGCGTGTTTAGGGTACAAACCACACAGTGGACCCCCGTTTCCGTGCCCGCAGCCATATTATATACATGTCTACCTGCATTCCTAATCCAGCAACAGGTAACTCAAATAACATCCGACCTAAGCCGGGATTAATTAAGACAGATTCTGTTAAAACTGATTGACAATTTAAATGTCGGAGCGGAGGGCGCCTTAATAAAATGCAAATAGGTTTGTTAGTAAAGAAACTCAATTTAATCGCTTAATGGCATCGGGTTCCTCCGACAAACAACACCAAACAACTCTGGGGCGACGAGTATGTTTTTACTGATGGTTACATTTCTGGGAGAATTTAGGGCTATAGTCTTCGACACAATTAATATACCAGGCCCAAACCGACTTCAGATCCTTATTTCCCGCTCTTTTCACACACTCTGTTTCAATCAACAGACTCCTGGCGTTCTTTCACACACAGTCCTCCGCCACAAGCCTCGTTGTGTCACTCCCACAATGTTAGGAATTTCCACGTATCCAACCCAAAGTCGTAAATTATCCCTAATAGTAATTCACCCGTTTCAAGTAGATGGTAGAACTAAAGAAGTAGGAAATATTGCACTCAACTATTACGTAAGCTTGAGACAACTCAAGTCGTCTTACAATAACTTTGGTAATGCTTTCGTCATCAATCAATGACGTGTTTACGGTCTCGGCCAAGCCGACCAGGTATCTGAATTAGCCACGGCCGCTGGTTGGCTGCCGCTCACCCACCCGTGACGGAAGCAATACCGAAGTTGTTGTACGATGACTATAGAGATGAGATTGGTACAATTTCAGAAACAAACAAATTGAAAAAAAAAACTAAACATGGTATAAGGAAGGATGAAGAAGTATTAAGTGAAGCATCGATCGCTTCACTCGCTCGTTGACCAGACATCGCTCTTCCAAATGAGCGCAGTGTCACGCTGACCCGGGTCTAACCTCACAAACAATCAATCAATCAATCAATCACATATAAATACAAACTGATTTCCTTGACTCGCAATCAAATATTCATGTAAGGACGCGCACACACGCACAGATACCAAGAACCAACCGTATGGTAATTCAAGATGACGTCAGACAACGAGAAAAGAAATGAGCAACCAATGAAAACTCGTTGAAACCTAAAACCAAATCCGGATTTTATTTTAAGCTGTCTCAGTCTGTCCCCTGAGCGTTCTACTCCACTCGACTATCCTTGAGCCCAACTTATGGGCGGAACACTTGCAGACACTAAACATTCTTCTAACTGAGGAGTAACAGTACTTTCTGTCATCCCAATATAGTTTCCGCAATATAGAATTGTCGTAGTTGTATTTCTCGTCGTTGTTGCAAACTATATGTAGACTTTAGTAGTGCGTCAAGGCAACTGCTGCCGCGGGGGAGGGGGGGGGGGGGGGGGGGGGGGTTCAAGTAGACTAATGGTTCCATGCTGTACCCAACATTTGAAATACAGTAGAAATTTCTCAAGTGACAACAAGAAAACACACTACACACAACATATTTAATACAGAAACTATGTATAAAAGCCCCCTCCTCCCTCCCTCAATCCACTAATTCCCTTTTCTACACTGTGCCACTTAAGATTTGGCATTTGTATTGATGCAAAGTCTCCCTCGTCCCCCCCCTCTTCCCCCCACAACCCCCAACACCACAACAGAACGCCATACACCATCTCCATCATTATCAACACCTATTCCAATCGATGTAGTTACCTTCGAAATCAAAAACAAGAATATTTATGGGTGGGGAAGAGAAAGAATATTTGGGTTAACTTCGTAAGTAAGCCCCCTCCCTCCCCCACTACTTTTGGGTATCTGGGCACTCGTTTCTCTTTCCCTGGCATTATTATCTGTCAGTCATCATATAAGACTTTTTCTTGACAGAAATAGAATGTATGTTGATGTAATAATACACTGAAAAGAAACAGCAAGCAAACACATTGCTACAAACTTCAGTAGGCCTATCTGCACATAAGTTACTGCTGAGCCACCTCAGCTATAACTCTAGCCAAAATTTTGCTTAATCAATGAATAAGTATTCCGAAAAGCGTGATGCGCGAAAGGAAAGCGTCTCTTCTTGTCGAATGTTGAATACATAGTCAGCCACTCGACATGATGGGATAGACTCCTGGGTTAGCCCAACACTTGAAGGGAATTGAATGAATTATGCATGATAAGCCAACCACTAGCAGGGTTGGTTCAAGTGGAAACCTGGTTCACACCTTTATTGTACTTGACGGTGCGAGGCTCGTAGAAGGAACGTCGTCCACAGGCCAACGCTATAGGGACTGCTTATAGTCACTCACTTCTGTTCTAGTAATTATAGAATATGTTTTGAATTGAAAAAAATATTTTAATATCATATTTTAGAAATGGTTTAAGTTACCAATAACATCATTGTTAGGTTGCAATCACATTAGAATGTTACACGTTTTTGATGATTGTTTCACTTTTACACAGATATATAATATGAGTGTGTTCGAAAATTATTTTTAGACTAAAAAATAACAAAAATATGAGAGCTCGTGTGAAAAAGAGAAATAATAATCCACCCGACACTGGGGATTGAGTTCACTGGCCAAGGCGACCGCCCCCCTCCCTCCCCCCCCCCCCCCCACGAGTGGGAGACCTGGGTTCACAGTCTGGATCTCAATACCAAATGTTTCCACTTCTTCCTATCCTCCCAAACTGTCACTTCCACATCCTCCCGACTCTCTCATCTTGCCTCTCTCTCCGGGTCTCTTTCTCTCCTCTTCTCTCTCTCTCTCTCTCCGTCTCCTTCCTCTTATTACATTCTCATCTCATACATTCTCCTGGACATACTACTCTCTTCCATCATACATTTCAATTCCATATATCCAAACCATCTCAGTCCAGTCTTCTCCATCCTACCATCCTATCCCCCAACTTATCTACACCCAGTTTCTCTAACCGTCTAACTGCCACTCTGATCTTGTCTCTATTTGTCTTACCTACTGTACTTCCCAAGAGTCATATTTCTGCAGACTGTATTTTTCCTTTCCGCGGCATATGTTGGTTATGATACGTAATTATTATTATTATTGTCAGCCTAAGTTTAAAAAGCAGGAGATTGAAATCAAACACACAACTTGTAATGCTCTGTACGTACGAAATAGTTGACAATGTGTGCAACACAACAAATGGTTGGCAGATGGCGAGGAAACTAGATGGACACACAATTACGAAAGTGGCCGAGTCACCCACTTAACATCACTCTGGAGCAAACAGATTGTAATTCTACCAGGAAGTGACACAACAGACAGAGATGGCTGAAGTTGACCAACACATCGCAGAGAGATGAGAGGACAATATCAACCTTGCAGGACTAGAAGCGTTGACGAACCACACATGGTCATTATTTGCTAATCAGCAGAATTGCTGAGCTTTGTTATGTTTTTGATGGACATATTTAATGATGAGTAGAAATCTCACTTTAGTGTTCTACAGTTCCTTTACTCAGTCACTTAGTTCAGTTTTAGTGTTCCTCTCTCATGTCTATATACTCTAGAACGCCACATAACATTAAAAAGTGAACAATATGCACAAATTGGATTGTGTTTGAATTATATTCTAACCCTTAAATATCTACATATAAGTTTCTATTAGAAGTGCAAACCCCCCTCATATTTCAGGTTTTAATGAAAAGAAAAAATAGATGCTAAAACGTGAAATTCAGAGCAAATAAACACTAAAAAACGGATCTTTAGAAGGTACTTGAATCAAAATATTGTGGGACGTTTTTCCGTTTCGATATTTTCTTAACATTTCAGCCCAAACTTTGGGGTCCGTCCACTAGTAATGTGTGAAAACAATGTTGTTGGTGTTACTCACTCCTTGTACACACTGACAGAACAACTTATCAAACTGTTACATAAGTTGCAAGAGTGATAATTACCTGTACGTCGGATGATGGTGGTGATACTGCTGTGGCGGCCTCTGAACAGCATCAATGGCCACAGTCGTATTAGACGTCTGCTGTTGCTGCTGTACGATGTGCATCAACAGCGGCTGATATTGCTGCGGCGGTCCGCTCCTGTTCCCATCCGCCCTATTGGTGACGATCTGCGCCTGCACCACCTTCAGCCCCCCAATGTCCTGCATGGGAATGTCCGCCACTGCGGCCGCCTGCGCTATCCGCCGCTGTCCCAGTCTATCGCGCTGTGAACGTAACGTCCGCTTACGGCGCTTCACGTTGCGTCGTACACAACACTGCACGGCCAACAGTAACGTACACACGAGCGATATCAGACAGCCGATGTACACGAGCACTAGAAGGTCACCGCCGCGCTGTTGACTACGTAACACACTGCCGGCTATAGTCAGCGAGATACCGGTCAGGATGCCGGCGATGAAGATCACCTGGAACAACCGACGAGGAGAAGGTTTCATTGACGTGACGCATGAGGTGCAGTTCGTAACAGTTCGACTACCCTTGCGCCTTATAATTGAGAAACTGTAAGAATAACGGCCCCCTTGATCCTTATCCCCACCACTGCTAACCGACCCCCCTCAACTCCATGAAACAACAAACTGAACAACTGAAACCAACTGATTTTCAGTTACGCATTTAATTTTGTTATGTTGTCACGGAGTTGAGAGGGGTCGGGTAGCAGTGGCGGGGATAAGGTGGGGGCCGTTATTCTTACAGTTTCTCAACTACAACAGGGAAGAATATCTCTACGTCAAAAACCGCACACAATATTAATTTATAAATTATATCACAAGAATGGGCTTCGAAATCGAAAATCTGAATCAGCAGCGCACTGTGGTTTAGTAAGCTCTACACACTGAATGGTCCAAGTTGTGTCTTATACCCACATTACACGTTTTTTTCGTCAAACTTATTGAATTCAAGGACAAAAAAGCATCAATCAAAATAAGCTATATTGTTGCAGTTTTTTACCAAACTGTTTTTGATTCGCTTTTGTTCTTGAATTCAATAAGTTTGACGACAGTATTGAGTCGTGTAATGTCGGCATTACATTGTAATCAGTATGTTTTTTGTATATTATATAATTCATGTTATTACTAATAATCGAATTATAATCAAAATACTACGCGAATGGTTATAATATTTTATTCAGTCGGTAGGGCTTACCAAAGCACAGTGCGCTGCTGATTTAGATTTTCGATTTCTTGTTGCAATCTTGAGATATAATTGGAAAATGCACATTTTCTGCGGTTTTTGACGTAGAGACTACCCTTCGCTCTTAAAATAAAACCAATAAACAAGGGTACCCACCCTCTGGCAGTAGTAGCAGAAGTTCTCGAAGGCCACACAATGCCCCCCGCAGCCCCCCACCGTGGTCCCCCCGCCCGAGTGACCCCCGGGCGAGCTGGTCTGAGAGGCGGGACGGTCGCGGTCTGAGGGGTCCCGCGACGACGTGGAGTAGCGGACAATGGTCGGCGCCACCCCCGAGGAGCCGGACGGGGGGTGAAGCAGCAGCGTGTTGCCGGACCGAGGACCGTCCACCATCACTGCAACAACACAACACACAATCATGTAGACATGCTGCACTATTTCGTAAAAAAATAAATAAATTCACATTTAGAGTCTACCCACTCAGTAACGAAACTGATTTGCAGTGGGGGACTTTAATTTAAAGTGACTAAACCAACCCTGTAGGCTTCGAACACCATCGACGAGTGAGCGATAGCCAATCAAAGATCGATATTTCAAATACGAAACATATGAATCAGTGATTGAACAGTGCGAACACCTGCGGACAAATGCCAGAATCAACAGGGCCAATTCAGAACAACTTTGAATTTATTGAGTGCCTCGTTGCTAGGACGGCTCCAAAGTCACCGTTTACTTATTCCTAAGCAAAGAAGTAATGAAATTGAATCTACATTAGAAGTTAAAAACTTCTGCCTGAAGCGGGATTTGAACCCGGGACCTTCTGCATTGGAAGCAGGGATGCTAACCACTGGACCAACGAGCCACCTAAACCACCGGAATGTTTTCTACTCTGCGTGCCAACCTAAGAAGCACCCTGCCAATCAGTCAATACACACAAAGGGCGACTTAGCCGTCGCCTCCTTTGTTGACAGTTGTAAATGTCGTTCTTGTCTAAAATCTCAAGCGGCAGTCAACGGGGTGAACACACAGTTACAAAAAGGGGACCTTCCCCTATATACAGGTGATACAGGGAGCGATACCCGTCCGTAGTCGAGTCGACGCGACAGTCAACGGGGCGGACACACAGTTACAAAAAGGGGACCTTCCCCTATATACAGGGAGCACTACCCGTCCGTAGTCGAGTCGAGGCGACATTCTTCATATTCAGCTGTCGGTACCGGCTGAGAAGGTGAGTGCTTTGCTGAATAATGGGGATGATTGACATTTATGATCTCCACTATACACCATCGCCTCCCTTTGAAGTTAGTGATTGACAGGGTGCTTCTTAGGTTGGCACGCAGAGTAGTGAAAACAAGACTCTTATAAAAGAAGAATTTTAAGTAAAAACACACATCACGAACAGGTCATGGTCATAACATTAAAAAAAAAAACTAACTATATTAGTGCGTTCATTTTCGAGAGCATTCGCCCTCTTCCTCAGACGCGGTCAGTGCCCTCGCGCCTGAGGAAGAGAGCGGATGTTCTCGAAAATCAACGCACATTGTTAAGTGTTTCTTAAGAAGTTAAGGGTTTACAAAGAGAAAGAAAACCACCGCATTTGCATACTTATGTTCAATCCTTGTGAGAACTATCAATATACAAAATAAAATCTCAACGAATAAAGCATGCATATTTAATAGCCTAATAAATACTTTTCAATCACAATGTGAACAATGGAAATAGTTAATTACAAATTTCTCCTTCGGTAAAAGGGTCTCTGACCACGTATACACGATTTCCGACCCCACAAACTAGATTATTTCTGCGTACGCCACTGGACCGTGTATGCCGACAGTGGAGTAGAGGGCATAGGATTGCGTGCAGCCAGAGTTCTGATACTCTGATACGATTTCGAGGCTGATTGCGTTGCCTGCCTGGCTGAGATGAGATGCTGCAACTAAGTGTTCATAACAAGGACCTGTCCCAGGAGACGGGGGGGGGGGGGGGGGCTCCTCCCACTGACTTAAACACCGACATTACTCAACTAAACAAGCTGGGGCAGTGAGTGAGCGCGTCCTACTGCAGAACACCGCACGATGCTGCACGCTACCACACTTATAGCGTATTCGATTGGCTGCACTTTCATGCACTCAGTGCGCACTGAGTGCGACTCGCGTATTCGATTGGGAATGTCCGTGCGCACTCAGTGCGACTTTTCGTATTCGATTGGGAGTGTGCACTAGAAAAGTGTTGCACTACAGTGCACTGGCTTCAGACCGCAGTGCAGTGTCATTTTGAAAACATGGACGCGCGAAAGCGTTTGGCTCTAGTGGAGCTTTTAGTCTTCGGAGAGTAGCAACGAAGATGAACTACTCTTGTTTGAGTATTTAAGAAATGAGAAGACTCCTAAAATATCAGGATTTATAACAAACGTTGTCAATCAATATTCCGATGAGGAAGTATCTAGTTTACCGGTATCCTAACCTACAAATCAACTCTGGCGCATGCATTTAACAGACCTTTATTATTTTATAAAGTGGAATGTGTTGGATTAAATCTACTAATGCCACATATTATTGTTTTATTTTGACTGGAGGTAGGCCTATATACATTAATATTTATTATTTAATACTGGTAACAAGTAGGCCTAGGCCAAGGTCTGGGCCTAGGGCTAGGCCTACATAACCAAGCTTTTCCTAAGCCTACCCTAGGTCTAGGGCCCCTACATAACCAAGATTTTGTCTAGCCAACTCAGCCCTGGGCTAGTCCTAGCCTACAAGATAAAATGCCACCGTATGTAGGCTATGTCACACAGTAACATATTATCATTTTCTGTTTCAATTTCTAAAACCATTTGAATAAACGCTTCTGACATTTCAAGGGCACTCATGGTGTTTTTGGCGCTAAAACATATACAGATATAGCGAAGGGATACCACACTACGAAAACGAGATTTGAGTTTCGTGCCAATCCTACCAACCATGCTGTTCAGTTGGGAATTGCACTTTCACAGAACTCGTGTAGTGCAATGACGTCATTGCACTAGTTGAGTGCGCACTCGGTGCGTGCCAATCGAATACGCCATTAGTAAAAACAACATCTCGTTACGGCTGTCAACGGACCAACTTTTTAAACTACGATTAGCCGCGGTAATCGGAGATTCTCTAGGAACAAAGATGGCGGCTGACACGCGTTTTTAATGTTGTGATGTTTGTTGTGTAACCATGGTTACCAAATCGAAATTGGCGACTTGGGATCTCTGAAGTTACAAACATTACAAACTTCGGCAAGACTTTCATAAATGATGCTCTACTCCTTCATATCTATTCTATCCTACATTATATTTCTTGTCATATTCTTCTCATCCTACATTCTGCTCCTATCTTATTCTTAACCGCGAATTGCCCCTTTCCTTCAGGACCGCGTTTTCATCCCTTCATGTCTACGTTTGAGCTTTCTGCCTTCTTCAATGTATCCTACATTCTCTTCCGGCATCCTTCTCATGACACGAAACCACTTTTCACTTGGAACTCTTTCCTTGCAGAGAATTGAGGAAGGGGAAGGAAGGTTATGAAGAGGAAGACCTATGAAAGTAAGTTAGAAACTGACATATTTGACTACAAAACAAGACAAGGAAGGGTAAAAAGAATAACGGAAGAGGATGCATTATAAGGAGCTGATTGTGTACATACACACAAGGTGTTGATCAACAAGATAAGAGAGTGTATCAGGATGTTACAGCTCGAAACGTAAAGGTACTGTTGTCATTGAACAACTGAATAAACACAAACTAATATGGTGTGAAGTGTAACGGCCATAAAATGCTGCCCCCCCCCCCCCCCCCCCACCGCTGCATGGTGTTTTGTTCTTCGGCCGACCCCCTCCTGTAGACTCGCCTTGAAAAGATTAATCCGGTGCTTCTATGCCCCCCGCCGCGGCGACAATTTAGCTTGAAATGAGATCGCATTGCAAACGGCGTGAATACGCGAAATCATGAAGACAAACAAGTTGAAGTGGATGAAGAAGGCTGTGTATTGTATAATGTGAGGTGTATTCATTCACATAATGCGCGTAGCGACCATATTGGGCGCCAAAAAGACACAAGTTTGTTCACTTTCGACTGGCAATACAATGTTGAAACGTTTCAGATGTGTTTGTGATTGAAGATCTACTGATCTTCAATAGGATTGAAGATCTGTAGAAGATCTTTAGATCATTGTTGAAACTCTCATAAGATCTGTAGATCTTCAATCCTATTGAAGATCAGTAGATCTTCAATCACTTTTCGCAATATTGAATGTTGAAACTCAAGATCAGTGTTGGAGCACACAGGTTAAAAAATAAACAATAATTAAAAATACCGGAGGACCACTTTACTTGTATAAAGACTAATACTAAAACAGTTTATGGACAGTAAAAACAATGGAGCTAGTTCACATCACTAGACCTAATTACGCGTGTGATGATTATTATTACTTTTATATTTATGTTACAATCACAATTGATGACACTAAAAGATCGCTGGAGCGGATGTGTTCCCACCAGTCCGATACAATTAGGAGCCTCGACTTCGACTGACGATAAATCTTGAAGAGGAGAAGGGGGTGGTACGTCACACCATCCCTCTTGGTCAACAGGGTTGACAAAATGTAAAATGAACTGATATTAAAACACAGTTAGTATTAACATCACTTTCGTAGACACAACACCTTCTTCCATCACACACAACTAGCTCTGACTAAAAACATCTCGTATCCTAGCAACCTCCAAACAACATACACCGCCTTCTTAACTCAACAATCCCCAACCACGGTCTCCTGGATTTACTCCTAGCGGAGTGATTGCAAAGCGCAAAGCGATCTAGTGGGTCTTGTTCCCAACATGCTCCCCCCTGTTGATTGGATACAATCAAAAAATGAAAAATGACCATTGACACGACACATCAGTACACGACACGACACGACACATCAGTTCGACGGAATCGATTGCTCGTAGGGGAGGGGCACCAGCTTGGTGATGGGGTGCGTCCGGATTGCAGCGACTCGGGCGTGACCATCCTTCCCGGGAAAGGTCTCGGTGATAACCGCAAGTGGCCACTCCAGAGGCGGACGACGGTCCTCCTTGACCAGCACCACCATGCCTGGCTGGAGACTGGATTGGGGAGAAGTCCATTTCCCCCGCTGCTGCAGCGAGTTGAGATAGTCAGTTGACCATCAACTTATGCGACGTTGAGACCTTGAACCAGAAGCATGTTAAACATTTATGTATAAGTGCTTCGACTACTTTCTTAATTCTCGGAATCCAATAGCGTTTCCCAAGCGATGCAAACAGAAGCTGTGGTCCTGCATGCAGTACTCGTTGATGCAAAGCCTTGATGATCAATTCGGTAACGTGGTGGTTTGGCAGTAGGTTGATTTGGTGTTTGTTGTCATACGGAAGCTGCGAGTGTCGCAATCTTCCACCTACTCGAAGAACTCCTGATGTATCTACGAAAGCATGTAGATCACGTAGACTGCTTTTCACTGGGACTTGCTTATTGGAAGCTAGCTCCCGAATTTCTTGAGTGTACGCCGATCTTTGGAGCAATTTGATGCAGCGTGTAAGGGCTCTCTGTAGTTCTGTTGTACTAAGAGGCCCCACCAGCTTCTTCGAAGAAAGTTTTGCGTTTTGATAGAAACGCCAACAATACGCCATGACTCTGGTGAGCTTTGTAAGTCTTGAAAACCGATGTGGTAGATCGTCTTGCTGATCCTGCATTGCCAGTACTGTGACTGCGGTTTTCTTTTCTTCAGGCATATTGAAGTCTTCTCTGCTTGGTACGTCTGTAGGCCAATCTGATGATGGTTGACGTAACCAATGTTGCCCGTGCCACCATAACGCTAGTTGCTCTAAATCAGCTGCTTGTGTTCCTCTTGAGATGAGGTCAGCTGGATTGTCACTGGACGAGACATGCTTCCAATCACCAACTGACGAGTTTTCTTGAATTTGTGCTACTCTGTTAGCAACATATGTCTTCCAACGATTTGCTGGTGATGCAATCCAGGCTAATACAATGGTGGAATCGGTCCACAAGAACGTGCGGTCAATCTTGAGGTTCAAAATTGGCACAGTTATCTTCAGTAATTTGGAGAGTAGTTCAGAACCCAACAACTCGAGACGTGGCAGTGTCACTTTCTTTACTGGAGCCACCCTTGATCGTGAGCACAATAGCTTGACTGTTGTCGTACCATGTGCGTTTGTTGATCGGATGTACAGTGAACAGCCATATGCCTTTTCTGAGGCATCTGCAAAACAATGCAACTCCACGTTAGTGGGTGTTCCCTTGACCATTACTAATCTGTCAACTTGAATGGTATTCAGATGTAGCAATTGGCTGTGTAGGTGTTGCCATTGCAGAGAGAGTTCATCTGGCAATTCATCATCCCACTGTAGACTATGTGACCACAGTTGTTGCAGAAACATTTTATATACAATTACTACTCGACTCACTAGTCCAAGTGGATCAAAGATTGAAGCCACAATCGATAGGACCATCCGTTTTGTAACTCTTCCTTGTGAAAGGTCTGGCGGGTTGTTTGCAATTAGGAATTTGTCTGTAACTGGATGCCACGATAATCCCAATGTTTTTATGCTTTCCTTGTTGGTGAAATCGAATGGAAATTTCATTTCTCTGTCTTCTGGTAGTAAAGCTTTTAGAAGATCTGGATGGTTCGAGCACCACTTTCGAAGGGGAAATGCACCACGCTTAAGGAGTGCAATCAGTTCTTTTTGGAGTAGCAACGCATCCTTTAAATTGCTTGAGCCGCAGAGTGCATCGTCAACATAAAAGTCTCTTTGTAAGACTTCCGCTGCACGAGGGAATTTGTCCGACTCCTCTGCAGCCAAAGTTTGCAAACACTTGGTTGCAAGAAAAGGAGCCGATGCAGTACCATACGTTACAGTTACCAGTTCGTATGTTTTTAATGGCTTGTCAGGGGATGTCCTCCAAACGATTCTCTGTAGAGACGTATCATCTTCATGGACTCGAATTTGACGATACATTTTGGTGATATCAGCTGTGAAAACAATCTGATGTGTTCGGAAGCGCAGAATGATGGAATACAAATCCTGTTGGACTGTAGGTCCCACCATCAATGTGTCGTTGAGAGACACGCCATTCGAAGTTTTTGCGGAGCCATCAAACACCACTCGTGTTTTGGTTGTCGAGCTTGATGGCTTGAACACCGCATGATGAGGCAGGTAGTATTTTTGGTTGTTTTTATTATCAGTTGATAATATTACTTCCTTCATATGGCCGAGGTCCTCGTACTCTGCCATGAACTTGAGGTAATGTTCCCTCAGCTCTTCGTTTCTTTGAAGCTTCCTCTCCAATTGGTAGAATCTTGACCTTGCTTGTTGGTAAGAGTCACCCAGCTTATCGGAAAGTAATCGTTTAGGAAGTTTTACCACGAATCTGCCATTCTCGTCCCGGATCGTGTTTTCCCGAAAATGCAGTTCACAGTTCTGCTCTTCCTCCGACCTTGGAGACGTGTGGATTTCCTCCAATTCCCAGAACCGCTGAAGTTGTTGGTCCAAGTTTTCTTGACGAATGAAGCAAGACGTCATGGATGTGCTTGGTGTCTTGTCACTGTACTTTCCTGACAGTATCCAACCAAACTCGGTGTTCTGAAGCACTGGGAATTTTCCGGGTCTTGACCGTTTTTCCATTCGAAGAATGTAGAGACACAGTTCCGCTCCGATCAACATATCGATCCGTCCAGGTTGATAGAAAGTAGGATCAGCTAGTTGGACATCCTTCGGTAAATTCCAATGCTGTCTGTCAACGTGTGCTGACGGCATCTGTCCTGTTAGGCCTATGTGTGGTAGTACAGAACAGACAATGCTCGCATTGTAATTACTCACTGAGGAGTAGATCTTCGCTGTGGTGGTGTGTTTAGCTTCTGCTGAAGCCTTGTTCACGCCTTGTATGAACACTTGGTTCCGTCGTTTCTTGAGATTGAGCCTTTGAACTAAATCCTCCGTTACGAAGTTGGATTGGCTTCCACAGTCAAGCAAAGCTCTACATTGCTGGAGTTGACCTGTAGAATCTTCAACCAGAACAATGGCTGTGGACAGCAAGATGTGCGCTTCCGCCATCTTGTGTCTGACAGCGTGGTACGAGCTTTGGGCAGCCCTGGGTACCTGATTTTCCTGACTTCCTGTGACAACAGTTGGTGCCACTTGTTGGTGTGAATTCCCTGGTCTGTTGTTACCTTGGTCCACATGCAGCAACGTGTGATGTCTGGCATCACACTTTTTACAGTTAGTCGAGGTGCATATGTTAACAGCATGGCTAGGATGGAGACAATTGAAACACAATTTGTTGCTTGTGACACAATCTCTCCTGACTTTCACTTCAGCTGCTAAGAAGGCGTCACATTTGAACAGTGGATGCGAGTTGGAGCAGAAGGGACATTTTTGGCTTTTCACTGCCACGTAACTCCCCCCTGACTGTTTAGTCCCCTTCTGTTGGTTGACCTTAGAGTCCCCTGTTCGGCCGTCATCGTGATTGGAGCGACTACTAAAGAAGGTAATGTTTTCTAGTGCCTGAGACTTACGCTCTAAAAACAGAAGTAGGTCTGACAGTGGCGGAAAGGCCTGTTCTGTCTCCTTGATCTCCCACTCTCTGCGCGTTTGTCGGTCCAGGCGATCAACTACAAGTTGGGACACAAGCATGTCGCCCAACGATTGTGGAACGTCCATGGCCTTTAAAGCATTCATATTACTCCTAACTGTATTTACAAACTGCCTCAGCTCTGTGGCTGATTCCTTTTGAACTGCTTGTATGTACAAAATATCTCTTATGTAGGTTGACGCGATGAGCTTTTTGTTCTCATATCTACCCTGAAGAAGCTCCCACGCTACTACATAGTTACCTTCAGTTATCGGTAAGTTCTGTAATAACTTAAAGGCTTGGCCCTTCAGTGCTGATAACAAGTAGTGGAACTTTTGTATTGTCACTAAGGTCTTGTTATCATGGACCAACGCCTTAAAGGAGTCTGAGAATGGTAGCCATTCCTCATACTTCCCGTCAAAGGATGGCAATGAAACTGCTGGTAGTTTCAAGTTTACCGATCGAAGTTGTGATCCAGGAGATCTGTTCATTTCTCCTGAATTGGAATTGCGTTCGAGGTTCTCGGTCAGGTACTCCCTTAGTATTAACTCCATTTTCCCTTCTGCTTTGAATAAACCTTCTTCGAACATAGCTCGATCCTCGTCATGGTCAGACGTACCGGTATTGTCCTCCGTTTCAAGTGTAGACTGTATAGTGTCATACTTTTCACGGAGTACAGGTAGCTGCCTTAGTCTAGCTCTAACCTCTTCTACATTGTCAGTTAGTTGAAAGCCCTCAATGAACGTCTTCAATCGAGTGAGTTGTGATTTAAGAACACCTCTCTGCTTAATAAGTTTTGAAAGTTGAGAAGGATCCATGATTGCAGAGAAGGAATAACAAGGAAATAAATAAGATAAGGGTGTCTGATCTGACCTGAATCCTTGTAACACGGGTTGTGAAACAATGACAAGATGCTGGATCGCCGAGCGGCTCGAAGGCTGGACACCTCTGTTGTCGAACTACCCCAACTGGTCTGTGACGTCAGCGAGCTAGGCGCGTACAACAATGGGCTGCCGAGAGCGCGGGCGGGCGAAGTGCATGTTTGCAGCGAAGACGGTCTGCATTCCTTGTAACCTGCTGTTGCTAGGCTACCACGGAAAGAACGCAAGTGCCGCGATGCACTAGGAAAGCACCCCGAATCCGAATCCACAATTCCTCACACGAATATTATAGTAGTCCGTAATTGTAAGTTGTAACCACACACGCGCGATTAATCCGGCCCGGAGGACCAAATGTTGGAGCACACAGGTTAAAAAATAAACAATAATTAAAAATACCGGAGGACCACTTTACTTGTATAAAGACTAATACTAAAACAGTTTATGGACAGTAAAAACAATGGAGCTAGTTCACATCACTAGACCTAATTACGCGTGTGATGATTATTATTACTTTTATATTTATGTTACAATCACAATTGATGACACTAAAAGATCGCTGGAGCGGATGTGTTCCCACCAGTCCGATACAATTAGGAGCCTCGACTTCGACTGACGATAAATCTTGAAGAGGAGAAGGGGGTGGTACGTCACACCATCCCTCTTGGTCAACAGGGTTGACAAAATGTAAAATGAACTGATATTAAAACACAGTTAGTATTAACATCACTTTCGTAGACACAACACCTTCTTCCATCACACACAACTAGCTCTGACTAAAAACATCTCGTATCCTAGCAACCTCCAAACAACATACACCGCCTTCTTAACTCAACAATCCCCAACCACGGTCTCCTGGATTTACTCCTAGCGGAGTGATTGCAAAGCGCAAAGCGATCTAGTGGGTCTTGTTCCCAACAATCAGTATAGATCTTCAATCACAAACACCATCTGAAACGTTTCAACATTGTTTCACCGACATTAATTTGCTACTACTACTACTACCGGTACTACTAAACAAAAAACAAAAATGTACTTTCTCGTTTCGGCCACTCTTTTTGTGGTATAAAATGGCACAAATAATTATTTTCGTTCAACTTTATTGGGAGATATAGATTGTTGAAACTCTCATATTTCGTGGTAAGCATCACCGTCCTCACACTGACAGCTCAAACGTCAACACACATTCCCCCCCTCCCCCCCCCCCCCCCCCCCACCGTTATGGCCGTAGAGACATCACGGGTAGCCAAACAAATGAGGATTTACGATTACGAACCGACGTCGCTTGTAATTTTATATTTGATTTTGAACCATCGTGATAGGGTGCGCGAAAACTCATCATGTTCAATTAATTTAAAATTTCAATCAAGCCCCACCGCTGACAGTAACGTAAATATACGCGTGTTTACGTCGAGGCTCACTAAATCCCCGCCCATAGCAGCACGTGCGGGGTAGTTTGCCGGCGTGTGTGTAACCATGGTAACCATATTAAGTGTCAGATATAGTGTTGCCACGTGTTGCGCACTAACCGAAGTGTAATCGAGTTGACACCGACCGCCATTCATTCAGCGCGCTTTATACAACAGGGGGTGTTTTAGCGTGCGCGACAATGTGATTACACGGCGAGCAGTGGCGTGCGGTGGGGTTCCGAGCAGACGACTGCACTGGTATAGTTGTCCCAAGACTACCATACACATGCTTTCGTCACAGGCGACGGACTCGTAGCCAATCAGCGATCGGTATTTGCGCGCGCTTGTCTCGGGCGGTTCGCTGGTTGGCTACGAGCAGTAGCGGATTTAACGGTCAGCCCGGTCAGCGGACGCTGACCGGGCCCCGGCCAATCCGGGCCCCCCGCCCCTTAGCGACACACTCAAAAACACACGAGCTGAGATCCATTCACCATAGGCACTGTCGAAACTTATCATAGCAAATACTACCAATAAAATTATATTTTAAAAAGAATGTTTCAAAAAGAATGATTCTGTTTATAGGGCTCAATAAAGCCTTCGTCGGGTCGCCCACGTGTTTGACGGTACACAGCGGCGGAAACAACCCCACAGTTTAACGTTCAAACTCGTTAAAATAAATTTATAGAAAAGCCTGGAAATTTCGGCAAATATGAGGGTTGATATTTACAACCCAATAACTGTCCGTATGTCTATAAAATGACAATTACTTGCTTTGAAACACCCAACCTCTCCTCTACTCAGTATCAGTCGGTTTCTGGGTCTCGTGTGAAACAGTCCAGTGACACTTAGTTCGTGTGTCAACTGTGCTTTTTTAATTTAATTTAAACAAAAGTAAAATATGAGCGTGGTATACGTTTTAAAGATGAGTGAACAGACAAAATACAAGCATAAGACCCGGCAAAAACGAAAAGATAAAGAGCGCGCACTTCTTGTAACTGCCGGCAATGACCCTAAACAAAGAATATTAAGTTTTTGTGTTGGCAATAACTCGCGTGTGTCAATTGGCGCTAAACATAAATTAAACACGTCGAAAATTCGAGTGAAATTCAACCCACTTTGGAAATCGAAAATCAAACAAGTGCTTCTCATTACACACATATAACAGAAAACCTCGAACCTTGTAGTAACACTCCTACCGTGTTAAACAGTTATTCTCAAAACAGCGCAAAACCCATTTCCGCTTATTATGACGATACAGTGAATGTACAAGTTCAAGTGGAATCACAAAGATCTAGTGTAAGAAAAGTGTAGATTTTGCGTTGTCTAAAAACTACGTGTCCTGCACCAAAGTAAAAAAATTGCAGACCAATCTAACATGTTTGAGATAACTTTTCTTGACTGATAAAGCTCTGTTCAGTGGATCAGTTATTTCAAATGATCAACTTGACATTCTTATTGTTAAAAAGCCTTCTCAACCCATTGGAAGTGACATGTCAAATTTAATATATCTTAAAGACGACGGCAATCGTAGTTGTTCGTCCTTTTACTATTTCAAAATAAATTCTACCAACGAACTATGAATCCTATAATATACACTATGAAACAAACACGGCTAATTGATCTTGCGGATATGCATAGGAAAAAACTGTCGAGAGTTCGGACTTATTTCAACTGTTGGAGCTTTTGCCAGGAAAAACTCGAGAAGAGGGTGTCATGTTAAGAGCTTTGGTTAGTAATGAATTAGTATTATGCTATATACATATATTAGTTAGTTTGTTAACAAAATATGCCAAACGGACGGGCCCCTTTGGTAGAATGCTGACCGGGCCCTTTTTCTTAAATCCGCTCCTGGCTACGAGTGCCTCGCCTGTGACGAAAGCATATGTAAGGTAATCTTGGGCCAAGTATATCAGTTCACTCGATTTATTAGTATCACAGATCTTGTGGCCTTACATTTGTAAATGAATACAAATCTATAAAATAATTAATATTTAACATTCACAAATTATCTGAGCACTATATCAACAGCTGCATGAGATATAGTCATCGTACAACATCTTTGGTAATGCTTCCGTGACGGGTGGGTGAGCGGCAGCCAACCAGCTACCGTGGCTAATTCAAATACCTGCTCGGGTTGGCCGAGACCGTAAACACGTCATTGATTGATGACGAAAGCATTACCGAAGTTATTGTAAGACGACTTTACCCATGACCGAACTGTTTGGCCGCTTAGCAGGTTCCTTATACGAACAGATCGGGGACTAGATCGGGACTCCCGGAGAGAGGGTGACCACTCTCTTGACGAAAGTGACGATTGTTATTGGTTAGAGAAGATTGGAGGGTATGAAAACTTGTTGTGTAACTGCTCGGCAATGCAGGCATGTGGAGGAACCTATACGACTGGTCAAAGTTACACAATCCTGTGGGTCCCTTGCGTTTATGGAGTGCTCGCCACTCTGGGCTTAACGCAAACGAGCTCTTGTGAGACGCTTCGATTTAAAAAAAATACCTTGAACTGTGTTCTATACGGTGGCTATGTATAAAATAGCGCAGATTTTGCAGGGGCCTCATTCCTGTACATTTTTTTAACCCTCCTTACCTCTCGCTAACCCCATGTTAAAATGACCCCGTGGTTAACTCCTACACAGGCTTCCCTGCATAATTCGGAGCCAAATATGACCCTGACTGATAGTAGGGTTAAGAAGAGTTATCTCAACAATACATTGGAATGCCGCCATTTTGTCAATGTTCGTGTGTATAGTTTCACAAATGTCACATTTCAATTCTTTATTGAGAGTATCTTATTTCATGGATACGTTACTTTATGTGTTTATTGAAGTTTATAAACAATTTGTGTATTTATAGTACATTATATAGGTCCTACATAATGTAAATGTATAGTTTTATTGAGTATTTTATCAAAGTTTTGAGGTTATTGGACTGTTTTTGTTTGTTATTGTTTTTATTTTGTCTCGTTTTTTCAACAATGTCTTCCTTCGATCGGTGTCTCCATTGCTGACTCCTGATTGGCTATTGGCTAACACCTGGGTTAAGTTTGCAAATGTACTGGAATGAGGCCCCAGGAGACATTTACCAGCATAGAAATTTACTAAGGGGGGCAGTGGTTCCCTGCGTACATGGAGTGACGCCACTGTGGGCCCACACAGGGGGGTCGGACGCAATACTGGCCCCCGATGAGACTTGAGTCACGTGACTCACTGGAAACGTTGTTCGCCCTCGGTTTATTTATTCCCAGGATCGCCAGCCGAGTCGAGCCGACCACAAGAATCGAATTACCGATGATTGGTCGATATTTATCTTGCCAATCTAGACTTCACGATGTCGACGATAATGACTATGTTCAGATGCTAAATACAACCGTATTTGTTCTTGCAAGATAATGATGCTATGCGAGACGATGAGTGGAAAGCGGATGAAGGACATGCACGCCAATACTGCACGTGGGACTCGAACCCACGTCACTATACCTTTCAAGGGTAGCGTAAAACGCTGGGCTTGGATTCACAAGAGGAAAGAAAATCTCTAAAAAATATATGTTCTTCTGTGTTTGTTACTAATTTACTCAAAAAACGCAGTGATTTCTTTCAGATTGGCTTCTGATTGGCCACGAGTCCCTCGATCTATGACGAAAGCATTTTGTGAGGTTGTTCTGGGTACAATTCTACCCTCATTATCACTCTAGCTAGAGCGGGTATGAAGAGAGTTGTGTAGCACAAGACTCAATTCTAAAAATAGCCGTGTTGCCGTGTTTTGTTTCGGACAAACATTGAACATGCACCAATCAAAGAAAGATACAACAATGCAGTTGCCTATAGCAACACATTGTTTGTCCGTCTGTGAGTCTTGTGCTTTTGCCACCGCCGCCTAGTTTACTCAAAGCGATGGAAATACATTCAAGACGGGTAACAAAGGCGGTGAGGAGGTCTGTTGAGATTCGAATGGAGTTCAAAACACAAACAGCCGGAGGCCGAATGAAATTAGCAGAGTAGTGTGTGTTGGTTTTAGACACGATTAAAAACACATAACTATAATAGTCAGTCAGTCATTTGTCTTGTAAAGCAACCACACAGAACTATATTATAATGTGGCCAACAGAGGCAAAAACGTAATATACAGACAAAAAAATTAAATTCTCCAACTTGGTTGGGTTCAATAATGTGTTTATAGACCTGTACAAAAACTTCTCTATCTCGAGTTGTTGAAAGTAATGTTTTGTTTTATTTGACTTTTGTTTTACTTCATCTGAAGACTAGAGATGATTGGTCTGGTGAAGGCAGACTCACATTCAAATAAGAGTTGCAAAAAGAAGTAGTGTAATAACCAACTGGTTCACAATTCACTCGGTACTTCAATCGAAAGAGAACGCTTTGCAATATTGAAGTGTTCAAAGCAGATGAAAGGTGGTGCCACCATGGACTTATAATAGTAACTTCGTTACTGGACCTGAATCAGCTAATACATCAACGTACTAATTAAATAGTCACGGAAGAAGGCGGTGGGCAGCCATTTGAGCCCTTAAGTTTTGGATTTTGACATTGTTCACATTGTTGTTGTGACTGTTGATGTGTAATTGCTTAGCGATAGAGGCTAAAATGCCCGACAATATACAAAACCGGAAATAAGAATCGCATGCAGACGCGTATTCGAACCATGTTGCACATCCAGATAGAATTGTAAGTCCATGGTGTCACATACCGGACAGAGAAAGAACCATAGGTCATTTCGGTGACAGATGCAGATGAAGCAACATGGCTGATGGTTGTTGACAGTTCTACCAAGAAAATATCAAGAAAAGACCAAGAAAAGAAGAAGACTATCAAATGCCTCTACCACACCACGAGCTCTGCTCATACCATACAAATTCTTGACATTCACGTGACGTAACGGACATTGTTGGCGGCCATACGCCCGTACATTAGGTATTTTGTAATACAGGGACCATCTTCCCGTACTCTAGTCATTGTTGTAGACGAACAAATGATCATACATGCATACCAAGAATTACTTTTCCTTGGTATAGAGAACTCAAAATATACTAGATGCATTGTGGTGGCAAGAAAATTAACTCCTAAAAAGAGTGGTTCAGCTCTCAATTTTCATTGTTATTTATTGTTATTATTCATCAATGGCGCTGACAGGAGGTTGCTTAGCAGCGCTATCTATGTTAGTTTTGAGCAATATGTTCATTTGTTTGCCTACAATACAACAATGTCATTGATGCATGTATACAGTAAGATAGTCACTCACCCACCATCATTGTGATGATAACGTATACATTTCGTTGGTTCCTAATATCCAAGTTATGTAAGTAACAATGTAAATAAATAAACACACAGCCTGGCGCCTGCTAACTGTGAGAACTGAGAACCGAGAGTGGAAACAAAACAACCGGAAACATAAGAAGTCAACAACACCGTACACGAAAGAAGAAGACTTCGACAGGAAACAAGAGTGGAAACGCTTTTGGTGGAAGCGGAAATAATTTCCGTCCTGACCTTCGTTGATATTGAGTCTCGAAGATTGTTTATACATGAGCTTTATAGTTGATGACTTGCGACGTCGAATACAAATAGCTCTCTGGTAACATGCGAGACTCTAATTATGGAGGTCGCCGGTTCGACACTAGCCACCGGTAATCATGATTATAGGTTTTCTTTTCGAGGTTTTCCGCAGTCGTTGGACGTTCGCGGTGGCTCATGCGGTTGGGGCGCAGGATGGCATCTAGGGACGTCGGTTCGAATCCCGCATAAGAGACGTTTATTTGCTACTGCATCTTCATCTACCATCTCTCATCGTCTCGATTAGCATAATTGCAATAATAGAGACATAATAATAAGTTACAAGAATCATCTTCTCAGTCATAAGACAAATGCTGAAATTGAGGTCCGTATTCATAGTCGTCCCCTACCCCTAGGGGCGCCCGTTGTTGCAAGATAACAATTCATGCATGCTATTTCCCATAAAGAAAACAAAGCTTTAGTAATAACGGACGCCCTCAGGGGAAGGGACGACTTGTGTTGTACTTGTACCAACATTTCCGCTCTGACAATTTGACTACTTTTTTACATGGGTGTGGTAGCAGTGTAAACACAAATGTTACGAGGGTCACGCTATTCCACACTAATTACTAAAATACCTTTAATGACAACACTTAAAATGGGAGAAACATCGTGTTTTTAAATTAATTATTTAATTATATTTGTATTTATGCGCTATTGTGCTTACCCAGTTCTCGAGGTAGATGGGAATATAAAAATAGACCACACACACAGAGAATGTATTCATTAAAATAGTAATTGTTCCAGAGAACCCACATGCGACAAATGTGAGTTATTTTTTAAACGCCTAGCGGAAGGGCGAATAACTTTTGGAGTAATTTCACTTGTTCAAATTTTTTTACTGTCGGTTGTATTTCCAGAACAACGAAGTCTCAGTGCATTTCGCACTATTTCGAGGATTAATTTTGTTAAAAAATCCTACGATTTACTGATAGCTTCGTAATCATTTTGCATTTTGTTGTCGTTAAGCTAGTTTCACTACGCGAATGCTTTATTTCAGCGAATTTAACGTCTATTACACCAAAACTGCGCTTAATTTCCCACATTATTAGGACCCTGATTCAAAATCTCCTGCAAATTTTGCATTTTCTTTAACATTGAGCTCTTTTTTTGGTGAATATAATGGTATTTCAGTAGATTTCGCATTATCCGCGAATCAACATTAGACTAATTTCATTTTTGTGATGACTCCTCGTCCACATTTTGTATTTTAGCGGTACACTATGTTTTAAAGTAGGGGTATTACCTTCGACAGTGTGATCTCCATAGCCCCTGGGGTGATGGTTGAAGACAGCAGCAGGCATCATGGGCTCCGGCGGGTAGGGATGCAGCTGCTGTTGCTGCTGTTGTTGCTGTTGTTGTTGCTGCTGTTGTTGCTGTTGTTGTGGCCATGGCGGGCCGCCACCGCCGCCTCGATACGTGCGAGAGCTGGACGAGCTGTTGGTCGACTGAGACTCGCCCTGTTGCCCGCCGCCGATCCATGGGTTCCTGGATAGATAGATAGATAGATAAATAAATACATAAATAAATAAATAAATAAATAAATAAAATAATAAATAAATAAATAAATAAATAAATAAATAAATAAATAAATAAATAAATAAATAAATAAATAAATAAATAAATAAATAAATAAATAAGTAAATAAATAAATAAATAAATAAATAAATAAATAAATAAATAAATACAAAAAAAAATGAATAAAAAAACAAATAAGAAAATAAATAAATAAATCAATAAATAAATCAAGAATAAATAAATAAATAAATAAATAAATAAATAAATAAATAAATAAATAAATAAATAAATAAATAAATAAATAAATAAATAAATAAATTAATTAATTAATACATACATACATAAATAAATAACTACATAAATAAATAAAAACATAAAAACATAAATAAATAAATAAATAAATACATAAATACATAAATACATACATACATACATAAATAAACACATAAATAACTAAATAAAAAAATAAATGAGTAAATAAATACATAAACAAACAAATTAATCAATGAACGAATAAATAAACAAATAATTCCAAGAATATTGTCGATTTCCAAACCGGTAAATAAATCTATGCAAGACGTCCAACTGATGACGTTACAAACCACTAAAAACTCGCATACATCAAACATGCAGCAATTAAACTAGATAAACACGAAAAAAGAAAACCCATGGACAGACGAACTGAACACGAGAATATAAAAACATTTTAATAACGCCCGGCTATAATAATTGAGTATACAACGAAATTGGACATTTTTTCTCCAGAGAGTGGACATAATAAATTAGCACAAATTAAGTTGTTAGCGTTTAGAAACAATGGCTGCACGTAGCACGCATACGTGTACACATGGGTGGCCCTCGGATGTACACATACGTGACCAGGAGATTCGTTACGTGTACCAATATAGCAATTATCGTTGGAGCGTTTTATGTCTCTATCACTGCACTTCCGCTATTAAATAAGATATACACACGAGGTATAATGCAAAGCAACAGCGCAGCTGTTTTTTTTTTTTTCAGCTCTTCGAGTCCAATTGTAATCATAGTTTATGTAATTTATGTAATCATTACTATCTAGAACTAAGCTGGAATGCTCAGTGATTACATCTGGATTCAAGGAAAGTAAATGCCTTGTATAACTTTTCTGATTACAATTTACAAAAGGGTAAATAAATACTAATATAAACCCAAAGGAAAATCTAGAAAGTTTACTCAATTTGGAAAATATCCGAGAAGTATTAATTATGTTAATTTTAATCTTCGTAGAAATGAAACCATGCAAGATTTCAGTAGATAAATTCAATTGTAAACATTTTCGAAAAACAAATCAATGTATTTATTTCTGCAAGTGCAAATAAAAAATGTGTTTTATGAAAAAAATAAACAATCTGGTGAAAAAAGTGGCTGAGCTACTCGGGACCTAACCAGGAGCAAAACGGGGGATGAGATTGGGGTAAAAGAACAATTATGTAGACGGATTTGTAGTATTGAAGGGACAACGGGGAGGAATAAGAAGAAAAAAATGTGTTCGCCCTAAGGAACGGAAGAGTACAGAGCAGCAAAATGCTCCGTCACATGAATTATTAAAAAATTAAGTAAACAAAAATAAATAAAAGTTCGTAAAACCCGAAATAGTTGCCGTGTATACGGTCGCCATGGGAACAACGCTTAGGCCCTCGGGCATCCGAAGTCTCATCCGAGCTCAGACGAATCTCAACGAAGCCGCCAATAAAAGTCTAATCATCAACATTAGCCGTGGTAGGTACTACAACATCGCGGCCCGGGGGCCTCCTATCCCATTTGCATCTATTATGACGTTAGCGCTGTTTGCACAGACCCTGCATGCTTGATTAAAACTGCTCATTTAGCATTTTGTTCGTTGTGGCAAGCTGAACGCCGACGGCCATGTTTTAAAGTGGCCGTGTTTTGTTTTAAACTCCCAAAATCGCACGCAAAGAGGAAAAACATCATCTACACGTCGGCTTTTATTTTACCTTCAACGGCGTAAATTACATTCTAAGGGCAAGTATTGAAATCAAACAAATAGATGATCTCGTCAAAGGTTATGCAATGATGACGTATGTTACAACTACCAACCTAAATCTAGTTGCATCTCGTTCTCTACATCAGTATGTAGTTTATAGTTCTACTATCAATACGTCTGTTGGACGGCTTGTCAAGGCACATTCTAATCGTAGCTCAGCAAGAGAACAACAAGCAGGTACCCTTTCTATATTCGGTATCCTTATAAAATACTGCTTAGGAATTCTCGCATTCTAGAATGTATTTTTTGTATTCATATTCAAAACGCCGACGACCGATAACCGTAATTTATTTCAAACCAGGAGGAGTTTCCACAGGTTATATATATATACATGGCAATAGAGGGTCTAATGCCAATTAAGACGGAGCATACACGGAAATGAAACGTACCCACGTCTTCTATCAAATCAATAGTAAACGTGTCAATGCATAGCGTGAGAAATGTAGCGTCAATGAGTGACATCCCAAAGATTTTGAGATAATTACGGAAGTTTGACGGGCTGACATAATAAATTACGCAGTGTCGAAAATTACGTAATGTCTACCATAGTAGCGATTTGAAAGAGAACCTGAGAATGTTTATTGCATTTCATTCCTTCTAATTAATCTCAATTACATCTACTTTAAGCATATATAAACAAACCTTCGTGACATCCCACCGATTTTGAGATAATAACGGAAGTTTGACGGGCTGACATTATCAATAACGTGATGTCGAAAATTAAGTAATGCCACACATAGTAGCGATTTGTAAGAGAACCTGAGTATGTTTATAGCATTACATTCCTTTTAATTAATCTCAATTACATCTACTTTAAGCATATATAAACAAACCTGCGTGCCATCCCACAGATTTTGAGGTTATTACGGAAGTTTGACGGGCTGTCATTATAAATTACGTAATGTCTACCATAGTAGCGATTTGTAAGAGAACCTGAGTATTTTCATTGCATTTCATTCCTGGCAAAAAATCTCAGTTACATTTCTTTTAAGCATATATATAACAAACCTGCGTGACACCCCACAGATTTTGAGATCATTACGGAAGTTTGACGGGTAACCATAATAAATTACGCAGTGTCGAAAATTACTTAATGTCACACATAGTAGCGATTTGTAAGAGAACCTGAGTGTGTTCATTGCATTTCATTCCTTCTAATTAATCTCAATAACATCAACTTTAAGCATATATAAACAAACCAGCGTGACAACCTACAGATTTTGAGATATTTCGGAAGTTTGACGGGCTGACATTATAAATTACGTAATGTCGAAAATTAAGTAAGGCTAAACAAGTAGCGATTTGTAAGAGAACCTGAGAATGTTCATTGCATTTCATTCCTTCTAATTAATCTCAAGAACATTTTCTTTAAGCATATATAAACAAACCTGCGTGACATCCCACAGTTTTTGAGATAATTACGGAAGTTGGACGGGCTGACATTATAAATTACGTAATGTCGACAAATTAAGTAATGCCACACATAGTAGCGATGTGTAAGATAACTTTAGTATGTTTTATTGCATTTCATGCCTTCTAATTAATCTCAATTACATCTACTTAAAGCATATATAAACAAACCTGCGTGACATCCCACAGATTTTGAGATAATTACGGCAGTTTGACGGGCTGACATTATAGATTATACGTTATGTCGAACATTAAGTAAGGCCAAACATAGTAGCGATTTGAAAGAGAACTTGAGTATATTTATTTCATTTGATTCCTTCTGATAAATCTCAGTTACATATACTTTAAGCATATATAAACAAACTTGCGTGACATCTCACAGATTTTGAGATAATTACGGAAGTTTGACTTGCTAACATTATAAATAACGTAATGTCGAAAATTAAGTAATGCCACAAATAGTAGCGTTTTGTAAGAGAACCCGAGTATGTTCATTGCATTTCATTCTTTGTAATTAATCTCAAATACATCTACTTTAAGCATATATAAACAAAGATGCGTGACATCCCACAGATTTTGAGATAATTACGGCAGTTTGACGGGCTGACATTATAGATTATACGTTATGTCGAACATTAAGTAAGGCCAAACATAGTAGCGATTTGAAAGAGAACTTGAGTATATTTATTTCATTTGATTCCTTCTGATAAATCTCAGTTACATATACTTTAAGCATATATAAACAAACTTGCGTGACATCTCACAGATTTTGAGATAATTACGGAAGTTTGACTTGCTAACATTATAAATAACGTAATGTCGAAAATTAAGTAATGCCACAAATAGTAGCGTTTTGTAAGAGAACCCGAGTATGTTCATTGCATTTCATTCTTTGTAATTAATCTCAAATACATCTACTTTAAGCATATATAAACAAAGATGCGTGACATCCAACAGATTGTGAAATAATTACGTGAGTATGACACTTTAAATAACGTAATGTCGACAAATTAAGTAATGCCACACATGGAAGCGATGTGTAAGAGAACCTGAGTATGTTCATTACATTTCATTCCTTCTAAGTAATCCCAATTACATCTTTTTTAAGCATATATAAACAAACCTGCGTGACATCCCACAGATTGTGAGATAATTACGGAAGTTTGACGGGCTGTCATTATAAATTACGTTATGTCGAAAATTAAATAATGCCACACATAGTAGCGATTTGTAAGAGAACCTAAGTATGTTCATTGTATTTCAATTCTTCTAATTAATCTCAATTACATCTACTTGAACATATATAAACAAACCTGCGTGATATCCCACAGATTTTGAAATAATTACGGAAGTTTGACAGACTGACATTATAAACAACGTAATGTCGAAAATGAAGTAAGGCCACACATAGTACCGATTTGTAAGAGAAACTGAGTATGTTCATTGCACTTTATTCCTTCTAATTAATCTAAATTACATCTACTTTAAGCATATATAAACAAACCAGCGTGACATCACCCAGAGTTTTAGATAATTACGGAAGTTGGACGGGCTGACATTATAAATAACGTAATGTCGAAAATTAAGTAAGGCCAAACATAGTAGCGATTTGTAAGAGAACTTGAGTATATTTATTTCATTTGATTCCTTCTGATAAATCTCAGTTACATATACTTTAAGCATATATAAACAAACTTGCGTGACATCTCACAGATTTTGAGATAATTACGGAAGTTTGACTTGCTTACATTATAAATAACGTAATGTCGAAAATTAAGTAATGCCACACATAGTAGCGTTTTGTAAGAGAACCTAAGTATGTTCATTGCATTTCATTCCTTCTAATTAATCTCAAATACATCTTCTTTAAGCGTATATAAACAAACATGCGTGACATCCCACAGATTGTGAAATAATAACGTGAGTATGACACTATAAATAACGTAATGTCGACAAATTAAGTAATGCCACACATGGTAGCGATGTGTAAGAGAACCTGAGTATGTTCATTACATTTCATTCCTTCCAATTAATCTAATTCCATCTACTTTAAGCATATATAAACAAACCTGCGTGCCATCGCACAGATTGTGAGATAATTACGGAAGTTTGACGGGCTGTCATTATAAATTACGTTATGTCGAAAATTAAGTAATGCCACACATAGTAGCGATTTGTAAGAGAACCTAAGAATGTTCATTGCATTTCATTCTTTTTAATTAATCTCAAATACATTTACTTTAAGCATATTTAAACAAACCTACGTGACATCCCACAGATTTTGAGATAATTACGGAAGTTTGACGGGCTGACATTATAAATTACGTACTGTCGAAAATTAAGTAGGCCACACATAGTAGCGATTTGTAAGAGAACCTGAGAATGTTCATTGCATTTCATTTATTCTAATTAATCTCAATTACATCTTCTTTAACCATATATAAACAAACCTGCGTGACATACCACAGATTATGAGATAATTACGGAAGTTTGACGGGCTGACATTATAAATTATGTTATGTCGAAAATTACGAATGTCACACATAGTAGCGATTTGTTAGAGAACCTGAGTATGTTTATTGCATTTCATTCCTTCTAATTAATCTCAATTACATCTTCTTTAAGCATATATAAACAAACCTGCGTGACATACCACAGATTTTGAGATAATTACGGCAGGTTGACGGGCTGTCATTATAAAAATGTCGAAAATTACGAAATGTCACACATAGTAGCGATTTGTAAGAGAACCTGAACATGTTTATTGCATTTCATTAATTCTAATTAATCTCAATTACATCTTATTAAAGCATATATAAACAAACCTGCGTGACTTACCACAGATGTTGAGATAATTACGGAAGTTTGACGGTCTGACATTATAAATTACGTAATGTCGAAAATTAAGTAATGCCACACATAGTAGCGATTTGTAAGAGAACCTGAGTATGTTTATTGCATTTCATTCCTTCGTATTAATCTCAATTACATCAACTTTAAGTATATATAAACAAACCAGCGTGACATCCCACAGATTTTGAGATAATTACGGCCGTTTGACGGGCTGTCATTATAAATTACGTAATGTCTACCATAGTAGCGATTTGTAAGAGAACCTTAGTATGTTCATTGCATTTCATTCCTTCTAATTAATCTCAATTACATCTCCTTAACCATATATAAACAAACCTGCGTGATATCCCACAGATTTCGAGATAATTACGGAAGTTTGACGGGCTGACATTATAAATTACGTAATGTCGAAAGTAAGGCCAAACATAGTAGCAATTTGTAAGAGAACCTGAGTATGTTCATTGCATTTTATTCCTTCTGATTAATCTCAATTACATCTTCTTTAAGCATGTATAAACAAACCTGCGTGACATCTATCAGATTTTGAGATAATTACGGAAGTTTGACGAGCTGACATTAAAAATTACGTAATGTCGATAATTACGTAATGGCATACATAGTAGCGACATGTAAGAGGACCAGAGTATATTCAGTTAATGTGATTCCTTCTTATTAATCTCAATTGCATCTGTTTAAGGTGTATATTTACAAACGGGCGTGACATACCACAAATTTTGAGATAATTACGGAAGTTTGACGGGCTGTCATTCGAAAATTACGTACTGTCGCACATAGAAGATATTTGTAACAGGTTCTGAGTATATTCATTTAATGTGATTCATTCTAATTAATCTTAACTACATCTGTTTTAAGAAAATATAAACATACCTGCGTGACAAAAGGACCGATAACCGTAATTATCTCAAACCACGTGGAGTTTCTGGCAGTTTTGTTTATATCTGCCAATAGAGTGTACCTAATGGCAATTAAGATAGAGTGTTCATGGCAATGAAACAAATCCACGTCTTCTATCAAATCAATAGTACAGGTGTAATTGCGTAGTGTAAGAAATGTTGTGCCATGGACATATAAATGTAATTATCTCAAAATAAGTAGAGTTTCTGACAGTTTTGTTTATATCTGCGAATAGGGGGTCTAATACCAATGAAGATAGAGTGTTTGTGACAATCAAACATACCCACGTCGTCTATCAAATCAAGAGTATACGTGTAAATGCGTAGTGTAAGGAATGTTGTGCCAAGGACCTATAAACGTAATCATCTCAAACAAGGTGCATGGGGCTACGGGCAGTTTTTTTCAGATGATCCAACAGAGGGCCCAATGCCAATGAATGGCAATTACAGATCGGCCGATATCAAAACTCACAAAAGAATTGGTGGCCAAGCAACTTGCAAGTACAAGTACATAAAACACACCACGAGACAATGGGTGACGTCACGCGACGAGAGAGAGTGGGGGAGGCTCGTGCGGGGGGGGGGGGGGGGGGGGGGTAATAAAACGGGTTAATTTTAGAAGTGTTGGGAAAACTCTTGGTTGGTTCGTTTGCCGGCTCGTATCAGACTTGTGTGTATCGGGGTGGACGATTGTTTACGTCTGTCTGCGCTCTGCGATGTTGGTTCCGGAGTCGGGACCATCTCGATACACGTCTACTTGTTGCATTTACAGTTTCCCCAACTTCACTAGTCTCATGCTCACAAATTAACTGAGTCTAAAACCTAATGTTCTACTTCTCTGGTTCCGACCATCTACTTGAAACAGGTCAATCAGGGATAATTTACGACCGTAGATTGATTTCCTGGTAATTCCATACACAGCAGGCTTAGCGGAAGAGTGCCTCTGCGAATGAGAACGCCAGGAATCGGTTGATTTTCGTTGAATTAGCGTGCATTTATGCATTGCAGGTATAACTGAATAGGATAGACATTAAATAAATAAATAAATAAATAAATAAATAAATAAATAAATAAATAAATAAATAAATAAATAAATAAATTAATTAATTAATAAATAAGTAAATAAATAAATAAATAAATAAATAAATAAATAAATAAATAAATAAATAAATAAATAAATAAATAAATAAATAAAATAGTAGATATAAAGATCTGAGATCAGTAGAATTTGGGGAAGCTACGACGAACGCCAAAGGGCAATTGACGGCAAAAACGGCGACAATTGTTGTAAGATTAGAAACTAATCAGTAAGCGTCAGAAAAATTCAGGTAGCAAACAATGCATTATTTTAGAAGATACGACCGATTTGGTGCCGGATCTTTTATAATTGGTGACGTCACACGGCTGACGCGTGGCTTACCTGAGGTGTGGGTGCTGCAAGGGTTGATGCGTGTGCGCGTGCGTGTTGTTGCTGATGGTCGTAGTCTGGTAGGAGTGGCGAGGATACCTGGACATTGCGTACATTCATTGCGTCCAGACTACACAGACGCGCTGAAACAGACAGGAACACGCGACACATTAGAGTAGAGACTAGACAGGAACACGGCACGTTAGACTAGAGACTAGACAGGAACACACGGCACGTTAGACTAGAGACTAGAGAGGAACACACGACACATTAGACTAGATACTAGACAGGAGCACACGACACATTTGAGTAGAGACTATAGACAGGAACACACAAGTCTTACAGAGATTGGAGTCGATTGCTTCGTAATGACATCCAAACTTGTCTCAAAGAGAGAAAACCTATACAAACACAGTTGTGAGTGGTAGTTTTGTGACGATTAACAACTATTACTATAACTATTACTACCCTTACGGTGGAAAACAAATCTGCTGCTTACTCTTCCATACATGTTCGATAATGCATTAATTGCATTACTTGCATTACCTGACACTGCGACTGATAATTTAGAAAACCAGTTTAACTAAATGAGCGCAATTATATAAAGCCCTTGAATATCGTTCCGGCTCCAAATCTTTTTGACTATCCTTTCAACAAAGTAGAAAACGTTAACAATTCATCTTATAAATGCTTTTATGAAAGCTGCTGTACAAGAACATCGTTATTGAGTTGTCGGAAGCTTTCACGACCCGTATGGGAACAGATTGATGTTTTCTTCTGGGTTGTTTCGTCGGGTCGGTACAGAGTTTTCACTCGACGTTTCGCCACCCATGTTAGTGGCTTTTTCAAGATTGGACCTGGACCTCAGTATCAAACTTCAAGACTGGACCAGTCTTGAAAAAGCCACCAACATGGGTGACGAAACGTCGAGTGAAAACTCTGTACCGACACGACGAAACAACCCATCGTTAGTATTTTGATGAGAGAGACGGTATTCGAACCCAACGCGACCACCGCCTAACCTAATCGACCCCGGTATATAAACTCACACGGTGGGCGCGCAGATTACGAGGGGGGGGAGGGGCGGAGGGGGGGGGGATAATCACCGCATGTCCGTATAATACACAGAGCAAACAAACAACGTCATCATCTCTCCCACCAACAATACCGGATTAATTAAGCCGCTTGCTACCGTCATGTATAATATAATATGATGGGTGGGTGGGTTGGTAGACTTTAGGGCGCGTCTCTCTCTCTCTCTCTCTCTCTCTCTCTCTCTCTCTCACTCGCTCGATACACAGAGTTATACATAAGGTGGTGCCCAACCTACACGCCCACTAACTTAGCCAACATGCATTGTTAGTTAGATGTAACGCCCGTGGCGCATGGATAGAAATATACTTGGAAATGACTCTTGTGAACTATGAATAACTTATAAATAAAATATCAGTGTAGAAGTTGTAGTCGAATTAACTTCTGGGTACTACAACAAATTAATTTAGTGTGTGATTTAATGTTGTGTATCTTGTTATAAACAGCTTATTGTCAAGAAAAACTATGATTAAAATAAATATGTACTAACATCTGGCTATAGTAGTAATCTATACCCAGTTTATGATATCGCCATGGAAAATGGGAATAGCTGACGCTTCAATCAGTTTGTGTGACGGGGAAGTATAGATGTTACAAGTATGACATGACGATAATCACCGCGTAGTTAACTGTACCCGATCATAACAGCTTATTTTTACAAAGGGCAAAAGAATGAGAGAGTATTAAACTAGAATATGCAACGCGATTGTATCTAACAATTTGTATGGACGGCACATTTTTAATTTGAACTGCTCACTCTCTAAGATTTTGTAAAATCTGCACAACAAACAAACATTTCACTTTGAAATTGGAACATCATTCTTTCAGGGCATGAACGCGAAGATTATTCCTTTACTCAGGGCTACGTCATGCTGAAATGTTCACCGGTAAGTAGGGGCCTATCCACCAGAACGGGTACTTGGGCAGTTTTTGGGCACGCGCATTAGATATGGAAAGTGGAGGTAACGGAAAGAGGGGCGAGAGAGAGAGAGAGAGATATCTCCTCAGCCAAAGTTCACGAGCACGCAACGCAAGCACAGTGCAAAGCTTAAAAAAGCCAAACTGGTAAACTCAAAGACGCCGACGTCAAAGTTAATTAAACAAATCAAAGGAGGCAGTCTTGTCAATCACGAAGAGATGTGTAGAGACAGACGGACAAAACAGACAGACAGACCGACAGACAAAACAGAACTGGCCTCTCACTAGTACAGATGAGGCAAGAGAGTTTACTTGGCTCCTGGTGGAAGAGTTTTATACCAGATAATGCGCCTGGCGCCATATTGGGGGCCAAAACGGCAGGGGTGTTTACTTTCGATGGACAGTTCATTCAGTTGCAATGCTTAAAATGTCGTTTGGTTGAAGTTAAACTGTTGTTTGCTATACTACTGATAAGAAACTTAGCAAGACAATGATGATTGAGAAATTAAGGAGGATCAAAGTACGATATCCAATTCGTATTCATTTGTTTAGTTTCCATTACAAATTTGTACAATTGTGTAGAACACGTCAAATTATTATTATATTTAGAAAATTGCATACACTTTACCATAAGTACACGTTCGTTCATACATCACTACACTTTGTCAATTTAAATACCTTCTGTACCCTTGTAAAATATGAAGTACTCGTCAATGAAATAAAACCCATTTTCCGAAAGCACAGTTCTGACAACTTTTTTAAAACGTCCCAAACCAAAGAGAGCCCTCTTTGCGGGCACCGGTCACCACGAGGAGGAACCCACCTCGACCGGTCCCGTCTCTACAGAATGACAAACGTCCTCAGCAGCGCCTAAAATAATGTTTATACCAACACCTGGATAAGCAGACGAAATGTATCATTTTAAAATAGAAATTCGCCAGAAAATAAACTCGCATTTGCAGGGGCCCTCGTACCCATCATTGGGTGGTGGACTGGTGATGTTTTAGTTATGTCTCAAGAGCTTGGCAAAATATGTAACATTGCATTGATTGATTTATTCTATACTTGAAATAGAACCAAGGTCAACTAGTGTAAATTTAATATACTATGGCGATTGATGAAGATGTAGAAGGAAGGACAGAACACGTGTACTGGCACTTAGCCTACCCACGCCTAAAAGTACCAAGGGGACGAATGCTTTACATCCTTTCCAAAATGACGGTAACTTTGACCACTCATCATATAGATTCCTAAGTCCTAACCTTCCTCCACACTGTGGCAAGTTTTAGCTTAATTTTCAAAATGGATTCTGTTTCAATGTATGAATCGATAACCTAAACAAAAAGTGTGAGACAAATTTTCTGAACTTTTCTCCGATAAAAAAAGCAAACAAAACACAATTCAATGAAAGCACTTATTTCTTGAGAGACAACAGGACAACGTTTTAGTGTTTACTATTGGATGTAAGTAAGTATGATTACCAAGTACCACAATGACGCAATACTATGTACAACATCAAGACAAAGTGTGAGCTAGCCTACCTATTGTTTACGTTGTACCGTAGGCGTCTTGTAGCTGTGTTTGCCTCGGAATAACAGAGTCACGCCGCGGCTCCAAAACATAACAGGGACCTTTCACGATACGTCAAACCAACGACAACAAGCAGACCCCCCCCCTTACCCCCCACCCCCTCCAGCCCCAAAACTATGCGTCGACTAGAAAACATCGCATCCTCAAGTTGTTAAACGTGTTTGTTCACGCAAACTATAAAGTTGTTATACACAAACAATATCTTTACAAATCATCTTTTGAGAAAAGACCAGTAAACAGGGCGACAAGACACTCCATTTCGAGGCCCACTCTGACATTCACGTTACTCCAAAAATATAGCTCATTATTGATTATGTAAAAATTTGATTTAAACTCATGAAAAAATATATAAATCTCACTTCGTTATTTTACTCGCACGTGTTGTGACAGATCCAGGCATTTGTTTTGTTCATTTGCATGACAAGTGTTTTTTAACACTGTGGAAATGGGTTCTCCAAACCTCCGCCAGGGAATTGAAAGACGCCAGCACCATCTGTCGGCGCGTCGCGGTACCAACACAACACGTGTCAAGGGATGATACGGTAGCATAGCGTAATGACAGGGCGCTGACATCAATCCCATCTGTTGGCGCGTCTAGGAACTACTACTACTACCGTGTGTCATCCACCCCCGCATAATGACAGGGCGTTATTCCATTTCCGGTAGTGACGTGTTATAGGGGGTGTAAGCGCGACGGGGTTGAATGACACGGTTGAGAGGGAGGGGGGGGTGGGGGGTAACTTGACCCGTACACGGCGCACAACGTGCATTGTTTGATCTTTTATTAATAAACTAATTAATAGGCAACACTTCCTGCAGAAAGACATTGCTCACTGAGTACGCTCACTCACAGTATCAAACGACTGACTGTAGCGAGCGAGAGCAGTAAGACTTCAAAGTTATTCCCATTCCCATATCAAGAAGCACTTTCGCTAGGATACAATATTGCCCCTATATTTGTCTTACCATAGCATATATTGGCAACATTGACGACATACGTAATAATCCAGTAGTATAGGATTAAGATTCAGCATCACTATAATATTGCTAGTATAAGGTAAATTCTATAATTTATTTTTACAATACGTTCTGCTGAGTGAAGAGTGCTTCCTGAGATCGAAAGTGTATGCACCACCGAGGACTCAAGTGCAGGGCAGGGCAGACAAACAAACCTAGTGCAACCCATATTATTAGTTACACACTGCGCACACCGAGGACTCAAGTGCAGGGCGGACAAACAAACCTGGCGCAACCCATATTATTACCCACTGCGCACACCGAGGACTCAAGTGCAGGGCGGACGAACAAACCTGGTGCAACCCATATTATTACACTCGATGCACAGATTTCGCCACCGTAGGTTCAAATAGGTTCACATTCGAGAGAAAACTAGGTCTTCTTTTACCTGATGACAGTCGGTAATGCTGTCACGTCAAAGATATCGACTATGCGAGGCGATATGTAATCGAAATGATAATTGCTATGCTTGAACAATGGAGATAATTCCATAGCGGTGGCGGCTCGCTTTGATGTTACCCCCCTCCCCCCGCCCCCAATCTGCGGCCGGATATGAACAGTACAACTGTTTTTATCGACAGCACACGGCTCATACGGCGTTAATTGTCGGCGTTTCACGCCAAACAAATTAAAACGACAAAATGTTATGATATCCCGCATCTACTAATTTCTCAATACACGAAAGAACCCGGGTTCGACTCCAGGTCGAGGCAAACGTTTGCGACGGTTGCTTTCACTTAGCATCAATGTGTAACTCGTACAAACGTGGACGATATCAAAAGAAGAAAATAAGTAAGAGGGAAAATCGTAGACATAGGCAAATATTGGGATGTTTGCTACATAAACCATGTTACCATATTATATCGCTCACCAAATTTATCACAATCATTTCATTATTCATTAGCTTAGATCTTATATTTATACATCGCCTAAATATTTATTTCAGGATGCAAATCATTACACGTATGGATCTCTATTGGCCCGATTTTTTCATTCTTTTTGTATGTACTTGATATGAGTAAATCGATAATAAATGCAAAAAAGGAAAAGCATAGCAATGGATAATAATACTTAAAAATGAACACGCTGGCAGAAGAACGGAAATAATAGAAATCTATTTAAACCAATCCAAACACGAAAAGAAGAAGGGTGTTGTACAAGCGATAATAATTATTATCATTCCAAAGCTAAATACATCGGTCGCTTGGTAGAAACTGCAACAACAGCTCAATGTTTTCAGCACGACGAGTAGTTTGGGTTTCAACCCCCAGCTACCGACCTCGCCTCGCCTCCGTCAACAAGCAACGCACCTTGATGAGAACTAAGCCGCCCCAAAGACATAAACTGCCCTTATTGCGTCCAGATTGTCTCCACGTGTTCTAAGACGATACCACACAAACACATGAATACTCCAAGAACGCGCCATAGTATTATGTAGGGTTCTATACGGGCAAAAGAAAGGGAAGTTTCTCGTATTGTGACAGATGGGATGTATAAAGTCTGTATACACGGTCAAACTTTTTCATCCAACTCCTTGAATTCAAGTACAAAAGCGCATCAAAAACAGTCTGTATGTAGTCAAATACAATAATAGGAATTATTTATTGATGCGCTTTTGTTCTTGAATTCAAGAAGTTGGATGAAAAAGTTTGACCGTGTAATACAGGCTTAAAACCTATTACAATATGAATGAAGGGTAACAGGTGAAGAGAGGGCACATAGGTGAATTTTATATAATTTCTCATTTTGATAAGTTGTATTTATGATCTATGTTCAGCTTCGTGGAGCGATATTTTAATTATATTGAGCACAGATGTATCTAAAGTACCTAGTGAATACATATTTATTTAGTCTTATAACTTTTCTGTTGCAAGCCGTCAAATTTGATGTGTTAATCGAATGATTTTATGTGATGGTGATATTTCTTATTTCCAAGATTTCACTGCCGTAATGAAACTGACTGCCCTGTACACAAACCATCAATCCAACGAGACGTCTCCAATGATTGCAGCACCCCTTAACAACTACCCAATCATCCGTGAAGATCGTATTCAAACTAATTGCCGCCAGCAGAGCAGTTGAGTATAGAAATAACCGTAAAAAAAGACTTGCACCCCTCCTAATAAATATCATTGAGTGTTCAGTGACACAGTAATTCAGGGGCTGCGTGGTGTCTATTATTTACGGTGTAAATAGAACGCGCCACGGGTGTGGGGATGGGGACACCCTTGGGGGAAGAATATTGTCGCAGACCCCAGCGTTCACTTCCGGATCTAAAGGGCCCCGTGGGGACGCGCAAAGGCGAACGAAGAAAACACACCCCTAGCCGCTAGTCCTTGAATGAAGTTCATTCCATTGGATTGCGAGTTTCTATACCGTGACTCGATCGAATAAGTCAAAAGGGAACGAATCACTTTGAAGGCGTATAGGTACCGTAATAAAAACTACCAAAGTGTTTTCTTTCACGCTCTCTATATATTTTTTCTCTATTAGGTTTTTCTTCTGTCACAGGAATTTCAAGCTCTTTGCCGAAGTCATGGGCGTGAAAACGGACGAAACGAAGGTGTGCGCTGAATGTAATGGACTGCGTGTGCGTGCGTGTGTGTGTGTGCGTGTGCGTGTGGACCCGGGAATACGAGCCACAAATCTGAGGAAATGTATCATACTTAGTTCGCGGACAAGAGAGTCGGAGACAAGCTCTAAAAGGAAACCACCAATCAAATGTGATAAGACAATAGTGAACCACAAAAGTAAATTTATAAATCATGTTCACGTTGAACATAAATCTTTGACGTTATTAAACCGTATTAAAATTGAATTAATTAGGCTAATAATTTGCAAAGGCCGCATTACAAGACAACAATGCAACACAACACAAATGATATATTATAATATGTTGTAATAAAAACAGAACTGTCAAAACATTGCATATTTTGAAGAAGTCAAATTAAATTAATGGAAGTAAGAGTTTAATTTATTGGCATTCTATGTAATTTAACTGAAATTTAATGGATCAAAAATGCAAACGTGCCGTTTAATGTTTAATGAGGTATTTTCTTTCGATAGATAAAATTTGAACGGTTAAATCACAAAAAATTAACCATTTCATAACACAGACAAAAAAGTTCGTTTACGAGTAAAAAAAAAGGCGAGCTTGTTCAATTCTCTCCCCTCTGATCCAACCAACCAGAAAACATCCCCGAAATCACGATTTCGCTACGGCTACCCTTCCATGTTGCGCGATATATATATTTCTCGTTGGCGAGTCGAGTTGTAAAGTAAGTGAAACCACCCCTCTAATGGTTTTATATCCCCCCCCCCCCAAGCAACGAAGAGGGGTAATAATTTTACTGCCCCTGCGAAAGTTCAATGGTTGTGATGTGAAAGCAGGGTCGTAAATCCTAACACAATTACTGTAAAACATCCACCCGCGGGATATGTACGAAACACAATGCGAGATATTGTCAGGGCTGTCACACTCAGAGACATAGTTGAATGTAGAAACCTGCTTGGCTCATGGCTGTGTACGAAAACGCTTTATTTTTCAACCGTACGTTACGTCTTGTCATGTAAAATATTCCATGGTCAAGGTGGACCCTTCGGCCCCCTTCTCGTGGTGACCGGTGGGGCGGTGTCCGCAATGAGGATTCTTGTGCATATCTTGAACCTGAATCATCATCATTTTGCAATGGTCACTTTTCTATTTGTTCTTATCTGTATATCTTGGCGTAGACGCCCGTCAACCCCCAAATATGTTTTTTACCCTGCAAGACGACCACGGCGATGTTTGATGTATATTGTATCTGATTCGGACGACGTCATATGACCTAGTTGTCTAGTACGCCGTAAACCAACATATAATGATCACGGACAGATGGATTTTGCATTTATCGCAAACGTTTTGTGATTTCGGATTTTGCAAGTGACAAAGATTATATAGAAGACTTTCAGAGGAATCGTTTTGTTTGACATTTTGAGTCACAAAGGAACTGGGAGGATACATATTAGAGTTAGGTCAAGATTGGATACTTGAATGCGTTGAAGTGGACATGCATAAACGGAAAGCTTGACATAAGATAATAGTAAAGAACAGAGAGCTGTTTCAATCCTACGTACAATGACCTTTAACCTATAACAACGACGCCATTATATTTATATTATAATAATGTGTTGAAATACTCGCTATCGAATCAACCGTTCGTATTTAAATAAAATTAAAATAATAATCACTGCACTGGCACGAGGTGTTCGTAAAGTTATGGTAATGAGACGCCGACTGGTCGTATGATTAATCCCGCTTATACAATCAGTCCGCTTGTTACCTCTAGAGGTCTATACGATGACGACCATACTTGAAACTATTGTTCCTATGTTGATATGGCATCTTGACAACGTCAATATTGCGTCACTACATTGCAGTAATATTTACATGTGGTATGGAAATAAAAATTAATTGTTAACAGTTCAGTAATGTAGTGGAGAAATTTTGGCGAACCTAAACACAAGAGTGGCTCCAAATTCATTATGCATGCTGCTCACTAGTGAATCCTCTTCGTAATTTGTAAAACAGATTATTTAAAACATCAAAACTTTACAATGTTAATTCACATTATAAATGATGTGTTGAGTTGAGACTCTGTATAATTGAAGTATACTCGAATTAACAACTGCACTCACGAATAACCTTCGCTGTAAAAGCACCAATCATAAATCTCATAATCTAATAACTGCACTAATTCAGGTTGTGAGCTGGAAGAACAAAAATTTAAGTGATTTTACAACATACGGGATATATATAACATTCCGAATATTTATCTGTGCTAGCCATTTAAACAGAATTAAATACAGGGGTGACCCCCCCCCCCTGATCGACGCCCGTGGTAATTTGAGATGCCTGTACTCGTTCATTGGTCGAGTTCAGCTAATTAAACCTCTTGCAGATTAGGTAAAAACAATAGTTACTCAGGACCACCTGTTGTTATGATGGAAGAATTGTTCAGCATCCGCCCCTGCTACACTTGTTGCACTCAGAACAAAGGTGGTTCATGAGAACTGCGTTAATTAGCAGTAATTGTTGTGTTGTGCTTTGAAAGTTACTCCCGCAGCAACAATAATAGTAAACAGTGGTCATACGACAAATTGCTTTTTCATTTATTTATATATTTTTATTATTTTGATGTATGTATGTACTTCATTTGTTTTCAACTGAATGGTTCACTGAATCGTCTAGTGTAGTTTACCCGGGTAGTTATAATAATATCGATAATAACAGCTGCTCTTAATGTCTATATCAAAAATTGAGACCACCCCCTAACGAAATATTTCCGATCGACCACTGATTCGAACCCATTACCCTCGCGTCCCTATGTTTTGAGGCTGATACCCAAACGTTTGCGACAGTATGAGTTAGTTTACCCGCAGAGGTACAAACATTATGCTGGGTCTTCTACGTGCCTAGAATCCAAGAAAACAGTCACTGCGAATCGTAAATATCATTTCTACTTATCCCGCATCAGTGTACCACAACACAAATAGTTTATATTTAATCGTGGTTAGAGGTTTTTTCGTTTTTAAATCATCGCCATCGTAAAACTTAAGAGTTGATGTTTATTTACATCTTGAAACACCAATTTTACCAACATTTATTACTGTTTTTTATTAGTTATAAAATATCCCAATCCAATTCGGGGTAGAGAAAGACACAGCCTGTCCACAATTAGGAAGAGGAAAACTTGTTTTTGTCGATTCCAAAACCCGGTTGATGTTTTTTTGTGTTGTTCTTTATTGGTTTTTATCGAGTTTTTAATGGATATAATGACTTTTAAGCAGGCATTGGTTTTTTGTGGGTTTTTCGGGCCGTAACCCTTTGGATGTTGATGAAGAAGGGGGGAAGTAGAGGAGGAGGGGAGCTCTGTTCAAGAAAATAAAAATATCCGGGCGTAGTCTAACATAATTTGTCTTTTACAGTAGAAATGTCCAGGGTTTTTGGTAGCCTGGGTCATACGAAACGATACGAGTATAGGCCTAGTAGAATACTTGGAGAAGCAAATTTGAGGATTTTACATAATGGCAAGGCGAAAAGTTCTAGCGAAGTCTTTGATACTTTGTACAGTTATCCCAACGTAATCATTCTCATGCCGACCTCAGATCCATATCGAAAATCAACAGATTTCTGGTGTTTGGAGTGCAATAACCCGCTGTATTTGGGTATTTCAGAATGCCAGTATAAACTATCAATTACGAACATGATTCCAGTAGATGTTACGAACTAAAGGGATGTAGACTAAACATCTTTCTGTCTCCAGGTCTCCTTGTATTATTATGCGAATGAACATCGTCAATGAATGCAAAATTAGTGTGGTGCTTTTTAGCTTTTTCATTTTTTTTTTTGCCAATTTCCCAACTTCCCAAGTGTTAAACGCCATTCTGAATCGAAGAGTAGTAACTTCTCACGCTGAAGTGCGTCAGGAGTGCAAAACACAACTTATCACTTCCCTTCCTTACGTCCCGTCCCACACAGATACACCCCCTATCAACACATACATCATAGATCACTTTCGACACAACAATACCGCTCTTCCAAGAGCCTAACATCCCCCCCCCCCCCACATCCTAGGGTGGGTCTCCCATCTCTTTGTTGATAACTTTAACTACCAACTTCCAACCAGTAGCAACGGAACCATTAAGCTGTTTATTAGAAATGAAATTTCCCCATGAATGGGTTTGAATTATTTTGATTGTCGGGTGGGGCCCCCGATGACATCATCAACTAACCCTTGTTATCTCTTTCCGCATAAGTGCTCTGGCAATATGCCGCTCGTTTCGTTTGATTTATGGCGTTTGTTTTGTCTTGCTAAGTTCCTCTCGAGGGTGGCAATGATGTATTATAGTCATACGGGTGTGCGTGTCTTTTTTTCACGTATGGACCGTGAGAATTTTAAGGGTTGTTCATCATATTTAATTAGTTTTGAGGATGCGCAATGTTGTCAGTGATGGGTCTAGGGTGCGACAGTAATACTCGTGACGTCACGCGTGCATAGAATTACCATTATTTGACATCATAGTTCGTCACTGATACTTTTGAAAATTATTTCAATTCTGTTGTTGTTGCTGTTTTTATGTTTTCTTTTGTGTATGGAAGGAAATTAAATTATGAAGGCAGTTTTTCGCTTCGGTGAGGGATGGTCACAAAAGTAATTTCTTTACAGGGGGGGCTGATTAAACCAATTAATTTCTTTGGGGGATGGGTTATCGTATCCCACCATCCCCCCGCCCCCCCCCCCTTTGATCACTCTCAATTATACCTAGTCTACACTATTTGTACTTAAATCGATATGTGACAAATGCCTACACACTGGGTGCTTCGTTACCTAAGCTAAGCTAAGGTGATGTGCTGCTAAGTACGATACTTAAGTACACGGTGTAGCTGCGTGTAGTACCGAAAGGCAACGTCCGTAGCGCGCATGTAGCTGCGTGTAGTACACGGTGTAGCTGCGTGTAGTACCGAAAGGCAACGTCCGTAGCGCGCATGTAGCTGCGTGTAGTACCGAAAGGCACCGTCCGTAGCGCGCATGTAGCTGCGTGTAGTACACGGACGGTGTAGCTGCGTGTAGTACCGAAAGGCAACGTCCGTAGCGCGTATGTAGCTGCGTGTAGTACACGGTGTAGCTGCGTGTAGTACCGAAAGGCAACGTCCGTAGCGCGTATGTAGCTGCGTGTAGTACACGGTGTAGCTGCGTGTAGTACACGGTGTAGCTGCGTGTAGTACCGAAAGGCAACGTCCGTAGCGCGCATGTAGCTGCGTGTAGTACCGAAAGGCAACGTCCGTAGCGCGCATGTAGCTGCGTGTAGTACACGGTGTAGCTGCGTGTAGTACCGAAAGACAACGTCCGTAGCGCGTATGTAGCTGCGTGTAGTATACGGTGTAGCTGCGTGTAGTACACTGTGTAGCTGCGTGTAGTACCGAAAGGCAACGTCCGTAGCGCGCATGTAGCTGCGTGTAGTACACGGTGTAGCTGCGTGTAGTACCGAAAGGCACGTCCGTAGCGCGTATGTAGCTGCGTGTAGTACACGGTGTAGCTGCGTGTAGTACCGAAAGGCAACGTCCGTAGCGCGCATGTAGCTGCGTGTAGTACACGGCGTAGCTGCGTGTAGTACCGTAAGGCAACGTCCGTAGCGCGCATGTAGCTGCGTGTAGTACACGGTGTAGCTGCGTGTAGTACACGGTGTAGCTGCGTGTAGTACCGAAAGGCAACGTCCGTAGCGCGTATGTAGCTGCGTGTAGTACACGGTGTAGCTGCGTGTAGTACCGTAAGGCAACGTCCGTAGCGCGCATGTAGCTGCGTGTAGTACCGAAAGGCAACGTCCGTAGCGCGCATGTAGCTGCGTGTAGTACACGGTGTAGCTGCGCGTAGTACCGAAAGGCAACGTCCGTAGCGCGCATGTAGCTGCGTGTAGTACACGATGTAGCTGCGTGTAGTACCGAAAGACAACGTCCGTAGCGCGCATGTAGCTGCGTGTAGTACCGAAAGGCAACGTCCGTAGCGCGCATGTAGCTGCGTGTAGTACACGGTGTAGCTGCGTGTAGTACCGAAAGGCAACGTCCGTAGCGCGCATGTAGCTGCGTGTAGTACACGGCGTAGCTGCGTGTAGTACCGAAAGGCAACGTCCGTAGCGCGCATGTAGCTGCGTGTAGTACACGGTGTAGCTGCGTGTAGTACACGGTGTAGCTGCGTGTAGTACCGAAAGGCAACGTCCGTAGCGCGCATGTAGCTGCGTGTAGTACACGGTGTAGCTGCGTGTAGTACCGAAAGGCAACGTCCGTAGCGCGCATGTAGCTGCGTGTAGTACACGGCGTAGCTGCGCGTAGTACCGAAAGGCAACGTCCGTAGCGCGCATGTAGCTGCGTGTAGTACACGGTGTAGCTGCGTGTAGTACACGGTGTAGCTGCGTGTAGTACCGAAAGGCAACGTCCGTAGCGCGCATGTAGCTGCGTGTAGTACACGGTGTAGCTGCGTGTAGTACCGAAAGGCAACGTCCGTAGCGCGCATGTAGCTGCGTGTAGTACACGGTGTAGCTGCGTGTAGTACACGGTGTAGCTGCGTGTAGTACCGAAAGGCACCGTCCGTAGCGCGCATGTAGCTGCGTGTAGTAAACGGTGTAGCTGCGTGTAGTACCGAAAGGCAACGTCCGTAGCGCGCATGTGCGTGCGTGTTGTAAATCAGCCTTCCAACGAGGAAAGGCTTCCTTGTTTACCATACATCAGTTAATAACTACCTGTCCAAGTCGCGGAATGGATAAACGTTGAAGGTAAGAAAGAAAAAAACAACTATGGCGTGTAATCGTGGTTACGCCTGCGGGGGCATCCGATAGGCTAGCCCGCCGAGCCGCGCCGTTTAGCAGGTAGCAGACCCCGCAGGCACGGGGAATATCGCGATATACGCATTTTATTAACTCTGCAGAGAGGGATGAGTGCTCCTGAGGGGGAGGGGGGTTGAAGGGATGGGAATATCGCGTTCGACGCTATACTAATACGAAATTGATATTTGAAATTCTAAAAGTGGATTTCTATTTTTTTTTTTTTTTTTCGGGAGGACGTATTGCCAATGGTCGTATGGGTGGACAAAACGACAATGGGACGGACGGTTCGAATGTCATTTATTACTTATTAGATATATTGGAAAGTCAAAAGGGCAAAACCCCTCAGGACACCAGCGAAGGAGGAGAGCAACTCTCAGGATAAAACTAGATGTTTATGTTGTCAAACGCGAGGGAGTGAAAAACACCGTTTGAGGTTCGAGAGAGAGTGAAAAACACCGTTCGAGATGGGTTCCTCCTCGTGGTGACCGGTACCCGCAAAGAGGACTCTCGTGCATGTATTCTACCACCACCCTTTTTCCATTCATCCTGATCTTGTTCACTTTCCTCCTATTCCGTCTCTTTCTCTCTTCTCATTCTCATTAGTGCTGGCCCTCTTTGCGACCTAAACGCCCACCAACTCCTCAATGGGTGACGACCCCGGCGATGTGTGACGACATCATATGACCAAGCTGTCGAGTACGTCGTTAAACATCAAATAATGGGAAAGAACTGTTTTATGTAAATAAATAAATAAATTACGTCATAATTAAAATAGAGGGGGACACTGTAAGACACCCCGTGATTATTATATATATAGAGGTGCAACAGTCCTCTTTTCGACTCTGAGAGGACGTTGGTAGTATTATTACGAGAGGTGAACGCTGATCAACTATAGTGAGTTATACCATTCTTTAGAAATGGCCGGAAGCGAAACACCTTCGTTCACTGTCTCGTCAACTCAAAACAATGGCGGTGTGGGATTGTATGCCCTCGGCAAGACCATAATTAAAACATTACACTAAACAGACAGCCCCCCTCTCCCCCCTCTCTATCTCCCTCCTTCTTCCTTGCTAATGAATCAAACACACAATAACAATCCACTTCTAGGAAATCAAATTAGAGCAAAGCAATAAGAAAGGAATTAGTGCTTTTGTTGTGTCTCCACATTTTTATGTCCCAGTGGCGGCATCAGCACTCTTCAACTTCAACTATGTTTAGACTATCACGGGAGCCTCTGAGCTTTCTCGGTTTCAAAAAGAAACGTGGATCTCCAGAATTTAAGTTTACTTCTCTGTCGAGTAGGCTAATGTGTTTGTTATAATGTGATGATGCTCATTTCTGATGCCTTCAAGGCCAGTATAAAATAGTTATACATTTTATGTCTCTCGGCTATATAGTAAGAAAAAATGATTTACCAAGAAGAAATAAAGAAATACATAATATTTATGCAACTCAACATCATGCAAAGAGACTCACGAACACAATTAGACACGATGATAAAACTTTAGCTCAGTGAGTCAAGACTACCTTGAAATGTCAAAAAAGTGAAAACTATATTACCAACAAGAAATGCAATTTGCATAATTCTAAATATAATTGAGGTATTTTGGGCTCATGAGAATATTAATTTATGCATTGCAACACGGAAAAAAGAAAAGAAAATGGGAAAACAAATTTAAATGCTGGTTTACACACTTCTCCCTTCTTGAAGTTAAAATTAGTTCATCTATTAGCTTTTATCCCTTAAATCCCAGCCAATGAGAGGCAATCTTTTATAAATCCACTCACTGGTAGAGATACTAGTAAAACAGTTGGAAAACGACGTGTCTAGCAACAAACTAATAAACCTTCTACCTCAGAAATTAAATCTTAGGAAACAAAATTTAAAAAAACTATAAAAAGCCAACCTCAGAACGCTCTTCCTAGACCTAATAGTTGTATAGCACGCACTAGACTGTCCTCATCACCTGATGTGCGTGTGTGCGTGTGCGTGTGCGTGTCAACAAGCTCCTTATGTCGGCTCGTCGTCACCGCTCAAAGTTAACGACGTGACATGTTGTTGAGCTATACACTATACACGTCGTTAACAGTCGTATAAACAACAACACACCAATCATCGTTGTCGGTGTGACTGAGCTAATTACGCTCGCGTGATGTCATTAGCTCATCACGTCGTCACAGACACGACAACCAATAACCACGTTACACCTGTAGATCCGCGGGTATCCGCGTAAAGTACGAGAGTTGCGATCGGGTCGTTGACGCGCGGGTGCGGGTAAAATTCGAGTTGTGGTTGACGGGTTGAGGGTTGCTCGCCGTCAAAACCCGCGGAAAATTTTCATTTTTTAATTACATCTAAGATTGAAACACAAAATCGAAAATCTGAGAAATCATAGCGCTGTGGTTTGGTAAGCCCTACACAGTACACACTGAATGATAAATGTATTTAACGTTATAATAAGTATGACTGTGATAATTATTTCCTTAAATTATTAAGGAAATAAGTATCACAGTCGTGCTGATTATGTTAGTTACATTTATCATTCAGTATGTACTGTGTAGGGCTTACCAAACCACAGCGCTATGATTCTTCAGATTTTCGATTTTGTGTTTCAATCTTGAGATATGATTAAAAAATGAAGATTTTCTGCGGTTTTTGACGTAGAGGTATTCTTCGCTCTGAACGAGCAATCTTTGCTCATATTGCGGATGCAGGTTGGGGTAAAAGAAAATTTGTTATCGTTAAAGCATAAATATGGTTTACAAATAGACGCGTCGGAACTGTTTGATTGATACAAGGATTAATTTATCGAAATACACAATACAAAATACAAATTTATGGAAACAAATACATTTTTTAAAACATTCTTGTTTTTGAACAAGTTGAACTGGGATGGAGGCGAATGGTAAATTCAGACCCTTTCCTCTCTCCTACATGTGGAAAAAGTATCAGTAGGGAGTAGGGACCTCACTCCTAGCCTCTTACGACTGGCAGAGTGATTCTACCTAAACCTAGACGAAGACAGAGCTATTCGCCTTTAAATCGAGATGTAGGCGCGCCACCGTCGCGACCATCATGGCCGTCCGAGCCGGGATAAACAACGCACGGCTAACCTGTGTTCCATATGTTTCTGGCTGTAGGTTAGTGAGTGACAGGGTGATGGTGTCTGTGATACACATTTATCATATAAACGCGTTTGTTGGGAACATACAGCGACCATTTGTCAAAGCAAATAGGATTTTAAGCGGTTTTCGTTTAATTTTACAGTAGTAATATTAAGTAAACGGGTACTATGTAGGCAAGCATCCCTTTAGACATCATAATTACATGCAAAAACCACATCTGATAAACGTGAATATTAACTGCACAGATGAGAACAACGAAGTTAACGCTACTTGCTCATATAAAGCAGGTTCGAGGAAGTGTAAACATGACTATTTTCTATGTAAGTAAGGCAAAGAGGGCTCCCGTTCATATTTCGGATCACAATTCCTCCTTTATCTATCTCTTCTTCAAATTTCTTTTCATTCATTCCGGCCCTCTTTTCTACCTAAACGCCCACCGAACTCCCACGCCCCCCCCCCCCCCCCCCCCCCAGTACCTCCCAAGCCCCCAAAACCAGAAATGAGTGTTCTCTACGACATAGGCCTATACTTGCTAAAGCTAAAGGTAATTGCAACGCAGCTGAATCTGATAGGCATATGCGAAGGCGCATGCTAAATGTTGGATTCTAAAAATAGGTTTTAAGTTGATCATTTTGTATCAGTATAGCCTATTATGATTATTGATAACGGTAGTTGAGGTGTTTTATGTCTCCCACCCCCTTACACCCACATCCCACACCCACGCAATCTACACTTTCAGGTTAATTTTCCTGTATAATGCTGAATTTCAGTATTGGAGCACAGATAAGGGATTGTGACAAATACATCACAATTCTGTTGAACCATCAAGTAAACATAATCTACCGTACGCATATTTAGTATTTTTTAATGAAATATATAAATTTAAAAAAAAGCTCCAATATGTGAGCATGGACTTATAATAGTAACGATGTGAGTAGGCCTAAATGTCAATTTATGTTAAATTAGGACTACCTATGCACTTTTTTTTTTACAGAATCTACGAAATATATTTTTAAAAATGATTTATTTAACGGCACAAAATAGAAAACATTGTGTATTTTTTTTTAGACTGAATACCATACCAGCATGCATTTTGACACCTACGCAACTGCGTAAGCGCCAAACTCATTCGGATTTTAAAACACTTCGTATTGAGAGAATATTTGTTTCGCTCGCCGGTTGCTACATTGTGACATAGATCAACAAGGTATTGATTGTCAATTTTAACATGTTTACTGCCCGACAATAATGTTGATCATGTAATTCACTCATACTCTCTATCGCCGTCTATATAACACACAGCGAACACCGGCCATCATTCCGTAACCTATCCCGGCTGTACTGGTTCTCGATTTGTCCGCCAGAGTTCAGCCACTTTGGATTTAAACGCGAATAAAGAAAACATGGCGAGTTGTGGGTACGGGTTGTGGATACGGGTATACGATATCGCGGGTACGGAGCGAATAACGGATACGGGTCGAGTTCTTATATGCGAGAGCCGCTTGCGGATAACAGATTTTTTATACCCGAGGCGCTTGCCGATTACCATGTAGAGTAAAATCCCCAACGCATGAATCGCATTGTAAAATAACAATGTATTCGGACCGGACCGGCCGGCCGGTTTTTTTCTCCGCCTGCTCGCTCGCTTACACACAACATCAAGAGAAGCAAATATCACAGGTTCACAACTAGATTTCCAGTCTGTGGTGTTGGTCGTTTTTTCTTCTGTCGGTGTGTGTTAGTTCCTTCCTTCTTTTTCTTCTTCTTCTCTTCTTCTTCTTTAGTACGCCTCCCAGCTGTTTCCATCTCGCTCTGGCCCCTTGTTTGCATCTCTCTTTCTGATTAATCTCTGGCTGGTGGACGTCGCACACTGGCTAGACACGAGGGGCCGACCGCAGCATCTGCAGAGTACAACATCCTCGCTGCTGGCTTGTTGGGTAGCCGCGCTGGAGCAGTGGCGTTGCATACATGGATCTCTTGTAAGGAGGAAGGGGAAGGGGGGGGGGCAGAGGGGGCAGCTGGCTGCAGAGTACAACATCTTCGCTGCTGGCTTGTTGGGTAGCCGCGCTGGAGCGTTGCATACATGGATCTCTTGGGGGGGGGGGGGGGGGGGGCAGAGAGTTACAGAGCTCCTACACTTCCTCCACTTCTTCTTGTACTCCTCCACTTCCCTGGCTGGGTAGCTGCATGCTGATGACGATATTTGGGTCTTACGTCCCATATTTTGCAATTTGGCTAATCGACACGATGAGGGAGTGAAATATGAAGATGAAGTCTGGAGGAAAGGGGTAGGAGGGCGGGGAGTAAAAGCTAAAGGGGAAGATGTGGACTACATTTCGTCCGACTTCTCCCCCTCGACCTGTGCCGCCCTACCAGAAGCATACGCTTCCGCCGACATAGCAAGAGAGGTAACTGAACAAGTGGACCGCGAGACTACAGATTGCCAACGTTCTGTCACACATTCGTGTTCCACTTAGTAGAGTGAACAAGCCTCGTTAATCACGCCCGCCGCGTTGGAGTTATCAGAATACCAATTTACACGATCGTAAATTCTGTATATCAAGAGTGTATCAGGCACTATAGAGAAGTAGCAAATGAAGTTGGTACTATTGTCTTAGGAATAAGTAAACTGTGACTTTGGAGCCGTCCTAGCGACGAGGCACTCAATAAATTCAAACTTGTTCTAAATTGGCCTTGTTGATTCTGACATTTGTCCGCAGGTGTTCGCACTGTCCAATCACTGATTCATATGTTTCGTATTTGAAATACCGATCTTTGATTGGTTATCGCTCACTCGTCGATGATGTTTGGAGCCTATAGGGTTGGTTTAGTCGCTTAAAATTAAAGTCCCCCACTGCAAATCAGTTTCGTTACTGAGTGGGTAGACTCTAAATGTGAATTTATTTATTTTATTGCACTCGGCTTGACGTCATGAGACAAGTGTACGCCAGACTATCTCAGTTAGTCCCGCGGGACGGGACGGGATCAACGCACAGGATTAGCCTACTGACACTCCTGGTATTTGGTCAGGGTTCAAGAATCCGGTAAACGTAATCGAGCACATTAACAGACGACATTAGCGAAGGAATGTCGCGAGAGAGGTTGTCCTCACACTCACTCACACCGTAACACACTCGCACAACAACCACACATTGTAGCCAAGTTACGAGGAATACATTCGGGTGATTAATAACTTGAACGTCTTCGTTGTGTAAAGGCATGCGCTCATTTTGATAAATTAATACACAAGCAGTAGGCCTAAATACATACATGTGTAAGGTAGCACCACCAGTCTCATGCGTTAACGGAATAGCCGAGTCAAAAAGTACTTATTTTTTCACGTTCTTGATTTTTATTTTAGTAGTTTGTTTTGTTTTTGTTGTTATTGTTATTTCTGGTTTCATTATTATTAATTGTTTGCATAGCATAGTTTTATTTGAGGTCCTCCTTTGTAAATCAGTTTTCATAACTGAATAAGATAGATATTAAATAAATAAATAAATAAATAAATAAATAAATAAATAAATAAATAAGTAAATAAATAAATAAATAAATAAATAAATAAATAAATAAATAAATAAATAAATTTTAAAAAAATTTAAAAAACTTCCTTTCTAAATTCTCTAGTTCCTATACCATCTACTTGAAACAGCAGCATTAGGGATAATTCACGTCCTTGGGTTAGATATCTGGAAATTCCCAACACAGCTGGCGTGACTATGAGGCTTGTGTCACACTCTACCAATATAAGAGAAATACTGCCTGAAACAGAAATATCTGTCGAGTTTCGTTGAAACAGCGAGCGTGCGTGGAAAGGGCGGGAGATAAGAATCCGAGCTCGGTATGAGATTAGCTACGTTGAGACAACTATATATAAACACGTGACGTCACAAAACGTATTCCTGTCGCACTATAGAGTCCATCCAGTAGATCCAGTAGAGTTGATTGTATCACTTAGCTCAGCCCATCTCATCCGACCGATAGAGGTGGCTCAGCGGTAAGACGCGAGACTCTAATTCGGGAGGTCGCTGGTTCGATTCCGGTCACCGGCAGTCCTGACTGAAGGTTTTTTCCGAGGTTTTCCTCAGTCGTAAAAGCGAATGCTAGGATTGAGTCATACTATCAGCCCTCGGGCAATCCTTCCCAACTATCCTAACACCCTAATAACCTAGTTATAGTCACCTGAAGAGGGGCACATCAGGCAAAGCTGGTGTGCACCCTAGAACGGGTATTCCAGATTCCTACAAAAAATTATTAAATTATCTCATCCGAAACATCAATTTCCAAATAATGAAGATTTAACTTCCTTGAACACAATATCGGTGAGTTTTAAATCGACCCCCCTCGAAGAGTAAACGTAATTCTCGCCCGACGCCTCGAGGGGGGGGAGGCGGGTGGTTGGAGGGGGAGGGGGGGGGGAGATTAACCACAGCAGACGGTAAATATCTCGTTGGGCCCAGACATCATGTAGTAAATTACTTTTTCTTTCCGATAAAGTATAATTAACGTTAACTGAGACGTAAAATTGAAAACGAAAAGTTATCGTGTATGACGAGAGCTTACGAGAGGGGGGCGAGAGAGACGGAATAATAATAACTAATAATACAACGGTAACAGTTTAGTTTTAATGGGATATTTCTTCAATATCCGGTAATGAACGACGTCGCCGGAAGTGGAATTTTTTAAAAATCTAAATTTAGCAGAGCAGAGCAGTTGGTAGCAGTGCATTTTTCTGGTGACTTCATTATGAGAGTAACACAGAGGTTCCGAAAATGCGATCCACATGCCTCAGGGGCTCCACGTAATTCGGTAAGAATTAATGAATTAGATAATTGAGGTTCCCTTTATAGTTCCGTAAATAAAAGTAAATTGTGTTAGCAGAGGGTTGCTGGGAGTAGAGGGAGGAACAATAATAATAACGTGGGCATTAAATGTTTAGGGGTCTATACTCAATTTGTAGGGAAGTAATAGGGCGTCCACAATCAACAGCTTAAACAAATTTTGGAACCTCTGGTATAAACCACTTGGATGGAGAGGCCACAGTCGAAACTCATTGAAAATCAACGGATGCTAAATATTAATTGTTTTACCCATGTTTTCCACATAAAAAAGAAAATCCCGTAGCAGAAATGTGGGGTGGTTATCCATGGGGGTAAACTATGAAGATTAACCTTAGTAGATCGAGGAACAGGTTCTCAAAACCATCAAGTATATTAGTTAATTGTTACATCGTCGTTTGGCCGTGGTATTTCTCTGACTGAAGCGAAACACAATGAAATTCCTGTTTTTGTAATCGTAAAAGACTAAAGGAATTTGAGGAATTGCAAAGTGTTTTTTTCATTTTAGCTTTACTACAATAATATCACGTGGCTCGTTATGGAAAACTTGCCGGCGATGTGTAAAACGGTAACAGAGTGAAAAGAAAACAAGACAAATTTTGGGGGCAAAGGACCCACCTCGTGGTGACCGGTGCCCGCAAATTATAGGCTCTCATGCATATCTTGATTTTTTAATCATACATTTTCTCACTCATTCTTCTTGGTCTTGCTCTCTATTTATTTATATTCGTTCGTCTCTCTCTCTCTTCTCATTCAACCTAGCCCACTTTTCGACCTAAACGAAAAACCACCCAGCCTGCTTTACATTTTTTTGTAAACACATTTTTAAAAGTATAGCGTTTTTGAGTGTATGATACGATGACCAGTCCCGAGCTACAAACTCACACACAACCCGTTGAACTAGTATAGGGTGTATTCACGTATTGCGCATGGTGGCCACATTGGAGGCCACAATGGCATGTGATTGGTAGTTCATTGTTACTATTTGATGAAAATTCAACTGTTCTCTAACTTTGGTTTGCTATTATCACTTAAAATCAACATAAACAAACTCTTTTGTCTCGATTACTCTTTTAATCGTTTACAAGAGCATACAATTATCATTTTCGTACACCTTATCGGGGGATATACGTGTTCAAACTTGTAATATTTCCCCGTAAACAATATTATTCGTTTTCTACTGACAGCTAAATGATACTTGAAATAGTACTATAGGTGGCCTCCAATATGGCCGATGTGACGTCACGTGAATACTCCCTATAGGAGACTTGGGCCAACTCTTGTACTTCCATAACCCAACTCCAAGTAGCGAGAACTTCTATCACTAACGCGCACATCTAAACTTCTGTTAATTACGTAACTTGGCTGGCTCTGGATGTGATTGCGCGAGATTCCCGGATCTTTGCAGCAGCAAACAAGAGTTGATAATTACTCCGGCTGTGACGTCACTAGTTGAGACGTGGTTGTAGCACGACGTGACGCGATCAGATCAAGTTGTTGTACTGTCTATAACCACACACGACAGAGGAATGCAGACCACAGTTGATGCACGACTCTATAAGTAACGATGATGTACTTAGCAGTTAGTTACCTCGATGTATCTTGCTTTACTTTTCTCTCCTTTTACTCCGATTCCCTCCCCACTTTTCTCTTTTCATCGACCTTTTCTTAAACACTTGTTAATAAAGTTATCTTTCACTCTCTCCTTTTGTTCCTTTTCGTGGGCAGTGACCTTACTTTCATTTTAACGGGTAAATTTCTGTTTTTTTATTTTATTATATAACTTTTAATTTATATAGATACAAATTTTACTTTTCCTGGTCCATTTTTCTTGTTCGTGTGCTTTTTTCTCTAGTATTTTTCTATTGTTTCTTAGTAAATTGTTCAATTTTGTTTATTGACCTAGGATATACATTAAAAATAGCACTTTCAATACTGCATCTCATTAATTTAGCATCTATAATGCAAAATGGTAAATGCACTTATAGGATCTACGACCTAGTTATTGTACATTAACAGACAAGCCACGTGCTTCCGTAGTACATCCTCAGAAGTGAGCTCTTTAAATCTGATGCAATTCAACACACCACAGAAAGTGCAATAAAACGAGTTTATTATAATATACAACGGGAAGAAGCTTAGATAATACAGCAGGCTGTGTGTTCAGTGTTCACACCTGTGACCACCGTTGTATAGCAAGGCGGTGTACTTGGCACTGATAGCGGGGCGGGTTATCAGTCGACACTGATACGTGCTACCCCTTCCACAGGAACTTTACAACTCCATAGAGTGGAGCATATATATAAACTAAGGGATGTAATAAATAAAACCCTACATAAAAAATCTGATATGCCCCTCTGTATAAATATTCTGTAATGAGTAAAATAAATTTGTATTTATTGTCCATACCCACTCAGTTACAACGACTGATTTTCAGTGGGGGACATTATAGAATTTACTATGTGCTTCGGCTGCAAAGTCACAGTTTACAAAAAATCACCAGTATCATATAGATTACCACCACGTTAACAACAAAAACCGACTCAGGGGAATCCAAATAGTTTTCCTAATGGCTTCTGTTAGTTCGGGTTACGTTGGCAACACACACAGAGCGAAGACTAAACAATACTCCTTGGGAAGAGTCGGGTTTCTGAGGTACTTTATAATGACGGCGTCGTTAAATGTACACACGATAAAGTAGCATTGCAACTCGGGAATATTATTTTTAGAATCCACTTATACCAACATGACAACAACCCCGGAGTAACGAAAATTAAATTGAGCCAACTTTATGTATAGTTTTATCATCATTACTTGCTATAGAATTACTATTGTGCAAGTGAAGATACGCGCAAATTAAATACATAAGTAAGCCTCCTGTATGTATTAAATAAAATTATTTGTATGAGTCGTGTATAATATATTTTTATGAGAATGAAACCAGCTGCTATGATGATATACTAAACCTACCTCGCTTGAACGCTCCAGTTATTTTAAGATAAGATGATCGATCACAACAAGTCAACGCTAATGACTCACTCACACTCACACCTACGCTAAACATAGAAGTGTGGCCAACACCGTTGCAAGTAGATAGCTAGCTTGTTAGCGTACGTTACGACGGTTACGTTACGTTAATTGTTACGTTACGTTGTTAGCAACATTCCATGTTGTACAAATGTACATTACACACATTTTAGTGTTATTTGTTCTTAAATATGTTTTTAGAAGCACAAGACAATACTTTTTGATTCCCGGTTGGTGCTCGAGACTTTTTAACTTCGGGACGTCTCAGTAACGAAGTATATACACCCGGTATAATGTGCCGCCAACTGCAAATCAGTTCTCGAAACTTGGCGTGGTAATTGACAATAAAAATACAAATTTATTTCATTATAAATTATCATAACCGTGAGAGATGGAGGGAACTACTAAACAGCCCTCTGGTAACGAAAGAAGTGATCGAGGAAAAGGTTGAGAGGTTGAGGAGGTGGTTGTGTCAAGCCTGGCTAGCCGGCAACGAAGACATTAGCCCAAGAAATGGAGTACTTCGCTACTAATGTTGGAAACGGGTTCAAGATATATATATTATTTATCAATGTGCATGGGGGGGAGGGGGGGGTGCAACTGCAAGGTGCAAAGCCGTGATATAGCAAGAAGTAAGTATACCAAGAGGTTGCAGCAGCCTCCACCGTGGTCGGCCCCTCACAGTGTGCGACCGGTCGCCGAGACTTGGCGGCCTTGGTCCGTGGACCACCTTATGTACGAGAGGTCAGCGGCTGCACTGCTGTAACCAGGGGATAAACGGTCTCCCTGTACCGTCTAGCTACAGTACGCAAATACAGACAGTGGCCATGCAATTAACATTGCAACGGACGGCCGAGTGAGTGTGGCCCCCGCGCCCCTCACCCCATTAGAGAGCATATTCACGTGACGTCACAACCCCCATAATGTGGGTTGACATTTCATCTGTCTACAGAAGGTTAAAGATATCCTACAAAAAAGTTTAGGAAAAATTTGATTTGTTTGTGCCAATTTAAACGACAATAATAGTGACCGTACTAATGGAAATCGTGTAAATAGTTTGTTTTTGCTGCACACGAATGTCGTCATCTGCTAGCTCAACAAAATTTAAATTACGACACATTCATATAATACACACACCACAGAAAACATAATAACGGTTAATGTGTACTAAATTATGTAAACGTCGTAATCATGAATGTGTTTTATATATAGCTTATTTATTTACATTTACAACTAGAAGGCAAAATTTCAGATAGTAGAATACTTCCTACAACAGAAAAATCTTCCCCTGAGGCTAAAAGCGTTGTGTTTATAACAACCCTATTGTATTTGACAGAGTCTAGACATATCCGAGAATCGGTCAATAATAATTATAGTCTGACAAAACACGACCGCATAATCGAAGGCAATATGAAATATATGGGTTCTTCCACCTGAAGCCAGCAACAGATGTGTGCTGTTCAAATCATGGACCATCCATGGTCTATTGTAATAGTCACTCCCGAGAGGAAAAAGGAAAGGAAAACTCCTTCTCACTCTCTCTTACAATATGAACACTTGTTATTATAACGGTTCGTTATTCCCGCCACAAACACTGCGAAACTACCGATTTTCGTCTGTTAAAATTGGTTTAAAATTGTCAAAAAGTAAATCAGATAAGTCATACCCAAAGAGAATTTAGTGACACTCTTTTTTATGAAAGATTATTTATACCTATAAAGATTTCCGTCGTTTACTAAATGTTCTTACATGATTGTGAAAGTGTATAGCAACACCACATTACAAAAGGTAGCATTTGCAACAACGTAAATATTTACTGGAACAAATAAACATTCACGTGAAGAACACTACATTCTCTAGAGAGGCGGTCATATTTTGGTTTGACTTATCAAAATTTTGAAGCATATAAAGCAATTTTTTCGACAGAAATCGGGAGTATCTCATGGTAGGTGTACATCCAGCCTTAAGAAGATTGTATGGTATTATGTAAGTAATGCAAAGTATGTATCTAGAATTTAAAACGTCGAGTAAAGCAAAGCACACTTGCCAGTAAACAAACCAATAAAAACGAAGGCTAAGCAATGCAAATGCCAAGTACTGCCAAGTCGTCGTTTTTCTTTCATTTATACAACAACTTAAAGTAAAGTTCATAAGGTGTTCCATGCCTGATGTAAAGACAAACTTTATTTATCCCCACACGCAAAGGCATTAAATAAATACATACATAATCAAGTATGTATAATATTTAAATATGTGAACATGTGTAATAAATTTTGTTTGTCCTTCATCATATAAGCTATATAGGTAACGCCATCTTGGCCTGTAGCCCATCTCACGAGGACTAGAATAAATTACTGTATAGATAGACGATGCAAGTAGTAGATATAGCCACACACGACGACGAGAAGAAAGTGGTGACCGGTGGCTGCATGGAGAACTCTCATGACTCTCTTTCCTCATTCTTTTATTGATCTCACGTGGCCTTCATAATATTTCACTTCTTGCGACCTAAACACCCACCAACCCACAAAACCTCTACTTATTATTTTGGATTCCCTTATGACGACGATTGCAATAAATCTGATTCGATCTAGCCGTCAAGTACGTCGCAAAACATCACAATCAAACCAACTTAGAGACGTGATACTGCAGCAGCACGAAATTCTGCATTAGTCAAGTAAGCAAGGTACCTACTTGAGGTGACGGGGGGGAAACGACGTATTTACCTAATACTTGTTCATTTGTTCGTCGTAGCTTTGAACGCTCGCCACCTATAGCTGTTCTGTTCGTATATATTGCATCAGACCGCGCGGTACCCTTACAAGGCAGCAGGCAGGACGGTAGCTGCTTTGAACACGACTGAAACTAGCAGACAAAATAAATATTCACAGACACACAGTTCTGTTCCTACTACTGGTATTTTCCGCGGAACTCGGTTTCGTGTATTGGCTTCGAGTACAGAAAGAATGTCGTCCAAGTTCGATTGAAAACCCTGCACGAACACAGACGCACACACATTAATTTAATCCGGTTTTTTATTCGGATATATATTTACATGTAAGCGTTCTGTTCCGACAACTTCTATTGTGTTCAATCACATTGGTTATCACAAACTATAATGAAACCCTCCCTACGAATATATAATTAAACAACTATCTTTGGATTAAGTGTCTACATTGTATTATGTATGTCTGCTCGTTTGAAGTCATTATGTATGATAATTACTGGTATAAAATCTGATTCGAATTCAACAAGAATGGATGAGAATGAATGAGCCAATAAAGAAACATGCGATATTGTTAGAGAGAATGCACACAGCCCGAGGAAACGTTTATTATAATGACGTAATGATGGGTATAATTACGATTTGCATTCGAGTTGTCTTGAGGAAGGCTCCGGTATTGGCGTAACACGGTAGCAAGGGATCGCAGGTGTAACGGACTAGGTTATAGTTTATTTGGCAAAGGATGGCCAGTTTGGCAATGCACCATTTTCTCCTTTATATACGACGCACATCAAAACTGTGGATTATTATTTGCACCGCTGTATAATAGTGTGAGAGATCTAAATCAAGATTTTCTAGTTTTGTTTTTTGCGTCGGCCAATTTGAAAAATGTTTATTATTTTCATGGCTGAAAGACTATAAGCGCGCGCGAAGAATTCCTTTCTCTTTTTTCTTGCTGCTGCTCTTGTTCTTGTTCTGCTCTTCGGCTCGTACATCAAGTGTTATTTCCATCGCATTCTTTCTCGCACTTCATCAACATTGCGATGCCCCCTCGCCTCGGGAGTACAACGTAAATAACTCAAAGACAGGGCGAGGATGTTATGTTGCGTTGCACCAGATGCAGCTGGTGCAGGGCAGGCAGACTTACATTCAGTGCACTAGGTGTAAGACAGTGGAGGTTAGGGCATCAGCAGACACAGGCATTCAATGTAACAGATGCAGCTTGGGGCAAGACAGTCAGACAGGCTTTCAGTGCACTAGGTCCAAGACCGTGCAGCTCAGGGCAAAGCAGACGGACAGTGTCAGGGCAACACAAGTACGGCAGTATAAGACATGCAGACTATCAGAGCAACGGGCGCAATGCAGATCAACAAATGTCAGATGCAGCTTAGGGCAGAGCAGACAGACATATACCCAGGGCTGTGTTAAGGCATAGGCTAACTAGGCTGGAGCCTATGGCGCCGACATTTTAGGGGGCTCCAAAGCGCCCCCCCCCCCCCCCTATCGGCGCCGAAATGCGCCGAGGGCCGAGGCGTGTAACTCCTAACTTTTCAACGGGCGAGACTGGGGCCGGTGAAATTATTGCAATGTATGCCTACTTTACTTTTTTTAACCTAAAATGCGTGCATATGTTTTTTACCATGATGAATTTAGGAAGGGGGGGGGGGGGGCGTATCTACTTTTTAGCCTATGAGCGCCAAATGTCTTAGGAAAGTTATGATGTGTTTGTGCCCTGCATATACCTTCAGTGCATCATATGCAAGACAGAGTTTCTTACACCTGATGCAGAAACAGTGCACATTGGAGCATACCACTACATGCAACGCAATGCAGCTTGGAGCAAAGCGGACAGACAATAGATACAAGTGTATAGTCAGGATTGTCGTCATTGTGAATCGAACCCTCGCTACTTACAGAGCATTGCGTGCGCTACCGCCAAGCCAAGCAACGCAATGCAACGCAATGCAGCTTGGAGCAAAGCAGGTAGACAATAGATATTGAAGTCAGGATTGTCGTCATTGTGAATCGAACCCTCGCTACTTACAGAGCATCGCGTGCGCTACCGCCAAGCCAAGCCACCAAGTATCTATGTTGGTCGCCCCTCCCTCTCTGCACAGACATGCGTATGTTTTATTTATAACTATAATGGACAGAAGGAATATTGAAACAAGCTTGAGCGGAGAGAATTAACACGGGTCCGACCACGTTTTACATTTCCTAAAATATGGCCAAAATTAACCTTGCTCAAACTGATATTGGCACATCCCAAAGCTCGAACTGGACTTTTTTTATATCTTCAGTTCACCATAAAGTACAGCTCAACGATGGTAACTGATTTTGTGTACGGTTATACAACAAGGTGTGTTTCTATATCGTCGTACTAATATACTTAAAAATGTTCCTCTGACTGTTTCTTTCTGCCTTTTTGTTCTTTTCTGTGGTAACCTTACTTTCCAATACACATTTGAGTGTATTTCTGTCATTTTGTTATCTTATACATCTAATTTTAAATTTATATGAGAACTTTAATATTTGTTTCGGAAAATCTGTAGTCTTAATTAGTCTTAATTCATGTTCTCATGTACATAGTCGTTAGCTTTGTTGTTGGGTTATTTTAAAATAACAATTTAATTTTGTGAAATGTTTTTACTATTATTTCATTGTAAACTGCAGGCCTATAGTTTTAATAGTCCTCTTTTTTAAAATTAGTTTCGTGACTGAATATAATAGTAACAATAACAATAACAGACACTCTAAAGAAAACTCTAAAAACTAAACTAAACTAAAAAACTCTAAAGAAAACAGAGGGCCCGGGCGACGTAAGACCCCCTCTACCATGCTAACGAGGCAATCATAACACGTGACAGTAATTGTCAAGTCTGTCTTCGTCCGACTCATCTAATTGGACAATAGACTCGGGTTCGCGCGCCGGCGATAATCATGCAATCGATTATCATCACAATCGATTATCATCGCATTCGATTATCTCGTCTTGTGTCTGGCTAATCAGCCGAGATGATGATCATAACATTATGAACTTGATCTCGCGTCCTGCGATGCGATCACGAGGTTAAGGTTAACCGACTAATTAAGAGGGTTCGTTAGTGATATTGATTACGTTGTTTTGAAAAGGTTTTCCGTTAGTATGTTGAATACGAAAACTAAGATCAAAATGTTGGAAATGTGCGGTGTGCCATAGTTTTGTTTGAGACGACATTTCAAATTTAAAATCATACGAGGTTAGATGTCGACGCAACGTACTTTGTTATGTACAAAAATTGACTGTTTTTTGGTCTTTGTTTTTTTATCAAAATGCAATCAATTTTACATCCATTTTTGAAGACTATTAGTAGAAGTTGATCTAATCAATAACTGATTTATAATGTATCCTATTCAGCTATATAATTGATTTACAAAGGTGGACAATACATACAACTATAGAGAAAAAAAACACGGATAATAAAACAAATAAAATAGCTATTGAGATAACAAGAACAATAAAAAGTAAGAGAAACATTAAATTGCTGAAAACAATGTTCAAATAAATATAGGTATAAGAAATAAATAAAATATCTAGCCCGCACATATTATTTCTAAGATTTAACTTCAAAGTCTTGTTGAAAGGTACAAGCGATCGAAAATGTCGTCGCTTTTCAAACTCCCTGTGACGAGTGACGAGCCCCCTTAATGAATTCCACCAGCCCGTCTAATAAACTCCTGGATTATCTATGATGAAACCGATGTGTTGACGTCTAATATCAATTAAACGTAAACCTAACCTTAATAACGACAGATCATCATTCACCGCGCGCAGCGTCTCACTAAATAGGTTTCCGGATGGATTTGAGACTAAAAGAGAGACTGAGAGACAGAGAAACTGAGACACTGAGACACTGAGACTAAAAGAGACTGAGACACTGAGAGACAGAGAAACTGAGACACTGAGAGACTGAGACACTGAGAGACAGAGAAACTGAGACACTGAGACACTGAGAGACTTAAAGAGACTAAAAGAGACTGAGATACTGAGAGACAGAGAAACTGAGACACTGAGAGACTGAGACACTGAGAGACAGAGAAACTGAGAAACTGAGACACTGAGACACTGAGACACTGAGAGAGAGAAAGAGACAGAGAGAGAGAGACTGACTGAGAGACTGAGATACTGATAGGGGAGTCTTCAATAACTTCCATCTCGGGAGCTATACCCAAAAGGACTGACTTTAATTAACGCGTAACACCATAGTACGACGTATACATAAATTAACAAGCGCGCGCGTTATGTAAAATATGTAAATAAAGCCCATGCTTATAGCATGGACTTATTATAGTAATAGTCACTATTATAAGTCTATGCTTATAGGCTGCGGAGAGAGATAATATGAACATAAATTTTATGAATTCATAATCTTCACTTTTTCTATGACGTTTATTATCAATTAAATGTATAATCTAGCTAGGATTTGATAACGATAGATCATCTCCGTCAACAACTGTGCTACTAACTCGAGATTTAGTCTAAATTACTTCTAGATAGTCATGGGGGGGGGGGGGGGGTTTAAAGCCGTTCTAAGACCAACTTTCCGCTCAAGAAGTTGAATTCCACATTGATTTCAAGAAGTACTATAAAGTAGCTTTGTTGTTTTACACCGGGAAGGGTTATTGTTTCAAGTGTAGGGTGACGTACATCCCCCCCCCCCCCTTCCCCCCCTAAAGTAGCGCCGAGCACGAGATCTAGCGGAGAAACCAGGTATTATATCTAGAGTGTGCGTGACTCTACCCTCCACTTATAAGAACGAGTATCCGATATCCAATGGATAAATAATTATAAAATTGATCCAACCTTCGTACAAAAGTGAACTTTACCCCTCCACCCCCCCCCCCCCCCCCCCCCCCCGCCGACCCCCTCGTCATAACCATTCCATAGAAATCTCGGCCACTCGGCTACTTCGGATGTTTGACTTACAGTGCAGACGTCGATATATTTCTTTTGCATCGCAATTATGATTTATGAAATTTAAAACAAGCTGGAATGAAATCTATGTAAATGATTGCAATACAATAAGTATGCACATTTATTAAAGATATTTTATTCATATCCTGGATTTTAAATTAAATTATTTTAACATGTCTCCACTGTCATATTATCAGAGAAACTTACTCATTATACTTCGTTAATTCTACAGCCAGCTTTTGATATCGGAACCAACATCACCCGTTTCGCGAGGTTCTCATAATTGCTGTGATCTGCACATGTGATGGGTCGCACACGCACACGCACACGCACACGCACACGCACACGCACACGCACACGCACACACGCGCAAAACTTGACTGGCACTTCCGCTGTGTGTAATCTATCAACAAGACAACACTACGGCTTCCGGACCAGCACAATCTCCAATACCGGACGGCACACGACCAGAATAACGCGTGGCCTCATGGAAATACTTCTATTAGAGAAACTATGGTCTCACCGTTATTAAAATCGCGCGAAATTAGTAATAACGTATCTCAAAACTTCACCACACCATATAATAACGTTTTGTTACGAAATACCTGAAACCTGTTGAGAAATTAGTACAGTTCTTATTTATAACGTGATCTTCTGGCTTCTGCGTTGGGTTTTGGTTATTTGACCATGAGGTCACATCAAAGATTACTAAGTGGTGGATTTGAGTCCTACTCAGTAACCTTTGGTCATATGGCGGCGTGGGAGGGGGTGGGGGACTGGAGGAAAGGAATAAGTAAGTAGGTAAAGTCGTCGTACAACAACTTTGGTAATCCTTTCGTCATCAATCAATGATGTGTTTACGTCCTCGGCCAACCCGAGCAGGTATTTGAATTAGCCAAGGCCGCTGGTTGGCTGCCGCTCACCCACCCTTGGACGGAAGCAATACCGAAGTTGTTGTACGACGACTATAGTATATATAGGAGAATCAAGTAGAAATGAAATGGGAGAAAAAGACAAAGTGGAGGACCTCATTTAGTCACTTCTTACGACCAGTAGAGCCACCCTAGGTCAAATTCTACCACGGGCTCATCAAGTAGGAACGAGCCCACTCTGTGTGTATTGGCCCAGGGTTCGAGTCCCGGTCGGAATAGACTACAATTTGTAGCTACAAGTGTGTGTGTACTGTGTGCTAATTGTCTCTCTGCCCCCCCCCCCCCCCCTCCCCCCCACTGATTGTTCGCACGAGAGCTGCGGCGGAGGGCGGAAGTCGTCCGTCATCGCCTCGTCAGATGAGATATAACGACTTGGGTGTTTATCACGCACCAAGCATGTGTCACACACGCGTACAGTGCTCGCATAGACAATGTGCAACACACACACACGCGTACAGTGCTCGCATAGACAATGTGCAACACACACACACGTACAGTGCTCGCATAGACAATGTGCAACACACACACACGCGTACAGTGCTCGCATAGACAATGTGCAACACACACACACGCGTACAGTGCTCGCATAGACAATGTGCAACACACACACACACGCGTACAGTGCTCGCATAGACAATGTGCAACACACACGCGCGTACAGTGCTCGCATAGACAATGTGCAACACACACACACGTACAGTGCTCGCATAGACAATGTGCAACACACACGCGCGTACAGTGCTCGCATAGACAATGTGCAACACACACACTCGCGTACAGTGCTCGCATAGACAATGTGCAACACACACGCGCGTACAGTGCTCGCATAGACAATGTGCAACACACTCACTCGCGTACAGTGCTCGCATAGACAATGTGCAACACACTCACTCACGTACAGTGCTCGCATAGACAATGTGCCACACACACACACGTACAGTGCTCGCATAGACAATGTGCAACACACACGCTCACGTACAGCGCTCGCATAGACAATGTGCAACACACACACTCGCGTACAGTGCTCGCATATACAATGTGCAACACACTCACTAGCGTACAGTGCTCGCATAGACAATGTGCAACACACACACTCACGTACAGTGCTCGCATAGACAATGTGCAACACACACTCACGTACAGTGCTCGCATAGACAATGTGCAACACACACACTCACGTACAGCGCTCGCATAGACAATGTGCAACACACACACTCGCGTACAGTGCTCGCATATACAATGTGCAACACACTCACTAGCGTACAGTGCTCGCATAGACAATGTGCACACACTCACGTACAGTGTCACACGCGTAAAATGCAACATCTCACTTGACTTGGGTGTCAAGACTAAAAAAAAAAAAAAAGACGTAAAAAAACCCTCAACGTATAACACTAGTCTCATACCGATCTCAGAACCTTATTTACCGCCCACTTCACGCACTCTGTTTCAACGACAATCAACAGATTGCTGTCGTAAATGTATAGTCTTCCGCTTAGTAGAGTGCACCATACACATTAGTAGATTCGCTGTACATTAGAAATTCTCAGGTATTCAACCCAAGTTAGTATACTACTGGACTCGGATTTCGTAAGCATGAGACTACCTGGCCCAGAGTGACTCTGCTAGTCGTAAGAGGCGACGAAAGGAAACCCTGTCCCTTACCCCCCACTGTCCCACTGAATATTTATCCTCCCACATGGCTCTGCCCTCCTTTGCTGGACTCCCCTTATGACGACTTCCGCGATATAGAGGGACCTGATTCGGAAGACGTCATATGACCTAAGCTGTCGAGTACGTCGTTAAACACCACCAATAATAATAATTATATGAGACTACTCTACTTACGTTGGGGCCACTTTACAAGAGAGCTTTCTTTACTTACATTTTAGTCCTACCCAGGCCTCCTATGTCATGTATCTAAAATGTTCAGTTCTAGGTCGTTTCTACGATATCTGAAGCAAATGTAGCTCCGGTCCCCGGATAGACAGTAAAACTCACGTCGTGATCTTATCTGCATGTAAACAACCGGGTGAAATATACACCAAACGAACGAGGTTAGCCTACGTGAGGCGGTTGAAGAACAGACTGTTATACCTTAGATCACGAAGACAGATCTTTTGGCATCGACTGGCTTCATATTGTACGATATGGCGCTAATCCAGAAGTTGTCTCCCAAATAACCAATAACAATAATAATAACGATCGATAACAAGAAATAATTTCGTGTAGCAATCCCTGAGACTGTACGTTCTCACAGACATTGTATAACACTAATGTCAAATCCAATCCAATCCAGAAATAAGAAACCTACCTACCCCGACTGAGAATCGAACCCAGGTCTCCCACCTGTCGCACTTTTTTAATTTCTGGCTTTCACAACAATTCCACCCCACGAGAGATTTTCTCCAATAAATAATATCCATTTGAATGAACTCTCAATTAGCTTACCTACATTTATTTCAGCCTCTCATGTTTAGTTACTCAATCATTGTCTATCTTCATAGGGTTTATATTACGGAAATCATCCCCGTAATGTGCACAGTAAGACGCAGGTCCCTTATCTATCTACGACGGTAAAGCGACCCTCCAGGCTCCCTCACTCCAGCAAGGGAGGAGGCTGGACTACCATTGGAGACTGTGTCACTCGAATGATGGTTTCCTGTAGTGTTCGGTTCTAAATAACTCCAGAGTCCCGCCCGACATAGCAGGATATCTGTTTCGTGTTACCCAGAGGGGGTGTGCATCTTTTTATGGCCTTGCTGGGAGGTCGACGTACCCCCCCCCCCCCCCCCCCCCCCCCCCCACGAGCCAAGGCACAACATTCTGTGTCACTCTATTGCTTTAAAAGTGAGGTCCTTCAAAAAATTAATATTTCTCAAAAATTCAAACATCGTTGCCGAGATAAGAAGAGAGGTAAACCCCAAATATCATCAACGTTGACTCGACTTGTTAGACTTGTTAGCTCCCTCCGGCCGGAAGATGATAAATAATGATCTTATGTCTGTCCAAACATCTTGACAAGGGAAGATATTACCCCCTGCCATTTCTTCCTACCTTCCAAAGAGCTTGTTAGTGTATCCACGTGGGATAAGGATGGATCGTTTTTTTGTATCATGCTTACGAAAAAGCCTAATCCAATAGTACCAACTTAAATGTCTACTTATTGAGCTAGAACATTACTAACTTGAAACATGTATATTAGGGATAAATTAAGACCGTATATTGGTTAACTGGAAATTCCGAACACAGCGGGTGTGACAATAATGAGGCTTGTACACTCTACCAGGCGGAAGACTGTGTCCTCTACGAATGTGTGAAAGAACGCCAGGGGTTCAGGAATCTGTCGATTTTCGTTCAATCAGCGTGCAGTAGATAAGGATCTGTGGTTGAGACTAGTAGTATATCTACTTGCTCGGCTCGTACCACGTGACATACGTGTGTGAGGAGCACGGCCGACAGAACGAAGTGTGCCAAGCCAGAGATTGCTTATCGGTTCGCCAACTTTGCATGTGAGACCCGTCCGTACAGTGACGTCACTTCCTCGCTTTTAGGAAGGCGGTGTTTCCCGAGAACCGCTGATAATCCGTTTCTGCGGTCAAACGCGCGCTTTGCTTACGAATAGAAAAAATAGTTTTATCACGTGATTCGTGAGGCCGCTTTCCTATTTTCGGTTTTTTACTTATGATTCTTGTTGCTTTACATCTCTGTCATTGCAATCATGATATCCATCCGAGGCGATGAGGGGGTGATAGATAAAGGACAATTTAAAATAAAACATCCTATTTATGAGCGGGATTCGAACCCACGTCCCTAGGTGGCATTCGCTTACGATCTGCGCCCTAATCATCCCGGCCACCGCAGACAGCGATTCGTTTTACAGAATAATATAATATAAAACAATATACACACAAAGTATACAACAATATTTTGTAGTGCTTGTTTGTAATAGTAGAGATTAGTTTAACTAGTATATAGGGTAGCAACAGCAGTGCGCTCCGCCACTGCCCGAGTATACAACTCACAAGTCCTACAGAACGAGCCCCCACAAAACGAACAACTGACGAACGAAGAAGAGAATCAAACGAAGCCAAGACACTCCATAGAAAAAACAACCCCCCGCCGAAAATTCCTCTGTCGCCTTGAAAGATACTGAACAGACCCTCCGAAGCGAAGAAGGTTACAGCAATGGTTACAGCTACACTATGAGCCAGCGAACCTGACTCCGAGTTGATGCTTCGAGTTGAACGCAGACGTTAGCTTAGAGGGGTGGATTCATAAAGATACCCAACGTCTAGTTCTGGCAATCATCGCTGGGTCTTACTACACATATACAAATTAAATATTACGAGTTTTATTGTTGATATTGTTCTATATTATCTTCATGAGTTTGCAGAACGACATAGACAACAAAAATTTGCAAAACTAGCAGTTAAGAATCTTTGTGAAACCAGGCCATTCATCTAATGTGCAATGAATGTCTGCTCTGCTGAAAACATAGTTTACCAATCCGAGATGAATAAATCGGAGACTAACAAAGTTCGGTGGTAAATACGGACCTAAAAGGGGTAATTTCACAATGTTTTAATATTGCGCTTTCCCCGTAGGAGGAAAGGGCGTAAAAAAGAACACAGTGGCGATTATCAACCCCCCCAACTTCACCCGCCCACTTCCTTCCTGACTAAACCACGCGCACACGCACACACACACGCATACACGCACGCATAGCGCCGACAACCTTTGAATAACAAAACAATGCATCGGCCCGACACGATTGCCATTCAACATTCATTGCAAGCAATTGACACGAGACATAATATTTTGTTTCAGATCGTCGAACGAAGATAACAATCAATTACATGAACACGTGCGTGACGTCACGACACGACAAGCAGCTGTTACACGAGTGGGTGGAAACCACAGACGATTGCGCGAGAGATAACGCGTGAAACGTTATGTCGGGTGGTATAGGTGCCGCTTTTATCGCAATCTCGGACATTCTTGTTGTTGTTTTACACCGCCGCAATCATTATTTATAATTACAAAATGTCAGTCAGTTCTCATATGAGTTTGTTTTTACATAGTAAGGGGGGAAGGGTACACCGTACACAACCGGAAGTGTTTTTTTACCCTAGAGGGGAAATCAACATCTGACGTTTTGTTATACATAATTGCCATTGGAGGGTAAACAAAAACATGTAAATTTTTTATAAAAAGGTTTATTATTTTTTTAATATGTGAAAATGGCGTGTTTTCACTCTTTACGAAATCCAGCTGGAGTTTTTTTTTTTATGCGGGACATCATAAAAACTTAACATTTTTACAGACGTCGCCAGAACATGCTATAAGGACTGACCAGCGAAGTTTAAATAATACCATGTGGCTCCTTTTGTCGCCTATTACGACTGGCAGAGCCACCCAAGACTAAATTCTACCCCCCAGCCCACCCATGTACGTTTCATTTTATAATCCTGTCTCTACAATCAGGATAGAAAAATACCAGAGTAGCTCTGTCTGTCGTGCGAGGAGGTGACTAAACTAGTCGACACCGAATGACATTATAATACTGTCAAGTGTGTAAGGAAAGTGTTAAACAACAAGATTTAATTGAATCGCATCGACCGTGGCGCGTCGTGTGCCAACGAGTAACCGAGTGAATCCGACCGAGGGCCAACAAGACAGCAGCGATACCCATGAATCTCTGGGGCAAACAGCATCACGGAGTCAATGTGCGTGAGATGAGGGCGACGCGATGGAAATAAGTCTAGACAACGAGTTGATGAGAGTCTACCCCGTGTAGAAGCAGAAACCTGCTACGTTTTGTGTCTTGTCACAGATGAGAACACAAGTTAATGTCCACATGCCCTGCGAAAACCACGATTTCTGTATGTTAAAATTACTTTAAAATTAAAGTGCATTTTAAAATTGTGAACAAAAAAATCTCATCCTATAGAGAATTTAGTGCTATTTCATATGAGTGTTTCTTAGTTCCAATTTCCGTTTTTTTGTATATATATGTTCTCAATGAATTATGAAAGCTGTGTGTAGCAAGAGCAGCAACAGCACATTACAAAAGTTAAACACATTCATAGGGAAAGGACAGCAAATTCTGTAGGAGATGACATTTTGTTGCACGTTTTGACAATTTTAAAGCTTTTTGAACAGACGGAAATCAAGGCCTACGCAGAGAAGGAAGACATAATGTGTAACTCAAAGACTTGCACACATAAGCAGCCCCATAATTACTTGATGTACAAAGACTGAAAAGACTGACTTTTGCACAGAGTATTTAATCCAATCCCACCCTTGAAACAGGGATGCTAACTCCCTGACTGAATCTTGTTGCATGGGCTAAAGATTACATTTTAAGAGGATTCATGAGTGGTGAGGCTCTGTAGCCAATTAACTAATTAACGTATGCGTCATGTTATACTTCTACTTGACAAATACAAAGGTAAGTTTACTAGGTATTCATTAATAATGTTAGTAATTTTATTCTCAGCAAAAACATAATATATGACATGGCGAGTTATTCAGAAAATTAATAACTGACAACAAAACTTTAATTTTGCGTACCTACTTATTTACAACGAAAACATTATTTTTGTTTAGTAACGCTTCGTAAATTTATACAGTGCTTGAGTGCTTCGTACGTACATGGCAGACAGAAGCACAAAACGTGTTAACACTTTGCTCGCGACAAAAGACGTTTTATTGCATCAATCACACAGTAGAATCAACAAGTTGTTTATATGGTTAGCGTCGTCGTCACTTGTCATGGAAATAAGCGTCTCACAGTAATAATTGGAGGTAGGGGCCTTGGAGTTGGAAGTGTAATTGCATTGGTTCTGGTGTTTCCCGCATCATCCATTTAGCGAGGTGAGGACAGGGGACCACAAATGTTAGAGTTATTAGCACATGGTCTGGTAGCCAAAGATTTGTTTTAGTAGCCAGTGAGTCTCAACTATGAAAACCGAGAAAAATCAAAGGTGTTTTTAAAAAAGTGGCTACTAAGACTTAACAAACATTTAGTTGCATAAGAACTAAAAACTGAATGAAGAAATTATCAAATATTACAATTTTTACGGATATCATTTTGGTAATCAATTAATTATTAATGATTAATTGATTTCCAAGATAACAACCCTAAGGATAAAAATATTTGAAACATATAAAATCCAGTCTTTAATTCATACGAAACTGAATGTTGATTGGGCGGTTAAAGAACTAGACCTACCCTAAATGCTCTAGCTTCTGAAGATAAAATTGCTCGTGAAATTTTGTTTTTTAGTCGCATAGACATAGATTTTTATTATTAAAAGTGTCCAACAAAAGTGCTTGAAAAGATATACAACTATACAGACTACACCAGTAAAAGAAAAAAAAGAAAATTATTTGAAATAATTTTGTATTTTAATAATTTCTGAATTTCATAACGAAAACCAAAAACATTGTCGTCCAGTATAAATAAATCAATGGCGACCGAATTTGTTGACCCCTGGTCGAGAACGCGACTATTGCTGACTTGAAATCCCTTCACAAAGTGCAAATCATGCAGTCATTTGCTTCACCCACGTCACGTAAAAACAAGTTGCCAGAGTATTTCCAAGTGAATAGTAAATTATGGGTACTCAAAAGAAGGCGGCATTATACATAAATAAACATGTTAGCGCCTGGTTAATTCGCACACCTGGGCTGCTGCTGGCGACGAGATTCGCAGAAATGCTGCTTGCGTCCTTCCATACAAAAGGCTGGGTCGTAATTCAAACGTGAAATCGTACTCATGTGAGCAGACAAGAAGATAACCACAGAAAATGCAAAAACCCTCTTCAAAAAAACAAAAAATGTTAATACAAGTCACATAAAATTATTCAGTTTTATTTTACTTATTTTGTGTTTAAAGAGGTACTCGACCTTCGGCCATTTTGTCGCTGTAACGATGGGGAGAGCTGCCCTGGACCAATTCTAGCCCGGAATCAAAACGGGGGAGGAGGTTGAAGGAAAGAGACATACAATAATCTAATCAAAGCGACAGAGCTACGTCATACTTAACATCAGTCAAATCAGATCCTTCACACATTACCGGGGTCAAGGGAAGTCCTGTTAGGGGGGAGGGGGCGTAGGGCGTTTAGGTCGTACAGTAAAGAGGGCCGCACATCATCAAAATACGAGACGCAAAGCTCTACCAAACAACATCATCATCTCAAAACTTGTATGTTTCTCAAGGGGTCAAGGGAAGTCCAGTTAGGGGAGGGGGCCCGTAGGGCGTTCAGGTCGCAGCAAAGAGGGCCGCACATCGTCAAAATACGAGACGCAAAGCTCTACCAAACAACACCATCATCTCCAAACTTGTATGTTTCTCAAGGGTTCAAGGGAAGTCCAGTTAGGGGAGGGGGCCCGTAGGGCGGTCAGGTCGCAGCAAAGAGGGCCGCACATCGTCAAAATACGAGACGCAAAGCTCTACCAAACAACACCGTCATCTCCAAACTTGTATGTTTCTCAAGGGTTCAAGGGAAGTCCAGTTAGGGGAGGGGGCCCGTAGGGCGGTCAGGTCGCAGCAAAGAGGGCCGCACATCGTCAAAATACGAGACGCAAAGCTCCACCAAACAGCACCATCGTCTCAAAACGTGTATGTTTCTCTTCCACAGTGTTGGTTCACGCTTGAAGAGCTACCGGTGTGTATTTTTCAGTAAGAGTAAATAATAAGTATTCACCAGTCCTACCACCACTACCACAAACAACAGTTTCCCACCTCCGTGTGCTGTGCTGTGCTGAGCGGGAAATGGCCTCTCGTAACCTTTGTCTTTCGATGGAATGGAACTTGGCTCCCACCAAGGTCAAAGTCAAATGTTGCAGGAGTTTTGACAGAACGCTAGCTAGCGAGCACAACGTTGTAGAAACAACAAGTCAGTGGCGTACCGGTGCCAATACCTCCCAAAGGCTATCTAGAGCAGTGGTTCCCAACCGGTGGTCCGCGGACCGGCACCGGTCCGCGGACTCATTGCTACCGGTCCGCAAAGTATTGGCGGCCTGTTTGTTGTAATTATGATAATATTTTAGAAACGCGTGAAAATTAAAAAATTCATAAAGTTTAAAAAGTAGATTTTACACATAATTATTTTATGTGTACGTGTTCTTATATGAATGGCAAAAATAACATTTTCTTAGGAGGGGACCCTTGCTTATAAATCAATCAATACCAACTACAAACACCCACTTGCACCGACACAGAAAGTTGAGAGCATTGATGGCAATGACAGGCGAAATGACAAGGGGTTTCTGCGAAGGTCCGCTAAGCCGGAAACAGCCGCGTATTCATGGCACTTTGCTCGGACCTACCCTCTGCAAGGCGGCATAAACTACAATTATATAAATGATTTTATGACAGTAGGTTCACAGATGCGACTTAGTTTTTAGTAGGGATGCACACGATAATCGATATTATCAATCGATGTTCGATAATTAATATAATTTCGATAATCGATAAAGAAAATATTATCGAATTATTTATTCGATTTTTCGTTTTAAATAAATTTCGAAGGACTATATCTACTCTGTTTTCAATTTATTAATTTGTTGTGGAACTGTTAATAGGTAGAAAATAAAGTATGATAGTTTTCGTGTAATGTTAATGATATCGTCGAGAAAAACTGTAAAGAAAATGTTTTTAATAAAATACCCTGAGCCGTTTTTATTACAAAGTATTATAGTATGACACGCTTGTTGCGCGGAACTACCCGAGACTAGAAACAACCACGGTTATAAACGCGCAATCCCAAGTTAAATTATTAGTAATACATCATTATAATAAACACAAAAAAATATATTCAATCAATAATTAAAAATTTTAATTTATGTTTATATTATTATTAACGATGATTTGAATTGTTTCCTGTGTTCACATTCTTCCAGTTGCCCCTCGCATTCGTCTGCCTTCTTTGCTCAGATCGCTGTAGAGGCCGTTTTGGGGTATAATTACACCCAAAAAATTTTCGCCTCCGGCGGCTGGGGCTTCGCCCCAGACCCCTTGTAGCCACGCCGGGCCTTGCGCTTGACTGAATTATTTTGCCGGTCCGTGAGGTGTAAAAGGTTGGGAACCACTGATCTAGAGTATAGACCAATGACCTATAATACAGTAGTGTAGACTGTGGATAGGCGGGGAAACGCTATTTACAAAGCAATCATTGTACGCCTTGTATAATGTTACCACGCTTCCTCTCCACTCCACCCACCGGTGGACTTGGTTTGCACGCAGAATGAATTATTGAAACCGTTGAAAAAAAGCAAACGGCAACGATTTTCGTCAACTACAATACTTTCGGCCTTTTTACACAGACTCTAAACTATTTTTGTCACGGCTTCTTATTATTACTATGAAACGTGGGTACCGAATTGCACTTTACTGTAGTGTATACATTATGGGCCGTTATTAACCAGGTTCTCAACCCGTGGGTCGCGAAAGTCACGATTTTCGAAAATTTAAAATTTTATAATTTGTTCTTGAGGTCAAAATTACGTCCTGTGACATCATTTATTGAAACTATCGATTCAATATTATTGTTGATTCACAGTTGAGACTGTCGATTGACCAATGACGGGACGGGATTATCGTAAACACATAAATAAATACTGAATCATGCACACAACATTAATTGCAACATACAAACGCCTCTAAACTTTGCCCAGGCAAAGCTGAGAACGCCGCAGGGCATTTGTTTCACTGCATTTATAATAAGTTGTATGTACACCCCGAGTGCGACCACAGATTCCTTGAATTTGTTGGGTCCGAACTGTCAAAAAGCAAAGCAATGAAATGTAATCGTTTGTTTGTTGTGTGGATGCCTATTATTTGACTAGATGTTGGGTTTCCAACAAATGTGCGCATGGTTGAACTTATGTTATGGTTTCCGATAATGAATTCGTGGATTTCGTCTCATGTTTGTGCTTGTCAGGTAGTGGTAAATCATTTGTGAAATGCCAAGATGGACGAAAGATCGACTGATTTTCTTGTTCTCAACTAAGCGAAGGACCTACTACAGTACTTATGGTCCAAGAAAGAAGGTTAGTTATTAGATCACGGGCTCTACTCACCTTTGGCTATGGCTTCCGAGGATCCATTTCAAAGCCTCCAGCAGCTTCACCGGTGAACGAGCGAACTTGAGTATCCGATAAGCGGAGACGACGACGAAAAACAAAACCTCGCCGGTCCGATTGTTCTGCGTTCTCTCGTCTTGTCGGTACTTCAGACTTCAGTGACCAACCAAGCGGCAACGCCACCGACGGACCTTTTCTACGACTGACTCCCGTGTTAGCTCCTTTCGCGCTTAGAAAAGAAGAATTTAAATTGGACTCTTTTTCCGTATAATTCAACAAACGCGTCGCGACTTCCTCGTGATTCTCTAATTAAATCTACACAAAGGTCGTTGTGGGGGGGGGGGGGACTTTTCCCCGACAATGAACGCGCTTTATAATTCACCTCCACATTTCCACAGGTGTGAAAATTAAGGAACAAATTTCAAGAGAATCTTCGTTGGGAAAAACGAACACAACTTACATATAAAACTTTCGATGATATTATTCTAAGAAACACTCGTTGTCTTGACGTTGTTGTTGTTGTTGTCGCTTCAATTGCTGCTTAGTAAACTCGCCTCGTCACGAAGTATTGTCAATGTCATCTTTTCACATCTGTAAGAAGCAGAAGAGAAGAAAAAACTTAAAACGTGAGACGAGTGGGTCTCGACTTCCAACCAAACAATTTAACACTAGAGAGAGAGAAAGAGAATAGAAGAGAAGAAGAAGAAAAAGAACAACTCGGAACGTAATCACGTAACGCGTAAAGAAATAAACTACGTACGTACTAAACACGTACAAACTTGGGGCTGTGGAAAACCACATTATTAACTCTCGGGGAATGTTGTGGTGGTAAAAAAGAATACAAAAAAAAAGAAAACACAAAACATTGGAAGCTATTTGTAAAATGCTATACCTACTACGGCGTGAAACGAGTTCACAATATTGGGATATTAAAGCCCCCCGCCCTGGGAATGTCGGAATGTCGGAATGTGTCATGGAAGTACGTGGTTGTCGACGTTTATTGGATACGTTGGGTATTTTTTTTACGTGACACATTGTTTATCTGTATCAAAAGTAGTGATAACCAACGTATCTCATACCCGCCCTTTTCGTGCACGCTGTTTTAACGCAAATGAACAGATTGCTGCCTGGCGTTCTTTCACACATTCCTCTTATCGAGTGCACAAGCCTCATGTCACATCCGCTGTGTTACGAATTTCCTGGTATCCAACCCAAAGACGTAAATTATCCCCCCAACTATGTATGGACTTAGCTGGACTAGAATAGTGTCGTATCAATCTGTAGAAGAACCAGAGATAAGTTGTTGCATTTAAATTGGATTTTTTTCAAAATATCAAATCAATTTTTTTATCATTATCGATTTAAATAACCATTAAATTGGTATTTCATGAAGTTGCACGTGATTACTAGATACGTGCAGTCGTACATTTCATGAAAACATATGTTACGTTATACATTTTTCATTTATTTGAATAGCGAATTTTGGGTAAGGGCACTAAAACCCCTATTTTTAACCTTTGTTTTGATTTAATAGATGATTCACAAACACTGAAATGTGCATGTTTAAAAATTTAAATGTGGGCACCTAAACGTGTATTCAAGTAGACAAGTACTTAATTAACATTACCAGTCATTTAAAAACAATTATGATTTATTAGGGTGATTGTTTAGGATGGTAACCCTTACCCAGGAGCCAAACGAAGGGCAAAACGAAACCTCCAAAGGAAAGGAAGTAAAATAGAAGTAAATACGAAGACCTCACTAAGTTTGCTCACCTCTTACGAGCTGCAGTCAGTAAGAAGTTTTTGAGAGACAAGACAATATACAAATAAAATATAAATGCATTTATACTTTAATTTACTAAGTTATCGACGATTATACTATATTTCATGTAATGTTTTGTGTTGTTGTAAAAGTTCCAAGCTAATCAGGATGCACTAAGTTCTAAAAAGCTGACACAACAGCCACAAAACAAAAATGGAAGCCTTGTTTTAAGTAGGGTTTTAAATTTTAGCCAACGAGACAAAAAACACAAGTTTGATTTTATCACGATACACGATTCCATATCTTCGTAAGGGTCTCCAAACTTTTTTTAAATGTCTACATTTTTTCCTCGGTTGATCTGTTAAATGGGCTCCAAGCCCCAAATATCAATCAATCTTCCCTATGAAATGCTTTGAAACGAGTAGATTTGCAGCAACAGCGAGAACGCGCCAACCAAGCTGCTAGCTCAGGTATAACAAGACTTCTGACAACAAGACAGCTGTGTTAGTCAGCCCCGGGGCACGACCCTCCCTATACCTGACAGTAGCAGGACACAAATTGAATGATAGATTCGTACCCAGGTATTTCGGATTTCTGATCAATCTCGGCTGGTCTCTACCAATTTTTTGAATTGATATTCCATTTTATTTTCAATAATGGTGTTGAAATTTTACTCTATGACAAGAAACCTTAGAGTACTTTACGAATAGAGACCCAGTGATAATGGAATAGATCCCCCCCCTCCCCCCGGCATAGCTGTGTGACACGTGACACTGCGAATGAATGCTTTCTTGAACTTATTGCACATTCCTGGCATTTCTAAAATTTAAATTCAAACTTCAAGACGTCGCGTTTGTAGATTTTTAATTAAATCGTTTTCTTCTTTACAAGTTCACAGTTAACACACAGTTCATTCAACGGCAAACATCAAAGTAAAATCTTTCTTGGAATATTGACTGACATAGATTTTCAGGAACATAGTTACATCGGAGGGGGGCGGGGGGGAGGCATATAAAATTATAATTTCAAAAAGTCAAGTGGTAACCAACCAGGGCCCTTAATTCTTTTTTAGGAAATCTTCTTGAAACAGCACGAAATCGTGTTAAATAAAAACGGGTGTGCCAGGCATCGTGCTGGTTGAAAAGCCCAAACAAGCCCTATTCGACTCCCGGATTTCTCCCTCCCGCCCTCCACCACCCTTTAACAATAATGCACCTGATAAGCTAGTTGTAACTGCACCCTAGAGTTAGCATAACCTAAGCAGTGGTCCGCATTTTGGGTACAAAATAGGTACTGTCAGTACTATTGTAATAAATCCCACATTCAAATACATCCCTCTATCCGCCATACCACTGCCTTCCTCCCTCCTCCACTCTACCAGTGCACTGCTAGCCGCTATATTTGAATCTTGGATATATTATAAACCAGGTACACAACTGTCACTGTCTCTAACCTATACAGCAGCATCCTCCACAGTGCCTACCTGTAGTTCTAGACCCACGCACAGTGTAAACTGTTGACAACACTCTCCAACCTAACCTAAGATAATAAAGTTGAACCTTCTCAATCTCTTTGTCAAACACAATTCTTATCTTGTATCTTTCTAAACACACAAGCACACTGGGACCTTATCTATCCTAGTGTGGCATGTCTGTTTTAGGCCTCCTAGTTCAATTTCTTATCTTCTGTATGAAGCCTACTGCTTACATCTTTAAGCCCGGTAGTTTGTTGACGGATCGAGATTATTATTACGGAATCGAATCACATTCAACCCAACTGAGCACAACTTACAATTTTTGTATACTAACCATAGATCTTTCTACCTTACATCGATGCCTATACTGGCACTCACACACACACGTCTATACTTGTTGAACACTTGAGGCCTTTGACCTATATAGAAACTCCTTTGCCGATGCCGCCGTGATTATTGAAGCCAATTTCCAATATACCATTTATAAACTGAACTCGATCCATAGACAAACTGTTGACAGAACATGATAACTATAATTAACTTATATTTATGATCATTAGTAATAGGAAAAAACTTACTATGCATTGGCTAGGGTATACGACGTCCAGCCAGCCAACCACACAAACATTAGTCTACACATGTGATTGGTAAAATTGAAAAATTCCTTCACGCTCATTCGGCACACTTTGAAATGTAATATCCCGCAGCACGCACTAAGTAGTGTACGCATACACACACAACGCACAATGTAACGCACTGATGTGATTCACTGATAATCTAAACAAGGACACACACAAACGCACAGTTTTATTTCCACGCACGGAAAAGTTCCGTGTATTCGCCTCAAGACGACGGCAGAACGCGGCGAACTCGTTCTAACCAAGATTCAAACTGAACTGAACTCGCTCGCTCGAAGATCGGCCAGCTCGCTCGCTCGCGCGCGCTGGCAACGGGGAACGAGGTTTCTAGAAAACCGGCGACCAGATTCGACACCGCCGTTGTGCGGGCACCCGATTCTGCGCGCAGCTCTCGTCGTCTCGACGATACATTCGTTTCCGACACTTCCTTTGAGAGACCGCGACACCCAGTAACAAGTAGGAGGAATGTGGATTTTGGAAAATACATCAAAGTGACGTTTGGGTACTCCACCCCGCCCGTACGAGCGACCGACGACCTTAACGAGAAATGCACCATTGCCGTTTTTGTGAAGTTGTGTGCACTCGGATGCACAGTGTGAATGTGTCAAGGGATTGATTAATTTATTAATTATGATAGTCCAATTTTTTTTTTCGGGAATACTGCAATAATGGCAACGAGAGTAATCGCGAGAGGATGCTTCGCCAGAAGGCCCCAGGAGTGTTTGACTCCCGGTTGGGGGTGTAAACACTAGGCCTAAGGTTGGAATTCATAATCGGCCCCTACACCTAGGGGCACCCATTGTTGCTATGGAGTTGTTTTGTTTATGGGAAATAACATGGAAACAACTGTTACCTTGGTAACAATGGGCGCCCCTAGGTGTAGGGGCCGACTATGAATTCCAACCTAAACAGTGACTTTGGAGCAGTCATAACAACGCAGCACATAAAAAATTGTATAATGCTCCTCCCTCTCTAGAGTGACACAAATGTATGACCGCCAAATTGTTCTTCTTATGCCCATGGATAGGGTGCAACTGCAAACTCACAAGAATCACAGTAAAACGAAAATAATTTGGATTTTTTTATTATTTGGCGTAGAGTACTATACAATAGGTCACACAACGTTGGAGGATGATTGGAGGATAAGGGTCTTAATTCAAACGAGTTCGGGGGAGGAAAGGAAAGGGAGAGGACCTTTTTGTCGCCTCTTACTCTTACGATTGGCAGAGTCACCCTGGGCCGAATGCTACTCCGGGCCCAGACGGTCTATCTATAGTTAGAAAGTCTACGAAAGAAGTCGCGCCCAACCAGACTAATAAGTTCACGGGTACGACAGTAGTAGGAAGGAACAATAAAATAAAATATTCCACACACCTCTTATACAAAGTTGTCGATTGAAATTAATTACAAACTGATTTACAGAATCCATTCCCTGTCAATGGTAGGATGTGGGGTGGGTAGCAACGATAAATCAGCGCTAAGCAATGCATAACAAATGGGACCCAGCAGGTTGCTACGCCAGCCTATTTGAATATGCATGTAGAAATCTAAAAGAATATTATGCTAATTCGTCGCGGCAGAATGTTACCTGCACAAAGCGGTCCACAAATTGTCCGTGTATTTAATATCCACACGACATGGTCGAGTCTAAATGTGCCGTGTCGTGCTTGCATGCACCTTACGACGTTACTACAGAGTTACAGCTTCACTATACGGCGTAAATCATCTTCTAACTTGTCCGGTGCGCGAGGGTAGCGCAGGACACCGCACTGACGAATACTGGTGTTTCCGTGGATCATTTCTAAGTGTTGCCGGCCTACTTGGTTGCCCGTAGGGGGGCGGGGGGGGGGGGGGGGGAGGGCACTTGCCCTCCCTTGGCAGCCGTTTAAATAGACCGCGTGAACCCCGTCTCTTCTGAGAATTTTACAGTTATGACGACAGTACATTACTTGACACGCCGAGAAGACTTACAGCAGAGCTTCTGAGATACAACACAATGAAACAAGGGCCGGTCTTACAATCTCCCAATAAGAAAGTTATTTGTAGCAATTAAGCTATTTGGAGGATTTCAAGGGTTTTGATTGGTGGTTGCCTTGGAGACAACAAGCTCTTCGACGGATAAGTAGTTATTGGGACATTGTAAGCCTGGACCTAAGTCCGGGAGTAACTTGTTGTTTTCGTGGCAACCATCAATCAGAAGCGTGATTTACACGGAGAAAAAAACAAGCTTTAGTCCCGGACAAAAAATGCGGTACGTCCTAATACCGGGCCTAAGCCCTACCCACAATTTGTCGGTATTGGAATCGCGATCGCAATCCAGAAATCGTGAAAGAGTGGTTCTTATGCCGCTGTTTACAACTACATCGCAATGTCGGTATCTGATACCGATCGCGACAATTTGTTTTGTTGGGGTTGTCGAATCAGTTGTGGGAACCAGACGGAGCCGCGACGGTACGCCACTGTGTTGACACCGGCTAGACTCGGGGGGGGGGGGGGGGGTCGAAGTCCGAAGCTTCGGACTCTGCCCCTCAACTCCCGGATGTTGTCAAGTCTCGTCTATTTGAGGCGTTGATCGTCGCACGGACAACGGAAGCCAGACTACTGTACTCGGCGACACACGGAAGTCTTCGGCCATATGACGTCAGCCCCTCTTACGACAGGCAGAGCTGCCATGGACAGATTCTATCCCTTTCGATTATTTACTATTTAACGACGTAATCGACAGATAGGTAATTTGACGACGTAGAAGGATTGGAGGGACGGGAAAGGGAAAACGGAGGAACTCATTTCGTCGCCTCTTACGATTGGCAGAGTCACCTAGGCCACACTCTACCCCGGACACAGACGGGGTATTATCATTATTCTATCCCGTAGCGGAAAAACGGATGCAAAATTGGTGGTGTGTATTTAAAATTAAAATTAGACAATTAGACAAATTGTCTAATTTGATCCGGACATCTTGATAATATCTACTAGCCTCGAGTCATACCAAAATACTGATATTGAATATAATTTTAATGATACGTTAAACCACATTTAAAATTCTAACAAAGACCCCTTGCGGCCAACGCAACTTCCAAATCATCTCAAATCACCCAGTCTCGTATAGTGTTTCGTTTATTAATAGTTGCCCTAAGGGCCGGTCTTACAATCTCCTAATACCAAAGTTATTTGTAGCAATTAAGCTATTTGGAGGATTTCAAGAGTTTTGATTGGTCGTTGCCATGGAGACAACCAGCTACTCGACGAATAAGTAGTTATTGGGACATTGTAAGACTGGACCTAAATATATTAAATTCCATTTCTCCTAAATAAGTTGGCAACCCTGATAATAGAGAGTGTCTTCAATTGGAGAACAAGTTTTGAGAAAAGCAAACATACCACGAAACAACTTGTTGCAAGTAGGACAATGGAAGGTAGTGTGAGTGGTTGAGTGTTACATTGGGCCTCGGGTCTTTATGTTGCTAACAAGGTTGGAATTCATAGTCGGCCCCTACACCTAGGGGCACCCATTGTTGCTATGGATTTGTTTTGTTTATGGGAAATAACATGCAAACAATTGTTACCTTGGTAACAATGGGCGCCCCTAGGTGTAGGGGCCGACTATGAATTCCAACCTAACAAGTGGGATTCAAACCCACGCGCCTCTTGTGTCCCGTACTTCCTGTTGTGCACGCGCGCGCCATCTCTTGACGACGCGCGGTACTACCACGACCACAACCTGTCGTACAGCACTGTAAAGCGGGCAGGCATCTCTAAAGCTATCCAGGCGTTCATTTTTTAATATTTGGCGGGGTAGTAGGGTTGAGGAAATTCCCGTGCGGAGCGCTGAGAAGGTGTGTCGGGGGTTGCCTACGCGCTTCAAGTAAGGGGTAATAGGGTTGAGGAAATTTCCGCGCGGAGCGCTGAGAAGGTGTGTCGGGGGTTGCCTACGCGCTTCAAGTAAGGGGTAATAGGGTTGAGGAAATTCCCGCACGGAGCGCTGAGAAGATGTATCGCGGGTTGCCTACACGCTACAAGTAAAGGCGCGAGAGTTCGCATTATTTCAAACATATTAACTTTGTTGTATTAAATTTATGTTCCACCTGTAGGCTAAATAGCGTATGGCCATGTCCATAACCCTACACTGGCCATCTTGTCCGGTCGTGGGACAGGAAAATCACAATAAATTGATTGATTTATTGTCAGGTCATAATGTCAGTCAAGGCGATTGGAGGAAATGGACAAGTAGGATGTTTAATGGAAATATAAGGGCAGGGAGAGAACCTCATTTAGACACCTCTAGGACTGGCAGCCATTACCATTACCATGCAGTCATCCCCTAGTTTATTATTTATTTTATAAAGTATCCATCACGCAACGCCGGGGTCGTTATAGGGGAAACACACTCATTTGAGGGGGTTGGGAGGTATAAGATGGAGGACGAGGGGGTTGGTGCATAGAGATGGTTGGTGGCCGCTAGAAGAAGAACGTCTGTGGCCTGGCAACTATGATAGGGGTTATGGTGACGCATTATTCCATATTATGCTGCTGCAGTTAAAATACAACGAGGGAGTGAACGCCTGTAAGATAGGCAACTTGTCACACGGAGGTGTCGCGCGGGTAAGTATCATACGTGGAATTAAGGGGCTGCTCTTAAAACCTGTTGCACACACATCCACTTGTCACACGCTGGTGTCGCGCGGGTAGTATCATACGTGGAAGTACGGGGTTGCTCCTAGAACCTGTTGCACACACATCCACTTGTCACACGCGACACCACACGACGGAAGCACAGACAACAATCCATTATCTGTGACGGAAGTGAACTAGACGTCACAGACGCTAGTGAACGCGATAGACGCGTCTTTAGAACAACTTGCATGGCGCAATGTTGTCTAGATTCGACTGCGCGTTATCGGTCAACGATAAGGAAATATACATTTGGGGCAGACTAGATCATACCTCGTGTATGTATTGTATACAAGGGTTCAGGGCTCAGCAGGGGTGTCTGTTAGGGCGGCGATCTGCCCCCTTTTACTTTTACACGAGATATGACGCGCCGTGTGGTAACCCTTCATGCACAGGAGGCATATATCATTTATCTTTTTACAGTCAGGCCATCATATGACGTCGGCCATTTTGTAGCCTCTTACGACAGGCAGAGGTACCCTGGACCAATTCCATCTCGTGGGTTCAAACCGAAGTAGATCATATTACGTCGGGGCAGCAGTGAAAGAAAGGAACAAGTAGGGGTGCTTTAATTTAATTTAAATGCGTTAAGGGGAGGGAAATTAAAACAGTACGATCTTATGTCGACGCCTCTTACGACTGGCAGAGTCCCCCTGGACCCATGCCGGAAAACCGAAACATCAGTAGTCATTTGTACGATCGAGGTGGGTCCTCTCCTCATAGTGACAGCTTTGAGTTCCACACTATATAAACCCAAAGATACCCACAAACAAAACACTTCATTTCGTTGCCTCTTTCCAACTTACAGAGTCACCCTTGGACAAATTCTACCCCGGTCCACACGTATACGAATCCAAGCATTAGTAGGAAATGTTTATTGTATTTGTTTACCTATGGCCTCGGTAGCTCAAGTGCAAGGTCCACTAAATCCCCTGCGATACTACGCGCACGCTACTAGCGATCTAGTGGACCTTGGCTCAACTGACACGAGCTCGATCTGGGCAAACTTCTACATCATAATCATCAAGACGTAACACTACCTGTCAAACGGTTCACGTCCTCTGTTCCGCCTCGATATTAGACAATTAAAAGAGTTGAATGTCATTAGTGACCGCATCAAAGCGTAGACACGGGTTCGTCGCTCCGTCGTGACACAATTAGGGGATGGTTCTCCACGCTAGAGAGATGATTGGAGGGCATCAAGCGTGACGCCATCGCTACAGCATAGCTGCTCCACAGGTGACATCCGCGCAGGCAACAAGTGCGATGCGTGGTTTCATGTGGTACGGTCATGAACGACAAACACACGAGTGTCAACAGCTGTTAACTAACTTACTTGTTCGCTGTTTGTAGCGTGTCACGTGTGAATAGTTTGACGCGATATTTTAAACTTGACAAGGAAACGGAAATCGAAATTTATTTTACAATGTAAGAGTATAGTTTTTAAATTACACTAGAACTGTGTTTTATTTTAATCGAGCTGAAGAAAGAATATATATGTAACGGTTTTATGAAACTATGTGTCAATAGTTTTCAAATTACAGAGAACACTATTTTGCTAGGTATAAACAGAAAGATGGGTACTTGACAAATTTTTAAACAAAAAATAAGTGTGAATCGTGTGTTAAACGTTTTAAAACCGACAGCAAAACAACTGTTTTGTTTTATTGAGTTGCGATAAAACCGTAAAAAACCACACGTGTTACTATCAATTACACCACATGTGCTTGTGACTATAATACTGTTTGTTCAATTAATTTCTATATCAATCGATATTGTTACGACATTCTAAGTAGGAAAGGAAAATTGAAATGTTTAGAACCGTTTATAGATTGTGCATGTTGATAGTTTTCATAGTCCTCATACGATTATTGTCAATACAATAAGGTTTAATTACATAGCACTCAAAATAGACTAGATGCATTCTGGTGGCAAGAAAATAAACTTCTATTAGGAGTGGTTTAGCTGTCAATTTTCATAGTTGTTTTATTGTTATTATTCATCAATGGCGCTGAAAGGAGGTTGCTTATCAGCGCTATCTATGTTAGTTTTGAGTCCCAATGCATAAAATTTGAACAAATCGTGCGACAGATAGTAATTCGCACGCGTTATTTGCTCTCGTTCAGTGATAAGATAACCCATAAGAGGGGGGAGGGGAAAGAGGGGAGGGGATAGCGACCGTATAACGTGGAAGGGGTTATTGAAGTTATAGAGAGACACCGCGATAAGCTAAATTCACCTGTGTAAATGTAACGCACACGATGTTTCGCAGTGGACAACGTAGTAGTAGGTACACTCAATGCTCCTGTAGAAACGTTTGTAAATACCCGAAGAAATACTCTTTCGTGATAGTCTGCGTGTGTTTGGTCGCTTTCTGGATCCTATTGGTCGAGACGGATTTCAATCTGTTCTACATCGACGAGAATTGGTTCGTCAATTACGAAGAGCTGAGCGGTATCCTACTCAACGACGGGGAGTACGTTGATGACGTCGACAACTGGAGGAATCTGACAGCCGAAGAGGTACGTCACAATATTATGTGTTGTTTAACGACGTACTACTCGACAACCATGATCATATGCCACGTCGGTGGGTGTTTGGAGGAAAGTGACAAGTAGGAGGACGTGGACTGCATTTCGTCTGGCTTCTCCCCCGCGACCTGATGGCCCTACCAGAAGCATACGCTTCCGCCGGCATAGCTGTCGGGATCACAAAAGCGCGCAAATCTGCCCACAACGATCAAATCGCAGTCCCTGGCCAGGATAATATTATTTATAATAATTTTTCTTTTTCTGAGGAGTTTACCTGTTTATTAGGGTGCAAACCAGCTTTACTAGGTGTGCCCCTCTTTAGGTGACCGGAATCGAACCGGCGACCTACCGCTGAGCTACCTCTAACGGTAGCATTATGTAGCTAACCCACATCGCGTAGCGTAGCTGTTCTATACATCTTGGAACTATGATAAGAAACTGAATAGAGATTAAAATGTGTTGGTTATAGAAATACCCAACGCAAATAGCTTGAAAACTGTGATAACTCGGGGTTTTTTCGTTAGTATCTTTAAAACTACTTTCAGTATTAATATTTTGGGATGATGCGGAGCTGGCTCACAGAATATTCACACAAAAAAGGACCCGAAATTAATGGTATTTGTATAAAACTATAGAAAATATAATTAATATCGTCTAATTTTATCCGTACTCATACCGTACCTCTAACTTCAATGTCCAGTTAAAGTGTTAAGTAAATTTAACTGTCAGGTAAGCTAAGTTTGTTGTATTTCTATTGGCCGTTGTCATGGTGAAAACAATTCAACTGAAAAGTAGATTTTAACTGGACATTGCAAGTTCGAGAATATCTTTGTATTTTGCGGCAGCACCATTCCAAAATGTTCATAATGAATGTAATTTCGAAGATAATAACGAAAAACCTTATAAATTCCTACGATTTTTGAGCTGTTTATACGGTAGTGTAGAAGGCAGAGATAAGAGCTGTCCCAAACAACACATCTTGAAGATATCCCTACACCTGTTTGCAGATCTCCGGTCTCTCCCAGCTGGGGCGACGCTTGTTCCTGCAGGATAGCTCTGCCGGTCGTCCGAATCAACCAGACGCCAATGACAAGATATACAAGATACTGGTCTGGAAGCACGGCCCTAGCATAGAGAAGAGGTTGCTCTATCAGTTCGGGAAGAAAAAGTAAGTGAATTATTGTATTTTGTCCAACCCAAAATACCGTGCGATATATTCGTAATTTGGTGGCACATTTGTATACACAGAGCTGGGGAGAACACGTCTAAAATAGTATATTTGAAATGCAGAGCCCCAATTACACAAGCCCTAGATGTTTTTGGTATAATTTTTCTTCTTTCGAGGTTTTCAGACTAAAAAAAGACAAATTGATTTCTTGACGAATTATTCAACCCTTCAACATAGTAGGCTATATTTCTCTCTAGACTCACGGGGCGACGCAGCGACTCTAGGGCACTAGCAACACCGAAAGAAACACAATGGAACAAATGAATTGAACTGATGGACAACCATCAGCTGTTAAAATAATAAAATTGCAACCATAGAAATAAAAACAAGTGTAGCAATAGTAAATGCTCGCCATTTAAAACTTTTAATGATAGACAACGACTAAGTGAAAGTTTTGTATGTTTATTTGTTTGGTTTTCCAAAATCAGACGAAATTATTTTTTGACAGCTTGTTGTTTGTCCATCGATTCAATTCATTTGTTTCATTGTTGTCTTTTGGTGTTGCTAGTGCCCTATCGAGTACTATAAACTGCCTTAAATATTTCGATGGCGGAATTCTGGACATTTCACTATAGTTTTGAAGAAATTCCTCGAATACATAATCTCTATGCTCAGCAAGAGGGCATCGCATCGCATTTCGTACTTGATTGGGGTGGCAGCTATGTTCTTCAACGACCAAACGACTCTGATGAAGTGATTATAGGGTGTATTCAAATATTGCGCATGGTGGCCATACTCGAGGCCACAATGCCACATGATTGGTAGTTTATTGTTACTATGTTTCAGCTGGCGTTAGGTTCAAGTTCAACTGTTCTCCAACTTTGGTTTGCTATTATTACTGAAAAGCAACATAAATAAACTCTCTTATTTTGGACACTCTTTTTGTTGTTTGCAATGGCACACATAATCAATTCCGTAAACTTAAACGGGGGATATACGAGTTCAAACTCTCATATTTTCTCGTAAACAATATATTTGTTTTCTATTGACAGCTAAATGAAACTTGAAATAGTACTATAGGTGGCCTCCAATATGGCCGATGTGACGTCACGTGAATACTCCCTTGCCGTTCCATATCTACAACAATGAACAAGTGCGGTTGTTCTTATCATTGACATCGGTCGTATCTATGACGTCTATAAAAATGTAACCATACAGTTCGCCCCATCCGTCACGTCACAATGCGCAATGATGAACTCGTTGTATAGGCTACACGCAATCGCACCTGAAGTGAAAAACATTTGAACCAAGGTTATAGTATATACAGTACGTGTGATGTGAGTAATTGTACTAGAAAAGAATACCGTCGAAGCTGTTAACTATTTTACAGTTCTACACACATGCATTCATTTATCCGTCCGTATTCATTATTCATTTTGATCTCAACGTTTCGCGGATGCAACATGCACTCTATCCCAGCCTGCCGTTTCGAACTGTTTCATTTTATCATGATAAAAGCCCCCCCGCATAGACAATTCAGTCCAATCTTCATTCACCCATTTTGTAATTCAGGAATCTGTTGGTTTTAACTGAAAGAGCGTGCAAGAAAGGGGCGGTAGATACGAATCTGACGTCGCCACAGAATTTAAAAAAAATTATAGTACTGTAGTTTGAAACACAATAAGTTATAGCACAGAGCCACTAGTGTTGCATGGGAGTCTAGTGAGGGTGCCTGTGTGATGCCAGAATAAGCCCCGTTTCACTCTACGATGCACGGTTTAGCTGTAACATGCAATACAAAATGGATCACAAGGCACCCACTAACGTGTTGTATGGCAGTCTAGTGAGGGTGCCTGTGTGATGCCAGAATAAGCCCCGTTTCCCTCTACGATGCACGGTTTAGCTGTAACATGCAATACAAAATGGATCCCAAGGCAGCCACTAGTGTTGTATGGGAGTCTAGTGAGGGTGCCTGTGTGATGCCAGAATAAGCCCCGTTTCCCTCTACGATGCACGGTTTAGCTGTAAAATGCAATAAAAAATGGATGCCAAGGCAGCCACTAGTGTTGTATGGGAGTCCAGTGAGGGTGCCTTTGTGATACCAGAATAGGCCCTGTTTTACTCTACAATGCACGGTTTAGCTGTAAAATGCAATACAAAATGGATCCCAAGGCAGCTACTAGTGTTGTATGGGAGTCTAGTGAGGATGTCTGTGTGATGCTAGAATAAGCCCCGTATCCCTCTACGATGCACGGTTTAGCTGTAAAATGCAATTACAAATTGATCCCAAGGCAGCAACTATAGTATTGTATGGGAGTGTAGTGAGGGTGCCAGTGTGATGCCAGAATAAGCCCCGTTTCCCACTACGATGCACGGTTTAGCTGTAAAATGCAATTAAAAATTGATCCCAAGGCAGCCACTTGTGTTGTATGGGAGTCTAGTGAGGGTGCCTGTGTGATGCCAGAATAAGCCCCGTTTCCCTCTACGATGCACGGTTTTAGCTGTAAAATGCAATTAAAAATTGATCCCAAGGCACCCACTAGTGTTGTATGGGAGTCTAGTGAGAGTGTCTGAGTGATGCCAGAATCAGCCCCGTTTCCCTCTACGATGCACGGTTTAGCTGTAAATTGCAATTAAAAATTGATCCCAAGGCAGCCACTTGTGTTGTATGGGAGTCTAGTGAGAGTGTCTGAGTGATGCCAGAATAAGCCCCGTTTCCCTCTACGATGCACGGTTTAGCTGTAAAATGCAATAAAAAATGGATGCCAAGGCAGCCACTAGTGTTGTATGGGAGTGCAGTGAGGGTGCCTTTGTGATACCAGAATAGGCCCTGTTTTACTCTACGATGCACGGTTTAGCTGTAAAATGCAATACAAAATGGATCCCAAGGCAGCTACTAGTGTTGTATGGGAGTCTAGTGAGGATGTCTGTGTGATGCTAGAATAAGCCCCGTTTCCCTCTACGATGCACGGTTTAGCTGTAAAATGCAATGAAAAGTTGATCCCAAGGCACCCACTAGTGTTGTATGGGAGTCTAGTGAGGGTGCCTGTGTGATGCCAGAACAAGCCCCATTTCTCTCTACGATGCACGGTTTAGCTGTAAAATGCAATTAAAAATGGATCCCAAGGCAGCTAATAGTGTTGTATGGGAGTCTAGTGAGGATGTCTGTGTGATGCCAGAATAAGCCCCGTTTCCCTCTACGATGCACGGTTTAGCTGTAAAATGCAATCAAAAATGGATCCCAAGACAGACAGTAGTGTTGTATGGGATTCTAGTAAGGGTGCCTGTGTGATGCCAGAATAAGCCCCGTTTCCCTCTACGATTTGAAAAATTGATCCCAAAGCAGCTACTAGTGTTGTATGGGAGTCTAGTGAGTGTGCCTGTGTGATGCCAGAACAAGCCCCATTTCTCTCTACGATGCACGGTTTAGCTGTAAAATGCAATTAAAAATTGATCCCAAGGCAGCAACTAGTATTGTATGGGAGTGTTGTGAGGGTGCCAGTGTGATGCCAGAATAAGCCCCGTTTCCCACTACGATGCACGGTTTAGCAGTAAAATACAATTAAAAATGGATCCCAAGACAGCCACTAGTGTAGTATGGGAGTCTAGTGACGATGTCTGTGTGATGCCAGAATAAGCCCCGTTTCACTCTACGATGCACGGTTTAGCTGTAAAATGCAATAAAAAATGGATCCCAAGGCAGCCACTAGTGTTGTATGGGATTCTAGTGAGGGTGCCTTTGTGATGCCAGAATAAGCCCCGTTTCCCTCTACGATGCACGGTTTAGCTGTAAAATGCAATTAAAAATTGATCCCAAAGCAGCTACAGTTGTAGTTGTATGGGAGTCTAGTGAGGGCCTCACATGAGAGATGCATAGTTGCTGCAAAAACCAAGAAACAAGACGGCAACAACAACAATCTTCATCATTGTCGCACGGGCTACCTTGTGCATGCTGAATGCTGTACCACGTCACGTACGTATAGTAGCAATGTTGTTACACGAGCTGCGACAACAATGGCACGGATCACTTCTAAGTAATTGTAATTGACGTTGAGATTCAATGTTGTTTATACGTGCAGATAAAGAGCTGAACGAATTGTGTTGTCGTCTTTCCTTGCGACTGTTGTTGTTGTTGTTGTAGTGCGAATGAAATGAGAGGCTGTATTTCAATCAACAAATGGGCTACTTGTAGCACTTTATTAGCAGTTTTCATGGTGAAAGAAATATTATGTGATGGAAATATTATAGTTAAGAGTATATGTAATACCAGACCTTGACAAATTACAAGGTAGGTCTTATATTAAAGAACAATTGGACATTTTTGATCCCGCATTATTTTCTTGGCTCTTTGTTAATATGCTTCAGCTTGACAATGACAGCTACCCAGGATCCCAAGGCAGCCACTAGTGTTGGATGGGAGTCTAGTGAGGGTGTCTGTGTGATGCCAGAATAAGCCCGGTTTCCCTCTACGATGCACGATTTAGCTGTAAAATGCAATTAAAAATTGGTCCCAAAGCAGCTACTATAGTGTTGTATGGGAGTCTAGTGAGGGTGTCTGTGTGATGCCAGACTAAGCCCCGTTTCCCTCTACGATGCACGGTTTAGCTGTTAAATGCAATTAAAAGTTGATCCCAAGGCAGCCACTAGTGTTGTATGGGAGTCTATTGAGCGTGCCTTTGTGATGCCAGAATAAGCCCCGTTTCCCTCTACGATGCATGGTTTAGCTGTAAAATGCAATAAAAATGGATCCGAATGCAGCTACTAGTGTTGAATGGGAGTCTAGTGAGGGTGTCTGTGTGATGCCCGAATAAGCCCCGGTTCCCTATCATTGTCCACAAAGCATGAATTTCCATTTATATTATAGCAAACGATAGTGCCCTTAAACAAAAGTACGGTCATATGCCATTGATCGAGTTTTGGTTACATTTAAGAGAGGAACATAGTCTTCTTCTCAACGAGTCCGTTGTTTGAAACACAACTATAGTTTATACAATTGAAACGATTCTGCTCAGATTGGACCCGTTCGAGCATTGCTCCGTCTCCAACTGCGAGGTGTCCTACGACGAAGACCTGTTGAAGACGGCCGACGCCATCTTGTTCCACCTGCACCGTACGCGGGGCCCTCAGAGTCTGCCCTCGGGGGGCGCTCGCCCTCCGACCCAGCGGTGGGTGTTTCTGACGGACGAGAGCCCTCACAACACCTTCCTAGACAGACGCGCGCACAACCGTCTCAGCAACTACGACAACCTCTTCAACTGGTCCATGACGTACAGGTGAGAGGGGGTGGGGGGGGGGGGGGGGGCTCGCCCTCCGACCCAGCGGTGGGTGTATCTGACGGACGAGAGCCCTCACAACACCTTCCTAGACAGACGCGCGCACAACCGTCTCAGCAACTACGACAACCTCTTCAACTGGTCCATGACGTACAGGTGAGAGGGGGTGGGGGGGGGGGGGGGGCTCGCCCTCCGACCCAGCGGTGGGTGTATCTGACGGACGAGAGCCCTCACAACACCTTCCTAGACAGACGCGCGCACAACCGTCTCAGCAACTACGACAACCTCTTCAACTGGTCCATGACGTACAGGTGAGAGGGGGGGAGGGGGGGGGGGCTCGCCCTCCGACCCAGCGGTGGGTGTTTCTCACGGACGAGAGCCCTCACAACACCTTCCTAGACAGACGCGCGCACAACCGTCTCAGCAACTACGACAACCTCTTCAACTGGTCCATGACGTACAGGTGAGAGGGGAGGGGGGGGGGCTCGCCCTCCGACCCAGCGGTGGGTGTTTCTGACGGACGAGAGCCCTCACAACACCTTCCTAGACAGACGCGCGCACAACCGTCTCAGCAACTACGACAACCTCTTCAACTGGTCCATGACGTACAGGTGAGAGGGGGGGGGGGGGGGGCTCGCCCTCCGACCCAGCGGTGGGTGTTTCTCACGGACGAGAGCCCTCACAACACCTTCCTAGACAGACGCGCGCACAACCGTCTCAGCAACTACGACAACCTCTTCAACTGGTCCATGACGTACAGGTGAGAGGGGGGTGGGGGGGGGGCTCGCCCTCCGACCCAGCGGTGGGTGTTTCTGACGGACGAGAGCCCTCACAACACCTTCCTAGACAGACGCGCGCACAACCGTCTCAGCAACTACGACAACCTCTTCAACTGGTCCATGACGTACAGGTGAGAGGGGGTGGGGGGGGGGGGGGGGCTCGCCCTCCGACCCAGCGGTGGGTGTTTCTGACGGACGAGAGCCCTCACAACACCTTCCTAGACAGACGCGCGCACAACCGTCTCAGCAACTACGACAACCTCTTCAACTGGTCCATGACGTACAGGTGAGAGGGGGGCGGGGGGGGGGGGCTCGCCCTCCGACCCAGCGGTGGGTGTTTCTGACGGACGAGAGCCCTCACAACACCTTCCTAGACAGACGCGCGCACAACCGTCTCAGCAACTACGACAACCTCTTCAACTGGTCCATGACGTACAGGTGAGAGGGGGGGTGGCAGGGGGGGCTCGCCCTCCGACCCAGCGGTGGGTGTTTCTGACGGACGAGAGCCCTCACAACACCTTCCTAGACAGACGCGCGCACAACCGTCTCAGCAACTACGACAACCTCTTCAACTGGTCCATGACGTACAGGTGAGAGGGGGGGTGGGGGGGGGGGCTCGCCCTCCGACCCAGCGGTGGGTGTTTCTGACAGACGAGAGCCCTCACAACACCTTCCTAGACAGACGCGCGCACAACCGTCTCAGCAACTACGACAACCTCTTCAACTGGTCCATGACGTACAGGTGAGAGGGGGGTGGGGGGGGGGGGGGGGGCTCGCCCTCCGACCCAGCGGTGGGTGTTTCTGACGGACGAGAGCCCTCACAACACCTTCCTAGACAGACGCGCGCACAACCGTCTCAGCAACTACGACAACCTCTTCAACTGGTCCATGACGTACAGGTGAGAGGGGGGGGTGGGGGGGGGGGGCTCGCCCTCCGACCCAGCGGTGGGTGTTTCTGATGGACGAGAGCCCTCACAACACCTTCCTAGACAGACGCGCGCACAACCGTCTCAGCAACTACGACAACCTCTTCAACTGGTCCATGACGTACAGGTGAGAGGGGGGGAGGGGGGGGGGCTCGCCCTCCGACCCAGCGGTGGGTGTTTCTGACGGACGAGAGCCCTCACAACACCTTCCTAGACAGACGCGCGCACAACCGTCTCAGCAACTACGACAACCTCTTCAACTGGTCCATGACGTACAGGTGAGAGGGGGGGGGGGGGCTCGCCCTCCGACCCAGCGGTGGGTGTTTCTGACGGACGAGAGCCCTCACAACACCTTCCTAGACAGACGCGCGCACAACCGTCTCAGCAACTACGACAACCTCTTCAACTGGTCCATGACGTACAGGTGAGAGGGGGGGGGGGGGCTCGCCCTCCGACCCAGCGGTGGGTGTTTCTGACGGACGAGAGCCCTCACAACACCTTCCTAGACAGACGCGCGCACAACCGTCTCAGCAACTACGACAACCTCTTCAACGTGTCCATGACGTACAGGTGAGAGGGGGGGTGGGGGGGGGGGGGGGGCTCGCCCTCCGACCCAGCGGTGGGTGTATCTGACGGACGAGAGCCCTCACAACACCTTCCTAGACAGACGCGCGCACAACCGTCTCAGCAACTACGACAACCTCTTCAACGTGTCCATGACGTACAGGTGAGAGGGGGGGTGGGGGGGGGGGGGGCTCGCCCTCCGACCCAGCGGGGGGTGTTTCTGACGGACGAGAGCCCTCACAACACCTTCCTAGACAGACGCGCGCACAACCGTCTCAGCAGCTACGACAACCTCTTCAACTGGTCCATGACGTACAGGTGAGAGGGGGGGAGGGGGGGGGGGGCTCGCCCTCCGACCCAGCGGTGGGTGTTTCTCACGGACGAGAGCCCTCACAACACCTTCCTAGACAGACGCGCGCACAACCGTCTCAGCAACTACGACAACCTCTTCAACTGGTCCATGACGTACAGGTGAGAGGGGGGGGGCGGGGGGGGGGGCTCGCCCTCCGACCCAGCGGTGGGTGTTTCTTACTGACGAGAGCCCTCACAACAACTTCCTAGACAGACGCGCGCACAACCGTCTCAGCAACTACGACAACCTCTTCAACTGGTCCATGACGTACAGGTGAGAGGGGGGGGGGGCGGGGGGGGGGGGGCTCGCCCTCCGACCCAGCGGTGGGTGTTTCTGACGGACGAGAGCCCTCACAACACCTTCCTAGACAGACGCGCGCACAACCGTCTCAGCAACTACGACAACCTCTTCAACTGGTCCATGACGTACAGGTGAGAGGGGGGGGGGGGGGCTCGCCCTCCGACCCAGCGGTGGGTGTTTCTGACGGACGAGAGCCCTCACAACACCTTCCTAGACAGACGCGCACACAACCGTCTCAGCAACTACGACAACCTCTTCAACTGGTCCATGACCTACAGGTGAGAGGGGGGGCGGGGGGGGGGGGGCTCGCCCTCCGACCCAGCGGTGGGTGTATCTGACGGACGAGAGCCCTCACAACACCTTCCTAGACAGACGCGCGCACAACCGTCTCAGCAACTACGACAACCTCTTCAACTGGTCCATGACGTACAGGTGAGAGGGGGGGGGGGGGGGGGCTAGCCCTCCGACCCAGCGGTGGGTGTTTCTGACGGACGAGAGCCCTCACAACACCTTCCTAGACAGACGCGCGCACAACCGTCTCAGCAACTACGACAACCTCTTCAACTGGTCCATGACGTACAGGTGAGAGGGGGGGGGGGGGGGGGGGGGGGGGCTCGCCCTCCGACCCAGCGGTGGGTGTTTCTGACGGACGAGAGCCCTCACAACACCTTCCTAGACAGACGCGCGCACAACCGTCTCAGCAACTACGACAACCTCTTCAACTGGTCCATGACGTACAGGTGAGAGGGGGGTGGGGGGGGGGCTCGCCCTCCGACCCAGCGGTGGGTGTTTCTGACGGACGAGAGCCCTCACAACACCTTCCTAGACAGACGCGCGCACAACCGTCTCAGCAACTACGACAACCTCTTCAACTGGTCCATGACGTACAGGTGAGAGGGGGGGGGGGGGGGCTCGCCCTCCGACCCAGCGGTGGGTGTTTCTGACGGACGAGAGCCCTCACAACACCTTCCTAGACAGACGCGCGCACAACCGTCTCAGCAACTACGACAACCTCTTCAACTGGTCCATGACGTACAGGTGAGAGGGGGGGTGGGGGGGGGGGGCTCGCCCTCCGACCCAGCGGTGGGTGTTTCTGACGGACGAGAGCCCTCACAACACCTTCCTAGACAGACGCGCGCACAACCGTCTCAGCAACTACGACAACCTCTTCAACTGGTCCATGACGTACAGGTGAGAGGGGGGGGGGGGGGGGGGGGGGGGCTCGCCCTCCGACCCAGCGGTGGGTGTTTCTGACGGACGAGAGCCCTCACAACACCTTCCTAGACAGACGCGCGCACAACCGTCTCAGCAACTACGACAACCTCTTCAACTGGTCCATGACGTACAGGTGAGAGGGTGGGGGGGGGGGGGGGGGCTCGCCCTCCGACCCAGCGGTGGGTGTTTCTGACGGACGAGAGCCCTCACAACACCTTCCTAGACAGACGCGCGCACAACCGTCTCAGCAACTACGACAACCTCTTCAACTGGTCCATGACGTACAGGTGAGAGGGTGGGGGGGGGGGGGGGGGGCTCGCCCTCCGACCCAGCGGTGGGTGTTTCTGACGGACGAGAGCCCTCACAACACCTTCCTAGACAGACGCGCGCACAACCGTCTCAGCAACTACGACAACCTCTTCAACTGGTCCATGACGTACAGGTGAGAGGGGGGGGGGGGGCTCGCCCTCCAACCCAGCGGTGGGTGTTTCTGACAGACGAGAGCCCTCACAACACCTTCCTAGACAGACGCGCGCACAACCGTCTCAGCAACTACGACAACCTCTTCAACTGGTCCATGACGTACAGGTGAGAGGGGGTGGGGGGGGGCTCGCCCTCCGACCCAGCGGTGGGTGTTTCTGACGGACGAGAGCCCTCACAACACCTTCCTAGACAGACGCGCGCACAACCGTCTCAGCAACTACGACAACCTCTTCAACTGGTCCATGACGTACAGGTGAGAGGGGGGGGGGGGGCTCGCCCTCCAACCCAGCGGTGGGTGTTTCTGACAGACGAGAGCCCTCACAACACCTTCCTAGACAGACGCGCGCACAACCGTCTCAGCAACTACGACAACCTCTTCAACTGGTCCATGACGTACAGGTGAGAGGGGGTGGGGGGGGGCTCGCCCTCCGACCCAGCGGTGGGTGTTTCTGACGGACGAGAGCCCTCACAACACCTTCCTAGACAGACGCGCGCACAACCGTCTCAGCAACTACGACAACCTCTTCAACTGGTCCATGACGTACAGGTGAGAGGGGGGGGGGGGGGGGGGGAGGGGGGGCTGTATTCTTACCTACCTTGGGGAACCCGTCCCCCCCCCCCCATTCATCTTGGTTACAATTGCTTTAAAAGTGTCAAACAGTGAACCAAAGTATGTGATTCCATAGTGATTAATTGAATGCTCTTTCTCTCATAAATGTTCTCCTGTTCCAATAAATATTTGCATTATTCTTATTGACCTAATTTAAGGTTTGTAATGTGTTTTTTTTTGTTGCAACACACCTTTCAAATTTTAATTAGGTCATATGTGAAAATTGGAAACATTAATTGCAACAGTGAATCATTTATAAGAAAGAGCATTAAATTCTCTAGTCTAGGGGATGACATATTTCGGGTTTATTTTTTGACAATTTTAAAGTATTTTAATTCAATTTTAACATACATAAATCGGGGGTTGCGCAGTGTGGGTCGAGATGCGTACAATGCAACCACCAAAGTCTCTCAATAATGTAACGTCTCTTAAAAAACTCTTCGTTAGCAAAGATACTTTGCCCAAAATGGATTTATACAGGTAGATATGAGAAACTTAGAAAAGTACCTATATACCTAATACAGGGGTACTTTTCAAAATGGAAATATAGGGACTACGGATACATAGAATTGTTATCTTTAGATTCTGGTGATCAATGGGGAGATAAATGGGGCATTTGGAACTGAAAATAGTTAATTGAAACATAGTACACGCAGGCAAGAAATGTTTGTTGGAATCTTCATTAATACTTATAATGCATTCTATTCTAATTTATATGATGACTGGGGATTCAAATAAAAAGGGCATTGGGATAACTGAACAGAAATAGTGAATTGAAACATAGTACAAGCAGACTTACAATACCTATTTCATTTTTTAACAATGCATGGTAAAGATTGAGAATTGATTGGTATCTTACATTTTTGATCATGTGTTTTTAATATAGATGGAAAAAAGAATGGATGGATATAAAATCAATTAGTCGATATGTATAGATACCTATTACACGGTCCATAGAGGTCCAGAAACGTCGACATTATGCCAAGTAAGTGTCAACGACGTGGCGGAATTACCCGTATTTTAATTTTAATAGATACCTATAAATACCTGTATAATTACTTCACCCTTACATGTCTAGTTTTTAAGATTGAAAAATCATATTCAAATGTCAGTTTAAAAAGTTTAAAAAGGGTTGATTGTAAGAAAAGTACATATGTACTTAAATTCGCCCATTTTTTTTTTCTTTTCATAATAAATTATTTCCTAATGTATTTTTTCATGTACCAGAGCAGTTGTATTTTTTATGTAAAAGGAAAAAATAAAGACACTATTATTATTATTATTATTATTATTATTATTATTATTATTAATAAAATAAATGTGATAACAAACACTACCTCATAGGATGGACTCCGACGTGCCTGTCCCCTACGGCAGAACGCTGCGGCTGCCGACCTCGGAGCGAAGCCGCCCCTCGAACCAGACAGACTACGCCAAGCGGAAGACGAAGATGGTCGCCATCATGGGCTCCAACTGCGGCGGTGTCAACAGACGGTGGACGTACCACGTGGCACAGTTGCGACAACACCTGCAGGTGGATGCCTATGGGAGATGTGGTAACTTGAAGTACGTATATACTACACTTGTTGTATCAACTGCGGCGGTGTCAACAGGCGGTGGTCGTACCACGTCGCACAGTTGCGACAACACCTGCAGGTGGATGCGTACGGAAGATGTGGTAACTTGAAGTACGTATACACTTGTTACGTACGGTGATGTCGGGATAGATGAGACCGTTTTCAAAATGAAGAAGAAGAAGAAGCATTTGAAAACGGAAGAGGAAACGGAAAGAGATGATGACTAAGGGTCAAATGCATAGTCGTTCCTCACGTGCTTCTTAACTCTGCTTTTCCTCAGACTCGCCTAACCACCAATCACAAAGCAATCCACATGGCAATGCTGCTATGTGATTGGTGTTTGGGCGAGTCAGAGGAAAGGCTGAGTTGAGGAGCACGCGAGGAACGACTAAGCATTTGACCCAAGGCCATATGAGGTGAAAAAGAAATTACAAAAGATATTATGCACATGCGGAGGAACTTACCTAGACCGGATTAACAATAGACCATCGATCTTCAAAACGTTAAAGTATTCAATGATAATGATTCACAACAAATAAAAACTAGTTTTCAAATGTATATTTTTAATTGTTGTAGATTGTTGACATCGAATATTTAGAGGATCATGATTAAACAAATGGGTTTGAGATTGTTTTGAAAATGGTATTGATTGAGGACTCAAACTAGCACTGCTTAGCAACCTCCTTATCCGCGCCATTGATGATTTAACGAAAAACAACAATGAACAATTGACAGCTAAAATCCTCTTCATAAAAGTTAACTTTCATAAAGGTGAGTCCCTCCCAGTGGTGAACCGGTGCCCACACGTGAATATCTTTTGTCATTTCTTTTTCATCTCATATCACATCTTTCCTCTTTCACTTCAATTTTCAAATTCTTCTTCTCCATACTTGGTGGCCCTCATTGTCTTTCATTATCGCGACGGGTAACAAGTAACGTAAGTAAAATATAACAAGTTTCAATTTTACCGGAAATTTTAGTGTCAAATAGCAGACTGATACTTTTAATTTATCGATCATCAAACCAACAATAATACGGATGGAGAAAACGGTTACTAATTACTATCATAAAGGTATGTTTAATTAAACCCTCCCATGAATTAAACATAGAAAATGTTAAAGAAGAGAAAAAAAGGAGGAAATAAGAAAGGGTTAATTTCGTGGTGGTGTTACTTTGGGTGATGACTTAATTCAAAGTTAAATTTGTTTAATCATTGATTTGGAGCTAATGATTAAGCAATTAAAAAAAACAATGTAGGTACTCATATGTTTTTTATACATATGTTTGGTGGTAATTAGCATGTCTTGCAGTTATATCTACAGCTATTTATGGAAATGTTATGACATTAGTTCAATGCACTTGCTATTGTCTTATAATGTCATGATAAAACTACCATTTATGTTGTTGAAAATGCATGTTGGTTCCCGCCCTATTGTGAAAACATTGTAAAAACCACGAAACAACACGGTGTGCCAACTCAAGCCAATTCTGTTTTATTTTTGTGCATCGTTATAAATATTCATGTCCATAGGTAGTACGATACGAACATACAACACGCACACACAGAGAAAATTAGATTCAATAGATATACATGGTGCATGCACACATCTCCCAGCAAAACACTCCAACTAGTATTTAAGTAACGTAACTGATTTACAAATGACGACAATAAATACCAGTACACAATATCCAGGAAACAGTAACAACAATAACAATAAATTCCAAAAAATGTGTTAAAAAATAACGTCAACATAAAAAAATGATAAGAAACTAGAAAGCAAAATGCCGGTAATCGAAAGACAAAGATTATCTTTAGAGTTGGACAAATTCAAATTCAAAATCCATTTTATTCTCATATCTTTACATAATTATGTACATGAGAATAGTAAGTTTATAAGTAACATAAGATGGTAGCATAGATAAAGGTTAGGTTAGGTTATAATAGGTAGTCAAATGATGATTAATTTTGTCCCGTTTCAGATGCACAGACCATTTCGACACGGACTGTCCGCTACTCGGCGACTACAAGTTCTACCTTGCGTTCGAGAACTCAAACTGCCGCGAATACGCGACCGAGAAGTTATGGTGGAACGCGTACGCAAAGGACGCGGTACCGGTCGTGTTGGGTCCCTCTAGAAGAGACGCGCGGAAGCTACTCCCGCCCAACTCGTACGTCCACGCGGACGAGTTTGCGTCTCCCGGCGACCTCGCCCGATATCTCCTCTACCTAGACCACAACGACGACGAGTACAACCGATACTTCGAGTGGAAGAAAGAGTATCGCGTCGTCAACGAACACGGTTACTTCAAGACGCCCAACTATCACTATTGTCGGCTGTGCGAGGCGCTCAACTACAACAACGACTGGCAGAAAGTGTACACCAAACTCGAAAAGTTTTGGAGCGTCAAACGCGACTGCCGAGTACCGGGAAAGACGGAGATGGATTCGTTGTGGGAAGCGTTATACTCCTGAATCAGAGTCCAACACTTTTCGTGTGAACATTTAAAAGACACTACGTTTATCAAGCGGACTGGGCTCGCACTTGTCGGTGCGAGCCGAGTTTAGTGCGCACCTCAGCTCGAGCTTATTTCAGTTCTGTTAAGAAGCCGATCTAGCCCGGTTTAATAGGACTAGGGATAGGGTTCAATAGGAGTCCGGATTGAGCTGTGCTTGCTAAACGGGTTCCGAACTCAGTGCGTACTGAAGTCAGTCCGAACCGAGTCCGCTTGATAAACGTAGTGAGAAACCGCCAACAATAATAATAGTTCCAATAACAAATTTCAACAAATTAATGTTCCGTTTAGTAGGTTAATATCTTGAAAATGCTAAATATATTGCAAAAAAGGGAAACGTGTGGTTTTGTAGGAACTAAAGATTACTATAATAAAATGTCAAATATTAAATTTGTAGGTTTGTTGTTTCGGTACAACCTTTACTTTAGACTTTAGTTCCTACATCCCTCACCACATGCTAAAACATTTTTCATATTTTGCTCCTAAAACTTTGTTAGTTTCGACTATTTTAATATGTATTGGAATAACTCGCAGCTGAGCTCAACTTGCGTAATGTTAATGTTTTATACTCGACTCAGTCCTACAGCTTTATTTATAATTACTATTACATTTATATAAACGAGTGAACAGGTTTCATTTCAGAGTTTTTTTTTTGTAACAGATAAAATATACCAAAGATTAATTGTGATTTGTGAGTAATTTGCTAGTTTTCATAAACAAATGTTAATTTTGGGTATGTACGACTACTACAATGACTTGTCCTAAGAAATAATTTTTATATAAACATTGTATTTTTTAAATGTTATCTTCAACACTAAAGTTCTCGTCTTACTCAAAGGTAAACTTATGGAACCAGTCCCAGCATCTAACGTTTGTATAAGTAGTTCCTTACTTTGAGATTTTTGTAAGTACCTATTATGTATTGTAAAAAAGAAAATTATAGCTTATGTTTCAGTTTACATGTCTAATAATTTATTTCAAGCACAACACAACCAAATTTGAAAGTACGTCCTCAAAAGTACTTACGAAAGAAAAATAATGCCATTACTTTCAGAATGAAATAATACAATTAATTGTATTACTTGGAGAAATAAGTAGCCATAACTTTCCACAAGTAATTTACCAAGACAGGGTCGATCAGATGGAGAGTCAACAACTTACTGTCAAGTTAAGGGCGTATCTCAAATCTCTATTTTGGCCTGCTTCGCCTACGCTAGTCGACTAGCGAAAAACATCGATTTGAGACACAGCCTTAATAAGTAGGCTATGGGATTTGTTGGTAGGGGTTGGGATTCAATCAATATAACACATTTCAACAAACATGTATTTTATTCACAAGAAAACACAAGATACTTGTACACAGTAACATCGCATACACAACAAACACATAACACATACAAACATACATACATACATACATACATACATACACAAAAGACAACAACCTCATAAAGAATACAGTGTAGGCTACATTTCAACATATTATATGTATTTTATTCACAAGAAACCACAAGTCACAGTAACATCACATACACAACAAACACATAACACATACATACATACACACATAACACATACAAACACACACACACACACACACACACACACACACACACAACAACAACCTTATAAAGAATACAGTGTAGGCTACATGCATTATCTATAATGTGGAATTTGTATTCTGTTGCAAATAAAGGCCTATTAATAAAATTTGGATTAGATCCCCAATCGTAGTTTTTTAAGGGCTCTTCAAACATATCATTAGTTTTAAAATCGTTTGAGAGACCGATCGGTAAGAACGAATTTACGAATGGGAATATTGTGCCAATGGTCTCCCGCTCGCGACCTTGAAATTTGCGGTAAAAGGCGGAAATTCGTACCTGTCGCGCTGTGTCCTGCCTGCCAGTCCAGCCACCTCTCTCCCCCCTCCCACCCCAGCCACAGGTTGGGTTTTTTGAAGGTTGAAATTTTGTGTATACTCACTTTCGGGCCATGGTATTGTGGGGATCACTCAGTCTCAAATTAGCTTACCCCATGTCCCCATAAAAAAATACTAAAAATAGACTTTTCCCCGTTGTTTGTGTATGTCTATATTGAATTTGCACTAGTGGAATTTGTATTCTGTTGCAAATAAAGACCTAATAATAAAATTTGGATTAGATCCCTAATCGTAGTTTTTACGGGCTCTTCAAACATATCTTTAGTTTTAAAATCGTTTCAGAGACCGATCGGTGAGAACGAATTTACGAATGAAAATAATATAAATAGTAAAATCGTAAAATCACAGACAATTAATTTGTAGGCAGACTAACAGCGTTTACGGGCGAAGTGCTGCGCGAAATCCTACAATCCCTTATCTGTGGTAAAATCATTCTCGATGCAGTTTCGGGGGGGGGGGGTTTAAACCCCCTAAACACCCCCTTAGTTACGCCACTGATAACAACATTGTATTCGTTACTGGTGGGGCTTTGCCCTGTTAACGACATATATTTCAAACAAATAAAACAAATATTTATTCAAGTTGCCGCCAGATTTCCGTACACAAACCTCGGTGCTGCACCAGTGCCCGCTGCACGGGACAAACAAACGCGCTGACTGCCTGTACTAGTACAAGCAGTACAAGACAAGTGAACAAACCTAGCGAGTGGCGGCGCACTCGCGAGATTTTCAAATCATGCAGGAACAACCAACAACTCTCGAGCCTAGTTTTGCTCAAGGTTATCGTAACAAAAATAAATTTGCGAGATAAGCGACATGATCAAATGTGTGAGGCCTACACTATTAACTGGCTTCACGAGTAATTTTATGAAGAAGAACCTATGACGAAGGTAACCGATAAGATTTTAGTGAAATTGATGTAAATGCGTTGCTTATTTTTAAGTTTATTAAATAGGCAATTATCCTCGATAAACGTGAAAAAGGAAGTTATAACTAATATCGCTTACCAAAGATCGAGGTTTGTACTCTACAGTTGTGTCTATCAGGTCAAAGAAAGTGATTCAAACATTAACTTGAAAGACGGAAGTTTGACACAAAAGAAGGCTCAAAACGGTAACATAACCTCAATGTCTCAACAAGATGACAAGACATTTCAGGGCTCTCCTGATAGGTACAAGGGCCTGACCATAGACACTGCAAAGGAACATTGCGAGTTAGCAGCTTTTACAGAAAAACTTCAAGGTAAATATTATATACATAGGTTTATCAAGTAGGCCTACACTACACCTAAGCATAATAGGCCTAGGCTAGGCCTAGTAGGCCTAGGGGCCTAGGCCAATTTGAAGCCTTAGGTCATTTCCAAAATACCCCTAACCTAGGCCTAGGCCAAGGTTTTACGCACACTTAACGCAAGTATCCTAGCCTAGGCCTAGTAGTTAATAAGACACTCATAACACAGGTCACATGATTCAATTTCAAGGATTGGCTAAGTTATGCTTACAAACTAATCAGAGAAATAGATATGGTTGGAGGGAGATAATGCTTGAATCACAACACTTGCATTGTTAGACGAACTCTACAAAATTATTGCTTTCCTTTATAGAATCACTGAACCGGTGGATTAGCGATGAAGTTCGCGGAGTTTGGTTCAAAATTGACATTGAGCATTCGGATTGGGTACCGATCCTAGCGAAGAACGGTTTCTCGTTCCACCACGCCCAGACGGAATACGTCATGATGTACCGATGGCTGCCCACGACCGAAGAATCCAACGTGCCGCGATTTGCGCACACGATGATTGGAGTTGGAGCCGTCGTGGTCAACGATTCCAACCAAGTCCTAGTCGTGAGAGAGAAATACTTTCCGAAAGGTTTTCCTCACTGGAAACTGCCGGGAGGTTACGTCGAGTCGGGTAGGTACACAATCCATGCTTAGTACTACTAATCCCATGTTGCTCACACATCCGCGACCACCTCTAATTTAAAAGCTCTGGCCTAGATAAGCTGTTTTTAACTGTTAACCAGCTGTAGATGATGATTAAAACGCGCATCTTGATTTAGGTGAAGACATTGACGTGGCGGCCATACGAGAGGTGCTGGAAGAGACGGGTATAGAAACAAAATTCAACTTTGTAATATCGTTCCGTCACACGCACGGAGCAAACTTCGGCTGTTCGGACATCTACTTCATAGTCAGTCTGACTCCTCTTAAAGAAGAAATCAATAAATGCGATAGAGAAATTATGGCTTGCGAATGGATGCAGGTAAACTTACATGATAAATCTGTTAAAAAGCCAATTCATAAAAATCTCATGCAGGCTGTTTTCAAGCAATGCTTAGCTAACACTTACTGTGTGCCTACTGTTTCACAGATTGACGAATACATGAAGCATCCACACGTACATGAAACGAATCGGTTCTTTCTACAGAAATATTTGGAATACAAAAGTACTGGAAAAGTAATTGACTCGCATAAGGCCACGCATCCAATATTAAAAAGACCTTACACAGTCTTCAACATTGACGATTTAAAAACCAAAGAAGATACCAGTAATAATGAAAGTGTAGAAAAAAGTAAAATTTAGTAGTAACCCCACATTTATGATTTTAAATTTGATCCATTCATTTCATTACAAATTCAAATTCGTGTTACATATTTTTGACATCCAAGGTAAGAAATAGGATGACTGAGCTAAAACTGAACTTTGTAGGTACTGGAGAAAATGCTTTCAAATCCCAGAATTGAAAACGCTGTAATATTTTACGCTCAACGTAGTGTATATTTTGTAAATATTTTATCAATGTTTCTTTTGTATTTTAAGATGTTCTTGGTATAATTTTACTGTCAAAATCACCATAACCATAACACTGCCATGATATCAAAATTGTTAAATCCATTAGGTAAACAATATTTAAGGAATCATAACACCATTTACAAATACCTCTACTTATGAGTGTTGAACATTGTTACTCAATGATTTAACTACTGGGGTTGTTACATTTTTGTTTTATATTGTTGTATCTATGCATAGTTTGTTAAATTTTGATTTAATTTAACTGTAAAACAAAACAATATATAAGAGAATACTCGTAGTATATTATTTTCGTAGTAATGTGGCACAGTGTGGCAAGGATTATGAAATTAACCATAAGAAATACCATTTTGGCTTTGCTTGAAACTATGTTAAAAACGTTAACAAAACACTGGTAGAGATGTATAAACAACATAAACAACACGAGCAGTTCAATGTAAATCTGTAGAAAGTAGAAACATATTACTTGCTGTCATGGCTGGTAATGTAAGTTAATGTATGTTGGTAGGGTATGGGAAGAGGGCTCGGAGTTGATGACAAGCCTTGCGCTTCACCACAACTCACCCCCTCCATGTGCCGTCACATGATGTGTAGGGTGAAACGCCACACGCCACATGTAATGTTCTTTATTAAGCATTCATTATTAGAACACTGAAAATTGTTTTGTTTTTTAGGTCAAGATTCAATACATGTAAGTGTAACCCAACTTATAAATAGGTAGCCTATATGACAGGTTGACGGTAAGAATGGTGCTGGCTGGACCAGTTTACGCTTAAAAAGGAACAGGTTCCGAATGCTTTTATGTAAGTAAAGTAGGTAAAATACTGTATGAGCATGGATACTATTATGCTAGGGCCTATGATCTTTGTTGAGATCGTGTCATCTATTGTATTGAAGAGCTGGGTTACTAAGAGGTCCCGTGAAAAATGAAAAAATGTGATGTGCAAAATATACAATAAATATGTAAAACAAAGATTTCTTTCCTTGCTTAGATCCCGTCAACCTACCTAGGCTAGACTTGGAAACAAATTCACTCAACAATTTGTATTAGGCCTAGGCCTAGCCTAGCTGAAATGTGTCTGTATCAGACAGCTCATTCACTGGCATTAGATCCAAAATCAAGCTCAGTCCTGGTTTGAATTCTTCATTTGAACGGGACTAAAGGCCAGTATTTATGGAGATGGAAGGTCTTTTGCAGAACACAATTTTAGTAGGCCTAGGCATGTATGCTCGCTTGGATGGTCTAACGTGATTGTTTCTAACGCTGGACTGACAGGCAGATGGTGTGCAAATGGAGTGGTGGTAACCGTACGAATATCTATCCCAATTCCCGAATAAGAATAACAATCAAACCTTGAAACCAACAAGAACCAAGGCTAGGCCTAGCCTAGGCCTAGGGCCTAGACCTGCCTAGTGAGGTTAGGCTTGGGCTAGGCCTAGTTTACTACAAACGCTGAAATAACGAGGTTTTGCTTCCTTACCTCAACAACAGAGGTCCCTGTGATTTTATTATTGATTGATTCGTGAACTTCTCAGTAGCTAAATTAACCATATTGTAGTATTTACTAACAAATTAGGTCTTCTGAATGTGAATGCGAAATTCAAAACGCCGCACATGTGGACGCCATTGATTTTCAATACAAAACATCGGCGCAGGAGCACCAACACACTAATATCACAAGAAATACTTATTTTTACATAAGCATTTCTCTTGGTTATTCATTTGCATTAAGTACGAAAAATAATACGTATTGAACGATTAAGAATAAAATGTGAGGAATTTTAAAACCAAACTTTACTCAAATAACATTAACACTAGGGAGATTTGATTAGTTAAGTTGCATATCTGAAAATAGTAATATTTATAAAATGGCGTCCTTGACAATGTTGCTGCGTACGCTTCGACATGTCAAAAACAAGGAATACTTAAGAAGGTAAGCCTGCCGATTGCTTTCTTATCACTAAACTTTGGTTTAGATTACCATTTATGGCATAGAACTTACGTTAAACACGTAAGCTCTATCCCCAGGGCACTAACATTTTGTTAGGTCGCAAATCAATGTAAAAAAGTATGAACTAACCTTACTTACTTTATAGGGTAAGATCACCAGTCTGGTCCCAGGATCATATTATTCAATACTCCAAGAAAGTTGCTACTCCCGAAGAAGATCCAGACACTGGTCCATTACGATTCACCAATAGTAACGCTCAGTCGTGGCAGGCAAAGCAAACTCGCAGCGGTGGGAGCGATGGCAGCAGCCCCTGGTTCCAGCCCTACGTCATTTCGCTCAGCTTATCTGTGTTTTTAGTGTACTTTTGCATTCTTAGAGAAGAAAGTGATATAGATCAAGAGTTGGGAAAAAGTTTATACGATCGAATTGAAGGTCTCGAACAAAAACAGTTGGAACTCTCATTAGCATACAACAGAGAAAAAGGTTTAGATACAAAGGATATTGAAACTCGATTGGCAGAAATTGACCAGGAAAAAATAGATGGATATTGATTGTAGCAAAGTTTCAATGTTAAAACTATCTTTATTATAATTACTAAATATTGTAATACATAGACAATGAATACTGAGTTGATCGAGATCAGGAAGATCCCAGAGAATTTGTGCCAGTATTTCACAATTAATTTTTCAACCTCTGTGTGGACATACCGAAAAGAATAAAGACTTTATTAAATCATAAGTTCACAATATATTTTCACTTTTATTCAGTCTTACCCACTTAATTAATAATGTTGAACTTGACACTACAGCTAATAATACTCTTGCAAGGTGTTACATTCTGTGATTCAACCAACACACCTTGACGCAATATGCAAAAGCGTATTGCGTGAAGTGTGATACTGTCTGTCTACACTGCACTTGAAATGTGGAATTTTAGTATTTAGTCAAACCCAATTCCTAATGCATGGATCTGCCATTATTATAGCTCATACAATAGGAGTCATGTATTTCCAAACTCTAAATGTAACATTTTTACAGTGCAAACAGGCCTGCAGACCACGAGGAATAGATAGTACACGGCCTCACCAAGCTGTAGAGCAACTGTCTCATTTCCTCCTATGGTTTAGTTTTTTAATTGGTTAATGCCATGGGCCATTACTCATACCCTGGCTGGTCTGGTGGACATTTTTAATGTTTGGCATCAACCAATCCAATACTATACAACAGTGGTTCTCCAAATGAAAATTTGGAGTTGAACTTGAAGGAAATACCCAGCTCTACAACCCATGGGCATGGCCATCACGTTTACTATCCAAACCCCTTGACACCACAAGCATGTCCAGTAAACTATTAAAAGCAGTTGGGAAAAGGTTTAGTCAGTGGTACTAAGTACTTTAGCAGAAAATCAAATAATCCAGATAGGGGTGTATAACTATCCACGTATGTCAAGAAGCTATTTTGAAAGTGCCGCTCTATGTGATCACAAATAGCTACACAGATGTAAAGCCCAAGCAAAACTTCAGTAATGGCACTCATCCACATGTTGCTGAAGTAGCCACCTACTTGACATCAATGGGGGATAGTAATAATGTTCAATTTCAGAGCATGAATTAAAATCAGCACTAACAAAAACAGAATGACATACATAGTTAAGTTGTTAATAGTTCATTAGTTGATGGAAGTGTTTTTAACAATCTGGATTCATCCGACAATCAATTGGTAATAAATAATGTATAGCCACAATTCCAATCTAATAAGAATTTAATCTGGAAAATACGTAATCTACTAAAAACAAAAATGACATCAAATAAACTTTTGATCCCCCCAGTAAAACCCTTATTAACTACTTACTACATAATAATGTATATGATAGTATTTGCTACAAGTACAAAAGAATGATTGATTACATATAGGTGAAAAGAATATAAAGACCATTGTTACAGATTCACAAAACAACACAATCCTTCCTTGATACGAATCTGGTGTCAAAACGCTATCGACAGTGGACATAAGATTGCATAATTAGAAGAGAAAAACGAATAAAGTCACTGTTTACAATGCGTTACATTTCAACAAAACCAAATACAAATAATTTACTGGTCTTTATTTATACATGCACAGCCCTGTGGGCATTGCAAACGGTGGTTTACATGCAATCTTAGAATGCAATAATGGTATTATGAGAAATTATTTTCACTAAACATGTGCACATAAAACTTTGAATCAATCCTTGGCAGTGAAGTAAAGTTCGCCCTCTAGGAGCACGTAATGACAATAAACGGCGCACATGATAAGAACAAAATCGATGATGTGAGTTACACAGTTAGCAGTTCCGACGATGCAAATCGCGGGGCAGTGAACATTACAGGTTGCAGTTGGAACGTTGTGAAAGTTTTCCCCCGTTGATTGAACGCCGAATCTAGGATGGTACGAAACTTAAGCACGCTCGCCTCGGATTCGCCGGGCCAACTGGATGTCTTTCGGCATGATTGTGACGCGCTTGGCGTGGATGGCGCACAGATTTGTGTCTTCAAACAGTCCAACGAGGTATGCCTCACTGGCTTCCTGCAAAACACAAATAATACTACATTATAAAACTGCACAAAAATATGAACTGAACATGTCAACTCCTTCTCGGAACAAGGTCACTGCGATACTCACGACCACTGAGCTACAGAGATGGTAAATTACAATAAAGTCTTATTTGTTGTTTGAAGACGCATTGTTTAAAACATGTGGAGATTGACCACTCAACTAATGGAATAAACATGAATTTTACCCTATGGTTGTAATATTTCATGTCAAATACGGGTTTTATAGAAGGCTTATCTGTGAGGTTATTATGACATTAGACCTAGGAGATAGTATGTTTAAAAAAGAAACAGCTGGGAATCAAATTGTTGAGTAGGAATATTTCATGTCAAATACGTTTTTTTTTAGTAGGCTTATCTGTGAGGTTATTATGACATTAGACCTAGGAGACAGTATGTTTAAAGGGTTAGTCCGATGAAAAACTAAAAAACTATCATTTGTATAGGTCCACCCTCAAATATGGAAAACATGACTAAAAGATACTACCATACTTTAAAAGCAGGCGGTTAAAAAATTAAAGAAAACGCTATTTTTTGGCTTGTTGCTACCAAGAAGCACCTATTAACTCTTCTCATGTTTCTCTACCGATAACATGCTTCTTAGTACGAACGTGTACTTCTACAAAATGTCCCGCAATTAATTTTCTTGTGACTTGATGTGAAGAAAAGTTGCAATCTGTTTTGAGCGGTACTGTCCACAGTCGCAGTGTTTCACGGAGCGCTGGCTGGACTCGTATTACACAATGAGTGCTCTGTCTATCAGGCAGGCGTTAGCGACCTCAGAACCGATACAGCTGTAGGCCTACTACGCTTTAGAAGAAAAATGCAGCAGAGCTTGCAAAGTGAATCTTATAGAATCGCTAAATATTCACTATTTTTTTCTTGCATTGAAGCAACCTAGGGCCTATATGTTTTATTTCACTTATAACTGAATTTCATGCACTTATGACTCATTGGTGATTTTTTAGTTCATCACCTGACTAATCCTTTAAGAAAGAAAGGCTGGGAATCAAACACCAGTCTCCCATGTATTGACAGACAGGCCACTGAGCAATAGATGGATGATGACTGAGAAATGCAAAAACACATGGTGACCAAATACATTAATTATTAGCATAAGAAAAATAATGTACCATTAGGCCTACAAGTATCTCAGAAATGGATCAGCATCTAGAAATGAATCCAAATAAGTAGACTAGGGCCTAGCCTAGGTATTTAAGCCATGTCTCTGAACAAAGCCATTCTAAATTTGTAAAGAAATTGTGTTCTGGAAGAATGGGGCGTTATAATTACCTGCAGAGCTCCAATAGCTGCACTCTGGAAACGCAAGTCAGTCTTGAAATCTTGAGCAATCTCACGAACAAGACGCTGGAACGGCAGCTTACGGATCAGCAACTCAGTCGACTTTTGGTAACGACGAATTTCTCGGAGGGCGACTGTTCCGGGACGGTAACGATGGGGTTTCTTCACTCCTCCTGTTGATGGTGCGCTCTTACGTGCAGCTTTTGTCGCCAGCTGCTTGCGAGGCGCTTTTCCTCCAGTGGACTTACGTGCAGTCTGCTTTGTACGTGCCATTTTTCAAATCTACAAACAAGTTAATCTACATGAGTAAAAGGAACCCAGCAGAGCTAGGCCTAGCGCCTAGGCCTAACGGTGACTTTGGAGCCGTCCTAGCAACGAAGCACTCAATAAATTCAAAGTTGTTCTGAATCGGCCTTGTTGATTCTGGCATTTGTCCGCAGGTGTTTGCACTGTCCAATCACTGATTCATATGTTTCGTATTTGAAATATCGATCTTTGATTGGTTATCGCTCACTCGTCGATGGTGTTCGAAGCCTACAGGGTTGGTTTAGTCACTTTAAATTAGAGTCCCCCACTGCAAATCAGTTTAGTTACTGAGTGGGTAGACTCTAAATGTGAATTTATTTTATTTATTTATTTAATGGTATATCATTAGGACTTGATTGTTTTGACAGAGCCTAGGGCCTAGGCCTACAAGTACATCAGCCCCTTTGCCGCCTTTTACAGCAGGCACAGCTAGCCTAGGCCTAGGCCTATCCCTGGCCAGAAGAGAAACAAGACTTCAAAAAAGGAGCTAGGCGTAGGCCCTAGGCTACGCCTAGCTAGGGCCTGGTCACACAACATTTCGGCGGGACGTTGTTCTAGGCTAGCCTAGGGATATTAGGCCTCAGCCTAGGTTGACAATTACCTGCCCTAGAGATTATAGAGGTGCCTAGGCCTATTAGGGATGTGTTCTCAAAACTGTTATTATTATTTGCCCAACTTTCAGGGCCTAGGCCTACATATTATGGGCTACGTGAGATCAAAGGTGGGCCTAATGGCTTCGCGCGCCAAATCCCATTCCTCCTTCACAACAAACATGGCGATGACAAAGCGGCGAGCTATTGATAAGTGATACATGACTTCCAGTCAGGATGGATCTTGTGACAAGGTTTAAAACATGTTCTACCTAATAACTAGCCTCAAATATACGTTTAAAATGTATACCGACACTCGACCCTAGTGTTTAAGCATATGATTTCTTGTATCTATTTACCTGGACGATACTTTTGACTTTCTTCAAATCTGTAGAAACGTGACAAAACTCACTTTGAGCTCTCGATTTCCAAAACACAACTGAGCGTCTTGTAATAACGAAATTCTGTAGAGAGTGCGCTGGCGATGGTTGAATCCCATTGGCCAATTACGTCACGTGCGCGAGCTACGATTGGTTGGAATAAGCGCGCATGCTATTGGTCTGCGTCATAACACCCTGATTTGTAGTTGGTCAGAATAAAACGATTTTCTATTGGTTGTAGTATTTGGTTCCCGAACTGTGGCAGTCGTACGAGAATTCATTACGGTGCTGGTTGCACGTTTTTCTGGGAAAAGTGCATTGGAAAATCTAGTGTAGATTGAGCGGGAATGAGTCATTTTGTTGCATTCGGGGTGCGCTTTCGCCGGTGACTCATTCTTCCTAACTCTCCTCTTTGTTTGATTGTGGTTCTAGGGGGGGCAGGGAGTTCAGGAGGTTTTTGCTGGGTTTTGTTAGCTGGAGGGGAGGGAGAACAGCTGATGACGACCACATTGTGCACTCCGTCCCACTCCTTCAGGTTGCTACTGTCAAGTGGTAGAACAGAGAAGTGAGCGAACTTTTCAATTTTATTCAATAAGGAATAACCTCTATTGTCTGTGTTTTTTTCATGAATTTGACGTGGCCTGCTCCATAGCAAAACATCGTGTGACCTTGCAAGCTATTCAGTACAGCAATTTACGAAATTAAAGAAAAATAAGTTAAAGTTTATACAGCAACAGTGATTAATCACTCATTAGAGCCCCCCTCCCCCCCAATCGATTACAAGCGTCACTCGGCATGTGCTATGATCACAACAAATGTCATTAAGATGATGGAATCATTATGATGAAAAAAGCCCCCCCCCCCCCAGCCCCCGCCAAACCCGCAAATGTGGCTCCAATCCTAAGGTCCAGGGTTCGATTGCCGGTTAGGGTTTCTTAAGTTCGGAAACGGTGACTTTTGGAGCTGTCATACCATTGGGTTTGAACTTTGAAATAGTTCAAACCCAATGGTCATACTAACGAAGAAGATAATACATTTTATTTAATAAATATCTTAATGAGTAGGTCTTAGGTTGGAATTCATAGTCGGCCCCTACACCTAGGGGCACCCATTGTTGCTATGGATTTGTTTTGTTTATGGGAAATAACATGCAAACAATTGTTACCTTGGTAACAATGGGCGCCCCTAGGTGTAGGGGCCATCTCGAGGGCAATAATACCCAAAAAAGATGTTTGCCTTCGGCGGCTGGGGCTTACTGCCCCCCCACCCCTCTACCAAGCCGTCAATTCGCACCCTGCTCATACAATACATGTTTAGTATGAATAGTATTTGCTCGGCGCAAAGACGTGAGACTCGAAATCGCGAGATTGCCTGTTCGATGCCGGTCACCGGCAATCTTGACTGAACGTTTTTTCTAAGGCTTCCTCAGTTACAAGGAGAATGCTGGGATTGAGTCATATTAAGAGCCCTCGGGACTATCGATCCTAGTTTGGCACCTAAAATGAGAAAGGAGGACATCTATGGTCTATGGGGTGTGCACTGTGCAGCCGCCAGCAAAGGATTCCTACAACATATTTTATAATAATTAGCACCAGTCAACAGAGTGTGCAATGGTGGATTCATCACGAAACATACTGTTTGTTTTTATTCCATAGATAATTACATATTTTGTCAATATTATTATTACCTAATAATACGCCACGAGATTCCATAAGGCCGTATTGATACGTGTCATTGGTCACGTAACCCGAACCCCCAAAATCGACCAAGTTTTTGCAAGCTTCCTTCCCTGACTTTGAGCGCCAAATTCAAAATGGCACTTTTCTGTTCATAACACCATTTTGAAAAGAATTATAACAAAATCATTCCCGTTTCAGAAACGAATTGTGCATCACAAAAACAGTTAATATGAGTGAATACAATGCATCCCAAGCAATTTCTTGTATTTTAGATGTTTTTTTTTAGAATACCCAAACACTGATTTTTGTTCAAATTATTATTTTTGACTACATAAATAAATCACAAGCAATTTATGCAACAAGCAGATCTTTATTGTTATTATTACCACTTATTACTATTTGATGTCTTTTTGTACTATTCACTGTTCTTTACCACAAAAAATTAAATAACAATATTTCGAAAGTAGCTTCAACCATAAATCATCATTAAAGTCAACGAGTACGTGCTCGGTGGATGAACAGCTTTAGAAATAAAGTATACAGTTTTTATACATTCAAAAGTAGACACGTTTCTTTTGCACCTGATCAGGTAGTGAGTTTTTCTTGAACACTGCACATCTAAGTTACTCTATGCTCTAAATATTAGTTTGGGTTGGAGGAAAGGATGGTACAGTGATAAGAGGTTTGTGGAGAGCAAAAACACAATAAACAATCCCAAGAAGGAATCGGACTGACTTTTATTTTAATTATTATGAAGGGTCATTCTCTTTATTAAATAGCATGGTCCAAAACTAAGTTCAATACGAAAATCGAACCTATCAAATCAGGTAATACACACAAAAATAATTGTAAAAATATGTTTGAAATGTGCCACCAATTGAAAGATGTACAGTACCAACTTACTGATCAAAAATTGCTATTTGACATTTAAATATAAACTTGATTACTTTGTACTTATTGTAACCTCAAAGACCTAGTACAACTGAAAATACATGTTTTCTGTCATCAAAAATTACATTAGTATGTAAAGGTTTGTACTTTATTTCAACAGTGTTTGGAATGTCAACAAAAATGCCAGAATTATAAGATATTAAATAAAATATCAGAAAAATATAAAAAATAGATGTAGAAAAATGAATTATATAGGTAATGCACTTGTGGATGAAAAATAGGCCTTTTTAAACTAGAGCATCTTCGTGCAAGTCACATGTTCATTTGAAACTTGTTTTACGGTATGTTAATACTGAAACAGCAACGTATCATTCCCCGAAACTTTCGAGAGCAAAACAAAGATTAAATAAAAAATAAACTGTGCACACCATTTGCATGCACCCCTACGTACATATTTTGGCTGGGTAATGTAAACCCGATGGAAAGTGCTTTGCAGATATTATCATATCTGTTGTGGAATTGTGCCGATTACAGTATCAACTTACCGTAAATTCTACATAAACATTCTACTTTTCCAAGTTAGACTCGAACTTCGTAAGTATATCGATTTCATGCTCATTATAGGCCTTCTCAATATTCTTATACAATCAAAATCATTTTGATTAAAAGTGAAAACATCATCTAAAAAATAAATAAATACATATCAATAATCTAGAAAATTTCTGCAATGAAATATTTCAATAATGTTACTCCTATACTCCTAACAACCAATTTAAAAGCAATTGCTGATAAAATATTTACGATAAAAATATGAAAAATATTTTAATAACTCATTTATGATGTTGATGACACTACTTCTATCAATAGCAGCATGTGAAAATAAATCAGAAAAATACACACGTACTATCAATTTACAAAGGCCAGAGGTTTTAATTACTAAACAATCTTGTTTTGTATTCTTGATTACATTTCTAGTAACAGTGCAGTAATATTAATTGTAATTATTAAAGTAGTATGATATAATAATTTGTCTTCTTTTGAGTACAATGCTTAAATGATGTGTATTATAACGGTAGCCCGGCATTAATTGGCATTTGACAATATGGGCATTCCTTTTGCGTTTTGGCGCAGTTATTACACAAGACGTAATGATTGCATGTGCCTAATGTTACACTACGTTTGTCTTCTTCGCATACCATGCATTTTCTTGCCATCTGGGAATAAATTATCTGTGAAATAAGAAACAATACAGTTAGGCGAGAAAGCAAAGCGTACATTATTTATCATGGTACAATAACTAGAATTTGAAACAAACATAGCAGCAGTGTGCAAGTAAGAGATAAAAACCACAATTGTCGCAGTTCACATTCCTTACAGAAAGGGTGCAAGTCCAGGACAGTCGTTTGTATTCATTTCGAAACTATGCTCATTGGCTTGTACTATGATAAACACGAAAACTCACCTCGTCGACTTTCTCGCAGTCCGTCCTAAGTTGCCCCTGGAGTTGCTTCAGCATCTGCAGCGACAGTGAATTCAATTCGGAAATGCGTCTGACGCCGTGCAGGTACGGACTCCCCTGCAATAAGTCTAGTTCTTTCTCCATGATCTTGAGTCTCTTGATCGCCTCGTCCCGCTCCTTCTCGGCCACCACCGCCTTCCGGTTCGACTCCTCCGCCTCCCGGTGCCACGCCTCGCACGCGGTTCTCGCCTGCGCTATCCTCTCGTCCCAGGACGCCAGCGTGTTGCGGCTCACGGCAAGCTCCTCGTTCAGCCGCTGGATCTCGGACGGGTAGTTGTTGGAGTTGGAGAAGTGGTGGCCCGCGTTGCTGCTGGGCGGGGGCGGAGACAGGTTGGGGTGGGAGCCGTAGTCGAACAGCGTGGGGGGGTGGTAGCCGCCCATGTTTGACGTGCTGTTGCTCAGTATGTGGTTCGTATAGGCGGAACTCTGGAACAAGGTCTACGAGTGAGTCGGCGAATTGTTTCGCGAGCGCTCGCGAATTAAAGTGTGCATTCTAAACGACGGTCTTACCGAGTCTTCTTGAAATGAGAATCTCGATCCGGAGAGATAACTAGGTTGCGATTGTAAAGGTGATGAAGTAGGCGAGAAGTTTCCTAATTGTCTTTCGCTGAGAGCGCTTCCAGGAATATTCATAGGGGCAGAACTACCCAACTGGCCGAAACCTGCAAACGAAAATACAAGGAGATTAGCAATTCAACATAATGCACGTAGACTTAAGTCGTAAGTTTTCTTACTTATTTGCCCACTTGGTGCAAAGCAAAGGAAATACACCTTAAAATGAGACCTTTACCAAATTTGAAGAAAATACATATTTTGAGGGGGGGGGGGGGGAATCGAGGCCGATAACCCATATTCTTGGATAACTGAGGTTTTACTCGAATAAGGAACATGTACCAATTTACAAACCTGAAGATCCTAATCCACCAAGGGTATTACTTGGAGATTCCCTTTCCAATTCTTTTTCTAATGATGATACTCCAAAAGAAAGAGGTTCATCTAAATGCAAGTCTTCCAAAGCATTACCTGGGAAAGGAAAAAATGTCAAACTTAATATTCACAGAGTATAATAATGGTTACCTACAGACAGCTAAAGAGGCATTTTATTACCACAATTAATTAGTTACAACATTTTGAATGGACAGTTTTTAGGAATCATAACGGCCACTAAAATCTATATTCCATAAGGTGGTAGTCCCCGCTCTCGAGCTCGCGCGGCCTCTCCGTGACGCCCCAAACCCTCGGCACGCCCACGCACGGAAACATTTTCCCACATCTGTCGCTACAGTTTTTGGCGTCATCTCTTCCTCTACACGTGGGTATTTTTTTCATGTTTCTAGGTCCACCCCTTTTCCACCCCCGACGTGTTTAATGTCGCAAAGTGTGCGTATTTGGCGCTGTCGTATTGCGGGAAAAATTGTAAAAAATAGTAATGTTTTTTTGGGGATTAATTTTACTTTTTAAATGTGATAAGAATTGAATGGAGCATCTTTTTGTAATGAAAGTTTTTCGTAAAAAGTGTCCCGTTCAAAAGTTACGGGCACCCAAACACGAACAATGTTCGACGTCTCGATTTGACGGATTTGGTACCATTTTAATGTGTCACATTCAAACGGCTCTGCCCGTCGAACCAAACGAGATATAACATTCTGGTTTGTTTTGTTACCGGCGCTTACCCTTTAAGTAACTGGGTTTTGAAATTTTTTCGAATCGTCCCGGAACTTTCGTCAATCAAATTGTGTACATTTGGTAATGTGTGTTTTTAAAAAGCGCGTGTAACACTTTTTTTCCACATTTTTGAATCAAAAACTTTCTCGACTTTTTCATTTTGAAAAGTAACCACTAAACTTGATTATTAACGAAGCGATTTTTGAATTTCGTCCCGGATGCTTAGTTATGGGCACTTTTCCATATTTACGACACGGCTTCGGTCGTGATTTTTTTGCGGCAAGTTGGTACTTTCAAAATGGGTTTTTTTTCTTTAGGCCGATGTTGAAAGCTTGCCCGTACAGGGGGATGAAAAAACATTTTCAAAAAATCACCCCCTCACCGAATGACAGACGTTCGCGCAACGCACTTTTCACGGCGATCTAAAAACACGCATACAAAATGTTTGTTTTTGTATATTAAAAGTGTGTTTAAAATGCAATCGAATATATTGTTGTATTTAGTATTAATTATTGGACATTTGTTTATAATAAAACGTTTGTTTTAAAAATTAGACTTTACGGATGTCCGAGTTATGATGCTTTAACGGATTTCATGCGTAGCACTTTTTTGCCCGTATTTGTCTATGGGGGGTTTTCAATGTCTTAAAAAAGCATGTTGGAATTTTTTTAGATTTTTTTTAACTAAATTGTGCACGTTCCGTGGCTATTGACTATTGTTTGAACGTACCCGGACGTACCAGGCACGTACCGTCTCTGACATTTTTCTATGACAAGGACTAGATGTGTAATTTTGATTTCTTAAATTTCAGCTTTGAACGTCCCTGGTATGTACCGTTATGAAATCGAACAGCCCATTTTGGTATCATCGCAAAGTGCGTTTCAATACCTTTCTAAACATGTGCATATCATTGACCACACACTTACCGGGACGTACCGGGAAGCTTTTGAACGTGCGGATTGTAGAACACGAAAAATTTTCTAACACTTTAAAATATTTCAACACGAAAATAATTTTTTACCGAAATTTTAATTTTTTCATTTTTTCAAGTTTTTTCAAGTTTTCCAAAAAATGGGGTACTTGAAAATTTTTCAAACACTTAGAAATTTTGAAACATGAAATTTTTTTTTCTTTTTTTAGAATCACACAATTTTCAAGTTTCTTCTTTACATAAGTATCTACGACCAATTACCGTGACATGTACATAGAAAAACTCGAAAATTTTTCCATCACTTAAAAATTTCAACATGAAAATAATTTTTTACCAAAATTTTAATTTTTTCAACTTTTTTCAAGTTTTCCAAAAAGTGGGGTACTTCGGTCTTGTTAAATCTTATAATAAAGTTTATAAGTTTCTTGATTCATCTTACAACTTTAGGTTTGACTTTAAGAACTAAAACACGCAAATTAAGTAGGCATACTAAACGTTAACTGAAATTTGATGGTTTTGAGTTTTGACACATTCTATTCTACTCGTGTTTTTGTCAAATTCAAAAAAGGTCTATAGAAGGTAATTGACTCCCTGCCCGACTCAATGAGCAGGACAGAGAAGGAGGCAGCCTTATATTGGATAGCAAGAAAGAAGAATGGTTGAAGAGGCCAACTTTGCACAGGACAAAAAAAGTATTATCTGATGTTTATAGATGCCAACAGGTTGGAACAGATGAGTGTAGGGATGGGAAGCAACAGCTTACCTTGAGTAAGATGACGGATTTAGGAGTCTTTTCACAGTAAACATTCCAACTCAGAAATTTATCAAATTACTCGAAGGTAAACTGTTGGATCCTAACACTCCATGTTTACCTATATCATTCTCCACAATTACAGAATAAATTATTTGTACTCACCTACTACAGATTCTAAAGTGTCACCGGGCTGATGGTAAAAATGCATTCCTATCGGCGATAAGCCTGGAGGTAGCTGTGTTGTGGAATTGCTAATACTATACGCCGCCAAACATATGCTCTGCTTTCTACGAGACTTTTCTAACAAGTCTATACTGGGATCACTATCTATTGTCATCATGTGCTTCTTTACTAAATTCTGTAAAAAGGAACGGGAATTAATCAATTGTCACAAACAATGAAAATAAAGACGATTATAGAGAGAAAGACTACTAGCTAATTAAATCCGTGCACACGCGTAGTCTTCGCCTATAACACCCAGAGCTGATAAGAAATGTTGAATCTTAGAATTGAATGTACACATTGAGAGAATTGAGTGATTCACAATGAATGGTGGATAGGGCTTATCACTAGGGATGTGGGAGTTTTCGAAAGCCAATCATTTCAAGCACGTTCACCTAGTTGGTGCTTAGCTCGACGAGAGAAAGTTTTCTTATCAACTCATTAATAATAAATATATTTGTGTTTTCTACTGTGGTCCGATATACTTTTGCACATTGCACCAGAGAAACAACTGAAAGATATTGTAAACTACACAGAAAGAACGGAAGACATCTTACGGCATGTTGCATAAGATCTTGTTGGCTGTTAAATCCTAGAGGGTTGCTAACTTTATTGTGTGCTAGCTGCGATCCGGGAGCTTTACTATGTGAACTGTTGGATCCTAAACTGCTCGTCGAGGCAGATTCCGAAACTTCGCCGCTGCCGCCGGAAGAGTCGGCCTTTTCCGTCTTGTCTTGGATCTTGTTGTCGGGCGGCAGGGCGCTCGAGAGAATGTCCGCTAGGTTTGTGCCAGAGTCGATGCGAGCGGCCAAGTCACGAGCCAGCGCCATCTCCTCTGAAACGCAAACAATCATTGTCGATTAAAACGGTCTCCGATTTGCATTTTTCTAAGTCTAATTAAACCAAAAAGCTAGACCTTGACTGACAAAACCCTTTTGTAAAAAAGCAACGTAAAGAAATTCTCTTGTTTTGGCCACGCTCGTTTCGTAGTTTACAATAATACCGTAATCATCATCATCATCTATTCCCACGTCCAACTCTGCGTTGGGTCGGCATTTAAAATGAGCCCCATCCATCTCCTCCTATCTGACCAACACCACTAGCTTCCCTTTCCACCATATTCCAATTTCCTCCTTGCCATTCCACGTCCTTCCTTACACTGTCCTGTCATTGTTGTCATGGTCTCCTTCTTCTTCTTGTACTCATTCTATTGTATCATCATCATCTTTTGCCACGTCCAACTCTTTTTATCATTTTATTTTTTAATTTTGTAATTGTATCATTCTTCATAAACCTGAAGAACGTTCCACTCACCGTCCAGGTGCGCGAACGCGCAGAACACGCCCCGCGGACAGTATCCCGCCGACTGGACGTCGTTGCACTTGGTCGACTTGTATATCTCCGGATGGAACTGTTGCTCGGTGCGCGTGTGACAGTACGAACAGCCGTCGCCGACGTCGCAATTGTCCGGTTCGCCCCACTCGTCCCCGTGCTTTACGTTCGGGCACGGCGTGGAACGGTACTTGTGCTTCTTGGGGCTGCGGCGCTTGTCGCGGCTGTTGTGGTACTGGGGGCAGGCGTAGCCCTGCCGGCACAGGCGCGGCGGTCGTTTACACATCTCCGTCTTGTAGTTCAGTAACACGTAATTTGTATCTGGAAAGAGAATCACAGAAAAATGAAGGAACGATATCTGAATGTATGAATTATACAGGCTAATTATAAGGAATTATAAGTAGGGTTCAGAGCACCATGAAGGAATGCCAAGGGGGCTGGACAGGAAGGAACAGGAGTCATATCTTTATTGGTTGTCAAGACACATGATGACATAAATATGTCCATGTGGGTAGGCTTATAAGAGAAGAAGAAGAAGAAGAAGCTTACTGGGACTGGGGATGATGAAAATAATTAAAAGGTGTATAATATATATTGCATCTAGACTATTGAATAAAGTACATTCCTGATTCATAAGAAGGAAAGTAAATTAATGCAATTACTGCCTTTGTGAGACAGTCCCGATGTTTAAATAAACTACCCATTGAGCTATAATAGGAGCTAGGGAGACATAGACGTCATATAAACATTGAAGCTGTCTGCCTAGTGTTTACCTCAACGACCTATGAGTCACAAACAAGATCCCATTTTATTTTTTATCACAAACTACACCTGCTCATAATATTTCATCATCAGCGTTTCTGGATTGTATTTCTAACCATAAACATCCTTTGTCTGGAATAAATGTTATAAGTGAACTGATAATGTGCAAGTGTTGTAAGTGAAACAAGAGTGTCCACATGATATTCTCAGACAAAAAATAAAAAAGATATCATATCACTTCCGTTGAACATTTCAATACCAAGTGAAAATCTCTTATTCTATGAAGCTTAGTAGGCCTATTCAATTACAGAGTGGCTTGTTGGTCTAGTGGGTTTAATCCTGAGCACTTTCAATGGAGAAGGTGCAGGGATCAATTCCCAGGTCAGGTTTTTTAACTTTGGAGCTGGTGTACATATAAACGGTGATTTTGGAGACGTCATAGTAAAAGTTCACACAATAAATGTCCCCACCTGCAAATCAGTTCTTGTAACTGAAAGGGTAGACTATAAGTAGGCCTACAATTTATTTATTCATAGGCCCTCTGGTGGATAAATATGATTCAGGTATTGACTCAAATATTAATATTAAATGGGACACATGAAAACATAAAAATAAAATCCAAGTTTTTGTCACAAACTTCTTCTTCTTCTCTTATGCCCGCAATTGGTCTATTCGGCCAAACTAGACACTAAGTTATTGTTAAGCAAGTAGGTCTAATCACTAGCTAAAGCTACTAGATAAATTGTCACCAAAATTTGTTTTGAATGTGCATTTTGTTCCAGACAGGAATGACAGTTCTCTTAACAAAGACATTCCAGGTGCTATACAAATTGTTGAAGGAAGAGATAAGATTTTCAAGCAATAGGCCTATCTGTCATAATTTTGGCATGCACATACAACGGCCATACAAAACAACTTGGCTTGTCATGCAATAATCTATAGGTAGGTCACTTTCGGCAGTCGAAGAGCCACTGGTATCGCCTCAAGACAAATATTGTCACATAATGAGTGATAAGCAAGTGCTAGTGTATGTTGTACATGCTATCTAAGAGATGAAACTGACGATAATACAAACCTTAACTGCTAAGCTAGTGGAACCACAAGAAACAGGGTATAATGACTACCTACGTGTGTTGCAATGGGATTCTGCCTCTAGACAATTCTGTATTGGTGTAGGTATAGCCAACTATCAAATGCAAATAGGCATAGCCACGCTACGAACTTCAAATGCAAACATATGGGACTTACCTTGCCATTTTGGATCTTCATTCATTAAATTCCTTTCTTTGTCTAATGCATTTGGTCCTTTCATATCAATGTTAGCTTGAGCTTCTGGGTTGTCCATTTCCTGTAGCTCTTTAATATCAAAAACTGGTGGTCTAAGGTCATCCTGACCATGTGCAAATGCACAATGAGGCCCATTTTTTGTACAAAATCCACGAGGATCAGTTTCGTGCACACACATACAAGTCTTGAAATATCTCAAATGGTAACGACGCTCTGTATCTCCTGCAGTGCGATGCAAAAATGGGCACCTAATGTTTGAGAGAAAATTTATTAGCTTCGGCATGGGCCCAGCCTATGTATTAGCTAGCATAAGCCTAGCTAACTCTAGACCTAGTGGGCCTAGGGTCTACCCTATGTGTCAACCTTACAAGCCCTGTCAAAAATGTTGTTTCTAGGCCTAGGGGTTCTGATTCATGGAACGTAGGTTCAGATGTCTATTGCAAAATACAACTGTGGGAAATACAGATAGCTTCAGAACAATTACGACCCATTACGTTCTAATATCAAGAAATGTCAAATAATTATGTGGGAAATTCAAAAATTATCAGTGGTCAGTGATATCAATATTGAAAACAACATGTCTACCAACTTACTCGTCTCCGTCAGGACACAACCCAGTAGTCTCATCGTATTTTGTACAGTAGGTGTCTGCACAGTAATTAAATAATCCGTCTCTTTTTCTTACAGGTCTTCTTCGACGTTGATTCATAAAATGCCAATGAAAGCAAGTAAAAGGTCTATGGTTGGAGCATTTGTGTTGTAGAAACAATGGACATTGCTCTACGCGGAATTCTTTCAAATATCTGTAAAATACAGGAAACACACGCAATGAAAGTTTGCGAAAATTATATTAAAACAATAAAAGCATGCTAATAAATGCAATGTTACATGGTTTTTAGGTTAAAGTAAGACTTACGCATAATGATTTGGTTTTTCTGTCTGAGCTGTCAACAAAGTCTTGGATTCCGACGGCATTTTGTGAACTAATATACGTTTGCGCAACCGTTCCGCGCAGGGAACGCTGTGGAAGATGGCTGTGATTGGAATGGTGAATGACGAGGGATATCGTTCAAGGTCACTGATGTTTTGAATGTGAACTTGAAAAGTTTATATTTTTATTGTTAATCTAATTGTTATTATGACAATAACCTTGGCAATTACATTATCTCATATTATATATTCAAGAGTTGTTATGTTTGAATAGGCGTGAGAGTATTTAAAATCGATAGGTACCGTATTGTGTACAAATACATGACTTTTCATTCCTGTCAGTGCATACGGAAATCACTCGCGACACGTCTTACTATTTATTTATAGTTACAACAACGTTACGTGATTATATTGTTGCTTTAAAACAAATTAGGGTTTCAAAACTTATACTAAACATTAACAATTGGGTAACATTCACGCTCTAGTTAACTTATAACGCACGCATAATATAAAATAATTAAAAACAATAAATAATTCATTAAAATGGGCTCTGCGCGCGCGGAATTCAGAAGGCTCCGAGTTCGATTTGCGGGAAAATAATCCTTATTGTATTTTTCAATTTGTCAAAAGATTTAATAAGACTATTTATACAAAAGATTCAAAGATTATCTCTTGTATATTATGTAAAGTTGATTCTATTATATCTATTACAAATAATTACAATGTAGCTACATTTATTCAACTTTACAATTTTGAAACAATATTAATTTGGATATTGTAAACTTGAATGCATTATGCACCCCAATTTCATTTTTATTAATGCATTTTACGTTCTCTAGCAATCTGGTAACTGATAAATATATGAGGGTCTATATAACAGTATCCCTTACTATTATCTACACTGTAAAATGTTTTAATTGTTCCATTTTATCGGAAGAAACCACTGTAAATATTATGTAAAATACTAAAATTTCTACATGTATGTATTATCCTACGTGACAACTTCAAATGCTCGCATGTCTGTATGACATGGATATGATTTAATCATTGTAGAAGGCTGACTTAAATAAATAAATGAATAAATAAATAAAAAAAAAAAAAAATAAATAAAAAAAAAATAAAGAAATGTGCGTCATTAATCATCTGGCTAGCCAGGTCTGTCTCAACAACTCTGCCTGTCCAGGACTTCATGAGATCTATTTAACAGTCCTCTCCACTGCCCCAAGCTCGTTCCTTTATTGTTTATCTTACCATAATGGTACGTCTACAGCTACGCGTTGCGAAGGAAGCGAGGGCGCGAGCTCCAATCAGCGGCCGAGTTTCACGCAAAGAAGTTAATAGTTTCACGCAAACTCGGCCACTGATTGGAGCTCGCGCCTTCGCTTCGCTCGCAACGCGTAGCTGTAAATCGACTATAACTCAGGACTCGCTTCTCCACACTGTTTTTCCTGGACCAAGCGCCATCTCCGGGTCTACCATTTTCGTATTCTATAGTCCATAAAAATTCTCTACTTGGTATCTTTGCTTACAACTAGGGATGTACAACAGTAAAATAAAAATGATCCTTAATCGAAAAGATGACTCCTGCATTATCGATTGATACTAAATTTACAAACATGAAGTCATCTTTTACAGATTCCGTGATATAACCTCGCCTAACTGAGCGCATAACAATATAGCAACATTTCTTGGGCACATCTGATGTGACACTGATGGGAGTAATCACAAATTAACGAGGCATGAGCCCAGTATTTTGCTGCACTCACTTCACTGCAGTTTTCACAGTAGTTTAGACCGCACTCATGTCGGTCCTTACGAAGGTTGACTCAGGCTTGTCGAGTTGTACTACTGGGTGATAGATACACCCTTTCTTTCTCTCCATCCAACCGAACATAGTTAAAGCTTGCAAACTGATACTTACTTTCGCTTCGGGTCGCACCATCAAGTAGGCAGGTAGAAAGCCTTCCTCTCGTTTCCTAGGAACTTCATTCTAATCCAGGGTTGCAGTCATTTTTTCTTTTAGACTGGGGATCAACGTTGATTAATCAAGTTGTGCTAATATTCGACATCGGTTATTTATTTATATAAATATCAAAAGCAGAGGATTTGTTGGCTTGTAAAAAAAAAAACATTTTGTACTGAATATGGTGGGCACTATAATAGAAAATTTAATGTTTTCAAATTTGTTACGTTTTTTATTGTTGTAGGACTTGTAATGTCGAGCCTTGCTCGAAACGGGACCGGAAAGGGTTAAATCAAGAACGTATGCCGAAAATAAGCACCATCATATTCATCAGTCTTGAAGGGCATCCTTATTATTGAGATGTAATAAAATGAGTTGTCTGTGGCTGTTTCCAGCCCCAGCATTTACAGGATTTATTCAATAAAAAACAAAATACTAACATAGGTTGGCACCAATAAGGTATAATTTTTTTATTAGAGCAATTAAGAAAAAAACTACAAGCAGTCATTTTTTGGGGCCATTGATATTTTGGGGAATGGGCCCGGGCATTGTATTACATACATGTTCCACCACTTATGATACTAAGTCCTACATAATAAAAAAATAATCAGTGATGTTTGATTTGATTTTAGAATGAATGAATTTAGGACCACAGCTATCCAACATAATCAGAAAAAAGGGAGCATACTTTCTGCACAAGCATAAGTGATTCGATATGAATGATAAATACAGTTATTTACTGCACTTATCTACAGTAAAACCCTGTCCCACTGGTCACTTCGTTATTGATACACTTCTAAATAGCATCTCCCTCCGATCAATACAATCCACAACATAATTAATTATCACATTTACTCACTCTTTCGATGCGTCCAAAGCAACAGGTAGACGGGGTTTTACTGCACTTGAAAAGAACACATTTCGTTTACGCCTGGTGCCATTTGAAACGATTTAAGATTATTAATTATTTTTGATAATAACCATCCTGAGAAAGTGGGGTGTAATACCCACAAACAAAAATGCAACAAAACTTGAAAAGCTGCTCTTTACTTATTGGTACTGAACATAACGTCCAGAGAATACTACTCCATGAAGGCCAATCACAGACGAGTACTCTAGGCTTGAGCATGCCGTAATATTACGCGATGTGTATACAAGACTGCCACTTTGTTGGTTAACATGTCTTCGTTACGAAGCAAAGAGTACGCTACTTTAACATCTGATCTTTCATCATTTGTCTCAGGACAACTATTTATTATTCAACTTAGTTTGCAGTTGTAGCTTGATTGTCAAAATTCAAATTTCGTATGAGATGAATTTAAGCAACTTTATCAGTTTTTCATTGTCATGAGTCGACTTCAAATCCTCCACTGGATAACACACTTCCATAACCATTTCTTCAACAAATGTTCCCCATGTTATTTGTGCGTTCATGAGCAACAGAAAAATGTGCATGTTTGTATGTAGGGGTTGTACATTAGTTTTTTCACTTGACAGCTACACGTACACCCTTTGGAACTGCAATTCTGTTGCATATAACGTTATTTAAGTGCCCAAGCACATCTTGTAAAGTGCTTTCGTCATAGCCAAAGTATTCTCGGAAGAGACGGTCGCTACACACGGTCTATGTCAATTAAATTTGCAGCACAGTTTCTAACAACGCTTCCACTAGATAGTCTCACTACAATACCGGATGCAGATAGTGAGGTGTAACTATATTTAGGTCGGTAATTTGTCTCGTGACGACGCTCGGCTATGACGAAGGCACTTTGCAAAATACGCGGTGGTGACTAATAAGATGTGTGATATGTTGGAAATTGTCACAGAAGTTCATATAGGTAACACATCATGACAATTAAGAAACAAATGTTCTTTAGCGGTATTTGCGCTGAGCGTATAGGCTCAAAACTTGCCATCCAGTACTCGACCTGTGAAACAACTTCAAGGAAAACTCTGACAACAGAGATAGAGAGATTCTTACGAAGCTTGACTAGAAAAATAATCTAGCTATTGGCCACAAAAAAGATATTACAATATAATATTACTGCACTGTTTACAGTAACGAGACGTACAAAAAACAAATTATTATAAATAATTGCTTATACCAGTGAATTCTGTAAACATTTGGTATTTTTGTTGAGCAGCTACTGCAGCTATACAAGAAAAATGTTTTACAAATATTTACAATAGAACTTTTGCACAGATATATGCTCTTTTTAGATTAATTCTGGTTACACTAGTAAAAATACATTTTGATGAGAAATAGCTACGTATATTTCACTCAATCGTTAACTACTTTAAAACACCCTTCAAAGTAATTAATAAACTTGCCATCGAGAATGAATTTAGAAGCTACCGTAATAAATTACCAAAACTTGGTGCTATCGGTGGATATATGCCCTGATTGCACTTACACTGCACACGGCATAAACAGGCGGACATGTCGAAAGCTGAAAAGCGCATTCAGCGGGGGGGAACGGTACAATAAAAACATGACGAACGTCAAGATCCACTCAAACATACACGGATGTACATAAAAACACAATCACACCCATCCAAAACAGGGACATACATAGGAAAACTTCAAGTGTATGGATAAATTAAATATCCACTGAAGAAGATACACCTAAAACAAAACAAAACGACCGCTCTTAAAAAAAAAAGTTTTTCGTTTTAACTTCTTCTCTGTACTGTCCTAAAATAAAACTAAGGTAGAAAGAGAGCAAAACAACATGGATTGTTAAGTTACGTGGCCCTTACACCAACAACAACCACAACAACGGAATCAAACAATTGGTGTGCATTTGATTATTTTTTATCCTTAGATTTATACTTCGCTAACTAGTCTAGCGATATTTTTTGTGTTTGTAATTTGTACCTATATCTTAAAGTTAGGATCCAATATCTTAACACCAGGATTAGTCATAAAGTCTCTCACGACCAACATAAGAGTAGCCAATACAATTTCAATATAAGTCAATGACGGATAAAATATAATTAGAATTTGTGAATCGAACCGTGCTGATTGAGACAGCTGCCTTGATTGATACAATCAGTGATATTATTTATTACAATAATCTCAAGACAGCTCATTTTCAATTCTGGACATGATAACAACTGTGCCTAGTATTCTTTATCCTTCAGTCAACATTATTAGTACATAGTAATAATATAAAATAACTTGACGAACGACACACATAGGTACATTACCTTTGGAACTCAAAACACCGAAAGGTCGTTACTATAATTAGTTGGCCCTCCCATCTATGCTTAACTTGACGATGGACCAACACGATTGAGAAGGAGGTGGCGTTTCAACAGGTTACCCGATAGGGCACGTCCACACACGGCAGGCAGTGTACAGCCCATCTAAACATCTTGACTGACAGATTAACACCGTGTATTCTGTGCGTACCATGACTAACTTTCAGGTAGACTGTTGGCTTCACTCCCTCCCTCAAACATATTACTCCAGCATGACGGCCCCTATCGACACAAGTAACGATAAGTTAACCGGCGTTTTCGTTGCGATGTGAAGAGAAGGCGAAGTGCACACCTGGCCGTCCGTGACTCGGTGGTGCGTTAGTCGGTAGTCGATGCACCTTCGGTCGACACGACATGCCCAGTTTTCCAAGACGTCGAAAAAACAGGGTGCTAAATTTACTTAAAAAATACATACTAGGCCCACTCCGTTATTATTTGGTAGTTTTAGGCATTTTCGGTACGTGGTGGATGATGCGATGAACTTTGTGTATTCCCGTTGCGGACGTTGCCCGGACGGAAGGTCGGTTTCGGTTTCGTGGTTTGTCCGTTTGGAAAACTGTCCGTACTTCGCTTACAAACAAATCCAATTAGCTTCAGGAAGAGATTATGACTAATCCAATAGCCATCGCTCGCCAATATATGCGTATAGAATACGTAACGCTATCCTATCGGTTCACACCGTGGTACCGTAAGCACTGAACATGACGCGCGTCGAGTCCGTGTCCAAACTAATGTCTTCGGGAGACGCCAAGTCTACTCTAACCGTGCCGGAATTGTTTCTCTTTCGCGTCATTCCCCATTCCGATTGTCTCCAGTTAAAACTTTCCACCCCCTCTTGTTGCGTTTCCGGTTCCGCCTTCTTCTCTTCCTCCACCTCCACCGCCGATATGGAGCTCTGGGATCCGAGGGAGTCAAAGGAACTGTCACCGCCCCCTCTATATCGGCCCACGTTATCGTCTAGACCATCCTTGGTGTCGAAAGGATGGCCGTGCGAATCTTCAATACCTGAAACCAAGCAGAGCGTTACATGCCTCGAAGTGTTAGAATAAAGTATAACTAACTAAAGTATAACTAAAGTAACTATAATAAAGTATGTAATAATAATAAATAATAAAATAATACAGTAATCCCCCTTTAATTCAAATTTCAAGGGACCCTAAAAACTCCAATTTGAATTACAAAATTTTGAATTAAAAGAACTTTAACACTAAGCACCATACCTAAAACTTCTGCTGGGACTCCATCAATAGTTTGAATTATACATAATTTTGAATTAACCGAGTTTGAATTAACGAGGGACTACTGTAGTGTAAAATAATAATAATAATAGAATAAAGTTTAACTAGGTTAAGCCAACAGAACAACCGTGAATTGTTAATGCATTCGATTTTACTCTCCTGAATTCAACCTCTATCTGTCAGCACATTGTTACCATCAGCATTCAGCATTGCAAATTGAAATAAGTTAATAGGGTAGGTTTAGGTTTACTCACGTGTAATAAATTACCAAATACTAGAGTGTAACCAAGACAATAATAGAGAAAACAAGCAATTGAAATCCTACAGGTAAGCAAACAAAAGCTTTAAAAGTGGATGATTCAACAGAAAATATGTATTTTAATTTTAAACAAATATCATAATTACAGGTATAAAGCTGACGGATGTAAGTCGAAATCCTTGATATGCATAGGCCTACATTGAAAATTTACCATTGTGTAAAATAAAATGCCCAGTTGTGTGTAAACACCGCTACCTAGTCTAGCCCGTACGTACGCACCTTTAAGAATGTTCTGGCAGATCTCGGACTCGAGGGGAATGGGATCCTCGCTGTCCCGGTTGTGAATGGTGACTGCGATGTGGGCGGGATGCGGCACCGGGAGGGGAATCAGAAGCTTCTCGGCGCTGTAAGGGTGGCAACGCCGCTTCCAGGGTTGCCACATCGTCGCCATCGACGAGGGTGTGGGGGTCTTTCGGCGGTTGCGGCCGTTGGACGTTCCAGTCTCACTAAAACGTGAGATGTTTGTTTATTTATCTAATTGGCTTCCAAAGGTCATACACATTGTACATGCGTATGGCATAACTACAACTACTATACAATACTACTATGCATATATTATACTAGAACTAATAAAATTAACACTGCCGACAATAAATAAATAAATTAATAAATAAATAAATAAATAAATAAATAAGTAAACAAATAAATAAGTAAACAAATAAATAATTAAATAAATAAATAAATAATTAAATAAATAAATAAATAATTAAATAAATAAATAAAGAAAGAAAGAAATAAATAAATAAATAAATAAATAAATAAATAAATAAATAAATAAGTAAATAAATAAATAAATAAATAAATAAATAAATAAATAAATAAATAAATAAATAAATCAATAATCAAATAAATCAATAAATAAATAAATAAATAAATAAATAAATAAATAAATCAATAATCAAATAAATCAATAAATAAATAAATAAATAAATAAATAAATAAATAAATAAATAAATAAATAAATAAATAAATAAATAAATAAATAAATAAATAAATAAACAAATAAAAAAATAAAAAAAATAAAAATGTTGGTACTTTCACAGCTCAAAGTTTCAATATCGAAGTTATAAAAGTGGTAGTGTGTGTATTTTAGTAAACCGAACGCTGCGAGTGCACGAAGCTAGTCTATCGCCCGGCTCACCCCCTCTTGTCTGGCTTCCTCCCCGTGGCGACGGCCCGACACCGGGGGTTGAATGCCGACACCTCCAGGTAGGGTGAGTGGACCTGGATGTTGCCCCTCGGAGCGTAGACGGGCCCCAGGAGGTCTGGCCCGCCGGTACCCAGCTCGGCACTGTGAACCAGCTCTGTGTAGCGCGACAGGTCCACTTGTTGGTGTGGCTGAAACGCAAACAATCGGCGCTGTAGTCAACTCGCGCGGGCCTAACCCATTCACTCAGAATGTTGATTTTTACTAATAATTTTTTCTTTTTTCTTGTTGACAATATTTATGTACCAAATTTTAGATTTGTACGAAAAGAAAATTCAGTTAATTTAAAAAAAAATTCTGATTTTTTTTTTTAAACTTGTTTTACATGAAACTACCAAAATTGTATGCTTGAGGAGATATGAAATAAACTGGGAATTTATTCAATTTTACTAATTTTTTTATATTCATTCTACATTGTTCAATTTTGAATTGTCAATAAAAATTAAAAACCATACAATACATGCAATTTTCATGATGTTTTATTTTTATTTTGTCACTTTAAACTTTCAATATAGCAGTTCCTTCATATTTTAGCAGATACATAAATAAATGTATTTCTTTCACATTTAGAGATGACACGAAAAATACTCGAAACATAAAATATATGTATGGAGTGTAGTAAACATTATGCTTATAAAATTTCTGAAGGTAAGATCGTTAGTTTATTCCCAATGCAGAGCACTTGTAAGGGTATCTTTATCGCACCTCAAGTCTGAATTTGGTGTCAGTCTCATCGAGTGGTGTGAGGAAGTCGAGGCTAAAGATCTCCGCGTACATAAGACCGGCCAGGCCCGACCAGTCGTTGACAGAGAGTCCTTTATTCTCCCAGAAGTCTTCTTCCGTCACGGGAAGTCTTTGCAGGACGTGCGTCGGGTAGAATCGCTCCAACATCAACGCCGCCTGCCGTATTGCAATCTGTGAAAAGTTGTAAGTACTTAGTCAAGGTTTGATGGCTTTAGGAGGAAATCAAAACACACATAACTCTGTAGATATAATTAACTGTACTGTATTTGTATATATATTTATTAGGGCTGCCCAACGATATCGATAATTCGATACGATGTCGATAATGGAAACATAATTCAATATCGATATAGAATTATTATATCGTACATATCGCGATATCGAACTTGCGCCTAATAAGCTAATTGTTTAGAAAGAAAACGATTACGTCACGTCACACGCCAATCACAATATCGCTGTTTTGTGTGGATATTTTAAATTTTGAATAGTATACACACAAATTGGCCCACATTATAAGACATTTCAAAGTTAAAACATGTATTTACGTATTACGGTAATGTTGTTTGTAATAAGTGGCCTCTGGCTGGACTGGAAATCCTAAAAACACGAGAAAAGTTTCGATATCACGATATCGCCAATATCAATACGTTTCACGATATTGATCATTCTTCCCGCGATATCAATATGATATTTTTTATCGCTGGGCAGCCCTAATATTTATATGTACTGTACCGTAACTCCGATAAAGCCACAAAAAATCTTTTTACACAATTATTTCTGATACATTTTGAGTAACTAAAAAATTAAACTTGGCTGAAAATCAAAGTGTTAACGCACCTTCAGTTCCATGGTGGTCAGCTTGATCTTGCTCCGCACGTTGACGCCGAGCCCCGTCTGCAGATCCCTCCTCCGTCGCTCCAGTTTCTCATGTAGCGACCCGGTCAGGTCCTGGGCCTCCTTCTCCAGCCCTCGGTACGGACCCACCTTGGCCAGCTGCGCGGAGAACGGACCGAAACACGCCTCCACGAACTGGCTGAAGTCCTTCTGCGGCTGGTGGATAGTCTGCTCCATCTCGTACTGGTACGCAGACAGTTCGTCCAGCTCTAGCTTCGCCTCGAACGCTGCCAGCGCCTGCTCGGGCCGTATCTGCAGCCACAATGCAATGGAATGTCAAGGTTTTTACAATTCAAGCTTATCCACATTTGGAGACTTTTTTTTTTTTTTTTTTAATGTAGGTACCTTATAAATTTATCTATTTTACCATTTTTTTAAAAAAATATTTGCCAATTTTTTATTTGTAATAAAACACAAATTTAGCAACATTTGGAGACTTTTTTTTATATGTACCTTACAAATTTGTCTATTTGACCATTTTTTTTTTTTATATAATTTGCCAATTTTTTATTTGTAATAAAACACAAATTTAGCAACATTTGGAGCCTTTTTTTTAAAATGTATCTTACAAATTTGTCTATTTTACCATTTTTTTTTTTTATATAATTTGCCAATTTTTTATTTGTAATAAAACACAAATTTAAACCTTGAAAATATTATATAAAATATTTTTAATTAATTAAATATTTCATATTTTATGTTTATTTGATTAATATCTTGAAAATACACATAATATATACTGTACAAGTTTAAGTGAGTGCGTACCTGATAGAAGTAGTTGGAGGCGAGACCGGGCCCAGCGATGCGCTTGACCACGAAGCTGTCGCTAGCCGGCACACGACCCCGCTTCTTGATTATCAGGTGGAAGGTAGCCGAGTCCCAGACCAGACGTAGCCAGTAGCGCATCACACCCACTAGACAAGACAGAGTTCATCATCATCATCATCATCATCATCATTTTATTATCAGCCTTTGAGATTACATTTCATACAATAAAATAATTATATTGGTAATATCAGCTTTGTCAATACAGTATACATAAGTCACAACAATAAAATTATACATGTGTAGCAGAGATATGATTTACAATAATTTATATGTTACAACTAATTTTTTAACATTGCGTAATGACACTGATAGCACTGAACAATATAGATAATCATCTTTATTTTCAGGCATGATTAACGACCAGTTGGGCCTTCTCTTACAATCCAATCTATTACAAAGTAAAGTACAAATACAAGTCAATTAATTAGCACAAATTAGTAATGTGATGAACTCATCAAAAACTGCAGAAAATTTTCATTTTTTAACTATACATCAAGATTGAAACAGAAAATCAAAAATCTGAGAAACCATAGCGCTGTGGTTTGGAAAGCCCTACAGACTGAATGATCAATGTATTTAATGTTATAATCAGTACGATTGTGATAACGATTTGCTTAGTAATTTAAGGAAATCGTTATCACAGTCACAGTCACAGTCATTTCAAAAATGAAAATTTTCTGCGGTTTTTGACGTAAAGGTATCCTTTGCTCTTAAGGGTAGTGTGGTCCACCAGGTAACTATTGGTATTTAACTGATATTTTGACTTGTATTAATAAGGGAGAGGCGGCTCCCAACAAGTGGTTAACTTACCCGTGAGCACGACCAGCGATATGAGCGGACACACGAAGAGCGCGACAAACAGAGCAGCGATGGGTTGGACACAGCCCTGCATCCCGATGTTCCACAGCACAGCCTCGAGGATGATGATGTAGCGGTTCCTACTCGGGGAGGGGCTGTCAAGGTCGCAGATCAGAGCCATGAACAGGTGGAAGCAGAGGGTGACGAACGGCATCCTGGAATCAGAATGCAACACTGAGACATGGTACTCTCATACTCTCTCTCTCTCTCTCTCTTTTGCTCTCACACAACTTTTTTTCATGTACAATGTACATAAAGGTCTCTCACACCAAGAAGTAAGATAGTGTCAGGGGAGTCAGGACTGCCCACAATTAGTTTCCAACGTAACAAGTGCGAATCACAGACGTTTTTCCCGATTATCTAGTACAATTTGGCTGGGTTAAGTTTTTTGACGGAAACCTGCTTGCACGTTTTCTTGTAAGTTACCGTCAAAAAACTTACCGCAGCCAAATTGTACTAGATAATCGCGAAAAACGTTAGTGATTCGCGCTTGTTAAGTTGGAAACTAAATGTGGGCGGTCCTGATACTATCTTAGAGCTTAGCTGTGAGAGACCTTTACCACATTTCATTTGGTAGTTAATAGCGTCTTACCAGAAGACTGCAGTGGCAGCGATGGCTAAGCTTCCACAACTGGCCACCAGGCAGACTAACGGGAACACGATCATGATGCCGAGCGTTCCGAGCATTCCCTTCACGATGTAGTTCCATATCCTGGAAACAAGGAGCACAAACACTGATTGACACTTTTTACAATTAAGACATAGGCTAATAAAAGACACAATAAAAACCCATACAATATTATAACACAATACACTAGTAAATGGCAAAATTAAGAAACAAAATCATTATAATATACATAAAGAAAATAGAAAAGAAGCCCACGTAGGGTATAAACCCTGTGTGTGGGCTGAGAAAATGAAGGTAAAAATAAATACGTATTGCTCCAAGAAAGCGAGAATAAATGGCATGTGTAATCTATGTCTAAGTAAATGCCCTGAGTGAATAAAACTGAACAGAGTCATCACTGAATACTGAACATTGATCCTGGCCCACAGACTTCTAGGACCTTGGATTTACTAGTATAATATCGTAGGCTAACTTGTGGCAGAGATATTCTCCCAGTATTAATACCGTTCTTTTAAATTGCAACATAAGAAAAGAACCCACAAAAAGTGACTGTATGCTCTTTTCAGATACTACCTTGTTTGTTTGAAGTGAAAAAAAGAGAAAATTAGATTAGAGTATAGGCAACCCAAGACAACCTTACACATGCTTTTGTCACAGGTGAAGTTCTCGTAGCAAATCAGCTATCGTTATTTGTGAGCGCTTGTCTCGGGCGGTTCCCTGGTTGGCTACGAGTGCCTCGCCTGTGACGAAAGCATGTGTAAGGTAGTCTTGGGTTGCCTATAAAATATTTACATTCAAAATTGAAATAAAACAAACAAATGAGAGGTCTGCATCCCTCGGAAGGCGCAACAGGCACGAACCTGTTCATGTGCCTCGTGAACCCCTTGCCGATGAAGCCCGTGTCCGGCTTTGTCTCGAAGTGGGTCCGAGACTTGGATATGTGTCGCCACAACGCTATGAGCCTCGACGTGAGGGTGGGGGTGAGGGACGACTTGCGCGGGAAGAGCGTCCCGTTCACCTGGGACAGCTCAAGGTCGGCCATGAACGGCTCCACGAGGAAGAGGGCGCGAAGACTCACGGGGCTGCACCACGGTATCACCACCTGACGACAAACAACAGGTTTAGGGTCGGGAACGACTTCGGACCTACAAATTGGAGTTCTTGTACGCAGGATCCAGTTTCAGTCCGGTTCGAACCGAATAAAAAAAAAAGCCATCAGCGATGATGGTATATTTTGTTCATTCTCCTTACAACGCTCGACTAAGGAAAAATGCACACATAATTTATGCAAGACACGAGGCATCTCATCCAGTCCAAGGCCAATTATGAAGAAAATTTGTGTTCGTACTATTAACTAAAAACTATTATACAGAATTAGCTCAAATTAGCTGTTTTTTCAAGTGGAAATTAGCACACAAAAAACATATTTTCAGCATTAATGCCACCTTTTAGAATGAATTTAAAAAAAATTAAAATGATTCAGGTAATATATAAATAAATAAATAAATAAATAAATAAGTAAATAAATAAATAAATAAATAAATAAATAAATGAATAAATGAATGAATGAATGAATGAATGAATAAATAAATGAATGAATGAATGAATAAATGAATAAATAAATAAATAAATAAATAAATAAATAAATAAATAAATAAATAAATAAATAAATAAATAAATAAATAAATAAATAAATAAAGAAATAAAGAAATAGATAAATAAATAAATAAATAAATAAATAAATAAATAAATAAATAAATAAATAAATTAATAAATAAATAAATAAATAAATAAATAAATAAATAAATAAATAAATAAATAAACAAACAAACAAACAAACAAAAAATAAATAAATAAATAAATAAATATGAATTTAAAGCAAACAAAAGCCGAGTGCTCACCCCGAAGAAGAAGATGGCGTTGAGCGTCCAGCCGAGCGTGCGGTGGCAGTAGTTGATCCACCTCCACAGCGGCCACCTGGTGGTGGTGGTCCGAACCACCTCCTTCTCCACCAGGAAGACGGGTTGGCTGGGGTCGGAGCGCGGCGTGGTTATGTTGGTGGGCGTGACGCACTTGACCGTCGGTATCACCTCGGACTGGCCCTGGAACGACCTGCGGACTACCCAACGGCTCGGGAACCAGATCTGGGTCCGCCACTGGAAGCTGCGGGTGGGCGTCTTGTCCTTACGGAGCTCCTTCAATAGCACGGGCTCTCTCTGGAAGTGACGGGATAAGATAACACGTCAAGTACAGGTTCAAGTAGTTAAGGGATTGAAGATTGTCTTTGTGGGCATTCCCTAACAAAATCTTTTTATAGACATTTCAGTGTTATAGTTGTTCGCGAATTTTACGTGGCTCTAGAGCAACGATGCAAGATAAGTTAATACAATAGGTAACACGCGTATGAAAATTTTTATCGATTTTTAAATACCTTGTCTCTCATTTAATAATTTTGTGTCTTTGAATTTTGAAAAACGTATCAGTCAATGCCTCAAAATAATTGGTTTAGTAACGATAAATAAAAGGGCGCAAAAAACGACCCGCCGCCATGTTCATGGGATTTGACGTCATGGTTTGTGTCTGTGTACGCTCACCGCCTCAGCGATTGGTCTGTTACGCCACGTCTACTGAATCATGACGTCAGAGCCACCTGTACGCGTTTCAGAGCCCCGAGTTGAAACTTCAATAAATGCGATAACATTAAACCTATTTAAAAATTTCTTTTTTACTTAGGACTTGCAATAATATAGTTTTTGTATTTGATCTATTAAACTAAGTGCTTGGTTGAACAACAAAAAATCGTACGCTTGTTGCCTATTGTCGTCACAAAACTAAGGCTTCGCACACAGAGCGAGATAAAGACTGTGTTCTTACCTCTCTCATGAAGGAAAGATCTCGGTTGAGGAAGTAGACGGTCTGATGAAGGTGCTGATTATTGCAGAGGGCCAACGCTTCCTCGTGAGCGCTCCACTGACAGTCGTCGATGAAGTGACTCTCGGCGCTTCGGAGTTTGTTCCTGAAACACACGTCGTACGGTCCAGAGCCAACGTCACTTAAGTGCACAACAACTGGTGCCGTCTAGCAACTTGGGCAGCCCTTGCTCATAAGGAATTATACATTTAGAATTAATACAGCCTACTCTAAGATATTAATTTTGTGGTTAGTACTTAAATTAGTAAATAGAAGAGCTGAAAGAAATAGATGGATAGAGTAATGATAAATGTTATTTTAACTCAAAACAAAATTTTTAATTCAAATTGGGGTTTTTAGGGTCCCTTGCAATTTTAATTAAAGGGGTTTTACTGTCGCAATAATAACAACAATAATAATAATATGTAGTAGTAATAATGGTAATAATAATAATCTTTAACTCAGTTCCAACTGTGTCGGATTGCGTGGTGGTTTTCCACCGTTATCTAGGGCATGAAACTTGTAGGTACTGAGCTTGCCAGGTTCAGTGTTTCTTCCTGCTGCCTCTCCACCAATTTATTCCACTTTTTTCTTTCTTCCCACAGTTGTGCTCTTGCCACACCCACGATTTATCTCATTTTTCAATTTTTTTTATTTTTGTATTTATTTTCATTTAATTTAAAATAATAATACTAATAATAACGCGAGTGTAGGTACCTCATCCAGGGCTGTATGCGCGACAGCACGGGATAGTCGTACTCGATGGTCTCTCGCAGGTGTTGCTTGGTCTTGGCCAGCTTGCGTTGTACGTTCTCTACGGCTCGATGCATCAGTACCACCGACTGCGCTTGCTGCACTAGAAGCTGGGGCACGCCCTCGCCAAGCGCTAACAGGTCAGGGTGAGACAGGATGCTCGTGTAGACTCGCTGGAGGTATTCGTGCATCACCGCCTGGTTTACTTCCTGAAAACAGACACCGCACACATTGATATTTGATAATTTAAAATTAATTTATATATATATTATATATATTACTGAACTTAGACTTTCGTGACTATTAATATTGTTAAAATTATAAATACCACGAGTTGTAACGTCATGTTTACTGCACTTACTTGTCATATTAGTCGACGTTTCTGAGCAACGTATGTGCTCTGTCGTCAGGACACTATGTCACTGTCAGAAACGTCGACGTATATGACAAGTAAGTGCAGTAAACGTGACGGAACAACCCGTGGTATTTATAATTTTAACAATATATATATAATTGGAACTCAGAACAAGATAAAACATGTTCTAGTGAGGGGAAAGGTACAGAAGGACGACAGTTTACCTGAGAGGTAAGCTGTCGTCTTTGTTTTGTTCTGAGTTCCAATTAACTCAGCCTTTTGGCCTCTCCAAGTATATACTATATAATATATATATAATCCCCCCCCCCCCCCAAAAAAATTGCTAGCTATTTTTTTTTTTTGGGGGGGGGGATTGAAAATGACTACCGCTCTTACCCGTTCTATTTCCTCATCAGGCAGCTTCTGCGTCCTGAGCTCTGAAATCAGTCTTTCTCTGAAGTGCAGGAACCACCCCCGAGTCTCTCGCTCCAAGATGGAGACGAGAGTGGGCAGCGCCTTGCGAATTATGTCTCGACTAAACAGTCTGGAAACAAAGAGGACAAATGAAGGTCTTACTGTACAGACCGGTCCTTACTTCATTTTTTTTTTTAAGTTCATAGCTAGCACACAATTGATTTGAATTGAAAAAGGCAACAAAATGAGGAGAACCTAATGAGATGTCCACTAGAAGACAAAATAGATAAATTACCGCCTGACATGAACTATGAGGAGAAAGAGTCCCATCTTTATTGGTAAACTAGAAAATGCATAATGGCATAAGCCAAAAATGTGGACATATGAAAAGAAGAAAAAAAAAATAGAAATGTATACTGTATGTTCCTTCCTTCTGCAGCTACACAAATAACTAAATAAATAAATAAATAAATAAATAAGTAAATAAATAAATAAATAAATAAATAAATAAATAAATAAATAAATAAATAAATAAATAAATAAATAAATAAATAAATAAATCAATAAATAAATAAATAAATAAATAAATAAATAAATAAATAAATAAAAATAAACTAAGACTACATTGTCATTATTTCTTACGAAACCATGCTGACTAAGCCTTCTCAAGACCTATAAAAAGTTTTCTTTGTGTTTTGCTATTGTGCATGAATGTAGGTACATGTCCAATGCACGGCCCTCACCTTAGGTCTAGCTCGTAGCCCTTGGGCGTGAGGAAGAGGTAGGGCACCGGTACCGGGGGGTGAGAGGACTCTCGCTCCACCTCAAACTTCTCCGTGGTGGCGCGACGTAGCTGACGCCGGACGAAGCCGCACAGCAACTCCAGCGAGTCCTCGAACTCAGACTACGACAGGCGGACACTCGTATTAAACGACGCAGCGGTGACTCACAATCAACAATATATTGGAATAATGCAACAAATATTAATTAAGCAAGCAAATCCTGTTAGAACAGCACTCTTGTGACCAAATTGCAGTTTGTATTGTTCAAAGTAATTTAAATGGGAACTAATTTCTTTCTAGGGCTAAAAAAACATGTTGGAATTAAAATACAGTAGATATGACAGTTCCAAATTATTTTTTTCTTTTAATAAGATTGTTTTTAACAATTCAGGAACCGATTTTACAATTCTCTTCCACAAAAACCACCACAGTTATGCAGTGTACATTATTTTGAATAATAATCAAAATTTTTTTTTTTTTTTCGAAACTTAAATTATACGTAACTCTTAACATTTATCAAATCCCTTAGAACACCAGGACGAGCAGGACTCGTCATAGGATTCCAAAGGGTAAAACAGAGACTCACCCGACAGACTAATTCCGCCACGAGATAGCGACACCTCTCTTCTCGTAGCTTTGCATCTAGATTGTGAGCCTGTAGTGACGGAACACCGATAACGATATCTAGAAGCCTAAGTAGCCCCGTTACGAGGGCCTTGAGGGATTGAAATACGCTGAAGAAGTGAGAGAACAGCCGTCCTGAAAACAATCGAGTCAATAGTGAAAATTTTATAGCATAAAAATGTTAGGTCTCAATATCAACCTGTTGATTTAGGATGATTCTTTGATGGTTTGATTGATAAAAGTGTACATCAGTAATTGGTCACAAATTGAAAAGTGTATGGAAATGAAAATTTATTAAGTTAGGCTATATTATTTATCAAACAATATTAAAGAAACAAATGGTGAGTACAAAACAATGAAATATTCTAAATATATAGGCCAGGGGTCTACTTCAAAAGGTAGGCTTACTCATTATGAGTGCGAGATTGAACAGAAAACGGCTCAATTATTGCTTCATTACTCTTCAATCTTGGATCTACATCAAGTGAACATGTAACTTGTAAGTACTTAATAGTTATCACATTACTTTTATAGACGAATACACTATTGTAAACTTATGTAAGTACCTATCTAGGATGTATTGTCCTGTATGTGGGAGAATTCACAACTTAATTTCATAATGTATTGTCACGTAAATATAGCAAGATCACAGATACTTACACTGTCAGGCAGTTAGATGTGTTGTAACATAATACAGTACTGTAATCTTTCTTTACAAGAAACATCTTTGTAAGAAAACGATTTATAAATAAAACAAAATGTTTTCCAAGTCCCAGAAGGTTTTTACACCTGCCATGTACCATCTTTATAAAGAAATAGGTAATCTTAATAACTTAATATTCTGATCCCTGAGAATTTGTTATAAAGAAGTTTCACTGCAATTCACAATAGTAATAGCATTTAATGCGAGTCAAAGTGTGATGCAATACAGCTTGGGTAAAATCTATTCCACAATTCGGTAGGGACGACATAGGGTAGTAAAATCTGGATTCGATTCCAGCCCCTCAAGGATTCGGGTAACCCGAATCCTAGAAGTGTAAATCACGTCGCTCAACATGTTATTTGAAGGTCATTGACCGCCCGTGGCAGAATCTGCCAGCGTGCGTTCTGTCAGCCAGTGATGACGGTCGGGAAGGGGTAGGGGTAGGCCGAGAGCCAGTGGGAGCACAGGCAAACCAGAACTCGCCCGCAGCAATCACACCACATAAAATAGGCCTAGTCTATTTTTAATCAAGACGATAATGGGTACATAACGGAGCGGGAAAGTATTTTATGAATGGAAACAAGTCATTTTGTTATCACCATTGTTGGCGCATTGTTGAAGCATACAACAATTCAACTAAAAATGTACCAGAACAAGATTCGAATCCTTAGAACGGATTCGGGTAATTTTTGGATTCGGGTAACCCGGATACCCGGAGTCATCCCTACAATTCGGACTTACTAACACGGAAACACGTACCTCTGGCTGTGACGATGATGAACCGCAGAGAGAGGGCCAGATCATTGAGCAAGGATTGGTGGCTACGTTCGGTGCCCTTCTGCAGCAGTTGGCTCAACTGCCACTTGTGCACCTGGCCTGGAAAGTTGAGGCTGTCCACTTCGAACTCCCTAAACGCGACACAGACCAGAGCAATGAGAGAAGAACGACGCAACGGTTAAACACGAAACACAGTTATCTAGACTAAGCAGGAAATTACTAACATAAAATGAAATACAAATGCCAGGCTGGAAAAATAAGAAATAACAAACTAATGTCATACACAACATAAAATACATGTTTTGCAATAATAATAATAACACAAATGTAAATTTTCAAATTTGTTTAGTCTTTGATATTTTATACTATTTTATACTTATATTCTACACATCAAAATCTTCGGTTGTATACAAATACTCACAATACTATACTTCTAAAATTTATACATTTAAAAGCTGTTATGAACTGCAAACAATTGATAAAGTGACAAACTTATGACCAAAAACTGAGATTTAAATATTGATAACCAAACATAGCAAGTGTACAAAACTCCTGTGGTTGAGAGTTAATTTATTTTACTTATAATGTGTGTCAAATGTGTGGTCTACGAGTATTTACTCTCATAGTAGAAACACTGTAATGTACGTGATAACGCTAAGGCACCTAAAGCGATTTGCACGTGCCAACCTCTCCAAAAGGACAAAAACACAAACACCATTCCATGAGATGTAATAATTGAGGATCATCCTTGTACCAAGCGATTACATCGACTGTATTTATGGTTAGGTGCTCAGGTAAAACATTCATATGCATGTACCCACCTGCAGGTGCAATCTTCACCATTAATGGAAAAGGGAAGGCTTGATCAATATGAAAACAGCACAAAATTAACCTTTTTTAATAATACTTTTTTGGGAATGCTACAAAATATTGAAAAAGTGATAGATTTGTAAGAACTAAAAACTGGATACACAAATTTAACAGTTGTTGTTGGAAGTTACAATTCTTTACTAAATTTCCAAGTAACGATTCAAATATTTGAAACTTTTTTAAATCCAGTTTTTAATTGCTAAGAAACTATGTTATGGTCATATATTTTGAATATTGGGTTGCGTTCCCAAGATATTACTAAATACATGTTCATTTTGGACGATTTTAATAGCGAAAACTATCCCTCCACCTTAACATAACAGTAGAGTTATTTTTGATTATCAATCGTCTAGTTAACTTCCTTTACATACAACAGTACTGGAAGAGAAGTGTGAATATAGTGAATACGTGTGCATGTGTGTGTGTGCGTACGTGCACATGCACGCATAATGCTCAGCATTTACACGACGGTATATTTACAAGAGTTTTTGTTCCGTTAGTTGCCGAATATACTCACTAAATATCTGTTACACACTTTCAATCCAAAATTAACAAACAATTAAGTACCTACCCTCAGCATTTCACTATCATTCATTCTAAATCTTGTGTTCATTAACAAAATTATCTTGAAGTGGATCCAATTTTCCTTAATCTTAAATGTGAATTTGAGTGTACTAATATATGTTTAAATAACCAGCACAGTGGTCACCATTATACCCAGTTCACACATATATGCTGTTGATTTTAGTTCAAAGTACAAAACATAGACATTAGGATAATAAAATACATCTTTTCCACACACAAAAATGGCGTTACAGATCAATGTTACTACCAACCAATAAAGACCACCGACTAGGGTTAATGTACGGCCAGCTCGTCTATGTATGTACAGTACCAGCAAAGAGAATGCAAAGCGGTTAACAAGCAAGCAGGTAAGCAACGGAGGTAGTCACGTACCCCCATCTTCTGATGGTCTCCAGTTGGCCGGGGCTGAGCATCTTGGGCTTGCCGTACTTATCCTTGTGCAAGCTTGGTACGTAGGCAAGGAGAAAGAGAAACACTACCGTAAGAGACACAACTAGCGCATTGCAGACGACGGGACGCGGGGCTGCCCATTGGTACACATACTTTACTGTGATATTATAGTGTATACTTGGAGAGGCCAAAAGGCTGGGTTAATTGGAGCTACTCACGCTGAGTGATCAAGACCACTAGTCGGCCGAAACGTCTCAGTTTATTTGCCTTCTCATCTATATGTTTCTCTAAGTGGCCTATCTACGTTCTCAGGTAAGCTGTCGTCCTTCTGTACTTTTCCCCTCACTAGAACATGTTTTATCTTGTTCTGAGCTCCAATTTACTGTGATATTAGTTAGTATTTAGTCTTTTTTTATACACAATCCATTGCACATTGCCGGGGTATCATAAGAGAGTCCAAAATAACGGGGGGGTTGTAGGGTCAAGGGTTTATGGGGGCGAGGGGCGTTGGCTGACATTTGAATCACAAAGAGGGCCAGCAAGTACGAAGGTAAGTGAAGAAGTTAATTACAAACTCATTTTGAAATGTTTATTGTTTACCGTTTTAATTTTTGGAGCATACATTGCTGTTGACGTCTGCTTATATTAATTAATAAAAACGAAAAACGAGACCAAAAAGCTTCACCCATGTAAAGAAAACGAAAATCTACCTACCTAGCAGTGGATTTAATCCACATGAGTTTTTCATATAAATGCACAGCCCTCAAGCCACCTTACTGTTTGAAAAACACCATATGTTACACACAAAAAAAATCAATGGAACTTTGTGTGTTTAAGGTGTTATCACTTATCATCTTTCACAGCCGAGTTAATCTAACCTCCGAAGGGTACTTGTAATTTATCTGCGCTCTGTCCCGTGTTTGCTCATTACTCACCTAAGTGATTTAGCCCCGTTCCATTATCTACACGTTTCAAGCTCGACTATGACGCGCAAGAGTCATTTTGATTTATGACACCGTCGTTAGAGCAGCCGACACAAATCAATGTCAAAAAACTTCTTACTATCCTTTAATTACGAAATAAGTACATTACTAAAAAGCGTCTGCTTTGCTCCATGTGTAACGGAAGTAAAACAAATTGGATGGCTAATTACTCTTCATTCATCCCACTGTCGTAGCCCAAACTCAATTTCGTAATATGCCCTGGATGTTTTTTTTTTCAATATCTGGCATTACTAATAAATAGAGATACGTGAAAATAGCGTTTTGTGTATAGATGCTACAAAGCGCTATTTTTCAGTAGAAACGAAGGTTTTTCTGTTCCTATTTTATTATATTTAACATAGTAATTACACTTTGTTTATGATGAATGCAATTTGGTTGATTATAATTTTAGTAGTATGACATGATTTAAAAATAAAAATTTGAGAAAACTTCATTCTCAAGTTTTTTAATCTTGGCAAAAAAATAGATGCTACAAAACGCTATAAAATGACAATTGAAAATGCTATTTTCACGTATCACTACTAATAAATAATAGTAACAAAAAACAAAAAACAAAAAAGTGAAGAACTAGCTTTAATTTAAATTAAATAGTTTTGTTTGTAATTTTAACTTTTACCTATTACCAAAAGCAAAAGTAATTCAGAAGGTATCTATCTATCTAGAATGATTTATTACTAAAGTTAAAACTTTTCTTTGGAACTTTTATTTTTTTAAGTTATGCACTGGTTGTTTGGGTAGGATTGTAAGAGGGAAGTTTAATGAGATACTAGTCAAGAGGAAGAGAGGAAGTTGAGGAAGTTAAGGAAGTTGGGATTGACTGAATGAACGTGAGCTGTGGCACAACATCCCACCAACTACTACGTGATAATCAACAGTCTAGTCTATTCTAGTCTAGTATGGTACCAATGAGCAGCCCTGATAGGAAACACACACGTGTAATGCACTATAAACTACGACTAACACAGTTAGGCCATGGCTGGCCCACTACGAGGGCCGAAGAAGAAGAAAGTGAAGCTACAGTTGTTGCAGGGTTCAACATTCCTGCGTACACACTCGGAAACTCGTTGGCAGCGCGGTTAGAAATACTCGACAATGTGCGTTGTTGTTACACGTTGCATGGAGTGCGTTTTACTCGGGAGGAGTCACATGAGGAAACAAAGGCCAACAACGCCACAAACAATGACAGTTACTGGAGAAATATGTCGAGTGACAACACGTTCCTTGGCTACGAGGCCCAGTTTCTCGCCGACATGATCTAAGCTGCTACCATAGTAGGAACATAGGAACAGAAACCAGGCCTTAATGATAAGGGAGGTGTTGACACGTTGCATAATAAAGTAACATTTATTAACATTGTCTATTGTAGATTAATCAGTCCTCCTTGTACGATAAGTAGCCCGTATTTTGGGATACGTTTTACTTTTGTAAAAACCCACACTGCCAACGTTTCAAAGTGTGTTGAACGTACTGGAGAAAAAGGCTATTTTTAAACAGAAATCTAATACCCTTAAAGAAATACATTTTGACTTCAGGTGAACGATATAAATACACCAATACATAGCCTACCCTTACAGTAATTATGCAAGAGATTTTTTCTATTTATGCAACTACAATTACAACAAATAAGAACTGCAGATCAATTGGCGGCATAAAAGGTTCTGGATTCACATTTCGGTTGACGAACACTCGTAATTTCTATCATTACAGATTACGACTCAGCTGCCGTGTTAGAAGTTAGCTGCGCTATCCATTTTCAAAGTATATTCCTATTCAAGGCTCAATTATATAATATAGGTTAAGCAAGTCTAGGAACTCCACTAAAGTAACAGCCGAGGTTTATACATAATTCATACATCTGCAGTAGTTGCCATGTTTGTGGCACGGCTAGAAAACAGTTTGCACATAATTATATTGATCTAGCATGCGAGCTGTCAGTCAAGGTCATCAAGTCGGTTACTGATGATAATTATACAGTGCAGCGTAGGAAATAATCAATATTTTAAACACCAAACGGCTCTTGCACAGTTTCGAACACACCGAGAGAGAAATTTACCATGAAACGTTTGGTCAAATGAAAACTATTGAGAAAATCTTGCTTTTCATTTAAAAATAACAAACATTCTACAAAAGGTCTATAGCTGTTCGTTCGTCTATGTACGAATAATTTGGCTATACTCAAGTACTATCTAGACTACATCCTATTAACTAGATTGTTGCACACTATGGCCACTAACATAAGCTAGGCTACTAACTGCTGTTAAGAATGTTATGTGTAGATAGTAAACAACTAACATAGGTAAATTTAACACTGCCTTTCGATTATTTTCACGATTTCGCTTAACCACTGTTCGCCTAACTGCCGTTAGTGGTCGTAGTGTGAACAAGGTTTAAGACGTACGGACACTCTAAGGCTCGAATGCATAGTTCACACTCAAGCCCTCCTCAACTCAGCCTCTCCTCAGCCTCACCTAGCCACCAATCACAGAGCCGTCCACATGGCAATGCCGTTCCGTGATTGGTGGTTGGGCGAGGCTGAAGAGAGGCTGAGTTGAGGAAGGCTTGAGTCTGGACTATGCATACGGACCTAAGGCTCGGTATTACGATCTCGGGATAAGGTTCTACATAAAGTTATCGTCGGGATGAGCAACATTTCAAAGCTTCTGATTGGTGGTTGCCATGGTGCCAACAAGTCATCCTAAGGATACCGAGATCGTACTAGGGGTGGGAGGTGTATTGTCTTACCCCCTCTCTCTAATGGACTCGAGCTGTTTGCTGCTCAGCCTCCTGGGCTCGCCCTTCCCGTCTACGGCCACGGCGTCCAGCTCATCGAACGAGGGCGCCAGGAACAAGTCCTTCATGTTGAGATGCTTGGCGCTCTTGCGGCCCAGAGACAGGTACGTGGTGTCCCCCCCACCCCCGCCCCCGCCCCCCTCCGACCCCCCGTCGCCCCCCGACGCAGACGACGAGGTGAGGGGAGGGGGCAGCAGGATAGGGAACGTCTTCCAGTGGTACAGGAACTGCTCGGCAACCTGGCAGACACATAATAATAGTAATAATAATAATTGTCCTTATTTTGCAAGGAAAAGGGCGAATGTTACAAAGACTTCTCTTAGAATTTACCTTTCTTACAATAGTAGTAATTATAGTATAGTACTTATGTATAAAACAATGCTACTTTAACAGTGATAACTTAAAATTATTCAATCAAATGTGATAAGCTTTGTTCGTTTGTCCTGTGATCACTACTCCAGGAGTACGGTATTACGAAAACCCCGTTTTGCTGTCCTGGAGTAAGTGTGATGGGAGTAGCTGCGACAAGTTCTTTTGTCCAGTGGTAACTTACTACGACTGTGATGGGAGTAAGGTTTTTACACCTGCTTCCCAAGTAGGAGTAGGAGGAACAACTGAAACGATCTCAACTGTGACAACTCTGTTTTTTGTCCAAGTGGGAGTAACTGTGATTTCTACTCCAATATCCGTTATAACTTATAATGACATATTTCCGGATTACTCCTGGCGTAAAATACTCCTGTTGAGGCAGGACAAACGAACAAACCTATAGTTAATATTGTATTGGGGTTTATTTGATTTACATAATGTAATGAGGAAATTATTGATAGATAATAAGTCTTAATCAGTCTTGCAATCAGTCTTGTTACTAAGTGGGTAGACTCTAAATGTGAATATTTATTTATTTATTGAAATCACATCACATTGTACAGTGAACATGTTGTTAAGAACCAACAGTTTACATGGGAGGGCAGCTCGGTATTTCACACGACGTGTAAGTGCATAACGTAAAGAGCAAAGCCACTCACATCCTTGATGTTCTGTACCAGTTGTACGACCTCTTCCGGGGCCCCTCGCAGGTGGACATCAAACTTGACCGGCTCCCTCTGGAAACAAGACAACGTTTAGTTTAGTTTTCAACCTTTGATCAGACCCAAGGTCCAAAGTTGCAAACGTCACGAGCTAAGATACAATCAAAGCTGCAACACATCGTACAAGTACAATATCATTTATGCAATTTTTTTATTTATTGTTTTGCATTTCATAATATATCAATCAATTCATACTACATAGTACATACCATCACGTGTATGAGAAGTTGAGAACTATAAAAAGTAGAATAGAACTATATATATTGTCACTAGTATTACATCAAGAGCAGTTGTAGATACTAAATAAAAGAAAAAATGAAATAAACGAAGAAAGTACAATATACAAAATAGAACAATACTGTAAGTTTAATTGATTACAATATCTTAGCTTATTGTATCTACTCTACTATAACGGTCTATTAAACTGGAACAATTAAGCTCTGGCTCTCCACATTTGCGCCTCATATAAGCAGATTACGCGACACATTAAACCAAATAAATCACGCTTATAAGAAGCCAACGGGGCGACAACTTGTGACAAGTTACATTCAGAGCCATAACGTTTTAATGGTGAGCGCATCGAGCTTGTGAGACATGCTAAATTGATAAAATGCATCGTTAAAATAAGTGGCTGTAAAAGCTATTTATAAAGCAGCTTTATAAATAGCCATTTGATCTTTTCCCGTGAAAGAAAGAGACGCGACCCATTAAATATGGCTAAAAAAGTGAAAACACTATTAGGAAACATCCTGTTACCATTGGACTTAACATAAAATATTGTATTTATGTAAACAGGGACAGGAGCTTCTGAATAGTTAATAGTTAGAGAAGAAAAAATAAGTAACAATTGGTTATCTACTTTGTAATATGAACTTGTTGATAATTATATTTAGGTTGAAAAAACTTTTCTTTTTTTTTACTTTCCTACAAAACCAGTTACTCTTCGTCAACTTGTCTGAGAAGTGAAAATACTCCATCAGTCAATCTTTCATCAACACGGGTGGCATTTAAATCCCTTCCGTCAATGGCGGCTTTGAGCCGCAGATCTGCGCAATAGTGTGTCGACTTGTTCAAATGATCAAAAGACACTCGGGAAGAAGTAAATGATTTATTAGCACACGAAGCAGGCGTGACGACAAAGGAAAATAGTACGAGATTTATCACTAAACTGACATTTGACCTCCAGCATTCACTCACCGTATGACTAAGGGAAACCTCGTAAAAGTCGGGATTGCCGGTGGCTGGAATCAAACCGGCGACTTCATCGGTAGAATTCATATTATTTAACATAGTATTCGTGTGTACAAAGATGAAAGGAATAGTTGACGAATTCCCAGAGGCCATGGATGAGATGAGAGAGAGATGAGATGAGATTTGTCTCTATTGGATGGCTCGACACACGGTAATGTAATTATGTATACAAGGCGATGAGCAAACTGCCAATACCTGCAGGCTATTAATTAAGTAAGCCCTTGGGAACAAACTATAAAAACCACCAGTTTTCAACAAGCTCGCATTGTCCCAGTAGGTAATTTACAAAACAAATGTTAGTAAATCAATGCAGCCAATCTGAGGGTGTTGCGTAGGCGTATTCCACCCCGAAAGCAATATAACGAAACCACTTGCCTATTAACCTTTAGAATACGATGCATCATTAACCTTATTCGGGAACGTTGCCAGAAACGACGCCAGCGATCAATAAATTGACAAAACATTTGCACAGATGAGATGAATTATCATTGTGATATTTACAAAAGAGATGTGTGCCAAACTTGTTGAAATAATAAATGGGATTTTTCCAGTCCATTTGACAGACATTATGAAGGTAAGTTGTGAGAAACGATGCATATAAAATCAATAATCCATTCCTTTGCTTCACAGTCAAATGTAAAAGTATACTTTTAATATGTAAATTACAATCAATGTTTGAATGCAATGTTTGAATCAATGTTGAATGCCAATCAGATAGTAAAGGAAGAAAACCTTTAATCTCGGCAATATTTAATTACAATTGGCTTTTCTCACTTAAAATTTAGTCCATACAATAAATAAACACTCTTACAGTGAATCATAGTGATACTCAGTGTTGGGGCAGTTCTTTTTTTAAATGAACTTTCTAAAAGTTCAGTTCACAGCTCAAATAATGAACTTTAATAAAGTTCAAGTTCTTTTCAAAACCTAAAATTTTGAAAAGTTCAAGTTCGTCTAAAATATGAACTAAGTTCTTTTAAAAGTTCTTTTGTGAAAAAGTGTCACCACATTGTATTAACAGTCATGCGAATAATCGATTGCCTTGTATGGCTTAAATAGGAAGAAAAACATGCATGTTAAGGTAAGATATTGAATGCTGGCATTAGGTGTCTGATGTAGGGCTATAGGCGCCTACCATTGTAGAAATAAAAAACTTAAGAACTAAGGAAGGATAATTGTATTGTTGTTTCAGTTTATATTATTACAGACATGTGAAAATAGCGATTAGTGTATCGATTAATTAGTGATAGTGATTGGGCACTTGCACTTGCAGACCCACTTATCTCGACCGAGTGATCTAACATCTTGTGGTGGGTAGAGTTCGAACGGCCAGACTTGAATGTAATTCTACTCCATGAATGGTGGCCGGTAGCTTTTTAAAATCAGCTGAAGGAGAACCGAAAACGATTCGCGTGTTCCTCGACGGCGCGTTGACAGATGCTCAATCATCAAACAGAACGAACTTTCAAAAGAACTTTCTAAAATTGAAAAGTTCGTTCTCAAAAAGAACTTTTGAAAGTTCAAGTTCACTCATTTGAAAAAAGAGTAAGTTCGTTGGAAAGTTCACAAAAAAAGAACGCGTTCTCGGGAACGCGTTCTTTTTAAAAGTTCTCGCCCCAACACTGGTGATACTCCGTCTTCAACATAAGTAAAACAATTTGCATTTAGTGTTGAACTCGAAGGTGACAGGTGAATATAAATCATGATTGATTTCCTGCCCCAGGGAAACTCACGGAATTGAGAAAGCGAAAAAAATCTACCAAGTGAAACACACCCCCATGAGAGTTATTTAAGGAGTTGGCTAGTCCCCCAATAAATCATAAATATCTGCTGAACTATTACAATATAATACCATCAAATAATTCTTTGAAAAGATTCCGGAGTCTGTCACCGTTTTAAAACTTGAGTTGAAATCTATACCGTGTGTCACAACTGAGTTCAACTGTTAAACTGTGTGCACGAAATCAATTTTTTTTTTTTTTTTTTTTTTTTTATCTGTACACCTTGTTCCAACATTGTCAGGTAAGGGGGTGTTGCCACCAAATACTAGGGCATTCAGGAATCAGCACCAGTCTGCCAGTCTTGATGCATCATCTTCTTCATCTCCTTCAGCTCCTAATCACCAATTGTTCTCCTCCCTCTCAAATCAAATCAATCAATATTACTCAAAATTCTAATTCGACGAAGAACGGAAGCTCGAAGAGAAGTTAAATTGGATGCAAAGTTATATAAATTGACTTATAAAAGAAACCATTCCATTAGGTCTCTGCGTTGGGAATTTATGAGCTCACGCTCGCGATTGGAGATGAGAATGAATTGCTTGTCAAAAAGCAATGAAAGTAATGCCACCAATAACCTAGGTAGCTGCCGTTCTATCCTGTCGGCCAGAACATTCCATATAAAGCTAATTGAGTTTCCAGTGCGATAATTCATCTGCGATGCTTTACAAGTACAATCCCCTGTCAAGTACAAATGCCAGGCAATAAATTATTAAAGAATAATTCATTCTTTAAACGGAGACAAACATAATTTCAACTAATTTTGTTTGTTTTAAATCATATTGACCAAGATATCCTACTCATTGGATCTAATAAAAAAATAAAACAACAAAAAAAATGTAAAAAAGTATGTAAAAAATATTTATGAAAGGAAAAATATAAATAAAGAAACTAATTATACTCCCAACTCAAACAAACACGAGTGTTGCAAAGACTTTACCTACAAGCAGAGAATGATAAGATTAATAATAAGGTCCACTAGGAATTATGTACACAGTGATTGCATTGAAAATCAAGACTAGATAAGTGACACAAAGTAATAGAACAATTATTTATTGGCCATATCCCAACCACCTATCCTCATCACCAGCCCCATTAAGCCAACTAAACTAATTAGTAAACTGGGCGGGAACACGTTGGTTCATGAATTATGTATCCCCTACCGACGAAGGGGGTGTGTTGGCTTACACCCACCCACCCAGCCACTGTAGAGTTGACTTATGTCGTCGGGTGTGCCCTTGAGTTGCACTGCAGTGGCCGCTTGACTGGGTCAATAGCAGCAGAGCACGCCTAGATAGCTGCCTGCTCACAGCTGGCCACAATCAATCACGGGAAATATAGATAGCCAAACATGGATTCTGTATCAATGACTACCTTATTAGTCACTCACTGTACTACTTCATTATTATTGGTCCCTATCTAGACAATTGAACTGTCCCATTACCAATATAAAATATTGTTCTTAATTTGTTATTAATAAATACTACATCCTAAACTTAAAAACTAAAATAAATTTAATAGCTCATGTAAAAATTATGTAGACAAAGAAATTAATTCGCGTACAGAGAAGATGAATAGACAATAGATATACTACACCATACAAGTACCTGTACACAAAATTGTATTTTTTTCTTCTCATTAATCGGTCAGTCACATGAATATTAAATGGGAAATAATTTGTTCTTGTCAGTAAATTTAAGGAATGATTAAAATGTTTCTTGATAAACTTGGAGACTGAAAGAATGCTACCAGTACTGATTTTCAGTAAAATTAAAATTGCTACTACCCCTGTAGTAACCAGCTTTTCAATATACGTAATACTAATCCCTACAAAAAATTAAAATAAACAATTATTTTTACATAAAATTACATAAAATTGGCAATTATTTCAAAATGTGGTACAAGTAATGGAAACAGGCAATGTTTTATGTTATGGCTGTGGTTTAAAAGATAAAGAAAATTACAACAATCTCTTTACTGTAGGAAGCCCAGTTTCTATGTTTTATAGGAACCTTCTTGGGGCTGGAAAAACAAGTCCAGATAACTTCATTAGTTATATCATATCATGTACTAGAATTTTATTAGACTCATAAAAGTTATCTGCACATTGCAATATACAGCAAGTAGCAATATCATATTGGGGAGAGAAAAGAAGTGTAAGTGGCAATTAATGTTTCGACAAGTCAGCACAGTTGGAAGCGAAGGAAAAATCTGGTTGTCAGCACTTGTGGATATTGATTTTCACTGACGATATTTCTACAACCGCAGTTCACTGGTTTTCTAGAACTTGCTCCACATCTCTCTCATCTTTATACGCCCTCGATCCCACAAAAGCAGATGTTCGTCCCGTTGCCACTTGGGTTTGCATTTATGGCCAAAAATACTAAAAAAAAAGTGTAACAGAAAACAAAAGAAGTTGCTTGTACATGAACTCTGATATATAATTTTTTTAAATTTGACAGGTTTTGTGCAAATCTTACCCTATTTATATTTTTGCTAAAGAAAATCATTTTTAAACAGGTTGTTTTAGTCACAAAAGTTTTGTTACTAAATTGGTCCAACTGAAACCACCACAAATCATTTTCATATAAATATTATGCATGCTGGAAAGTGGAAAGTAGTTCCAGTAAAATAAAATACTAAGTTGCAAGAAAATTCAGTGTAAAAATTTATTTTTTTAATTTTGTTTCCACTCATCAGCTAATGAACGGTGGGTGGGAGAAAGGAGAACTGACCTCCGGCTGCAGCCCGGGCTCCTGCGTCCGATGCTGTCCGCTCATGTTGAGCCCGGAGATGGGTCAGCTGAACCTCAGCCGAGTCACTTCGTACACCATGTTGGGTTGCGAGTGTTGTCGCGCATACGCTCACCGCAGGCCGCGTCTGTAACCACACGAGGAAGAAACATACGTTGAGATCATCGTCGTTGTATTTCACAAGTACTACACAAGGTCCGTACATCCCCTGGTGGGAGCTGGTCAAACTACCAAAAGATGTACCAAACCTCTACAAGGTCCATAAATCCCCTGGTGGGAGCTGGTCAAACTCCCAAAAATGTACCAAACCTCCGCCAGGGGATTGACGTCCGGACCTTGGGAAAATAATGTGCAAAAAATAAGGTACTTGTAGGGTATTTGAAAAAATGATTGTCTTCTGCTCACTTATTATCAATATTCAATACACTTTGATAGAGAAATAAAAAATGAAATATATATGATCATCAGTATTTATTTAAAAAAAAAATACTAACAGAGAGGAATAACTTGCTGTCAATTAATTAATTAACCAAGTATTACAGGAATAGACACCTGAAATAATGATTACATTTGTACAACAACATTCTTTCAAAGCTTCTAATTGACAGTTGCAATGGTCAAAACAAGTTATTCGACGAATAAATCGTTTCTTTACAGCCACAGATAATTAATTATACACTTCTTGTACAGCTTTATAGCTCTTCATAATATCACAATAATTGTTGCAGCTAGTAAAACTGGACCAAAATCTGCTGTGACCACATCTAGAACTAAATACACACACACAGCAGGTATACCAATCAAATCTCTCAACTCCCGTGTTGTTAATCTCATTGTTACATAGTCGGGGCCTTTCTATCAATCAACATCTGTGCATGTTGGCCGAGCGTATGCACACCGTACGACGGGAATGGGTACGAACGCGTCACGACTAATGTGTGCCAATAGAGCCGCCGCCGAACTGAATGTTATAGAGTAGTAGCTTCACTTGTCCCCCGGGGGCCCCGGGCCTCCATGTCGGCTAATTAGTAATTACTGGTCAAACGCCGCGTTTAGGACGTGTGATTCAGTGACCATGTAAGGCTACACACACGCACACATCTATAAACGTCTTTGCATATATTAAGCCACCAGTATTACGTGTACATGTTTTTAATTACCTACTACTACACAAGTCACTTAAATCTGTTAGAGAGAGAAAATGTCATTACGATTTGTGATTTGCGTCCGCGGTGGTTGGGGCGCCGGTCCTAAGCGTGCGGGACGTGGGTTCGAATACCACCTAAGGTCATACGTTTTTCGCAACTGTCCATCATCTTAATATATATATCACCTCTCATCGTCTCGAATAGTATAATTATATTGTAATAATAGATAATGTAAAGCAACAAGAATCATTCAGAGTATTTACTTATGTCGGCGAGAGTATATTGGATTGTGTGCAGGGGACGTGACCTATATGTCAAGAGTCTTGTGGCCGCCTGTCTTCTGTATCTGTGGAAGTGTCTAAATGTAACTCTAAAATGACCCTACCCCTAAAATGACTAACTACCCTAAAATGACTAACTACCCTTTTAAAATGTTAACTGATTTGTGCCCTACCTATTTCAAACCCCACGAGCCGCCACTGGTCAAGACATGAATCCTCTATAGCCGCCGAGAGTGAAACACGGAAACAACCCTCGCCCCGAGTGCTCCAACTTGCAACCACCCTGTAGCCTAATGCGCGCAGGCAGCTCCGGGACGGAGAGAAATATGGGTCATCAAACGCGCACCGACGTCGCTAGGGTTGGGTTGGGTGGTAGAGAAGCGTTGCTCGCGTCGTAAACTAGACGTCGTGTTTCCTGCCTGCCCGCACTACTCGCACACACGCACGTGAGGTAAACGGCCAACCCATCAGCTGCGCCATCGCCCCTCACCTCTATCTGATGGTTGACGCAACGCGAGCAACTACTGTCATGGGACAGGTAAATCAAAATAAATCTGAGGTTGCCTACCCTCGCGATGTAAGTGAGGCCGCAAATCGCACTGTTGGGGTTGAGGAAATTCCCGTGCGGAGCACTGAGAAGGTGTAGCGAGGGTTGCCTACGCGCTACAAGTAAGGGGTAATAGGGTTGAGGTAATTCCCGTGCGGAGCGCTGAGAAGGTGTATCGGGGGTTGCCTACGCTCTACAAGTAAGGGGTAGGGTTGAGGAAATTCCCGTGCGGAGCGCTGAGAAGATGTATCGAGGGTTGCCTACGCGTTATAAGAAGGGGTAGGGTTGAGGAAATTCCCGTGCGGAGCGCTGAGAACGTGTATCGGGGGTTGCCTACGCGCTACAAGTAAGGAGTAGGGTTGAGGAAATTCCCGTGCGGAGCGCTGAGAAGGTGTATCGGGGGTTGCCTTCGCGCTACAAGTAAGGGGAAGGGTTGAGGAAATTCCCGTGCAGAGCGCTGAGAAGGTGTATCGAGGGTTGCCTACGCCGCACAAGTAAGGGGTAATAGGGTTGAGCTAATTCCCGTGCGCAGCGCTGAGAAGGTGTATTGAGGGTTGCCTACGCGCTACAAGTAAGGGGTGGGGTTGAGGAAATTCCCGCGCGCAGCGCTGAGAAGGTGTATCGGAGGTTGCCTACAAGGGGTAATAGAACAAACTCAATGGCAATAGCACAGATAAGTAATAGGGTTTAGCTAATTGCCGTGCGAAGCGCTGAGAAGGTATATCGAGGGTTGCCTACGCCGCACAAGTAAGGGGTAATAGGGTTTAGCTAATTGCCGTGCGAAGCGCTGAGAAGGTGTATCGAGGGTTGCCTACGCCGCACAAGTAAGGGGTAATAGGGTTGAGGTAATTCCCGTGCGGAGCGCTGAGAAGGTGTATCGAGGGTTGCCTACGCCGCACAAGTAAGGGGTAATAGGGTTGAGCTAATTCCCGTGCGGAGCGCTGAGAAGGTGTATCGAGGGTTGCCTACGCGCTATAACTCGAGGGTTGCCTACACGCTGCAAGTAAGGGGTAATAGGGTTGAGCTAATTCCCGTGCGGAGCGCTGAGAAGGTGTATCGAGGGTTGCCTACACGCTGCCAGTAAGGCGCACTGTTGTTGGTGGAAACAAGCCACCCAGATTACTAGAACGCTGTGCTATAGGGGAGGCACTGGAACTGTAAGGGGATGCTAGAGAATGGAACACTCCCACCAAGATGATGATGACGCGAGAGTTCACACTATATGATTTTGCGAAAAATTCACGACTCCCCTTCAGAACTAAAATTAAAATATTACTGAAATTTAAAAAGTAAAGTTTACATTATTTTTTATAATTTTTGAGGAACTAAATTAAAATACTTAAGTTTCAATATTCAAATCACATGTTGAACTCTTCGTTCGAACAGAGAAATCTCGGCCAAAAGCCTCTTGTATAAAACGCTTCATTATACAATTATAAAATCTATCTCGCCAATCCATGCTCACGTCTACAAGTTCGCCGAACACCGCAGCATCATAACCAGGAATTAATAGCGGCTTTTTCCAGCCCGGGCAGACGCGATTTCCGCCGCTTCCGATGTGAAAACAGATAATTACCACCACTCTTCGTAAATATAGCTACGTGAGAAACAAATACGCGAGCCCACTTCGGATCGATTAATCGTTCAACTCGGCAACTTCGATTATCGCAAGTGTAGTTTTCCGCGGGGGGCGAACCCAATAACAGAAAATTATTACTTCCCGTTTTGGGCCGTAGAATTTTCTCCGGCATAGTCGTAACTTATACTGCCTGCCCTAGCTAGCCCACAACACGTATAGTAATTACATAGCGCAGAAGTGCTCTGCTCTCTTTCATCATCGCGTGATAACGCAGCCAATACCGCTACACAATATACATAACAACAGCACAGCCGGTATTTCAATTGCCCGAAACTATTTCTTGTTTGGGTAATAACTTTTATTTTACGATGTAAATCCCCGGTAAGAAGATTTGAATGCTGATATTATGACTATATTTTATGACTTTGTATTATGATTTTATATGAACTCTGATTGATACGAACCCGACAAGTACGAGACCTGGGTTCGAGTCCCAGTGAGGATACGAGTTTTATCAACTCTGGCATGCCATAGTGAAAATCAGTTTGAATACTAAAAATGCCATTACTGGGCTTCTTCCAACCTAGCTGTCGAGTACGTCGTTCAACACACATCAAATAATCCAATCTAGCTCTTCGGCGCTTTACTCAATTCCGACTGGGACTCGAACCCAGGTCTCTCACACCTCGTAAGCAAGAGACCTGGGCCTGGATTCACAAAGATGCGTAACTCTAAGTTGTCCTAAGTTAGGCAAATCCTAGGTAGATAAATCAAGATAAATCATGTCTAGGTATTAATACACATTCTCAAATCAAATATTATTAGTTAAATTGTTCATAATTTACTATATTTTATCTTTATAACATTGCAGAACGACATATTGGTGATTTATATCACTAAGATTTGCCTAAACTAGGACGTCTTAGCACTTAGGCGCCTTTGTGAATCTGGGCCCTGGATTCGAGTTCTGGGTGTTATAAAAAACCTAGTGATTCCTTCCTTGCAAGTAATCGAGAGCGGGGTATGAAGCCATGCACGCAATACTTTAGATAGGTAATTATATCAACCAACATCCATCTCTGCTCCCGAACTTGGTCTTAACCTTGGCACAGTAATTGGCCGGCTCGCTCGGTCGACTGTGCAGGAGGCGGAGGAAACTAGAAACGGCGGCAAATTACACCGTCGCATGTTCTCAAGTATCGATGCATAGATTAGGATCGGGGTAATCTAATGACAGGGAGGGTCCCCTCTCGCTCTATCACGCTGCTTTCATAGGATTCAAGTGTTTTACATCACCCCTCTCGCTCTATCGCGCTGTTTTGATAGGATTCAAGTGTTTTACATCACCCCTCTCGCTCTATCGCGCTTTTGATAGGATTCAAGTGTTTTACATCACGATTAGATAGGAGAGGACGATCTATGGGTGGGGGGGGGGGGGGGGGGGGAAACGGTTAGTATAGGCCTATTCTAACTAAACGTTTTACATTTGGACTGTTCTATTGAAAAGAGTGAGAATTTAAGATTTTTACTCGTGTATATTATAGAATAACATCAAATACAAAATTTTATAATAGTGATGGGCTAGATGTTATCAATCTTTAAACATAACAATGATGCAAAATGTGTTTAGATTAAATTGTAGACAATTTCAATAATATCTCAAACTGGCTTAAACGAACGTAATACATTTTAAATAATATTTCTTTAACAAATACAAACAATGATAACCCTCGGGCCGATAAAATCATGGACTCTCTTATATTCAGATTCTTTAGTATTGCCTCTACACAACACAAGACGACAATAAAAGATACGACGTTCAAGAATATATCACTCAGCTGTCCAAATAATATGTTATCAAAACATGACCTCCCAATTGAATTGTATTTACTCTATCGGTTTAATAAAGATTTTTTTCTAGGGAGTGCGCCTTCCTAAGAAAATCAAATGTTTAATAAAATGCCTAAATTGATTGAATGTGTTAACGTACTTTCACATGTGCAATGTGAGGAATGCATTAAACGAACGCTGTGTATACTTTGTTTTGGGTGCCCTTATAGCTGATAGATGTAGAAGATTCTTATGGTATGGGGCCTGTTCTAACTTCTAAGCCGAAAGAAACTCGTGCACGCTCCACCGATCGATAAGACATTCGGGTTCAATGTCACTATTCATGGTGCACGACTGATGATGACGTGAGTTCACATGCAAGAACTCTCTTTTCCACTGCAAGAACTCTCTTTGCCACTGCAAGAACTCTCTTTTCCACTGCAAAAACTCTCTTTCCACTCCAAGAACTCTCTTTTCCACCATCCTGGAACATAGTGTACCTATACAAACCGTGGTACATCCAGGCTCTTATCCTGGGAGGGGCTCATATCTGCTACAATTCTAGTTAAAAGAGAGTCTGCCCCGACGGAGAGAGAAATTTTCACGAAAATGTTAAAGTAATTAAGAGCACCGCGTACAATAACACTTTAGGGTAAACATGCAATATTTGCATTCAGAGTCATCATCAGAGAATCATTCACTATCATCATTCAGAGATATCAGAAGGAATGTGTGCTGTGGCGTCTGTATATCTGTCTGTCTGTCTGTCTGTCTGTCTATCCGTCTGTCTGTCTGTCTGTCTGTCTGTCTGTCTGTCTGTCTGTCTGAGTTGTTAGTTCACAAGTCGGTGAGTTTCATGGGCGAGAGGGAAGCTTTATAGCCCGAAAGCCCCACACAATTGTGTCCAATACAACAATATAAATATTCGATTCATTTTTAGGGCATTGCCCTATAGAGCCTTCTCTTCTTTAGTAGGATATAGTGAGTGCGGAGCTGGTTGCGGAAGGGAATGCCTGAGAATCGATATGTTTGACTCAATCGAGCAACAGTCGCTCATATGACTGTGTAAAACGTCAGATCCCGCCTATACACAGTCAAGATACCGGTAGTGGCAATCGAACCCACGACCTGCCGGATTAAGAGCAGTATCGAGTGCTACCGCCGAGCCCAGGTCCGAGGGTATACTGGACCTCCCCCATGAGAGTCCGCCCGGACCTCCAACCCCTCTTCATCCCCCGTCCGTGCTATTCAATTATTCATCCAACCAAAGCAACAACGTAGCTACTCTCTAATTCACCCTGAGTCTGCACCCAGGTAGCAGGCAGGCTTGAGCACCCCCACCACCCACCATCGTACCTCGGCCGGGCGAACGGTACACGGTACGGTTGACGTGGAAGGTACGCGGAAAACCTATAAAATAGTACGAATTAATTTGCATTAGTATTTTCGGAAATTGTATTAAAATATTTCATATTGAGATAAACATTCATCAAACTGTTCAACTTTTATATAATTGGGTCATTTTTTTATGACATACGTACAAACTTGGTCATCATTCACTCTTCATGGACGTACAAACAATGTATAACTAATTTTCAGGTAACTATATTACATTATGTTGCTTCCAAATCAGTTTAACTGCATTCTTCCACTGACATACACAAACACAATTCATCATCTCACTAATACAGCAGGTGATTAAAAGCACTCATACATGCATGAGTTTAATACAGATAAATCAACAATTAATGGTTATTGGTTTTATAAAATGTTCATCTCTACGTCACAACTCATCGATCAAAAGTGTCGGAAAAGAAGGAAACTGTCACTTGTCGGGCGGGCATCTTGTTATACCAACTGCCTTGTTATACCTATCTGTTATATATATAATTGTGCCACGCACTCACGAGATTGTTCCTCCGACAACGATTACCCCAATTAACACTAATCGAATTCCGACGTCCAAAAAACAGACGTGACACTCTAAACTCTTGGTAAAAAAAACAATCTTTGAAATGTGTTTTTATCTCGATTGGTTCGTTGGAGCTTCTTCTGGTTCCCTGTTTGAACCCGAGAAAGAAAAGGTCCACGGTAGGTTGCTCTGCCTGTCGTACGAGATGACTACAAATTCCGACGCTATATCTGGACATTCCTTCTCAACAATCCAATCACAAGAGGAAACATCAGGTATAAAACTGTTGTTCAGCCTACAGCAGGAATTCATAATAAAATTATTAGAATTATAACTATACTGTCGACAGGACAAATAATGAAGAACTGTAAATTCAAACGGATCCACGGAATGGAAACTTGAAGGAATTTCTCCAATGCCAAGATTAGTTGCGGCATCTAGATTGTCTGTCTATCCGTATGCCAGGGTAGATTATGATCTTCGCGCTCCCAGTTTGGCACAATATTGGCACATGTATCTTCGTCGAGTCCAACACTCGTCATTCTCTTGGTCTGTAGATCTAACAAGTCTTCGGCTGTGCCAAGAGTCACAAGTCTGTCTGCTGTTGCATTCTGAACTATGAACCAGACCAGATTAAGATGATGATGTTTGGGTTTTACGTCCCATATTTTCGCAACTTTGGCTAATCGAGACGATGAAGTATGACGATGAAAAACCGCCACATGTCCGAATCAGATGCATTGCACATAGCGGGGATCGTCATAAAGGGAGGGCAGGGCCAAGTGTGAGGAGGAATCTTCAGTGAGACAGTAGAAGGAAAGGGACAGGGTGGCTCCTTTAGTCACCTCTTATGACTAACAGGGTCACTCTGGGTCTATTCTACCCCGGGCCGAGACGGGTACCAGATTAAGGTCAGCATCTCGTATATTATAGTAAATGAACTCTCAAAGCTCTCAACGCTGTTCTACTGTTAGCTATCATTGTGTATATATAGACACAAAAGCATCAAAGTGCAGAACTACCGATTAGACTCTAGTCGTCAGTGAACACGAGAGAACGATTACAGTATAACTAATAATAATACACCGATAGAGGTGGCTCAGCGGTAAGACCCGAGACTCTAATTCGGGAGGTCGCCGGTTCGATTCCGGCCACCGGCACTCCTCACTGAAGGGTTTTTCCGAGGTTTTCCTCAGTCGTAAAGGCGAATGCTGGAATTGAGTCCTACTAATAGCCCTTGGACATTCCTTCCCAACTATCCAAACACCTTAATAACTTAGTAAGTCACCTGAAGAGGGGCACATCTGGTAAAGCTGGTGTGCACCCTATAACAGGGATTCCTACAAAAATTATTACTATACATGGTTGTGTTAAAATGTCGTTAGCTCGATCGCGTTTCGTTCCGTTTCTCATTCAGAAGTGTTCGATTATCGATAATGTTCTCTACGATGTCGCCCCGAGAATGAATGAATGAACGAGGGAGGGAAGGAAGGAAGGAAGGAAGGGTCTTTGTTTGATTGTGGGGGGCGAGCGAGCGAGCGAGTGTCGTCCGCCATATAGATAGATTGATCGTTGGCTGTGTTCTATCCGTGCTCTGCATTGCTGTGAGTTCCTTTTGTCTGCATGGATGAGATATGGACGGCATCATCCTCTGTACAGCTCTAACGTCCTATAATTAATAATAATAATTATTCGTAGGAATACCCGTTGTATAGTATGCACACCAGCTTTACCCGATTAACTAGGTTATTAGGGTGTTTGGATAGCTGGGAAGGAATGTCCGAGGGCTGTTCGTAGGACTCAATCCCAGCATTTGCCTTTACGACTGAGGAAAACCTCGGAAAAAATCTTCAGTCAGGACTGCCGGTGGCCGAAATCGAACCGGCGACCTCCCGAATTAGAGTCTCGCGTCTTACCGCTGAGCCACCTCTTCAGAGTGCTCAGTATACGGGTGTCGTTCTATACAGTTGTTATAGCGTGCTGTACAGGCCCACATACACCATCATTGATATTTGATATCATAATTAGTATCTTGTTATCACTATCAAGGCCAACTTACAAAAGTAATTAGGACTACCGGCAGCAGTCGGCACGCAAACCTCTCACGAATATATCTACGAGAGTTAGCTACCTACATGTTTCTCTAGTTTATGGTCAAGACTGTACCCGCTCCGAGCCTCGCATGTACGTGGGAGCTCGTGGGTTCAACTCTAGGCTAGGCTAATACACACTGCTGACCGAGATTCCCAAGGATATTCATTGGAAACACACTCGACCCGAGGATATGAGCGCATATTTCCATCCAACGTCTTTGGACGTGCACAACATGTTTACTATACTAGAACGGTAGCTCAATATCATGATATTACTCACGTAGAAACAACACATGTTCGTAATATGTAGAGATGTGGATCGGAAAAGTTTCCATGGGAAATTTCCGAACTATTTTACCGGGAAAACGTATTTTATAAGGGAAAATGTTTGTACACATAAATAAATAAATTTGTATTTTTTATAGTCTAGAATTGACTTACAGTGCTCCTGTTTCTGTGATGGCTCCAAAGTCTCTAAAAGTATCGTCATATTATACATTCAAGTTCCAAACTTAAAAAACCCAGCCCGAACCAGGAATCGAACCCAAGACCTTGTGCATTGGAAGCAGGATTAAACCCAAACTGCCAACGAGCGTCACAAATATCAAATTTGTCTATATGCATCTATCTATGGGTTGACACTAATCCTAATGGAATACACTACAGAGGTAACCGAAACGGAATTTGACAGATCCAAACTCGCAATTTCCGACCATCAGTCATCATGCAGTTAAACGGGAGGCGAAGGGAAAACTGTGCAAACGAGTCTCCCACCCTCAGAAACGCAGCAAGGGGCATTCAATTCGAGACACTTCCAACGGGCACGCCTAACAAATCGTCGCGTCTCGGCCGGCCTGTGCTTGGATGCGCAACGAAGGCCGCTCCAAACGGTCACGTTTTCAATTTTGACTTCGATTCCGACACGACTGGAAGAGATTAAATTTGCTGCCACTCAAACTACAGGATATAATATAAATAAACGTATTGAGTGAGGTATACCAGGGAAAACATGGATTGGGTCACGAGTGAAAAGACCTTGCAAAGAATGAAGACGAAGATAAAAAAGCTCCCTGTCTGGATGGCTGGCAATGGCAATGGCAATGGCCATCTACACGTACTGCATTTAATTGAAGGTCGTCATGAAGGAGACAGACCGGACGTGGTAGAGTCACAACACTTGGTCTAGACACTTTTAGGTGCATATTAGAGTCACAGCGCTTCGTCGAGTCGTCACAGCTCACAAAATACTTGTACTTTTAATTGGGCATCAAATAATAATACACTTTTAGGTGCATATTAGAGTCACAGCGCTTCGTCGAGTCGTCACAACTCACAAAATACTTGTACTTTTAATTGGGCATCAAATAATAATACACTTTTAGGTGCATATTAGAGTCACAGCGCTTCGTCGAGTCGTCACAACTCACAAAATACTTGTACTTTTCTTTTACTTGGGCATCAAATTATAAACGTGGTTTTAGGTGCATTTTATAACTTTTAGGCATAAAAGAAAGATTGCTCATAGTAAGGTAGTACCAAACCAAGTAGTGTTCCGATACAACACAGCCAGTTTTATAGATCATGCCAAGGTAGTACCAAGTAGTGTTCCGCTCATAACACTGCCAATTTTATTCAAGTACTGAATTACTAAAAATGGCAACACTTTTAATACATATCCCTACTCCCTCACCAATAAAAATGTATGACAATTTTGTAATTTCTTTAACGCTCAAGCAATTTTTTTTATTTAGTACTACACCTCTTATTACAACAATCGGACTACAACACTCAACCACTATCTTGTACACCCCCGCGCGGGTTGTCATCAATTGACTAACGGATGGATGTCGCAAATTAAATTACTCACACAAAAATTCGAATCCCAGTTCCGAAACAGTCTCATAAAACCGTATCAAGAATACGACTCTTGTATAAAGCCTTGAGTCCAAAGCACAACATTTACATGTTTTGATGGATACGTACGCGGATACGCGTCACGCATACCAATATTACACACACACACAAAAACGGAATTAATTTACAGTTTTATCGCTAATTAACACTTTTGGAAATGTCTATACGGTTAACTACCGCGTAATGACGGTAAATACTAGAAATATATAACATCTTAATCGTGCCCTATAATACGCGTTATCTGCCGGTATATTTACATGCAAAGTGAACTCAACATTATAAAATAGTATCGAATTTTTTCACGGTCAAGGCATATAGACTTTTCATGGTCAAGGCATTGCGGTCTGCATATATACGTGAAATACTGGACACGCGTTAAACCTTACACCTCGTCGGGGTAGTTAGTGAGCAAGGTTCCTCCCCCCCCGCAATCCCCTGGCGGGGGCTCGTCGAACTCCCACCGAACCTCCATCCGCCAGGGGATCGACGGACCTTGGTCGTGAGTTGCTCGTTTGTTCACCCGAAACACAACATTGTATAAATAAAATAAATAAATAAATAAATTCACATTTAGAGTCTACCCACTCAGTAACTAAACTGATTTGCAGTGGGGGACTTTAATTTAAAGTGACTAGACCAACCCTGTAGGCTTCGAACTCCATCGACGAGTGAGCGATAACCAATCAAAGATCGATATTTCAAATACGAAACATATGAATCAGTGATTGGACAGTGCGAACACCTGCGGACAAATGCCAGAATCAACAATTAAGGCCAATTCAGAACAACTTTGAATTTATTGAGTGCTTCGTTGCTAGGACGGCTCCAAAGTCACCGTTTACTTATTCCTAAGCCAAGAAGTAATGGAATTAAATCCACATTAGAAGTTAAAAAACTTCTGTCTGAGGCGAAATTTGAACCCGGGACCTTCTGCATTGGAATTGGAAGCAGGGATGCTAACCACTGGAACAACGAGCCACCTTACTAATTACGAATCTCACTGTAATGATTGACTAAGGAAATAATTCAGCACTTTTACGTTCACTGTCACAAAGAAATGTGATTATCACCAAACGTAACATATTTTCCGAATATAGCTGATGTGTTCCAATTCCAATCCTTTCACAATTCTGACGCGTGTTTGCCATTCGAGCTCGATATTTCTAAATTTACATTGGTAATCTATCGATTTAACATCAACGTTTGTCAATTTACCGAATTTATAGTTCGTAAATGATTTAACTGTTCAATTGTCAATGCCGATTACAAATCGGTTGGATATATTCCCTTGAATTGAATAGACCACCCAACTCACAGTTTGGGGTTGGCCCAGTTCCGTTCTGTAAGTCCTTCCCAACGTTCATTTCAAAATAGGAAGGGAAAACGATTCGATTCAATCTCGATTCTAGTTCCAGTTTGAATGAAACTACTTAAAAAACATTAAAAAAACTCGATACCTATTAAAAATCTCATTTCTGTAGATGGCACCCCATGGTTATGGGGGGGAGGGTAGGGGTTGATTTCGCCTTGGGCGGCCGAAAAAAAGAACGAAACGAAACGAGAATCTTATTTCCAATTACAACAGTGAAGAATTGCGTTTCTAAAATCCTACCCTCCCGATGTCTTCAACAGTGGGCCGGGCATGTCTGTCCCATTAACGAAACTAATTTCTACCCCGTTGACAAGTAGTATTACTAGGGTAGGGGGCGCGTTTGCGTCGACCGCAAGGGGTTGTTTTATCGATCTGGCTCGTAGCCCAGCGAGCGGCCAGTAGCTCACTCTCCCCGCCGGCATAACCTTGTACGGCCGACTATATATGGGTTACAGCAGCGGGTATATGGGTCACCGTGTAGCCAAAACGGCCATGTTTGTTTATGTTACATATACGTTATGTACGGGTTACAGCAGCGGGTATATGGGTCACACAAATACATCCCTTTCAATACGTCCGTGCAACGACATACTGGGGTGTTTACGTTTGGAATAATCTACATTTTGATAATATGGTCACAAAGGGGATAACCAAGACAAACACGTGTAATCTACGAACGCCCATCAACCCACCGCAAAATGTATTTTGACTCCCGTTTTATGACAATCTCCCCTATTTGTGATAGTGATTCGATAAACGTCATCTGTCGGACACGTCATAAAACAACAACAACTGATAATAATAGAAACCAAGTGAAAGATGGAGGGATCGCATAAGACAAGATAGCTGGAGACGATAGGTGAACAATGGACAAGGGATGAAGTGGAGAAAGATGGTGGGAGGACAGTGACGGATAGGGATGCGCTGGTTGGAGGACAGGTGAATGATGGGGTCGAGTGAATGTGATTTTTAACAGGAAGACGATGTGCTAGGCTCGACAGGATGGTACTGATTTTGTTCAAGAAGAAGCTCACTAACCGCCAATATTAAAACAACTCTGGTCTAATTCAATAATTACAAATATCAACAACTATTATGATATGTAACGCACACCGTATATTCAGTTCTGTCGAACCTAAATTAAACCAGGTTTTCCCTTTTTTGATGTGGTATAGTATAGAATTATGGAGATACGATTTTTTAAAAAAACGGCAAATTTCGCGCGGTTTCAACATTGTCAGCCCAGTCACGGCGTCGCCGGCACCACCCCCGGCCCACCCCATGCACGGCTGTGCAGTGGAGGCAGCAGCATCCCCCGCTGGATACGCGAGGGGTGTGTTGCGTACAGATCTGGGTCACAGCGGGCGGGTACATATATATCGACTACGACGCGACTCTGTGAATTGGGGCGTTCGTTAGAGAGAATCACCCACCCCTTCTTGTCTGTATCCGAAAGTGAGAGATGTTGTGAATGTTGACGTCATACTCATAGATGAGGAGAGGAGCCAATCAGTGGGTGGCTATTTCAAATAATGCCAACTGGTTGGTCAATACCTCCTTCACCTATGACGTCAGTGATGAGCGAGCCAATCAGTGGGTGGCTTTTTCAAATAATGCCAACTGGTTGGTCAATGCCTCCCTCACTTATGACGTCATAGATGAGCGAGCCAATCAGTGGGTGGCTTTGACAAATAATGCCAACTGGTTGGTCAATGCCTCCCTCACTTATGACGTCATAGATGAGCGAGCCAATCCGTGGGTGGCTTTGACAAATAATGCCAGTTGGTTGGTCAATGCCTCCCTCACTTATGACGTCATAGATGAGCGAGCCAATCCGTGGGTGGCTTTGACAAATAATGCCAGTTGGTTGGTCAATGCCTCCCTCACTTATGACGTCATAGATGAGCGAGCCAATCAGTGGGTGGCTTTGACAAATAATGCCAACTGGTTGGTCAATACCTCCCTCACTTATGACGTCATAGATGAGCGAGCCAATCAGTGGGTGGCTTTGACAAATAATGCCAGTTGGTTGGTCAATGCCTCCCTCACTTATGACGTCATAGATGAGCGAGCCAATCCGTGGGTGGCTTTGACAAATAATGCCAGTTGGTTGGTCAATGCCTCCCTCACTTATGACGTCATAGATGAGCGAGCCGATCCGTGGGTGGCTTTGACAAATAATGCCAGTTGGTTGGTCAATGCCTCCCTCACTTATGACGTCATAGATGAGCGAGCCGATCAGTGGGTGACTTTTTCAAATAATGCCAACTGGTTGGTCAATACCTCCCTCACCTAGCATCCACAAGGTTGCTGTGGAACGACAGAACGTCTTCTATGGCGGGCAAAAGATAGTTCGTATATCGTACTAATCACTCTTTTAGGTACTATGCACCTTTGTCCATTGGGGTAACGCGGTTATTCTTAGCTTATCGTCTATCGTTAATTTTTATTACGGCTGCAGCTGATAAGATTATTTTGAACGCCTATATTCAATTGTTATACGATAAAGATACGAAATTACGTGGGTAAACATTTTCAAGAGATCTTTGGGAGTAAAAAAGAAAACACAACTATAACTTTTTGTTTTAATTCTAAAACATACAACACGAACCAGACTTTCGAGTCATTCTTTTGAGTCCAATGTTGTTTTGAGTCCAGTGGTGACATTTGTTCGCTTCGCTCAATCCTAATAGTTTGTGTATACACAATTTACAACCAATTATCACTCTTGTGGCTATATAGTATATTAATTGTAGATGAATAATCATCCCGTTTACTTCACCTAATATAGACGACCCCCAATGCCGCTGTAAGCTGGTATTTATGAGCAACTCTCTCGACGCGAGCTTACAATTGGTACCAACCTAACGCGGCGATGTTCCATCAACGACCACGGAATTATAGATGAGCAAGCTAAGTGGAGACAAACTCGGAAAAGTTGTAAAGAATCAATTATTTTCTACACTGAGCACTTGGACACGACGACATGAATAAATAAAATAAATAAATAAATTCACATTTAGAGTCTACCCACTCGGTAACTAAACTGATTTGCAGAGGGGTACTTTAATTTAAAGTGACTTCGAACACCATCGACGAGTGAGCGATAACCAATCAAAGATCGATATTTCAAATACGAAACATATGAATCGGTGATTGGACAGTGCGAACACTTGCGGACAAATGCCAGAATCAACAAGGCCGATTCAGAGAACAACTTTGAATTTATTGAGTGCATGGTTACAAACTTTGTCATAATCTACAGCGAGTAACATCAATCACCGTGCACGTAGTTTTATTACACCGTCATTATGACAAGTGGAAGGGGGAAATAGTAGAGGAGACCAAAATTGGAATATTTACAACCAGGAATTATCAAGGTAAGGACAGAGCGAGAATCGAAACAGAATCGACACACAATTAAAAAAATGCAAAAGATGTCTTCACAACTATTAATACTCACGTTATGACACTAATACCCACATTACACAGTTCAATACTTTCGTCACAATTATTGAATTCAAGGAAAAAAATCATCAATTAATAGCGGCTATATTGTTGCAGTTTTTTACAAACTGTTTTTGGTTCAGTTTTTGTTCTTGAATTCAATAAGTTTGACGAAAGTATTGAGTCGTGTAATCAGTTTTTGTTCTTGAATTCAATAAGTTTGACGAAAGTATTGAGTCGTGTAATCAGTTTTTGTTCTTGAATTCAATAAGTTTGACGAAAGTATTGAGTCGTGTAATGTCGGTCTTAGAAAAGCATAAACATGCTCATTTTAACCATCATTTTGATGACGTATATGACAAGCAAGAACTCACACTATAATCTGTATCAGCCAACCACCTTCATCCGACTGCATGGTGTACAGATGCGCTCATAAACAATCCACGCGTGCAACTACTATACTCTTATCAATTGCTGTGTCAAGCTCAATCCGATCCAATGAAGAAGTAATAAGTAACAATACTATTCGCGTTGTTTTAACTCACCGCGAGGTTATATACGATGGCTCGTGCATAATAATAACAACACGTCGTCTAGTTTGCATAATGTATAGAAGTGATAGCCTCGTCGCGACATGACCGATAATGTTGAGGTTGGTCATTGACCGGTCATTAGTATAGGTTATAAGTAGCACGATAGTGCTGTAGCGATGACTGCAAATAAGAGTGCACACTTCACATATTGTTCATAGATATCGTCAAATGAATAAAATACTGCGTGCCCCACAAAATAAATAAATTTGTATTATAAGACCTATTACAATCTGAAGAATATCATAATTATGGGTCTTATGATAGGTGCTAGGGGTACAATCCCCGCATTGTTCGAGGAATTTCGGAAGACGTTCAAATTACCATCAAGTCTCACCGAAGAAATTGTTCTGGCCGTATTACGATGGTCTATTTTCATCTTTAGGCATCATTTGTATTCTTAATTTTGTTTATAGTTTATATATTGTGTGTAAATTGTTTCTGTTTTGATATAAATTGTATGTTATTCTGTGTCTTACGGCAACAGCTATGGCTGCAGAGACCAATAAAGTTTGTTATTATTAGTTTCTTTTTCCTTAAATTCAAGAAGATGCATGAAAAAATTGTACCGTGTAATACAGGTTTAATAGTTTAAATAATATATTAAAATGAGATCAACTGTTGTGTAATACAGGTTTAATAGTTTAAACAATAAATTAAAATGAGATCAACTGATGTGTAGTATACAGGTTTAATAGTTTAAATAATATATTAAAATGAAATCAACTGGTAAGTGTGGACCTCTCTTGTTGTCTTAAGAGTTTTTATAAAATGCGGTCCGAGGGTGCGTCAGTGTGAATCGCGAGGGTAATCTAGTGGAAACAATTCGACGAGGCCATGCATTAGATCGCCATCTTTGTATGTAAAAAAAACGACCGAGCTTTATATTTCCGTACGTACGAGTAGAGTGTCTTCAGTGTAATGGCTCCCTTGCTCCGCACTTCCGCCCTGTGTTGAGAGAGGAGCAAGACAAGGAAACCCGTGTATATACAACAGACACATTAACACTGCGAGGGAACTGAAGCCCGGACACTTTCGATCTGACGATTCTCCTTCTGTCGCAGTAAACAACAGCCCCGTTTCCAAGACAGGATTGAACTCAATTCCAAACTTGCGCACCAGTGTTTTTTTTTCGACTTTTTTCCCCCAAACTGAGCGCAATGCTTCTGTACAGGGCAAACAGTTCCCATTAGTCATTTTCTAAAACTGAAACTATTCGGAGCATGTGATTATTATTTTCACGACCAAGGCCGTATTTGCATAAGAACGAACGTAGGTACGTCCATAAATATGTTCCCATCAGTTTCTTCGAGACTGTTAATAACACAATGGTCATTCCCAGTCAAACGAAAGTGTACATGCACATGCATACGTACACAATGAAAACACTAACTACTTACGCGTAGAGACCTGCGCGGGTCAGATATACGTTATCCGCAACCGCCAAGTAAAAACTCAAACCGCACCCGCGAGATCAAAACAGCACCCGAAACCCGCCACACTTTCTTGGGTTTCTGTTTTTTTTTTTTGTAAAAGCTGATATTGTAAACAATATAGGGATATCCCCTATAAAAAGAAATATATTTTGGATATTTTTTTCTTGATCATATTACTTTTTCTGCTTCAAATCAGAATCAGTAAAACATTGTGTACACCTGCATTAGTCTATACTTTAAATAAATTACCTTTACACAAGTAGGATACGATTTTCAACATAACATCCAAAATTTTCAGAAAACCAGTGAAAAATAAACATTGAACTTTTTAAAAATTGTATGACAACTCTTTGTTTTTCATCGATCCGCACCCTATTTTACCCGCACCCCGCGTGTCATGCGGACGCAACCACCGCCCTCCGCACCCATTTGATCGTCATCGAGTGAAAGCAAGTAAAGCCGACAGTGCAAAGTACACAGAGAAGTACACAAGTACACACACACATAGAGATCTCCTCCCACGAATGAATGTGAAGGAAGTAGTCAACCAACGGACCGTGAAATGAAACATGCCTGTCTCAATATCAGTATATAAACGGGTTGTAACTGTAGAACACACACACACACATTCAATGGGACGCGAGCGTTCACTTTCAGCCTCGAGAGCTCTTTAGAAAAGCTCTCTAAGAGGGAAGATAAAAACAACATTGCCAGACGTGGCGGAAGCAAAGTACTCGGAGTCGTTTTTTGATTATCTATTTTTAAATTTTTGAATTATTTAGTGTTTTGCGACGTGCTCGGCCGTTATTATAGGGCGTGAGTTAAATTTTAAATCTCAATGTAAATTATACGATTATTAAGGTATAGAGAGATAAAAATGTATTTTCGTTTTCAGAGACAGAATAGTTTTGAAGATAGTTAAAACAGCGGTTCGTGTGTATTATGCTCAGGGTTTCGATTTAACAAAATTCGGTCACATCCCTGCATCAGTTCAACTATTTCGCATTAGATGACGGGAACAAAGTTATAGAAATACCATTATTATAGTCTAAGAAAGTATATACAGATGTAAATTCTGCAGAGCCCCCACAACATTGAGTAGATTTATGTAAACACTTATGGGAGGGAGAGCGTACAAAGTACTCTAAGTAGGACTCTCCTCCTGTCTCTTCACTTTCGTTATCAACTTCCGGAAATGTGTACAACACTCTTCATAAATTATATATGTACCGTTTATAGACAACAAGTGGGACATCGTTAATAAATCTTGAAATACTTTAACCACAATAATGTAAGACTGGAAACATAAAATGCAGACAAAATCAGATCATAAAATGTATCCAAAAAATGACAACAAGAGCCCAAGTGACAACACCATGTGTACATTGCAAATAAACCAATACATAATCATTTCCTCAAAACATTGTTGAACGAAAATTGAGAAACAAACGAACGAACGACAACTACGGTAATAAACATACAAAAAAAAAACAGTCACCACAGTGAGTAAATTTTCGAGAGCTCTCTCTCTCTTCCTCAGACGCGCGAGGGCACTGACGAAGAGAGCGGAGCTCCCGAAAATTTCCACACTTTGGTGAACGTTTTTTTGTGTACGACGGTCGTTAGTATTCCTGCGTTTTTTCATTATAACTTAATGGTGTTTACATTTTTTTAAATTTTGATTTGAAATGTTTTGATGTAGTAATGGCGAACTATGCACATACTTGTAGCTGTTGCTAAGTGTGCGAATAGAAGTGAGTGTGCAATGCACCATAGTGACCGTGTTTTTACCGATACTTCTCGGACATGCCGGGCCGGGCAGTCGTGCGCAACGCGACAAATACATGTATACAGGTTGCGATGTATACAACAATGGGTGAGTGGAACCACGGTCCCCTGCTCAGCTAGTGCAAGGCAGCCTCTTGCCACGCGCGCCCGGGTTCGAGTCCCGGTATACAATCACCATAACAATAGTTATACCTATGTTGTTAATAATATAATAATAACAATAATAATTCAAATTAAAGTAACACAATGAATTATGTTAACAATTGTAGGATAGTATGAACACTTCAAGAAAATGTCAATTCTGATGGTGGTTTCTCAACTATACAACGAGTGAATGCTAGGATAGTATTTCAACAAATCTGCCTGAACAGTACATATTCTATCACTATATGTACAATACAAAGTCTATAATTTGACTTGGAGAAAATATGAACAAGAATCAATTTTAGTTAGTTGGTAGTATAGTTTACTAAGGTAAATATACATGGAAAAACTTGACATTTATGTCCACACAACAAGCTACCACCGTTCTCAACCCCGTAGTTACCGTACCGTAGTTCAACAAATATGCCCGAACAGTACATATTCGTTACAATAGTTACAATCAGTACATATTCTATCATTATATGCACAATGTACAATCTATAATTTGGCTTGGAAAAAATATGAACGAGAAATTAATTTTAACTAGTTGGTAGTATAGTTTACAAAGGTAAATACATGGAAGAACTTGACATTTATGTCCACACAACAAGCTACCACCGTTTTGATCGAGTTTCTATGTGCAACAATACGAAAATGGTGACCTTACGTCGTACATAAGAATACCGGAATGTGGGTTTCGCTTTCAAGTTAGGCACCGGAACCAAGTCAAGCCAGGCTATAGAAATAGCTATTATTGGAGGTCTACGTAGTTGCTGCAACAACTCGACGCACCGTTCCGTGGCCCTCTAGCGGATCTAAATCGACTTTCGATTAGTCGACCCGAACCACGCCCCCATTATTTCAAACTCTTGTCATTTCCACACGACCTTCTTTGCATATTTCTAGCAAGACACACAAAGTAGCTCTATATCAATACATTTCTAAGTGAACAATACCTTGATACGCGACTGCCGTGGCGATTAAATTTTGCATTATAGAACAACTTATGATTTACGAATAATTTACGAAACAGCCGAGTTAAATTTCTATAGTTCTCAAGTATCTTCCATCTACTTGTATAGTTGTATTTATTGAAATGTACCCGCCCGTGAGCGGGAAGGCCAATGTAGGGCACAAATTGCCCTCTGTAGCCTTATACACTATATACAGTGAAACGTGTCCGCCTTAGGGATAATTTACCACAACTAGATTGGATACCTGGAAACACCTAACACAGCGGGCGTAACAACTAATGATTAACCAAATGCGCACACTTTCTAATTAAACCTATATGTTTCGCGCCACATATAGTAAATTATTAATCTGCAATATATAACCTATACACAAGTGTTTTTTGAACTGTGTGACAACCCACAGTTTTTGAATAATTGACCCAAGTTCGTACCTCCGCGAGGGAAATAATACCCCATAAACCAAATGCGCATCATTTTTGAACTAAACCCTGATATGTTTTGCGCCACTTACAGTAACTTATAACTCTGCCATATATAACCTATACACAAATGTTTTTCGAACTGCGTGACACCCCACAGTTTTTGAATAATTGACCCAGGTTCGAACCTCCGTGCGGGAATAATACCCCATTTACCAAATGCGCAGCATTTTTTAACTAAACCTTGATATGTTTAGCGCAACCCATAGTAAATGCTTAATACGCCATATAGGCTACTACCTATGCAAATAACACTTCCAATCTGCGTGACACCCCACAGTTTTTGAGTAATTGACCCCGGTTCGTATCTCCGTCAGGGAAATAATAACCCATTAACCAAATTCGCATTATTTTTTAACTAAACCCTGATATGTTTCGCGCCACCTACAGTAAATTATTAATCTTCAATATATTACCTATACACACATGTTTTTCAAACTGCGTGACACACCACAGTTTTTTAGTAATTGACCCAGGTTCGTACCTCCGTTAGGGAAATAATACCCCGTTAATGAGGCTTGTGCAGTGCGGAAGACCACCTCTACGAATTTGTTGAGTGAATGTGTTGATTTTCGTTGAAGAAGAGTGCACGAAAGGGGCCCGAGGTCGGTATGACGTTGGGACTAGCTTCTTATTCACAGAGAAAATAAGCACTATTGTTGACGGTAAGTGGTATCTTAAGTGGACAACAACTAAACATGTTGTACAAGTTGTAACTACTCATTTCCACTTGTCGTGATTGTGTATTCTCAAGTAGTGATTGCAAACTTTTAATTGATTTGCTCGTGCATATCACCCATGCACTGACCTGGAGCCCGATTCTCTAAATCTGTGGTAAATTTCTCACCGGTTTCTGTCGTTACGGAAGGCGAATGGATGGCTGTGATTGGGTCACAGCCTTCTCATAACGACCAAAACCGGTGATCACCTTATCGTTGACCATAGAGAATCAAGGCCCTGTTCAATGCGTACATGCACGTTACAACAACTCACTTACAAGCACGCACGCACGTATTGCCAACCGTCACAGTCAAAATACTCGTCGCGTTTCACTCGGTATATAATGATACAGTCAGACAGCTGTATTACGACACACTCAAGACTGTCATGGGATATTTCTAGAGATTGCATTGCCGCGATTATTGTTGTGTTATTTTACGTCACTTTTCATCTGTAAGGTGGGTCACAAGAAAGAATGCAGCACTTGTACTCACACACAATGTAAGTAAAGGTTACCTTCTCGCTTGGTGGTAAAAGAGAATGCATTGAGTTATTGATTGATGATCTAAGATCGATTAATTCCTCCATCCATATCGTAGTGTTGCACATTGATCATGGTCACTCATCACAATAGATGATGATTGGTTGCATTGGCGCGTCACGTGCACTACTCCTGTACATTTGCTAATCTAAAGTCCCAGGGTTAATCTATATGACCAATCAGAAGGAAACAATTGAGACAAAAAAGTGAGGCTTTTAAGGGAAGACACTGTAAGAAAAAAAAAACGGAAAAATGATAATAGATTGATTGATATTTGGGTTTAACGTCTCATATTTTTGCAACGAGGCTAATCGAGACAATGAGTGGGTGAATTATGAAGATAATGGGGGGGGGGGGGACCAGTGGGAGGGCGGGGAGGAAAGGGGAAAAGGGAGGAAAAGGGAGTTCAGCAGTTGGGGGCGAGCGCAGGTCCTAAACGATGAACTGTAAATACACCTCCTTATTAATAAATGTGTACAAACTTTAATTAACGCTTTACAATAACATAGAATGTATAAATGTGACACCAGTGAGGGCTGCTGAAAAATTTTAGCATATCGAAGGCGTCAACCAGAGAAAACTAATTTAGCTCCAGCAGGGTCATGACTAAGGAAAACCTCTGGATGTAACTATTAGTCAGTAAATTGCCAGTGGTCGGTATCGAACCGGCAACCTCTGGAACGAGAGTATCGCGTGTTGCCGCCGAGCCACGTGCCGTACCTCATATTCTCAACCCACCCACCGAGTTACACGACGAGCCAACTTTCAGTGGAGAACATAAATTAAAAGAGTTGAAACTACACCAACACACCGCGTTGCTATGGCAGCTCCAATACAGAGTCGTCAGTTCACTTCTATGTTTGATAAGCAACGAGCACACCCCCCCCCCCCCATGTCAGCGACTGTACATCCATGAGACTTGCTATGGTAACATTTTAAACTGTGCTAAAGTCGCGGTACCCAAAGAAGTCAGATAGTTACTTTTTCGTTCTCAACTTAACAAGCACGAATCTCTAACGTTTTTCCCGATTATCTAGTACAATGTGGTTGCGGTAAGTTTTTTGACAGTAAAAAGCAGGTTTCCGTCAAAAAATTAACGCAACCAAAATTGTACTAGATAATCGGGAAAAACGTTAGTGATTCACACTTGATAAGTTGGAAACTAATTCTGGGCGGTCCTGACTCCCCTGACACTATCTAGACCTATGAACGACAATCGACAATGATCATGGACTCGTCACTACAATTTTTTAATTGTAGCGATATTACATAATCAGGAGTCAGGACTCGAAAAACAAAGCTGCAGCCAAAGCATGTAAGCATGTAAGGGTAAAGAGTGCGCCCCGGCACTTGAACTGTATACGGAAGGTGACGACGCTGTAATATAACGATGCTTTGTTAGTCCCACTAGGGGTAGTACTAGGGGGGTACTAGGGGGGGGGGGGGGTAGTACTACGTACTAAGACGAGGGAATGAAGTCGTAGGGGCAAACTCAAGAGGTCGTGAACCCTCTGGGTGTGACCCAAGTGTGACCGGGTGTTGACTCTATAATGAATGCAGAGTACCGTATGTCGTGTAAGTGGTGGACCCGACAAACAATTTCAGATTTCCCAAAAAATTTCGTTTCACACATTAAATTAAAATAGTAATACTATTTAATTACCTATGATTTCTTTCCAATATCGAAAGAAATGTACAGATAGTTTCGTCTCATAATTAACAATAAGACACTTTTCAGTTAATAAAATGTGTTTTTTTTTTTTTTTTGGATTGACCACTAGAAATACTATATTTTACGGTAAATTTCTAAATAAAAAAATATATACACCTTCAAAATTTGTACATGTAAGATATTTTTTAAAAAATAGGCTAACTTCACATTTTCTTATTTTTATTTAATTAACTAAGTTAGAAAATTAAGTTGGTACCACTGGACTCAGCTATATCGTCACTCGTCAGTATGAGAATATTCACGTGTTACTCAACTTTATAGCAAGGCGTGTGTGCAGAAGGTTGCGTACCTATACAAGGGGATGGGGGTAGCGGCCATATACACGATAAGCCACGTGTATATATATTATTAATAGTATGCAAGTGCGTGCGGGCCGCCCCCGGGGACGATTGAAGGGCCGGGGGGGGGGGGGGGGGAGCTGCCCTGGGGCATCTCGGTATAGCACGTGCCTGCACGCCATGCGACGACAACACTTCCTTGCGGGAAATATTTGCACTAAATAGACATTCGCCACGCTTCTTCATGTATATATAGTCGTTGCACAGAAACCTTTTGGACGATGATGTCATAGATGAGTGAGGTATTGACCAAACTAAAAAGCCACCCGCTGATTGGCTCCGACTCACTCATCTATGACGTCGGTGTGTGGTTGCTATTCTTCCCTTCTGCTGGAAAGTTACAACACTAAAGTTGGGCCAGGGTTGAGGATGGGAAGGGGCTGAATGGTCTCTCAGGGTATATTGTTCCCGCGCTTACCTTTTCTCTATACCAAATAATGTCATCCTGTACAGTATCGAGTTTACGGAAAACACCACCAGAGTGCATTGTCGTCGTTTGGTGAATCCCCCCCGCGGGAAAACACAGTTTTGTGTGTACCTATACTGTGTGAAGCAACAACAATTGAAATAAATATGAGCGTGAAGTACTTTTAGATCGTAATATTCCCGCGTGTGGTTCTCTCGCTATACTTCTGTATAGACACCACCGTTCTCACCATGATATAGTTGTCCCAAGACAACCTTACACATGGTTTCGTCACAGGCGACGGGTTCGCGTAGCCAACCAGCGATCGGTATTTGCGCGCTATTGTCTCGGGCGGTTCGCTGGTTGGCTAAGAGTGCCTCGCCTGTGACGAAAGCACGTGTAAGGTAATCTTGGGCCAAGTATAGTAGCCCGGCTTCCTTGCAGACCATTGAATCCATGCCTCGTATATCTCGCGTTATCGCACCCGCTCTCCGATGTGTGCCAGCCAGCCAGCTAACCAACCCCATGGTGAACCAACCCCTTGTGTGCGGCCGCTCGTACATAACGTTCAGCGACTCGCTGACTTTAGCACTTCCAGTGCCTCGACGTATCTACCGCCCCTTTCATGCAAGCTGTTTCGTCGAAAATCAACAGATTCATGGCGTTCCTTCACACATTCGTAAAGGTGGTACACACCGTTTAGAGAGTGCACAAGCCTTGTTTTGTGTTAGACATTTCCAGGTATCTAACCCAAGGTCGTGACTAGTGAGGCTTGAGCTGCACTTTACTAAGCGGAATATGTTTGAAAGAACGCCTGAAATCTGTGTATGTTGTCGTTGAAAGATCGTGCATGAAAGTGGCTGTATTTAGATGAGGATCTAAAGTCGGTATATGAGACTAGATTGGTTTGGGGCTAGTATATTCTTGTCAGGCTGGGGTACGCGTCCGTGTCCTCCCCCCCTAAAACTTTAACAAAATGTTTAATTTGACACCCATCTCTCATCGTACATATTATATTCTTCTCGTCAAAGTTATATTGCTACGAGCTTTATATGTAACGCCAAGCCCCGCGTCTATTACACTTAAAAAAGTTTCTTCAATTTTCAAATTTACCCTCTCGTCTCATTTAAGTTTCTACGCGTTTCCCCCAAGCACTTGAATAATCCTCTTCCCCACACTTGCTGACGTAAGTAAATTGAGGGTGTATTTTACTCGAAGAACCCTCCTGCACTCACCTTATTATCTTTGGCCCCATATCAAATTTACGAATCAACAGACAGAATAACGATCAGTGTATAACCATATCGGATACAAAAATGGTGTAGAAGAGTATACGTGTTCTGTCCTACCCTTGATTTCAAACTTTTTTATCCAACTCCTTGAATTCAAGGAGTTGGATGAAAAATTTTGACCGTGTAATACAGGCTTTATGTCGCCGAGTTTACATGTAGGTTAAAATGAGCAGCATCACTTCATGGTGACCCTTTAGACGAGCATTTCATTCAATATTTAACTCCGCCACCCCCCCCCCCCCCCCCCCCACCGCCCGCTCATCGTGTTTGTTTCAATTCAAGTGGCCGTGTTTTATTGAAGACCTTCAATTTAACACGCTCACCGACTTTGTGTGCACATTGATTTTCATTAGACGCGTGTGGAAATCTTTTGTCTGTAAGCCGGTATTAACCTGGGTCGCGTCATTAGGTCTAGAAGTGTCTTCGCTTCCATTACATAGAGGCTAGGCTGCATGGCCGGGGTAATGCAAACTGTTGACTCAGCCCCCGTCCACCCCCGCCCCCGGGAAAAATGAATAATTTGAGAAGGGTACACAGTTTCGCTTGCAATAACTCGAGTGGCCCTTCAGACGGTGAGCAAACCCTTCGCTCAAAGAGTCCCCCCCCCCCCCCCACCCTCCTGTCTGCGTGATGTCATAGGCGTCTCCGTCTTGGGACGTGGGGTTTGAGACAGAAACCTTACTTGTAAGGTATATGGAGTAAGTTTGTTAAAGTGGCCACAAAAAGGGAACCAACAACTAATTCTTATAAACTAACTGATTGAGATAAGATAGCGTGTCCAACTTGTAGTGTAAGCTTCTGTAAACAACAGTTATAAGTTCCTATACCATCTAATTGAAACTGCAAGGCGATTCTGTATGGGCGACGATAAATTTATTAGCGGTTTTGGTCGTTACTGAAGCAAGGCGGTGATAGGTTCACCTCGCCTTCTTCTAACAATTACTGAAATCGGTGATAAACGTATCGTCACCCATTCAGAATCAGGGCGCAGGTCCATTAGGGATAATTTATGACCTTCCGTTGGTTACCTGGAATGGTGGGCGTGGCCAAACAGGTGTGTGTACTCTATACTCAGCAGAGCCCTCATTAAGTTGCAATCGCTTGCAGTATGCGCCCGCGTTACGGAATAGGGAGGACAAAACTTTACTATCTACTAAAGCTGTTCTGAAATGAGGGCCCAGAAGACTGTATTCACTACTTAATGTGTAAAAGAACTCCGCGAAAAATCTGTCGATATTCGTTGAATTAACGTCACCATGAAATATTGGCTAATGATCTGAGGTCGGTACAAGAAACCCGTCAAACATCGAGCGAGAAGCATTTACACTTCTTTATACGAGACGTTGCACATGGAATGACGCAAGCAATGCACGAACATGTGGGACCGTGATGAAACGAACAAGGAAGGCGGTGTGTGTGTGATACACTTGTTGCAACCATCTAGGCGGCAGTGAGTGACATCACACGCGTCGTCGACCTCTCCTATAGTTGAGAAACTGTAAGAATGACGGCCCCTCCATATCCCCTGCACAGCTACCCGACACCCCTCAACTCCGTGACAACCTGATAAAATGAAATACGTAACTGAAACTCAGTTTGTTTCAGTTGTTCAGTTTGTTGTTTCATGGAGTTGGGGGGGGGGGTCGGGTAGCAGTGGTGGGGATAAGGAGGGGGTCGTCATTCTTACAGTTTCTCAACTGTATCATACACAACACATGCGCAACGCAACGCACATGGTTCTGCTGTGCTTTACGACGTGACTTTGTTTTTATATATATATATTATGAAAGTTTGTTTTAGCTTCTGCATAAGTCGGGGACGCAAAAACACACATTGATTCGCGTTCGTTTATACACTGGGAATATTGTGTAGTTGCCCAAGCGGTAGTGGCGGCTCTGAGACAATTTTATATACTATACTGATGCGCAGAAATTTCATCACAGGGAATGCTCACATAGTTTGGTGTTCTTGTAGACTGCGTTCTAAATTTACAAAAAAAATGAGTTTCATATTTTATAAACGATTTCAGTTAAAACTGGATAGACTAAACGGATTTCGTTGATGATGATATTTGGGGTTTTACGTCTCATATTTTTGCAACGAGGCTAATCGAGACGAGATTGTGAGGATAAAAAACGCCACATGACATCCATGCCCAAGCCAGGATTCGAACCTGGAACGCAGAGACCGCGTTTTACTAGACCAACGCCTAATCGCCCTCGGCCAACTGCGCACCATATATTAATATAATGATAACATGAGAGAGTTCTTGTTGAGGCTCAGCCTCACTTGCCTCACCCCACGAGCCGCCACTGGTTGCCCGTCAGGGGTAGATGAGCGTGTACAGTGACATTACAACACAATCGTCTCCCATGACCTTTCAGACTCATTACAATCTGCAAGGGCGGGCGGGCGCCCACAGAATTTACAAACGCACTCTCTCTGTCAGTCTCTCGTTGCACGTATACAATTGTGTACATACATACAACAGGGCCCTCATTCTAGCACGTAGGTAAGTTGCAACCGGTTGCGCGCAAGGGTTACGGCATAGGGGGCGCAAATTTACAACCGCCCAAAAAACCCCTGCGGACGACCATGCATGTAAGCACAGATAAGGGATGATGTAAGTGTTGCCGGAGCACCAGCTCATCTACAGAAGCGCCAAATTGCACCTCAACACCAAAACATCAACACCAAATCTCTCGTATATACAGCTCGATTACAGGTTACTACGTGCCCGACAGACAGACAGACAGACAGACAGACAGACGGTTACTACGTCGACACAGCCAGGGGGGGTTTCATCCTCCAACCTCCAAACAAGACGGAGTAAACAACATTCCCGCGCGTTTTTCATTCAACAGTTGTTTGGCCGGACCGGGCCGATGTTTTTGTAGCAAAAACACTTGCTGTGTAATACTATGCTTACGAAATAGCCGAGTCCAGTATACAAACTTCACAATCTATTTTTCTAGTTCCAACATCTATCTACTTGTAACAGGTACATAAGTGCATAATTACTACTGCGTAAATTGGATACTTGGATAGCGCTAACACAGCGGGCTTGCGCACTCTACTAAACGAAATACTGCACCTTTAGAAAGAACGCCAGTAATATGTTAATTTGCGTTGAAACAGAGTGCATGAAAGGGGCGATAGGTCATATTTTGTATTTATTTTATTGTAATTACTAATTAAGGCCAGTGTAGGGCGTGCACAATGCCCTCTTTAACCTGATGAGTGATGATTGCAGTGAATGATAATGAGGAAGGGAGGAGGAGAAGCCTGGTACCGGCACGTAGCCTACTCCTGTCGAAAAGTACCAAGGGACCATCGGCTTTACGTCCCATCCGAAAGGACTCTGAGGTCGGTATACCAGTTATGCTGGGACCATTACACACGTTCTACTCTCCAGCCTTAGATTATCAAAGCAGTGCGCGCCCTATAGACCGCGGCCCCAAGACAGACGGACACTGGTTCGAACCTCACCTGTTGGGTATATCTATATCCACCAACAGGTAGCCACTGTTACACGCGCAGAGCTGTACGTACCAAAGTTTACCGGTAATCGTGTTTACTGTTTACCCCGCTGGCTAACCTAACCTAACCACCCGACTATGGCGACGAACCAATTAGGAAACTCGTTAAACTAATACGATGCTCATAATCCGCTAACGAGAATATTACGGCTCCGTAAACAACCGTTCGGATATGATTTAGTTATAGCGAGAGACTGCGAGGGGTGGTTTTACGCCGGGTATATATCCGTTATAGGGTGAACCAAACAAGCTTGCATGCAGTGCACTTTCTCGCAGAAATCACTAATATCAGAAATATCTGTGGTCGTGCCTGAAGGGTCCATTTGGATAGTAGTGAGTGCCTATAAGATATTTTATAACACTCATTCCCAGGATTCGCCCGCGTGACTGTGAGAAAAACCCCGTGAAAAACTTTCAGTCAGTCGGAATCGAACCGGCGACCTGCAGAACTACAACCCCCAGAGTCTGATATGAGGAACTGGCACTGTGTATAGTTTACTTACTTTACTTTATTGTAATTAAGGCCCAGTGTAGGGCACAATGCCCTCTTTAGCCTGATGAGTGATGATTGATGAATGATAATGAGTAGGGAGGAGGGGAAGCCTAGTACCGGCACGTAACCTACTCCTTTCGAAAAGTACCAAGGGGACCATCGGCTTTACGTCCCATCCGAAATTGGACGGTGTAACTTTGACCAGTCATATAGGTTCCTCCACTAACCTGGACTGCCGAGCAGTTGACGAGAAGAACGAAGCTGTTACACAATTATATTTATAGTGCTGCTGTTATTAAGAGTGTGGTAGGCAATGGTTGGTACGCCTGCCTTCCCCAGCCACATGCAACAGACAGGTCAAGAGTCCCGGGCCGGGTAATACACGGGGAGATAATAATCATACCCAACCATTACTTTTTAATTCGCAATTGGGTTGGTTGTTGTCGCTCGCGGTCGTATAGCCGACGGGCTTAGTTATATAGTTAATGAACACGGGGGCCGAGCGACCGAGGCAAGGCGTGGTACATAATCTATCTCTACTACACGTCCGAGGTGCTGGGGTCTCTGTTTAGCTGCAAGTTCGGCTCGGGTGAAGACACTCGTTCATTCGGGCGACCCCGGACCCCCCCCCCCCCCCCCCAAAAAAAAAATATTCGGCGCAAAACACGATTTAAAAAAAACTACAGATTGTAGCACGAAAGACAAGGAGCTCAATAGGTAAGAAAATATAGAGCAAAAAGTAAAAAATTTACATTTACGAAGCAGAGTGAATTCTTATGACGGTTATACTCTACCATTTGCATGTGAGACGAAAGTTTGTATTGTTTTTCTCCACGAACTTACCTGGAAAGAAAGAAACAGACAATTAATACACATGTGATACATTTGATCCGATATAGGGGGGCTCGTCAGTGATATACTCTAATATGGGAGGTCGCCGTTTCGAGAGAAGCCAAGCCAGTGTAACAAACGTAGTAGTCCAAGAGCCAGCAACATAAAAGCTCCCCTCATAAGGTACATATGTTTTGACTATTGGAATAGGAGCGGAAAAACTACTCTACTAATAAAACGCGCGTCTTACTCCTCAACGTGGGGGCTTTTAGGCCCCACAGGGGGCCAAAAAAGCCGAAAAAAGGCCCAAGGTTCCCCTCATAAGGTACATGGATGGAGTAAACGCCATTTTGTAGAGATAAGTGTCCCAAATAGGAATTCGAAGAGTAAGACGGGATATTAGGGGGCGTTTACCGATCAGACGCCATTTTACCTAAAAAGGGCCATTTTTTATTTTCGCACATGCATGCGCTTAAATACTCAAATCATATCCGGAAATGTCTCGAGACGTAGAAAAACATACATTTTAAAGAAATTTTGGGTTATTGTCCTCGCCAGACGCCCTCAAAAGCGGCCCAAAAAGGCCAAGGTTCCCCTCATAAGGTACATGAATGGAGTAAACGCCATTTTGTAGAGATAAGTGTCCCAAATACGAATTTGAAGAGTAAGACGGGATATTAGGGGGCGTTTACCGATCAGACGCCATTTTACCTAAAAAGGGCCATTTTTTATTTTCGCACATGCATGCGCTTAAATACTCAAATCATATCCGGAAATGTCTCGAGACGTAGAAAAACATACATTTTAAAGAAATTTTGGGTTATTGTCCTCGCCAGACGCCCTCAAAAGCGGCCCAAAAAGGCCAAGGTTCCCCTCATAAGGTACATGAATGGAGTAAACGCCATTTTGTAGAGATAAGTGTCCCAAATACGAATTTGAAGAGTAAGACGGGATATTAGGGGGCGTTTAAAGATCAGACGCCATTTTACCTAAAAAGGGCCATTTTTTATTTTCGCACATGCATGCGCTTAAATACTCAAATCATATCCGGAAATGTCTCGAGACGTAGAAAAACATACATTTTAAAGAAATTTTGGGTTATTGTCCTCGCCAGACGCCCTCAAAAGCGGCCCAAAAAGGCCAAGGTTCCCCTCATAAGGTATATGAATGGAGTAAACGCCATTTTGTGGAGAGAAGTGTCCCAAATACGAATTCGAAGAGTAAGACGGGATATTAGGGGGCGTTTACCGATCAGACGCCATTTTACCTAAAAAGGGCCATTTTTTATTTTCGCACATGCATGCACTTGAATACTCAAATCATATCCGGAAATGTCTCGAGACGTAGAAAAACATACATTTTAAAGAAATTTTGGGTTATTGTCCTCGCCAGACGCCCTCAAAAGCGGCCCAAAAAGGCCAAGGTTCCCCTCATAAGGTACATGAATGGAGTAAACGCCATTTTGTAGAGATAAGTGTCCCAAATACGAATTCGAAGAGTAAGACGGGATATTAGGGGGCGTTTACCGATCAGACGCCATTTTACCTAAAAAGGGCCATTTTTTATTTTCGCACATGCATGCGCTTAAATACTCAAATCATATCCGGAAATGTCTCGAGACGTAGAAAAACATACATTTTAAAGAAATTTTGGGTTATTGTCCTCGCCAGACGCCCTCAAAAGCGGCCCAAAAAGGCCAAGGTTCCCCTCATAAGGTACATGAATGGAGTAAACGCCATTTTGTAGAGATAAGTGTCCCAAATACGAATTTGAAGAGTAAGACGGGATATTAGGGGGCGTTTACCGATCAGACGCCATTTTGTCCAAAAAGGGCCACTTTTTATTTTCACACGTGCACGCGCTTTAACACCCAAAACATATCCTTAAATGCCCCTAGAGGTGAATACATTTCTAAGATATTGTGTGATGTCCTCGCCAGCGGGTCCCCCCCCCCCACAGCCTCGATCCGGATGCGATAGTTTTGAAGCTCCGCCCACCCCTAACTTTAATATACCAGTATTTATTATTATTAATGTCAGGATTTAAGGATATGTTTTGGGTGTTAAGCGCATGCATGTGCGAAAATAAAAAATTGCCCTTTTTGGGTAAAATGGCGTCTGATCGGTAAACGCCCCCTAATATCCCGTCTTACTCTTCGAATTCCTATTTGGGACACTTATCTCTACAAAATAGCGTTTACTACATCCATGTACCTTATGAGGGGAACCTTGGGCCTTTTTTCGGCTTTTTTGGCCCCCTGTGGGGCCTAAAAGCCCCCACGTTGAGGAGTAAGACGCGCGTTTTGTTAGTAGAGTAGTTTTTCCGCTCCTATTTCAAAAGTCAAAACATATGTACCTTATGAGGGGAGCTTTTATGTTGCTGGCTCTCCGTCTATAGTCTTCGCTCGGACTCGAACTTAGAAGCAGAGGGTTTGGGTTCGAGTACCCTGGAGTGAATGGAATTTTTAGTATTCTTCTTCCTATACACACTTCCTTGACATTTGGGCCAGCTGAAATCCATCGTACATCTCTTCACAAGTATTATATAATGTGGGATCCCGATCATTGGACCCGCCAACCCTCGTCCACGGGGTCACTCCAGGCTATTAATTACTGCCACCACGGGAAAACGGGTATACGTTACAATTTATGTCACCAATATACGTGACGTATATAAATTCACTCTTAGACAAACACAATGTCCACGACGACACAATGTCCACGCCGACTCTGTCAACACAATTCTCATTAGCAATGCCGCAACTTCCCCTTGTTTGAGCCGGTGTGCGAGCGCGCATGCGCACACACGCAAACAAACACGTCCCTTTAATTTTGTAATTCCGCCCCGCGTTGTTGATGTAAGGTCAATTATCCGCCAACAAGTCAGTGTCAATAGAGCTGACCGGCTGTCAATACGTGTGGGGGGGGGGGACTCACAACCCCCGATCACTTCCGGGGCTGATCCAATGATACAGGCGGCGGAGTGGGGTAGTGAAACTCGCAGATTCCGAGAGATACCTCTTACGTTATATAGTCGTTCCACGGCAACTTTGTGGATGCTGACTGACGTCATAGATGAGTGAGGTACATGGTACACGGTACATCAGGTAAAGTCGTCTTACAATAACTTCGGTAATGCTTTCGTCATCAATCAATGACGTGTTTACGGTCTTGGCCAACCCGAACAGGTATCTGAGTTAGCCACGGTCGCTGGTTGGCTGCCGCTCACCCACCCGTGACGGTGAAGCATTACCGAAGATGTTGTATACGATGACTATGTATTATATACCTTGGATAAATATTAGATTTTCTCCAAAGTAAATAATGTGTGTGTGTATGTGAAACACTGTCCTTCTGTTCGTTCACTTACACCAATATGCAACTGAGTGAGTGTTAGTGTAGGCGGTGCAGGGCCGGAAGAGTAGGCGTACAAACGAACACAATCCATCTCACTTTTCGGGGGGACTGTTTGTTCACTTACACCGATATGCAACTGAGTGCTAGTGTAGGCGGTGCAGGGCCGGAACCCAATCCATCTCACTTTTCGGGGGGAGCTTTTGAAAGTCAAACCCAATTATTAATTAATGAAAACTAACTACCCGACCGTACAGACCTCTTGAGATAAAACAACATCCGCAATATTCCGTTTAATATCAGCTTGTAGAGCGTAATTAGAACTCTGCGCGCCTAGCTGCAATTAACAAATTACATGACGGCACCTGCTGGAATATCCACGGTGTCAACAAACTGAGAGCTGCACTACACCGAGCTACGCCAGTGTAGGCGAACGAACAAACCTGAGCAGCACAGATGACTCCACATTACCGGGGTCGTTGTTTACGTTGAAATCGAATAGTTTTTATTTCTTCGATTGATATCACATTTTAATTGATTTCCGTGCATAAAATCAACACAAACAGAAAAAAGTCGAGTCGAATATGGCCAAGTTCACGCGATTAAAACATAAACACACCATAATTCTGTTTTCAAGTGTGATTATGAATGGTTTTTGATTAAAACACTACGTGTGATTTAAATCAATCCTACAGCTTGGGCATGGATGTCGTATATATCTATATATGTTCATCATCGTCTCGATTAACACCAGTGCCAAAATCATTGTGACGTATAAGACTCTCTCATACAAAATTTTTCATCGTTTACGGTTCACGTAATAAAATACCGTATTTCTGGAAAAAACATCAATCAACAAACAATAAACACCAAATATTGCAACATTTGAATCGTTGTAACTCAACGACGCGGAGCTCGAATCCCACACAAGACACGATTCAATCGCAACAATTCTTCACACCCATCATATTATCTAATATCACAACTGCACCTACAACGACAACGAGGCAAAACGCCAAGCAACGTGTATAATTCTTTATTTACGTATAAAGTCACGCATGTAACATCGAGGTCATCTTTGCTGCGAGTCTAAACAACAACAACAACAACACCACGGAGTTATCTCGGCAGACGTGTCTTAAACCAGAGTCCAGGAATAACACTGACATAAGAGTAGCTAGCGTACATTGATTCGAGCACGTGTCTTGGGCATGTGCTCATCTGCAGTACGCAGCCATGATCTAATTATATGCAGTATATGCAGTACCAGTACGCAGCCACCCCCGCTAGAAACAAGACCCGAGTCCAGGAAAATAAGAGTACAGCGTACACACTGATTCGAGCACGTGTCAATTGGGCATGTGCTCACATGCAGTATATGCAGTATGCAGACATGATTCATCTAATAATATGCAGTATATGCAGCCACCTCGCGCTAGAAACAAGACTTGCAATATTAATAATTCTTGGCTGTCGAGTGTCACCGCGTCCATCGTTTATTAAAAACTGATGTTTCAGACTAAACGCATAGTCCATCTTCAGAGTTTTGAAGAGACAGTCACTGAGAGAACCTACTCGATCCAGCTCTACCCAGTCTCAGTGACTGTCTCTTCAATACTCTGAAGATGGACTATGCAATTAGTCTGAAACGTCAGTTTTTAATAAACGATGGAAGTGGCGACATCCGACAGCCAAGAATTATTAATATTACCTCGGGCCGCAAAAGATACAACAAGTTTTAAGACTTCCACTGTTGAACAGTGTCACGTAAGGAAGACAAACTATATGCCATGACCGGATTATTTGGTGGCTCTTTCTCATAAATGTTGGCAGGTATGCAACATGCAACTATATAGATTTAATTATAATAATGATGATTCTTGTTGCTATTCGAGACGATGAGAGTGGCTAAAATTATCGATAATCGAGTCGATTTATTGGTTGCGATATATCGTGGAATCTACGTTTCAAGTATCCAATCTTATAAATCTATTATATCAATCATTTAATTTTTCGTAGGAATACCCGTTATAGGGTGCACACCAGCTTTACCCGATGTGCCCCTCTTCAGCTGGTGACTAACTAGACATTAGGGTGTTTGGATAGTTGGGAAGGAATGTCCGAGGGCTGATAGTACGACAGTCCCAGCATTCGCCTTTACGACTGAGGAAAACCTCGGAAAAACCTTTAGTCAGGACTATCGGTGGCCGGAATCGAACCGTTGACCTCTCGCCTGTATTCTCCGAGTCTCGCGTCTTACCGCTGAGCTAACTCTATCGATCGATGTGGTGTACTTTGGAATGTCTTCTGGAATGTCTCCACCTCTGATGTCTGCGTTAGGAGTCTCACATTCATACGGACAGGTTGAGTTGAGTCATTTGTGTGCAGCCTTCCACAAACGCTACGAACACCCTTTCCCTTCACTCTATTACCATCTATGTATTTTTTTTTGTATTTCCAGAAATCCCCCCTGAAAAAGTCAGATATATACTCCAAAATATCGCTCCTTTTGTAAGTATAAGTAAACCCTTGCAGAGTTTTTAGTGTGTGCATATGCAATGATAATAAGCACACAAAAAAACAACATATTTAACCCACTAAAGTTGAGAAACTGTAAGAATGACGACCCCCTCCATATCCCCTCCTCTGCTACCCGACCCCCCTCAACTCCGTGACAACCTGACAAAATGAAATACGAAACTGAAAATCAGTTTGTTTCAGTTGTTCAGTTTGTTGTTTCACGGAGTTGAGGGGGGTCGGGTAGCAGTGGAGGGGATAAGGAGGGGGCCGTCATTCTTACAGTTTCCCAACTATATCTCAGGTGTTATATAAGTATAAGTACAACGACGCATACTCCAAGCCAAGCGATATAATATAGGTTATATTTGATAAATGTAGTACACGAACCTCACGATATATAACAAAGTAGATAGCAAGCAAGTATCGCGTGCACATACAATTAGACTGGCAGAGATTACGGTGTATAATCCGTCTGCATGCATACAACGCGACGTGTATATAATTACACGTTATAATGCATCTCATCCACATGCAGCACACAGTCTACACCACCGCTAGCGACCGTCGACGACGGCAAAAACAAAAAGATCACAATTTGCAAAATGAGAACTCGATTTAAAGTTGAAGCTCACACAAACAAACAAACAAACATGAGGGAGGGAGGGAGTGAGGAAAGTTGTGAAACAAAGATAATTAATTGCAGATGCAGACGGAGGTGTACAACTCTATACATTGAAAGACGCGAGGGTTCTAATGTCTTTAACTTGAACATATACAAAGATCAAAGATATGTCGCGCGGGATATTGAGAGAGAGAGAAAGATGTGGTACCGTACGTGGGGTTCGAACCCACGCGCTGTCACTGCGTGGGTATCAGCAGGGCGATTCTCTAAGATGCGCGGTAAATTTAACCTTAACGACACTTGTACTAAACTTACCACACGATAAGCTACCACGCGATTCCCAACTACCATTTCATAACGTTCGATAACCGTATCGAAGGACGTAGCCGTTGCAGCAGAGCAGCGCCTGTTATATATTAGTTTGTGGATGTTTTCGAGATGGCTGTGTACACTATAGAAAGTTAACCAATGACAACGCGTGAATAAATGGAACGTTTGCCATTGGGTGCGTTTGATTTCCGGACACCTTCTGCACTTTTTTCACTTATTGCAGCATTAGGGTTCGTTTGATTTACCGGCACCTTTTGTACTTTATGCCATGTATCTCATGAAATAACATGGAGTGAGTGCAAAGAGTATAAAAGGTGTAGCAAATCAAACGAACCTAGTGTTTGAACTTAGAAGTAGGCCTAGGGTTCTAGGCCTACCCTACGTGCCGTGACGGCACGGCCAAACTAGGAAAGTAGGGTTATGATACAAAATTACTTCTAGACTTTTGTTACATAACTACAAATTATATTTCCTTACTCACACACATATTTTAAAATATAAATATCGTATATTTGTATCGATACACACAACAAATTTCTATAATCAATTAGTTCAAATGCTGAAGTGTACATGAGACGGCTTGAAAAGTCCGCCATGTTTTCTTATCGCACGTCTAAAGGCAGGGTTTTGGAGCGCGCTACTTTTAACGTAGGTGGTAACGATCTTTGTCGATAAAACACGGTAGAGAATCGCTAACTCAATGCGGTAAGGCTCGTAACGTCGAAAACGGGCGTTCAATTTACCATGGACCTTAGAGAATCGCCCTGCTGACGGACAGACGGACAGACGGACATACAACATCTGGTCTGCACATCACAGTCATGAATAGTAATGTAATGTCTTCTACAGTTCTTGTGGAGAAACTGTACGGGAACCAGTGACGAAGAAATCTATAAGTAAAAACGTCTGGGATTTGAACCCGGGCGCCTTGACCACTATAGAGACCGACCGACCAACACGCATGTATATTTGATGCCTGTGAATGTACTACGGGACGGGATTTGAGATCAAATTAATCTAACGTCGCCCTTAGGGAATCGCCCTCCAGTCAGATTAGGACGGAGAACGTAACGCAAGGGTTCAAGCTGTAGCACATTTAATACGGGGTTGTGGTTGTAGTATGAACCGACATATTATTATGAAAGAAAACACCACTTGCTTTTGTTTTTTAAATATAAATCGTCAGTTTAACGATACTATTCATAGTTCCTACGTGACGTCACAGCGGCCATGATTGCGACACAATTGAAGTAGACCAATCCTAGATCATTGGCAAATACTATTCAAATTTAATAAAGAAGCCTAATTTATAAATAAAAAAGTAAACATGAGTAAAACAAAAATAAAATTTACCACACGTACAAATTTTGTTTAGAAAGCAGGCTGGATTTTAAAGAACTAAGAATATCTGTGTTCTACCACAGCATGCTTCAATTGTTTCTCCATGGCAACGACAAAGTTTGATCACAAATGTGGCCGCCACGCGCACAAATGTGATGTACGTGCAACCTATGAATAGTCTCAATTTATAACGCAATCAAAACGCCCGGCAAACACCCGGGTTCGAACCGCGTCAGTCGGGGTTGCATTTCAACCCGGGGAGTGTCTCTTCCTCCCTGTACAGAATAGACTCGCTACACTCCAGCTATTCAACGCACCGCTATACAATATTATAGTGAATTACGTGATAACATCGATTGACAAATTAGAGCGCAGAGTATTCTGAAATCGGGCCCGAAAATTGGCGGTTTAATCGATCGAACGTCCTTGATCGATATGTGTGTAGCAGTAGCATTAATTATAGTATAGCCTGCCTAGCCTACTTTTACACGACCGTTCCGCCTCAATAAGCATTTCACTCCTCATCTCCAATCCATAGCAAATGCTACTATTAAACACGTACCAGTTCTATTTATTTCAAGCACACTAAATTATTTTCCTAGACGTTGTGCCCATTATGAATACATTTTACACCAGCCTTGTGGTTGTATGACATGAATATGATGCGCTTTTAGGAGGCTGGCCGGAGCCTAGGGCGCCAACTTTTGGGGGCGGCCGAGAAATCGAAGTTTTCACCATCATGTTGACTATACTGAAGAACAAATAATAAGAAAAGTAATTGGCATCGGACAGTACTTTCCTGACGCCCTATATCTACAAAAACGGTACGAAATATCGTCCCGGTGAAAGTTGCGGGGGGACATGACGAATCTACACTCTGTTTTATATCTACTTCTTTCAATTTTAAGAAGCACTCTTTGCAGAATATATCTTTCCATATCAAGAAAGTATATAATATCATCTATTGGTAATAGTACTGATTGATACACACGTAACCCAATATAGGATCAAGATTAATCTGTCACTTATATTGCTATAAATTACATTCTAGCTTCGTTGTGCACATTGGGATTACAATAAGCTCTGCATATTGTGGAGTGTTTAACGAGTAGTGAGTGAGTGAGTGAATGAGTGAATGAGTGATGGAATGCCAGGTCGGCTCACGTTGAGTACACGTGTACTATCGATCGGGTGAGCTCGGGGCTGGCTCGCTAGAGAGTGAGTGACTCTGTGGGGGCGAGCGAGCGCGGGGTAGCGCTGGGTAGACACGGCGGCATCACAACAAGCTCTCTGCCTGCCTGCACGGGGGCCCACGCATACTTGCACTAGTGTACCCCCTTCACACACATTCTACACCATCTACAGCGTTTCTACAGTGCAGATATTTTAAGCCAGACATAGCTTGAAGCTCCACTCCCTAGTCATGTGACCACCGCCCAGCACAACAAATATAACTGATTAATATGATATGAAATAAATAAAATGGTTGTCGGGTTGTTACAGGGGTAAAGGGTGGTCACAGCGATGGAGGGGAACATCAAACTAAGAAAATTTTAAGTTTTATCTCGTGATATTTTTTTCATAGGAATACCTGTTAGGTGCACGCCAGCTTTACCTGATTTGCCCATCCTAAGGGTGTTTGGCTGTTGGGAAGGAACACCAGCCTATACGACTGACGAAAACCGAGGCAAACAACCTTCATTCAGGATTCTCGGTGACCGGAATCGAACCAGCGATTGTTATTCTCCTAGTGCTGCTAATCAGCCGGGGAAATATTGTGGGTGTCCGTATAGTTTTGCAAACCACAAAAAGCTAAAGTGTTTTCATTCTCCTCTCTTCGGGGTCATACACATAAATGATGTCAACATTGCTTAAATTAAGTACTACAGAGTTGTCCGTAGAGCATAGATACTCGTTATGACAATTTTCCGAGTAAATCGGAAATGGCATTTAAGGGAATTTAGGCAGCTTTGTTGGCTCGTCGCCCTCCCCAAATGTTGACGCCCTACACTACACTCCACAGCCTTGATGATTAGACCACGCCCACTACTACTGTTACCGTCATCACAATTAGATACAATGAATAATGCATTTAAGGTAGAAACTATAAGTAGTTTCATCAAAACTCTAGGATGTGGAACCAATCTTCTTCTGAATCGTATTATGGGCTGCGGCACACTCACACAGCTCGCAAGATAAACAGTAATAAACAGCAGTGGTAAAAGAAAGTAAGATTAGTAAAGACAAAAAAGAAAACAGGAACAAATTCGATTAAAGCAATAATAATAACATTGGCACCATCAAATAACGCGGGATTGGTTGGTACCTTCACCGCTGGCGCCACCGTACGGTACGCCTGCAAAAGGGTGTATAGGCAATCGTGTATTGTTTACCCGCACTCGCCTCCCATGCATGCATAGAGCTACGGGGGAGAACTACAGTAGAGGATGGCCGTTGTCTTTGCGTTATTTCCGTTTCGTCTGTATTTATGTTCGAGTTTATATTTGCATTACCATTTGTATATCTGTATTTGTATGTGTATTAATTTTCTTTGCGTTCGTTTTGTCTGTATTTATGTTCGAATTTATATTTGCATTTCCATTTGTATCTGTATTTTTCGTATCAGTATTTGTATGTGTAATAATTTTGTAATTGTGCTTTATCTTTCTCATTTTAGGTATCTTGAAGATCTTTTGTATTAGGCTGCAGAGGGCAGTATTGTGGTTTTAAATCGGCCTTCTGGCCTCCGGGTGAGTAATCTCAATAAATAAATAAATAAATAAATAAATAAATAAATAAATAAATAAATAAATAAATAAATAAATAAATAAATAAATAAATAAATAAATAAATAAATAAATAAATAAATAAATAAATAAATAAATAAATAAATAAATAAATAAATAAATAAATAAATAAATAAATAAATAAATAAATAAATAAATAAATAAATAAATAAATAAATAAATAAATAAATAAATAAATAAATAAATAAATAAATAAATAAATAAATAAATAAATAAATAAATAAATAAATAAATAAATAAATAAATAAATAAATAAATAAATAAATAAAATAAATAAATAAATAAATAAATAAATAAATAAATAAATAAATAAAAAAAAAAGATGAAGAGAGACAACTTGACAATATATATTTCCTCCTCAGTCCACCCCCGAGCTATATACGAAACGCTAACACCGTGCACGGTATATACACACACTCATCGTCGCTCCAGCTGGTTTACTTTCGAGGACTTTTACACCCTCGACGCGAGTTGTGTCGACTTTGCACCCCCAACCACCCCCCTTGACACGTCGTTACGGAACATCACCTACAAACAGGTGGGACGGGGACGAGGGTGGCTGCAAGTTGGAAAGTCAGTCGGAGGGCGAAGCAGCAATTTGTCCCAATTCTATACGTACGAGGGAGGGGGAGAAAGTATTCCGACCAGAAACCTGGGCATGTGCAGGGAGTGAGGGCGTCCAAGCTTCGGAGGAGAAGAAGAAGAAACTCTACACATTTCTAAGTATTCAACACAAACAAATTGAAATGCGTGAGAATTTAAGGGTACGTTTGTTCCTCGGTAGATACTATCAAGATCTATATGGATATTCAAAAAAAAAAATTTCAAAGTTTTTGGATCAATTGTCAAATTTTATAGCCAAACACAATCAATATTGCATCACTTGTTTATTCGTAGATCATCATTATCACGGGCTACTGCGGCCGATTCATTGATGACCTACTTGCAAACAGTTCTGCCTCTATAGCTTTCCATACAGCCCAACATTTATACAGTTTCTTTCATTCATTCATTCATTCATTCATTCATTCATTCATTCATTCATTCATTCATTCGACAAAGGACTGCCATTCGAAATGAACTAACTAAACGATGCAATTCCCTATAATTATCTGGATCAAATTTGACATACGTCACATTTGGAACGCAAAAAAGAAAATGATCCATACAAATTCCCTGATTGGCACTTGAAGAGGTGGTGGAAAATAGGTATATACGAGACGGACTACATAGGTACGAGGAGACCCTGTTAATAGTTAAAATTACAATACAAGAGCTGCTTGTCACAATTCTATGACACGTTACGAACTAGGGCATTAGAAAATTAAGTCTGTATTTTATTTTGCACTCTGCAGGCTCTATACCTAATGTCTACATCTTTGGAGGGACAAGAGTGTGGAGTAGAGCGAAGGTTACCTCTACGTCAAAAGCCGCAGAACATTTTCATTTTTTTAATTATATCTCAAGATTGAAACCCAAAATCGAGAATCGGAGTAATCATAACGCTGTGGTTTGATAAGCCCTACAGACTGAATCATAAATGTTATATAACTAGCATTATAATCAGTATGACTGTGATACTTATTTCATTAGTAATTTAAGGAAATAAAAATCACAGTCATACTGATTATAATATTAAAAATACATTTATCATTCAATATGTTGTGACGGCTGGGAATCCACTGGGCTGGCCCCTAGTGATATTCCAGTCGTCTCACATGTTCTGAAGGCTGGCCAGAGCCAACGGGACCCCTCTCCATAGCGTCGGATGATCGAGTGTTTTGAACGTCCCGCACGGCGTTTGAAATCCCGCGCATTCCACCGCCGGTGAGAGCCTAACGCAGCCGAGCAAGTTCCAAGTGTCGCCGCGCAGCACTAGTTTCGTTCGACTCTATCGCACGACGATAGCTGAGGAGCCACATCAGGAAGGTTAGATTTGGTCTGTTTCGTTAGAGAAGTCCTGAGAGAACTTTGTGTTTCGGAGCTACATTTTGCTCGAGCATGTAAGCTACCAGAGGCGTTCTACGTGCAGCATGGTTTAATAACCTGTATCTCGTAAATCCATTCAGTGGTAAGTCCTTGTTCATCCATCTAATCTGGCGTTGAAGCTGAGAATGTGTCTCTAGGCTTAACGTATCGTTTGTTGAAAATAGTTTTATTACATTGGCCATTTTCTCTTTGAAAATAGGATTTTTCCGGAGGGTCTAGCCTACATTTTCCGGCATGTCGAAGTTTTCCCGATGGGCGAGCGTGCGACGCAGCGGACCTCTAGGCTAGCAGCATCCGATCCGAGGCGACTGTCAGTCTAGCCTAGGCCTAATCTAGGAAGCTCCTCGGCGAGGTGGATTTTCACGGACAACCACGTGGGAATTTCCGTCGTAGACTTCCCCAGCCAGGTTCGGTCCACGAGAACCCCGATATGTCGGTACTGTAATTGAGCCACTAGAGGCAGGGCCTCGCTGACCATTTAGATACCCGAATTCGAAATCACTAATTACCCATGTGCATAAAGCCTGGTCAACTTTTATCCAGCATGTGGAGGAACATTAACTTTACTATTCAGTCATACCATATGTAGACTTACGTGTCTGGCGTGAAGCCTACATGCTTACATTTCAGTTAGGCCATATGCTAACTTAGTGAACCAGTGTACAAGCCTACCAAGGTAGAGCGTTATTCATTATCCTGTAACTAGAAGCCGGTGCAGGGGGAAAATCCCCTAGGCTAAGTGTATAGTAACCTTGTATAACCCTGTTAATGTAATTATGATCTAAGCCGTTAAGGTCTGTACGATCAAAGCATCCGGGTCTGATACCCACACGCTTGTAGCGGATTTAAGCCTGACGTACAGACTAGCATTCAGCGTTTAACTAGTAATAATTCTCATGCATCTTAACAACCAGTGTAAGGTGATCACCATTTTGTGTTTAAATTTAAGTCCGTATCATAACCCATGTTTAGTTGTAGCGTAACCTTAGTAACTTGTTAGTCTTAAGATAGCAATAGTCACGGCCGGTAGAGCCGATGGATTTGCTGGCAACTCGTCTTGCTAGGTAGGCACGTAGCCTCTTCTGTATGTAGGCTACTAACTAACGTACCGTAGTAGCTTTGAACCTCAACCTATTCCGTGGCGAATGTGAGGGCGAGAAGTTACTGACGGGTACTTAGAATCTCAAAGTGTCCGTGGCTGACCGAGATAGGGAATTACATGACGTAGGGTTAGTCGCTTTGAGTCTCCCAGTGCCCATGAAGGCCCGAGCTTAAAAGCTTTAACCTACAGTTACATTGTAAGGCCTACCGATTATTCCATATTTTTCTACCTTACTATTATTAAGTATTTGTGTATTGTCACCATAGGCTCAAGAGGAGCGAACGTGTAAACTAAATGTACCGTACGCCCATCAAGGGTAGCGTATTTAACTAAACAAGTATTTTCTATTTTTCTTATATTGTATTTTTGTCAATGAACCATTTGTGTTGTTTTCTCATGTTTATCGACTGAAGTCTCTCAAGCTGTGTCTTGTCCACCATTGTCCATTTGTCGTCAGACGTTCTCTGTCATAATAAATTCCTATCTTTGCTCTCTCATGAACTGGGGTTATTTTTCAACGTAGAATTTCTTCGTTCCTTCTACAATATCCCCTACAGGTCATCTACTCGAAACGAAGTGGCGCCCACCATCTGAAGACGAGCCGCCACTTAGCCCACCCCCCATCTCCACTGAGTCGGTCCGGCCCGGTAAGTGCGTCAGGCCTGCCGAGTGGTGTGCACCTGCTTTTTTGGCACGTCACATTAATTGGCGCAACCAACGTGGGGCCTATCAGAAACTTGAGGCTTGCATTTCAGGTGCTACCCAACGTTCAAACGGAGGTTGCTGCTTTTCTTCAGAGCATCTTACATAGTATCTACATCTTTTTTCCCTGGTCAATGGTTGCTTGAACTTTTTGTTGGTTTAGTCGATTCACATTGGTCGAGCTTAGGGTTCGGTTTGTCAAATTGTTTTCTTAGCAGGAAATTTGGTCGATTCATCGTTACATTTTGTCGACTTCTTGTAGGTTCTTAAGATGGCTACGAATGAGGCTGAATTAACATTAATTACCGATAGGCTGTCAGCATTGACGGTATTGGTTTCTGATTTCGAAGGACAGTCGGAGCAGGCACGTACGATTTCCCGGCAGCTACTCTTTCTAGATCGCCGCATCGCTCTCATACCGGATGAGGAGGAAGTCAGACCTAGGTTGGTCGAAGCCACCAATGGGTTGGCCGTGTTGAAGACACGTTTTGACAGCCTCATCGAAGCCCTAGGAGTATGGGAAGCGGACAACCCTGTCGAGATTACCCCACCCATGGTAAGGGAGGACCGCATGCTTGGCAAGCATGTGCCAGTGGCAAAATGGGGCATACTCTTCTCCGGCGAGGAGACTGACTCCAGCCTGGGGGCGTTCCTGGAACGTGTGGAGGAGTTATGCGTAGCTCGCAACGTGTCCAAGGCGTGCCTATGGTCAGAGGCAGTAGATCTCTTCAAGGGCGCTGCGCTGGTTTGGTTCCGATCTGCCAGGCGACGAATACATTCCTGGGAAGAATTAGAAGTCGAATTACGCCGAGAGTTCCAGCCCAGCGATTATGACGATAGGTTGATGACCGAGATTAGGGCTCGTACCCAAGGGGAATCAGAACCCCTGGGACTGTACCTGGCTGCAATCGACAACCTCTTCAGCCGTTTGTCATACCCCGTAGACGTGGCAGAGAAGCTAGCCACACACCACAGCCCTGCCACCTGGCAACGTCTTATAGACAGAGTACTGGGACCAGACCTGGAGCCCTATGTTTTTGTGTACATGGATGACATCATTATTGCGACTCCAACTTTTCAGAAGCACCTGGAGGTCCTGGGAGAGATCTTCCGAAGATTGCGAGAGGCGTCCCTGTACCTTAACGTGGAGAAGTGTCAGTTTGTTCGGTCCGAGCTACGGTACCTTGGCTACGTGGTGGACAACAGCGGACTGCACGTCGATCCCGAAAAGGTGGAATCCATAATCAACTTCCCCCGGCCGCAAAGAGTAAAGGAGGTCCGACGATTCTTAGGTATGGCATCTTGGTATCGGAGATTTATCCAGGATTTCTCGACAGTGGTGTCACCCATCACTGCTTTGCTAAAAAAAAATTCCAAGTGGGAGTGGACCCCTGCCGCAGAGGATTCTTTCTGTCGGATAAAAGAATGTCTTGCTTGTGCCCCAGTACTAGCATGTCCAGATTTCTCTAAACCATTTGTCCTCCAGACGGACGCATCCAACGTTGGCTTAGGAAGCGTTCTGTCGCAAGATTTGGACGATGGGGAGCATGTCATTGCTTACGGTAGCCGTACGCTGACCAAGTCTGAGCAACAGTTCACAGCTACCGAGAAGGAATGTCTCGCCGTATTATGGGCAGTCGAGAAGCATAGACCCTATCTGGAAGGCTCCACTTTCACCGTAATCACAGACCATCACAGCCTGTTATGGCTGCATAACTTAAAGGATCCCGTAGGTAGGCTTGCGAGGTGGGCAGTGAGATTACAGCAATATGACTTCAAGGTCATCCACCGGAAAGGCTCGGCTCACGTTGTCCCGGATGCTCTATCGCGAGGTGTGGTAACCTGGAATTTGTTGGAAGTCAGTGCCCCAATCCAGGACCAGTGGTACCTCAGAATGTGCGACCAGGTGAGGGCTCAGCCTCAAAAGTATTCCCTTTGGAGGGTGGAAGGACTCACTCTGTGGAAACTGTGTACCGATAACACGAAGTTACCCAGAGATGAGAATAACTGGAAACGCGTCCTTCCAAAGGAATTAAGAGCGGAAGCACTCAAGGAAGCACACGACGAACCACAGGCCGGTCACCGAGGAATGTTTAAAACCATGAGTAGAATTTCTCTCTCCTATTACTGGCCGAAGATGAAAGCCGATGTCTGCCTATATGTTCGTAAATGTGAAGTATGTGCCCAGCACAAACAGGAGCAGAGACGTCCAGCCGGTCTGCTAGCCCCTCGCCAGTTCCCATTTCATCCCGGAGAAGTGTTGACAGTGGACCTCATTGGCCCGCTGCCTCCATCACTCAAGCAGAATCGCTTCATACTGGTCGTGCAGGACAGTCATACCAAATGGACCTATCTCTTCCCGTTACGCCAAGCTACTTCACAACATGTTTTGCAACCCCTCATCAATTCAGTATTTCTAGAACAAGGAGCACCTCGTCTCCTTATTGTCGACAATGGACGACAACTAGTCAGTAGAGAATTCAGGGAAGCCCTCGAGGCTTACGGAGTCGAGGTACAGTTCACGCCATACTACCATCCCCAGGCTAACCCCGTGGAGAGAATGAACAAGGAGGTAGGAAATGTCCTAGCGATCTTCGTGGGAGAGAATCAACGTCGATGGGATGTACTCTTGCCCCAAATCCAATATGTTCTACGTACCAGTCGACACGAAACTACCCAATACACCCCCGCCTATCTCCAACTAGGGAGGGAACTAGGTCTCTCTGGACGGCGAAACCGGAAGGAACGGGACCCACAGGGGAATGAAACTCGTCTGGGTATAGAAGAACGGTGGGTTGGGTTAGAGAACATTCGAGAAAGGGTTCGCATAAATGTATCGGAGGCCCAGCGTCGGCAGGAACAGCAGTACAATCTACGTCATAGACCCGCTGTTAACTATAATGTAGGCGATCGGGTATGGAGAAGGAATTTCGTTCTGTCCGATGCAGCTCGTTATTTCACTGCTAAACTTGCGAAAAAGTACATTGGTCCATTTGTCGTTGCTCGCAAAGTGTCTTCCGTGGTCGTTGAACTTGAGAACCTTGCAGGGCAACCGTGCGGACGATGGCATGTAGTAGATCTCAAGCCTGTGGTTGATCGTTAAAGAAAATACCCCATTTTCTGGTGTTGTGGGGGGGGAGTGTGACGGCTGGGAATCCACTGGGCTGGCCCCTAGTGATATTCCAGTCGTCTCACATGTTCTGAAGGCTGGCCAGAGCCAACGGGACCCCTCTCCATAGCGTCGGATGATCGAGTGTTTTGAACGTCCCGCACGGCGTTTGAAATCCCGCGCATTCCACCGCCGGTGAGAGCCTAACGCAGCCGAGCAAGTTCCAAGTGTCGCCGCGCAGCACTAGTTTCGTTCGACTCTATCGCACGACGATAGCTGAGGAGCCACATCAGGAAGGTTAGATTTGGTCTGTTTCGTTAGAGAAGTCCTGAGAGAACTTTGTGTTTCGGAGCTACATTTTGCTCGAGCATGTAAGCTACCAGAGGCGTTCTACGTGCAGCATGGTTTAATAACCTGTATCTCGTAAATCCATTCAGTGGTAAGTCCTTGTTCATCCATCTAATCTGGCGTTGAAGCTGAGAATGTGTCTCTAGGCTTAACGTATCGTTTGTTGAAAATAGTTTTATTACATTGGCCATTTTCTCTTTGAAAATAGGATTTTTCCGGAGGGTCTAGCCTACATTTTCCGGCATGTCGAAGTTTTCCCGATGGGCGAGCGTGCGACGCAGCGGACCTCTAGGCTAGCAGCATCCGATCCGAGGCGACTGTCAGTCTAGCCTAGGCCTAATCTAGGAAGCTCCTCGGCGAGGTGGATTTTCACGGACAACCACGTGGGAATTTCCGTCGTAGACTTCCCCAGCCAGGTTCGGTCCACGAGAACCCCGATATGTCGGTACTGTAATTGAGCCACTAGAGGCAGGGCCTCGCTGACCATTTAGATACCCGAATTCGAAATCACTAATTACCCATGTGCATAAAGCCTGGTCAACTTTTATCCAGCATGTGGAGGAACATTAACTTTACTATTCAGTCATACCATATGTAGACTTACGTGTCTGGCGTGAAGCCTACATGCTTACATTTCAGTTAGGCCATATGCTAACTTAGTGAACCAGTGTACAAGCCTACCAAGGTAGAGCGTTATTCATTATCCTGTAACTAGAAGCCGGTGCAGGGGGAAAATCCCCTAGGCTAAGTGTATAGTAACCTTGTATAACCCTGTTAATGTAATTATGATCTAAGCCGTTAAGGTCTGTACGATCAAAGCATCCGGGTCTGATACCCACACGCTTGTAGCGGATTTAAGCCTGACGTACAGACTAGCATTCAGCGTTTAACTAGTAATAATTCTCATGCATCTTAACAACCAGTGTAAGGTGATCACCATTTTGTGTTTAAATTTAAGTCCGTATCATAACCCATGTTTAGTTGTAGCGTAACCTTAGTAACTTGTTAGTCTTAAGATAGCAATAGTCACGGCCGGTAGAGCCGATGGATTTGCTGGCAACTCGTCTTGCTAGGTAGGCACGTAGCCTCTTCTGTATGTAGGCTACTAACTAACGTACCGTAGTAGCTTTGAACCTCAACCTATTCCGTGGCGAATGTGAGGGCGAGAAGTTACTGACGGGTACTTAGAATCTCAAAGTGTCCGTGGCTGACCGAGATAGGGAATTACATGACGTAGGGTTAGTCGCTTTGAGTCTCCCAGTGCCCATGAAGGCCCGAGCTTAAAAGCTTTAACCTACAGTTACATTGTAAGGCCTACCGATTATTCCATATTTTTCTACCTTACTATTATTAAGTATTTGTGTATTGTCACCATAGGCTCAAGAGGAGCGAACGTGTAAACTAAATGTACCGTACGCCCATCAAGGGTAGCGTATTTAACTAAACAAGTATTTTCTATTTTTCTTATATTGTATTTTTGTCAATGAACCATTTGTGTTGTTTTCTCATGTTTATCGACTGAAGTCTCTCAAGCTGTGTCTTGTCCACCATTGTCCATTTGTCGTCAGACGTTCTCTGTCATAATAAATTCCTATCTTTGCTCTCTCATGAACTGGGGTTATTTTTCAACGTAGAATTTCTTCGTTCCTTCTACAATATCCCCTACAGGTCATCTACTCGAAACGAAGTGGCGCCCACCATCTGAAGACGAGCCGCAACTTAGCCCACCCCCCATCTCCACTGAGTCGGTCCGGCCCGGTAAGTGCGTCAGGCCTGCCGAGTGGTGTGCACCTGCATTTTTTGGCACGTCACAATGTAGGGCTTACCAAACCACAGCGTTATGATTACTCAGATTTTTGATTTTGTGTTTCAATCTTGAGATATGATTAAAAAATGAAACTTTCTTCGTTTTTTGACGTAGAGGTATCCTTCGCTCTTAAGTAGAGGACGTGTCTATATAGACACACGTGTGACTGTGTCAGGCGTCTTGGGAGTTGAAGCTCTCGAGGAACCGAATAAATTGAATAAGAGTAAGAGTGTGTTTCTGAGACACTGCAAAGCGATACCCAATCATATATCTGAACACTGGAGCTTTTCTTTGTCGAGCTGCGCGAATAGAGGAGAGCAAGTAAATGGCAAGTATAAAGTGGGAGGGGTGTAAGAAGGACAGGACTATATCTTCCTTTCGTGGCAAGAGCTACGACGTGCTGCAAATGTTGCGCATATATCATCCCTTATATATGAGCACTCCAGCATCGAGCGAAACGATGATAGTTCTTTGCACAGTTCAATTCAACACCCACGACAACGACAGAACAATCTATTTACTATGAGTTTCTGTAACTTTTCAATTCCATTTTGGCATCACAAGAACAGTCAAGAAGTATTGCACGGTGATCAAAGTCAGACAGCGTTTTTTTGTAGCCTTGATCCTCACCGAAAATAAAACTCAAAGTAAGTGTCTACTTCATCCTCTAAGTTTTCATCCACCAAGTTTTTGTGTACCAATAGCACTTTGCTAAATAACACCGTTTGTTGGCAATATATATACTGCCCGGATGATTGTCTTATACGGTCTTATCCTCCTTTGACAGCCGTGATGGAACTTCTTTTGTTACTATAGCGCATTATCATCATCTAGATAAATAACGAGTCGAGTCTTCTTTACATTCTACAATATACAATGCTATAAACAATAAACATACACAATAAACAGTGTTTCTTCATATGAAACTAACTACATAATATATTTCTTCCAGAAAGCAGAGAAATTCATAATCATATCTAGATGAAAAGTTCAATTTTGAACAACGAGTTCCCAACTAGACTTGACGTATTTATTATAATATAGTTTAATATTCTTCCGTTGTCGGCGATAATTCATGGCCGCATAGCGATAAGAACTCGACAACAATTGAAACGGAACGAACGAATTAAAGAATGAATGTTGGCTAGAGCTCCGAGCTGCTACTACGGCTGTGCTATGCTATGCGTGCTATGGGGACATGACTGCAGTGCGGGAGACCAAGCGTCTACGGCCGATCAAAACACATCAAGACAATAAGGATAAGAGCTCGACAACAATTGAAACGGAACGAATGTTGGCTATAGAGCTCCGAGCTGCTACTACGGCTGTGCTATGCTATGCTATGCGTGCTATGGGGACATGACTGCAGTGCGGGAGACCAAGCGTCTACGGCCGATCAAAACACATCAAGACAATAAGGATAAGAGCTCGACAACAATTGAAACGGAACGAATGTTGGCTATAGAGCTCCGAGCTGCTACTACGGCTGTGCTATGCTATGCTATGCGTGCTATGGGTACATGACTGCAGTGCGGGAGACCAAGCGTCTACGGCCGATCAAAACACATCAAGACAATAAGGATAAGAGCTCGACAACAATTGAAACGGAACGAATGTTGGCTATAGAGCTCCGAGCTGCTACTACGGCTGTGCTATGCTATGCTATGCGTGCTATGGGTACATGACTGCAGTGCGGGAGACCAAGCGTCTACGGCCGATCAAAACACATCAAGACAATAAGGATAAGAGCTCGACAACAATTGAAACGGAACGAATGATGGCTAGAGCTCCGAGCTGCTAATACGGCTGTGCTATGCTATGCGTGCTATGGGGACATGACTGCAGTGCGGGAGACCAAGCGTCTACGGCCGATCAAAACACATCAAGACAATAAGGATAAGAGCTCGACAACAATTGAAACGGAACGAATGTTGGCTATAGAGCTCCGAGCTGCTACTACGGCTGTGCTATGCTATGCTATGCGTGCTATGGGTACATGACTGCAGTGCGGGAGACCAAGCGTCTACGGCCGATCAAAACACATCAAGACAATAAGGATAAGAGCTCGACAACAATTGAAACGGAACGAATGATGGCTAGAGCTCCGAGCTGCTAATACGGCTGTGCTATGCTATGCGTGCTATGGGGACATGACTGCAGTGCGGGAGACCAAGCGTCTACGGCCGATCAAAACACATCAAGACGATACTGAGACAAACGCTTCGATATCCTGTTTTATTGATCAACCTTTTGATATATACATAGTACTAGTAGTACACTAGAGGCAGGCATAGTCCTAGAACAAAGTTAAGATTATTAAACTAGATTAACTTAATAGATTAAACATAGAGACGACACTGAGACAAACGCTTCGATACCCTATTTCATTGATCAACCTTTTGACATATAAACATAGCTAGTAATACACTATAGGCAGGCATTAACTTAAAGTATATAGATACATAAAAGATTATGGAGGGCTTCATAATCTTTGGTTACATCACAGGTCATATGCCTCATAACCGAGTGTAGCTTACTCACGATTGATTATAGTGATATGACGCGGTGAATTACTATAGTGATAAATACATTTGTATTTATTTGTCTACACCTACTTACAAAAAGTGTTTTCAGAGAAGGAAATTAATTTTATTACCCCTACCATTTATTATGTGCTTCATTCTCATGACGGCTCCAAAGTCACCATTTACAAGTATATGCCGCCATCATCATTGCAAAGTCAATTTTAAAGTTAAAAAAACCCTAGCCCGAAGCACGGATAGAACCCCGGACCTTCGTCATTGTAAGCAGAACAATGTATAAACTACCCCTGGTTAGGCGTATGTGCACACAAAATACAGACCCTACAACAAACAACCACACAAAGAGAATTCCCACTTCATCTTGTATTAGTCTACACTGCAGCAAATACTTTGAACGACGCCGTCCTAAAGTCACAAGGATTAAAACAACACATTTTGCGTTTTATTTTTGTGTGTACAGACAGACGGATAGACAGACAGACAGACAGACAGACAGACAGACAGACAGACAGACAGACAGACAGACAGACAGACAGACACAGACCAGACATGATACCGCATATATATATATATATATATACGCACCGAAGTCAAAAAGAATTCCTGTCTACACACGTACGACACCGTAATGTAATGTAAATTGAACCCCTTTGATACCTCGGCTCGGCCCGTTCTTGTGTACACATAGTGGGGTTGTTTCTTTTCGTTTTTGTCGAGCTGCACGGTTAGCAATATAACGGATGATATTAAAAATGGTTTGGTTACGAATACGAGGTTCGATCACAAGCTGTAAAAATTTAATCAAGTTTGGTAATCACGTACATCAAGTGATCGGATCAGTCCCATACTGATCAGGGAGATAGATTGCCTTGCCATTTTTGCAAATTGCCTTCAAAATCTTCCACCTGTCTGCGGTCAACCATTAGCAGCATAAGGTTACAAACATTTCCCCCATATGTTTTGATATGTTGCATATATCGTCAGTGAAGGAAGAGGAAAGATCCCTACTAAACGTTTACAGAAAATCAAGGACATTCCAATTTTTGTTTTACATTTTGTATCCATGAAATGAAATTATATTATTTTACCTAACTGATGTGAGATATATTATTTTAAAATGTAGAGACGTGCGGGCGAGTGCAAAGTTTTCTAAATGGGTTTGCATGGACGTCGACACAGAAAATAGCAAGCGATGCGATGGAGCACGCGCGGCATTAAAAACATAAAATATACGTCGAGTTATCCGGTGATAAATACGAGTTTTGAAACACACCGACGTGAATGCGCTATAGGAAAATACTTCGTCGAATAAACACGGTTATAGCTTGCTAGACATTCTCTGAATTTTCCTCGTTTTCACGGTCTAGTCTGGCTCAACTCCAACCGGCAATACACTGTACACACCATTTAACGTTTACGGCAACATTGAGTTTTATTAAAATCCTGCGCCCAGTTAGTGGGAGAGAGAGAAAGAGAGAGAAAGAGAGAGAGGGAGAAAGAGAGAGAGAGAGAGAGAGAGAGAGAGAGAGAGAGAGAGAGAGAGAGAGAGAGAGAGAGAGAGAGAGAGAGAGAGAGAGAGAGAGAGAGAGAGAGAGAGAGAGAGAGAGAGAGAGAGAGAGAGAGAGAGAGAGAGAGAGTGTGGTTTTAATATTAAAAGAATGTCGATATTAAAACGAGTTTGTTCTTCGCAATTATGTAGAATTTTATCAGTTTTATAAAAAAAAAAAACTAAGTTGGGAAAAACCTTTGTTTATAGGAGGTTTGCAAGTATTTACTGGAAATACCTGCGGAAAACCAAATTTGTCAGTCAAAGCAAGTTTCACGCTCCCGACTGAATATTTCATCTGATTTATCGATGACGGGAACGAGGATCTTGCCCAATCAATGAACAATATCCCATGGGAACGGGGCACACATGATAGCCAGTGAGAATTAAGATGGCAAAATCTTCGTTATGCAAACGAAAGTGTGTGTGTGTGTTTAATTTGATTAGAAGTTGTTTATTTGGACATGTGGCCGAATGATTACGAAAGCGATTTAAAAATGGATCGTCGTGTATTCTATATAGCCGTGAATATGGCCGACTGCCTCCGGGAAACTCCCGCGGGAACGAGAAGAGAAGAAAACTTTGGTGGTAATCTTTCGTGTTCTCGTTCCAGGGATCTGGTAAACGTGTTTACACTCGAAACCCTATATTCCCGGTGTATTGGGATATCTTTACGCATAGCCCATCATTACCCGCGCTCACTCAATACCCGCGCTCACTCAAGCAGCCGTTACACGTTGCGAACAAAGAAAAGGTTATTATTATTATTTATTTATCGTTAAGCTACGTTATACTAAGGTTATATCGGGTTAAATTAGGTTAGGTTAGGATAAGTTAGGTTACGTTAGGTTAAGGTTATTTTGAGACCACACGTTTTCTTCTGAAGTTCGCTTCGCAACATGTAACGCAATCTGAGTAATACTATTCCAAGGGTAAAGATATTCTGTTACACCGGGTCATTTATTGTGCATCGAGCTGTACTTTAAAGTTTATACTATTCGGTAACGATAACGATAGACCATCACTTTCATTAACATCTCTTTCAGTATTGAACGTTGATTCATTTTTTGATTCGCACGTTACGAAATTACAAATCGTCATAATAATTATTTCGTTCTTTATCTTTCTATCAACACCAGAACTTGTCGGTACATTGTTCTCCGCGATTGACAAGATTGACAGTACAAACCACTTTGTACTCTATCTTTCCCAAAATTATATATTTTCCGCATCAACGCGAAATGAGCGGTTTTTCGGTCATCTCTCATAAACGACCCACAGTCACACACACACAAACAAACGTTGAAAATGTGACACAATATGCACAATATGGATTCGTATAGGAACTCAATGCTGCTTGAAACACACTTGTTAGTTAGTATTTTTGAATAAAATCGACACTTTACAAACTATGTACATAGTAATAGTATATTGATTGAATTCGATCACGAATCATGATCGGGCACATTCATGATTGTTTGCGGTTTGTCTCCCACCTTGTCAAAATAATGTGCACTGATCTGTTTTAAATCGTAGGGTATAGGTGCCTTATATTCATTCCTGTAAACCGGAAGGACGTTGAGCTTTCTATAGTCTCGTTTATTGATTAGCCGCGGCCACGAATATGTCCACTCACACACACACATACACAATCACTTTCTATTCCATTTGGCTCTCGATGCGGTGACAACAACACGAGACTGCGTGGCAGACGGTCGTCGGTTCGAATCCCACCGGTAGAAATACAGACTTTATTATTATTATTATTAATTGTCTATTCTTGTCATGACAAAAAAAAAACTTGCAACGGTTTGTTTCGTTCATTGGTGAACGTTGGGATACGTGTCCTTTAAACACAGTCTTTGTATACATAAACTGGCATATATATAAGTCAATGGTCGGCAAAACACTTCTTTGCCATAATAACTCCTGTAATTACGATTTATAGATTCCGGTTAGATGGTCCAACGCAGCATGTTTACTAATATAATAATGAGGTATATATAATGTATTTGCCGAGGTCTATAAGCTGATTCGGTTGCACCAAACATTTAGTGCCGAGATTAGCCGCGTTAATCGGAGATTATCTCCTAACGACCAACATTTTGAATGCACTGTTTGTTTGTTGCCATGGTTACCCCAATCCGAGATTACTTATAAATTCGGACCTAGAGGTAGATCTACAGGTACCGACGACGCAAACAAGTGTACACGCTCTGTTTTAGGTGTGATGCCTCATGGATTGACCTCAACTCCACCTGAAGAGAGAAAGAGAGAGAGAGAGAGAGAAAGCGAGAAAGAGGGAGAGAGAGAGAGAGAGAGAGAGAGACAATGTCACGGCCCTCTACACCAAGGGCACCCTCGAGCAAATGAACGTGGTATTGCAATTATATTATCTCACACACACCCACGCATCTCCCTCGTTTGTTATGTAGCGTATCCCCCTCCCCCTCCAAGCACTGGCTGCTCCCCCACTGTTCAATAGCTATAGCCGGGAATACAATAAACGGTATGATCTGTATTAGCGGTACTTCTTCGCGGTAAGATGCACATGTTGTATACGTACAGAGTGACAAAAACATGATCTATAGGCTCCTTGCAAGCTTGCTTTACAACAATGAAACAAATGAAATGAATCGATGGACAAACAACAAGCTGTCAAACAATAAAATACTCTAATTTTGAAGACAAATCTTCAAAACAAACAAGAAACATACAAAACTTTCACAACTTGGTTGCCCATCATACTATCGCCATACCTCGTTTTCTTCATAATGTTGCAATTTTATTATTTTGACAGCTCGTTGTTTGTCCATCAGTTTGATTCATTTGTTACATTGTTGTAGTTCGGCTGTGACACGTCAGTTGCAAGTTCCCTATACCGACGTTAATCCTTATCTACTGACACCTTCATGCACGCTGTTTCAATGAAAATCAACACATACCTGCGCGTTCTTTCACACATTCCTAAAGATACAGTCTTCCGCTTAGTGCGAGTGCACTTAAGCCTCATTCATTAGTCAAGCGCCCACTTGGTTAGGAATCCGGTCGTAAATTATCCCTAATGGACCTAGGTTTCAAATAGACACGTTGTTACTATTGGACTGTCGGCTACATCGTCAGCATGAGGGTATAGTTGTCCCAAGACTACCTTACACATGCTTTCGTCACAGGCGACTGGTTCGTAGCCAATCAGCGATCGGTATTGGCGCTGGTGTGTCTCGGGCGGTTCGCCGGTTGGCTACGACTGCCCCAGATGTGACGAAAGCAGGTGCAAAGTAATCTTGGGTCCACTATAGTTACGTTGGGGGTGGTATAGATGGAAGGAATGGACGCAACACGCCGACGACAACTCCACGATGTTCGCAAAGCGGCCATTTATAACTAAGACAGACGGACGAAAGGAAGAACGGAAGTGATAATACAAGGGCGAGGTCTCTCCCACCAAATCAAGCTGCACTTATATCTGATCGTATCGTTTAGACTTTGGTCGTTGAAGGTCGTCGGCCGTCTGTATTATAGGTACTAGGAAAACGTTCTGTTTGACGCGTTGATAAGCGAGAGCGTCCACATCTACGAACTTTCTGGCAAAAAGATCTCAAAGCTAATAAAAACAACAATAAACAACAATTCAAGAATGCGCATTGCAAATTTTTTTCTATTTCCATAGCTATTATACTTCCCGACATTGTTGAATGCAGTGCAATGTGCGTTGCTAAGAATTTTCGTTGTCATTCTGTCTAGTGTTTTTAAAATCAGTATAAACGAAAAACGAAAGTGTGCCGTCTCCGAAAACAACGTGTTCTCACCCAGAGACAAAACGGCACAACGGATTTTTAGGAAATTTTGTAGGTAAATCACTATATTATTTACTGTATCTTACAAAAATATCAAAGGCCCTTTTTTAACAACCTCGCTGTCCATTCACCATTAAAAAATGTGTTTGGCCGTTTCTTTCAAATACATAGCCTCAAAACCGACAACCGGAGGGGGAGAGCAAAGGAGTAAAAACAACAAAAATGAAAGTTATAGAAAAGAAGTCCTAAAATTGTATGATTAGCTTTCGGGAACAAACCATATTGTGTTGGATTGGGTTACGAAAATAAGACACACCTTTTTAATTTGCTACATTAATTGACGAAATCCCGCGTCGTTATAAATCAAGACGCAACGATCTCGATCTCGATCTCGATCTGCTGTGAAAGTGAGAGTGTGACGACCTTCAGGAGTGACGTCATCGGTACCCCTATGGATGGAAGGAAGAACCTTGCTTGTATGTGAAACAGTCGGGCCATTGATCGGCCGTACTTGGATCGGCACATTCAACTGCATGATGGGTGCTCGCGCGCGCCGGCTACAGGCATGGCCGAAAACATGCATCCGGCCGCGGCCAGGGGCCATTCTTATCTACTTCGTACGCATGCAGTTGTGTGCATGGCGATTCTTGATAGTTTTTGTCCCCGTTGGCCAACGCAGAGTTGGCCGCGGTCGATTAGGGGTTGGTCTGGGCAAACCACGGTCACTGCATGCGTTCCAGGTTCGAATCCTGGCTTGGGCATGGATGTCATGTGGCGTTTTTTCATGCATTCCTCTACATCGCATACAGGTGTGCCGTGTGTGGCGGTTCTTGTTGGGCGAGAGTTTTTGACCCCTTTCGGGGTAAACGCCAGCGCAGAGTTGGCCGCGGTCTATAAGGCGTTGGTCTAGTAAACCGCGGCGGTGCGTTCCAGGTTCGAATCCTGGCTTGGGCATGGATATCATGTGGCGTTTTTTCATGCATTCCTCTACATCGCATACAGTTGTGTGGCGATTCTTGTTGGGCGATAGTTTTTGTCTGCCTTCGGGGTAAACGCCAGCGCAGAGTTGGCCGCGGTCGATTAGGCGTTGGTCTAGTAAACCGCGGCGGTCACTTCATGCGTTCCAGGTTCGAGTCCTGGCTTGGACATAGATGTCATGTGGCGTTTTTTCATCATCATCAATCCATTCACTGTCTCGAGATTATAGCATCGTTGCAAAAAATATGAGACGTACCGGTACACAGCCCAAATATCATCATCATCATCTTCGGAGTAAAGTTGCCCCAACCCAACGTAATCATCTTCGGAGTAAAGTTGCCCCAACCCAACGTAACTATAGTCTCGTGCAAGCACGAAATACCCACTGTTCTAGTTAATTTCTATAACATTTACTTGAAACAGGTTCATTATAGGGAGCATTTACTACACCAAGTTGGATACCCGGAAATTTCAAACACATCGGGCGTGACTAGTGAGACTTGTGCGTGCACTCTACTAATAAGCGGGAGACCGACGATCGCATTTACGAATGTGCGCAAGGAATCTGTTGATTTTCGTTGAAACAGGGTGCATGATAGATAAGTATCTGCGGTTATGTCGAGACTAATTGCGATGGGGATAATATATGTATAGCAAATAAGTTATGGCAAATTTAAAATCAAACTGAAAAAGAAAGAAATTTGATCATGTTATTCGAAAATGTTTTTTTTTGACTAGTTGCGATGAGGATTAGATATACATAGTAAATATGGCAAATTTAAATAAATAATAAAAAAAAGAAATTCGATCAAGTTATTCGAAAAAAAATTTTTGCATGAAATTGACGACACGGTACAGCCACGTGGTAACAAGTAACTGTTTATTTAGTAATACAATACCAAAGATTACCAAGTGCTTTGACAATAGACGCGAACAACATTCCGCGCAAGATTCCGCGTCGCTCGCAAAACTCTGCTCTCTTCCGCTCCGCAACACAAAGTCACGTTTTTAATCTACTACGAACGAAAACACTCAAACATCGCATTTTCGCTACCTGTGACGATCAAAATACGTACGCCCATACAAGGAGCGACATGTCAGCGCTAACATAACAATCCTGCGACAAGGGGGGGGGGGATGAATGGCTCGTAAGTAAGCAATATTATGGTTGACTTTTTTGTTGAATTCTAGTACGCATGGAATGTATGCATGCACTATACGATCACTGAGGCATCCAGTGTACATACAGAGGGAGAACACACACAAAAAACCGAAATCATTAAAATGCAATTAATAAAAAAAAACATTTCGTAATGGAGACCCGTGCAAAAGTTCATTGACCTGACGACGACGACACAAAAACCTCTCGAAAGCGACGAACTTGTGGCATGAATCATGAATCATCCACTCAGTTCCAACATGTTAGCTTGTGCACAGCAAATTAACCGTGACAGGGCGATAGCGGATAAAAGAAAATGTCATATTAAAAAAAAAAAAAAAAAAAAAAAACGGTGCAAGGGAAATTTATGGGACACCATTATCGGGACTGGAGGAAGGGTAAAAAAAAAAAAGCTCGAAAACACTTGCCCAAAGAAGAAACCACCGTCACGACTCACGAGCGATATCAATTACATTACAACAATCAATCCGTTGATTACAATCAACACGAACACGCCCGGCCGGCATCTCTGTGAAAGTGTCCGTTTACAACAATTGCCACGGTTTGATCTCAATCTCGATATGAAATGCATTGCATTGTATAGTTCGGGAGCCACCCTTGAAAAATGTTGATATTTCGGGGTGTTAGCTGCACCCCTGTTGAGGCAGAAATTGCAATACATCATTAGATAGATAAAAGTAATGTGCATATCAAGGCACCGTGCCTTTTTTGCCTCAGTGGTGCAAACGGAAAATAATCGTATCTAAGTGACGGCACTTGCACGAATTAATGGGCATGCACGGATACGAATGTCGGGTACCATTACCCTTTTATCATAATAAATATTATATGTGTTATATATCAAATGAAAGCTATTGAAACACACAATACAACTGTATAACATTTAAGAAGCTACATTATATACCATGTCATAAAATGTAATCAACATCCGGAAATTTATCTTTTTCAATTAGGTAATATCTTATAAGTTTTGTTATGGTACTAAACAAATCGAATTCTTAATATACGAAGCATTGATCATAACGACCATTTAGTTATTAAAAAGTTATATCTCTTGCATTTTGTTTGTATTTATGAAATTACGTCAGTAATGAGTAGTTTTCCACGGCAATCTGTAGCTTATCCGCAAAGATGGATACGTTTTTGATCTCTTATAATTTGATCAATATGAGAATTTTCTTTAATAAAAGTTCAGTACGTAATACATATCAGTAGATTACATGGTTTTCAACAGTGAAATGCTTGTCTTTTATTATAATTCGGGAATTATGAATTTTTTTACCGTGATAAAAAGACTTTTTTTAACGATCACACATTTCTCAGTGAAATAGTAGAAACAACGATGCCTTCATAGAAGTAAAAATCAAACAAGAATGATTTCACATTCACATTTAATACACATCCACAATTTGTTTTATCAATATGTGTATAACTTACGAGATAAAAATTGGTTTGTGAGATGATGTAGTACAAAATGACATAGTTTCTCGTCTCCAGAAGTTGTGAGGCTCGCTAACTAGCCCCTAAACGCAGTAGGATATCGGCGGGGGGAGACAGGGTGTAAAGCGGCATGCCAAGGTTGAATAGACTGAATGGGACGGTTGTTGTGACGGAGCGGAAGGTGGTCGTAAATGAAAATAAAACGATAAAACGATAAACCTTTGCACTTCCACTTGTAATTGATTGTGAGTTTCGACAATTATTTACAAGGTACAGAAAGGCTTGTTGATAGTGTATTTCGGCAAAATTGTGTATAGCATGACCGATGCCATTTGAAATGGTTGCACGAAGTTTGATTCTCCGACAGTCTTATTGAAACAATGTCGTTACATCCTTGGATTGAATCAACTAACGATTCTACAGTGCTAGATAATGGCTTAGTTAACTTTTCACCCGTCTCATTTTGGCAAAAAACACACCTTTCGTAGTCAATTGACCTTTTAAAACGTTTTTTGGGAGGCTTTATCTTCAAAGGACTAATTTCTTCCATAAATCAGTATAAAACACTCGGTAACACATGAACATAAATCAAAAGCATTCACCTACACGTTTATGTGCACCAATACACTGACATGCACTACACTATGTTCACTATGAAAACAATACAATTAACTATATATACCAACAGAAACACAATACAAACGTAGACATAAATTAAAATGTAATATGTTATAAATTATAATATGATGCAAAACTCGATAAAGATAACGAAATACTGTGCGGGACCAACAACACAATGTGACAACTCCCGTCAGTGTCTTGTCACACATTGAAAGCACCGACTTGAAAAACTAGCAGAACAAATCTTTTAGCAAAGATTATAAAGAGTGAGTAATCTTTGCTTTTAGCAGATGGGGCTATTAGGCCTATTCATGTTTTATTTATACAACCTTGTTTATTGGTCCCAGATGGGTTGTCAATACAAGGAAGGTTGAGGCCCTTTTGTCACTCGCCACCGAATGGGACGGGGCTATCCTTACGAGAACTAAAGAGCGAGTCTTCCAATTTCCGCGCTCAAAACAAAAATCTCGATGCTTGAAAAATAGCAGTAGTGGAAATACGCATCGTCGGATAAGAAGACGAAAAACTCGAAAACAAAAATAGATATTGCCAATTGGTAACTTCAATAGAGCTCACAATTTAATGTTCATTAATATAATAATAACATTTGTCTTCATTTAAGTAATTATATCGAGGTTAGGGCTGGACGAAGTCGCAAAATCTAAAGAAAACGTAAATTCAAAATACTATAATATTCTTTGTTTACTAACCAAAAATACAAAAATCCATAACTGACTGTTCCTAACATACAATTTAGTATTAGGTCCATTTTAAAGTACATTTTGCACCAAATAAAAATTACTGTGACCTTGCATGGATAAAAACAAACTTTCATGGTTTCCGTAAGACGGTCACGTGGTTCACTATTATTGTTCATTGTGGGCGTAATAACAATAATACATAAAAATGACAAGAGACAATATCTAAAGCTTACACTATGATGCATCGTATAAGTTATTATTTGCAGTGTTTTTTTCATTTCTTCTATTGTAAAAAAAACTGATAAAATAAGCTTCCTTCGAAGTAGATTAATTTCGTAATTAATTCACGATTTGTGTTTATTTACATCCATTTGATGAACTTTCATTGCATATATTATGAACAAGCGTTTCAAGATCTTTCATTTGATATATTACACGTTGTCGTATCATAGTAAATAGTGATGATACACGACTATATTCAATCATATGCGTGCGATTACAATAGCAAAAATTATGAATTTCAAATTAAATTATTCGGCGTTTGCACCACTGAGGCAAAAAAGGCACGGTGACTTGAGATACACATTTACTTCGTCTAACTCATGGCATATTGCATTTTCTGCCTCAAAAGGGGTGCAGCAGTGCAAAACATATTTCTGGGGTGGCGTCCGGTCTAGTAGTGGATGAAACTTCATACCGTCATAACAGGAGTCCGTGTGGGGACTATTTCCACTCACTCTAGAGGGGTATAATATAATGAGGACGGGCGTAACTAATGACTAGTGCATTATCTACTAAGCGGAACACTGCCTTTACGAATAGGTGAAAGAACGCCAGTATTTTTGTTGTACCAGCGTGCATGAAACGGACAGTAGCTGCCTTTACGAATGAATAGGTGAAAGAACGCCAGTATTTTTGTTGTACCAGCGTGCATGAAACGGACAGTAGCTGCCTTTACGAATAGGTCAAAGAACGCCTTGAATTTCGTTGCACCAGCGTGCATGAAACGGACAGTAGCTGCCTTTACGAATGAATAGGTGAAAGAACGCCAGGATTTTCGTTGTACCAGCGTGCATGAAACAGACAGTAGCTGCTATACGGATCTGATGCACCACAATTACACTATACTCGTGGACACGTCAAGTATAACAAGGCCGTCGCTAATCTCACCGCACACGCGTCTACACACACACAACGCATCGGATCACTGATCTTGACCTTCGGCCGTGTATGTATGTGTGTGTGTATACATATTTGTGGGAGGTATTTTAAGACTTAGCTAGCCAGGCAGGCGTCAATGGACTCCCAACAGAGAGAGCTGGCTGACTGTGGCTACTGCCCGCCCGTGCTCATACACCCGTGTGTGTGCATATTGATAACGCAATGTTCCATCTAGGAGGCGTCGCACCGTTTAACACGATCAAAGACGGCGAGCCTAAAGGTCAATCAGCGATAGAACAGGGGTGGACAAATAAGTGCCATAGCTGTCATGCACTGCACTTACATCGACAGTGTATAGGGGCTGTGACTGAAGGTGGTTTTTTCCGAGGTTTTCCTCAGTCGTAAAGGCGAATGCTGAGACTACTATCAGCCCTCGCGGACATTCCTTCACAGCTATCCAAACACCCTAATAACGTAGTTAGTCACCTGAAGAGGGGCATTGCATCAGGTAAAGCTGGTGTGCACCCTATAGCGGGTATTCCTACGAAAAATGATTATAATTATTATTACTGGTAGGCTGGTGGGCTGGTAACGGGTACCCGGATAACTAGGTACTCACCCGTACCCTGGGTACAGCCCTACCAGTATAGCCTCCTATGCGCCCAACGCCCAACGTAACAGCGACGACACACACGTCCCGGGCGACGAACCTACGACCTCCCGAATCGAGTGTCATGCATAGCGTGATAAAACCAGGCGCGTTCGTCGCTAAGGAAATATTAAAACACGCGGACGATAAGATAAGTTGGGGGAGTGATAATTTCTATCTATATACGTAGCTTGGTGTCTACCCAGGTCGACGATCGTCGGTTCGATGCCCCAAGCAGAATCAATCGAGGGTGGCGCCCATCAACGTCGATTTATATATATCGATTCATAATCGATCTGAGGCGTCTTGTACTTAGCGCTATATCGTTTTACATCGATGAGTTATAGGTACGGTACCTTAATTAAAACGGATACATAGTAGAACAGGTAAAACGTTATATATAAGACCTAGTAATTGGACTGTACACTGTTCCTTGTCACAGATAATAGTGTGTCCGTTGAAGAGCTCTGATCAGGGTTCGAAATATTGCGTTTTTTAATTGTTTTTATCTGTGACAAGGAACAGTGTACAGTCCAATTACTAGGTCTTATATACGGTACCTTAGTTTCTATACACAACCTGTCGCTCTTCAATCGACACCAACAAAGTGACTGAGTGAGCAGTTATTGCCAGAATGAACATTTTGGGGCGTTGTCGCATGCGACTTTTTCCCGGGGGGGGGGGGGGGGGTCGAGGGGGCGAACGCCTACTTTGAGCGACCTTGCCTCGCTGGAGCTCCTTGCTCCCACCTCACCACGTGTTACGGTCGTCGTCCGCAGAGGCCGGCTACTCTCACTCGGGAGGCTGCTGCTTCGAGTCCCGACACCGGTAATCCTAACACCCCGTTCACACTTATAACTCACTGTAGTTGTGAAGTTAATGTAACAGTGTAAACGGAACTAACTATCCGTCAAACCTGAGTGAACTCCAAGGTCATTGCTAGGTCACTTCTATGACCCCTTCTCCACTTGGCAAGATCGCTGTGTGTCGCCTTCCATTGATTCTCCGGGCAATGGCAATGTCACGTGACTTCACATCTATACACGTTAAGTTTGGCCGAACCTACCCATATTAGGTGCCCATTGTTGGCCCATTAGCCTATTGTTGCCAGTAACAGTTTCGTGCATGTTATTTTCCATATAGAAAGCAAATCCATACCAACAGCGGGAGCTCCTAGGGCCGCGAAGGGGACGACTATGAATTCGGACCTAAGTAAAGTAAGTATACCAAAACGAGAAGGGTATGAGCCAGCATAGTCAACTTTGACACGCAGATACTTGTACGGTGGGTAGTTAGGTAAAAGGAGCATTCTTTCTGTGATCATATTACCAACGTGCATGAACAAGACACGTCGAAGTCAAGAAACAGTCATGTGATACGCGAAATATAAAACGTCTAGATGTACACCCTAGTAGTTTGAACAAGGTAGCTACAATTACTGTTCAAACCGAATCACACTCGTCGTTCTAACCCTTACGGTTACGTCTTGTGTTTGCCACCTGGTAAATTGTTTTCTCATTTTTTTTTTCTTTACAGACCCCAGGCACAGCTACCACACATGTGCACAGTTTCCTATAGTTGACGTGAAGACACTTGCACGTTACACATTTCGTCACACAACACAAGTATGCTGCAATAAAGTATAAATATATAATTAGGTGACCTACATACGTAGTACATAGAGTAAAGTAGAGTAGCTACATACATGAATTACGATGCATAGTTTGTACGTATGCCTCAAACTATGTGCCGGGAATATACGCTACTTCGCGCCAAGATTGTATTGTAATAATCACAGCACGGTGATTACTTTCTAATCATGGAAGAACAAAGAAGCATTCACAAGAACGAACACTACATTTTCTAGGGGATGATATATTTTTGAACCGACTGAAATCGAATGTTTCGCAGGGAACCTTCAACATACAGATTGTAATGTTTTTTTTTCGTAATATTGTATTCGTTTTGTGTGTGGTGACGGTAATAGGGAGGAGGGGTTTAGGTCGGAGTTCACCGCTAAATACGAGGCTTCTAATAACGTTCACAACAGATTCTCTCATCCCCGTAATGTATTCACAGCTTCTTGCCGGCTAGTATATAAACACGGTTACTGTGTTATATATAGGTCTCGTGTACACGTGTATCGCACGAAGTGAGCACCAGACAGACAGACAGACAGACAGACAGACAGACAGACAGACAGACAGACAGACAGACAGACAGACAGACAGACAGACAGACAGACAGACAGACAGACAGACACAACTCGGTGTCAGATTCATCACGATCACGTTATCTAACACCAGGTGGTAGCAGTTGGTACACCTGATATCACCAGATTCAGTACAGAGGTAACAAGGCGTAGCAAACGATTGTTTGTTAGTCGGTTTGACGTGGATGATACTCGCGAACCGTATCAAAGCGGTAACAGGCGAGTCTTGGTTCGATACCGGGCACCGTTGAAGGTTTTTACGAGGGTTTCTTCAGTCACAAGGCGAATGCTGGGATTGAGTACTAAAAACAGCCCTTGGATATTCCTTCCAAGCTATATCCAAATACGCGTATATACCTAGTTAGGACAGACTGCGTCCCAAACGGTCGCCGTTTAGGTATTTAATGGGGACCGTTTGGAACGGAGAAAACGGTTCCCGTCCTAAACGATCGCCGAACCACCGTAGGCGTTGAACAGTAGTTCAGTAATCACGCAATTCAATAGTGTACACAAACAGACAATCACGGACCCAAACATAAGTCTTATAAACGTGTAGTGTTACGGTGCCGGTAATACAGTGGTGCACACTGTGCAAGGACGTCGTACATTGAGTTTGACACACACACACGTGTCTACGTGGTACTGGCGTACACTGAGTTTGACACACACGTGTCCAGGACGCAAGTCTCGCTTTTAGGATCACAGTGTTGTTGTAGCAAGCACTAATACACACGTCGTGTTCCATTAGTAAAACAAAGTATCATCATTATTATTGTTATTATTTGTTAGATTTTTACGACGTACTCGACAGCTAGGTCATATTATAACGTCTGGAACAAAGTGTCAAATTACCGTTGAATAATTGCATGGAAATTGATACACAATAGAAACATAGAAACATCCAGTCTGCCAGGATTTCCTCCTGTGAGTGGCTTCGATGGGTGAATTGATATATTGATATTTATACTTTAGATAGGGGTCTGGGGCAGAGCCCCAACCGCCAGAAGTGAATTTGTTTTTCAATTATCTACGTAAGAGCATGGAAAATGACTATGAACTATATAAGCATTTAGAAGAACTGTAGTCCTATGCTTCGTTTGTACCGAAACTATCAAAACGTTGACAATGTAAGGTGACAAGAGCTTCAAGGGGGGGGGGCTAATAGCCGTCCCTTTAGTACGCCCCTGATTAGTGGCACGTAGGCAACCCCCGATACACCTTCTCAGCGCTCGCACGGCAATTTCCTCAACCCTACTACCCCTTAGGCCTACTTGTTTGTAGCGCGTAGGCAACCCCCGATACACCTTCTCAGAGCTCCAAACGAAACACGACAGAGCTGACGTGCTTGAGATTACCGACGAACGATTTCGTTTAGATTTATAGACTTAGCCCGAGGGCGATATTATTACAGTAATTTCATTCAAACAGTTCATCCATAACGTGGCAGTAAAAGCGTGAACTCAAATGTTTGTTTTTTTCTATAATTTTTTGTATAAACAAATTTCATTTAGGTACGATCAGAACTAGGGTAATTTGAGAACGTACCGTTGACATCGTGATTGGAACAAAATAGATGAGGGTCTGGGTACATAAAAAAAATAAAAAATGAGTGAGAGTAAACTGTAATCGTCTAACTTCGTGACGGGTCCTAATGAATGCTTTCCTGTACAGAAAGTGGGCTAAAGGCCAGCCAGAGAGCTGCTAATGCTATATAGTGGCATTCTTTTTTTTTTCAACTAAATTGGTTAAACTGTCTAGCTACACAAAGTTACAATAGATTGGCCACATTCCTGTGTCAATTACCGCACACTGCACTGGTATGTACACGATGGACCGTGTGACACCCCGCCCATGTGAGAAATATTTACTATTTAGATTAGATCTGAACCACATCAAACGGAACGGGTTACGTCATTTTGACTCTCTGACGTCAAATATACACTGTTGTTTTTTTGCCACCAAGTATAGGCCTGCCTACTCTGTGCTACATGTGTAAAAGCAGCTGTGAGTTGCAGCTGTAGACACAACATATGTAAACGAACTACCGGAATAAACACATCCATGAAATAACGAGGTTACTCCCGACCGGTTTGTTGAATTCCCTCCCGTCCGTGGATCACAGAAAACTCTGTAATAAAGAAACCTCTAGTTTTATCGTGCCACGATTGTATATAAGACGGGAGGTAGTCGATTCAGTTCCAGACACTTGGTAACGTTCCAAAATAGCAGGTGGCAAAATGCCTACGAGCTTGCTGGCTCAACGAACGAACCAACGTCCGTGTGTTTCCAAATTCCATGAATATTGTGTTCTCGTGGCTACTGTCATTTTACACGTCTTTCGCGAAAAGTAGGCCTAAAGGAAACATTACACAGTGGGCCGAAAGGAAGGTAGTCGTTTCGAAATCTGTACGTGATTTCGAATTGCATGTCAATTTTCCCGCTTGACAGGTTCAAACAAAGCAAGGTGCCACTTATTTTTGACGCGTGATTACGTTTCACTGGTAAAAAAATGTGAATCTAATTTGGAAAATACGTAGTGAAGATTACCCTGCATATTGCCTGGAAGTTGGAATTCAACGAAATGATTATTCGCATGCCAAATAAGGACCGAAAAAGAATTAGATTATTATGTACGTGATTACGTTCGGTAGCCCTAGGGCGGAGGGAGGTCCTGACAATCGAACAGAAGGACTGCAATAGGCTCGAAAGTTTTTATGACACCTCGCCTCCGATCTATTCACACATAACTACCGAAAATGTGCTAGTATCTATAAGTGTTACATGAAAACGAAGTATTTACCTATATTATTATTGAGATATCAGCAGACGACAACGAAACACCTTCCTTCACTTCACAACACACTGAACTATCTCGTTCGATCTCGTTCTGTACTTTAAACTCGCCATATGCGAGAAAACGTAGCGACCAACTATTTCGCCCAGTGCTGCGATCTACCGGCGGCAAGTTAGAACACTCGTCAAAATATTTAGTTTTCATTCGGCAGTTGGCAAACCTGACTAACGTATTTCTAGCGCCAAATTTAAAATGGAACGTTATTGATTTCTTTTGTTCTCATATTTTGCGGAGTGAAGAGATGGACAAAACTTGAGTTGAAACCAGAACTTTAAAATCCAACACGCTAAGAGAAAAGAAGTTCAATCCGAGCTAGTATTGTAGTCCAGTCAAACATGCAACAAGAGTTTTATCCCTTAATTTATATTGTAAAAACTAGTTATTCTAATAAAAATACAATACTACAAGAAATAAAATCGCCAAAATACATTTGAAACATGACCTTCCTTTAGTACTCAACAGGTATAATTTTTTGTCGAGTTTTTGCCTTTTTTTTATTGTGTTGCTCCACCCTTTTCCTTTCTTTCTTCTTATGATTGACAAAATGCCCTACTTTCGTTTTGAGATCCATCTTTTTCTTTGGGTCTTGGTTAGAATCAATTAGTTGTCAAGGGTTTACCAAGTCCACTATGGTGCAGATACAACCTATATAAATATTAATACGCCATCTTTTCTTTTGTGAAAGCCTTCACAATAATTTATGATAATACTAACGATCATTCTAGTAGTTTAGTTGTGATCAGTACTGCGGGAACCACACAAACGTAAAGTGATTTAGACAATAATTCGCTGTTCTGAAAATATGTGAGTCCATAGACGAAACGACAATAAATCGGAGCACATGCATTTCTTATTGAAGTGAATTATTATTTTGTTTTATCAATTATTCATGCTCCGATGTCGGAAAGAGTTGGGCATTGTGAAATTTGAATTATTAGTTTGATGTGGCTTTAGACTATAGTAAATGTCGAACAACAGCCCTAACATGAGATGAAACCAGAAAAATTGTTGTGTACTAGGAATGTAAATTGAAGGGAGGGCACCAGTTTGAAGACAAAATAACGGGAAGAATAATTCAGAATACAACAAAGACGACAACGAAAGTACTTTCATCGCACGCAGTGACCAATCACAGCTTCTCTTTCTGCCCGGGTGTAACAGGTTAGGTTCCTGCAAAGCGCGGAATGTTTAAATTTCAGTTATTTTTTGTTATGTTTGCTATGTTTGCTGTATTCTGAATTATTTCTTCAGTTAATTTTTCTTACTGATGGGTTGCCTAAATTTAATACACACTGTTTCATTCCGATACAACTTTAATGGCAGAGATACACAATTTGTGATCGTAAAACGAACACGTCCCAATAACACCAGAACAACCCGATTTTAAATCTTTTCTATCAGACGGTAACATTTCCGCTGCTTCATCTTTGTCGAGATGGCACCAGTCTGACCCGTACGCAAGACTCTCGTGTTCGCTGTAAGATGCAACAACTCGCGGAGGGAGACCGCATTGGCAGGCTACGACCTTGAATCCTCCGTGCATACACGCTGCGAGTAATCGGTCGGCATTCCTGGGGTCCCACTTTAACCTCCAGACCCCTCCGCCTAGACTTGCGGTAAACACTGGACGAGCCATCGATCGGGTGTCCCAGAGGCGGACGTTTTCATCGTAGCTATAAGAAAACAAATATATAGAAAACAATTAGCCCTTCTTACTTATTGCAGAAACTAAAATGATCAAGGAAACAGTTTTTTTTTTTTAACTAAATTTGGCTATCGGGTATTGTGGCGTTCACAGAAACTAAATTACAAGGTTTCGAGCCGATTGCACGATCCATCTTCAGAGTATACAACACTTGATCACAGCATGAACCCTTGTTCATAGCAGGATAGGAGCCACCTGTTTGTATGTCCAAAACTGGCATGTGAACGTGACGCAATGCCGAGCGGCATGAAGAGGGTGGAGAAAGAAGCGTGTCTCTACTGGTTGACCAGATCCAGCATGATGGCATAATAGCCAAATGTGGGCATTTGAGAAGAAGAAGAAGAAGAAGAAGACAACTCTTGCATGTACTTAATATGTGTTACACAAAATGTGAGCGGGCGGCTATACAAGAATCAGAAGACCTACCTGCCGGACGCCAACGTAAACTCCCGACCGGCGTGCGAATGAAGACTCGTCACTCCGGCGCCGTGAACGCTGCTCGTTAGAACCGGACTGCTCGTGTCGAGTCTGGTATCGTAGACCCGGAACTTGCAGTCATCGCCGCCTGGAAAGCGACAAACGTACACAATCTACTAGGTACAAACACCTACGTGACAACTGGGTCGGTATCGATATTTTATAAAACTTTGATTCAAATTGATCAACAAAAACAAAAATATGTTGCGTGATCATTCACGTTCTGAGCCAAAAGAAGAAAAAGAAGAAGGATTTAAAATAATATTTATTTTTAGAATGTTGGTGTTTTGAAATTTGAAAATATTTGAAACATGTTTTGAACATTGAGAATGTTAAAAAAATGTTCTTGTACAAAACAATATGCAATAAAATTGCAAACGATGTTGTTTAGTACCAGTAGTAGTTGGTTATATGCTGTCATACTCAATAAAATAATGCATTTTGTGTATTTATATTTGACATCTGCAAACATTTCAGATCTGTTGTTTGTTTTTATTGGTATTTTTAGTACAGATATCACACAGTGTACCGGCTCGGCTGACTGGTGTCTATTGGGTTGTATGACGCAGTAGACAGTCGGTCGCTGGCATTAGTTCTCTACCAAATGTAAATGGTCGAAAACTCAAAGGTTTAGCAGTTTATGATTACAACAAACAAATTTGATAGGTACGTGATAAAGAGATAAGCATTTGCGACTAAAAGACTTGCAAGTTACCTGTATACACAATGGACGGGGTCCAGTAATCAAACGCTGCGATCCACGCTTCGAAACCGTGAGCCTTCCACGAGGACATTTTATCCAGTCCGCCGGACGTCAGTTTGATCAGCGATACGCATCCCTTGGAGTCGCTGACAACAATCGAGGGGTCGCCGACCTCTCTGCCGGTCGACCAATCGAGAGACAACGCCAAAGTACCCTCTTCTCCGACGTCACATTTCGTTGTCAGTACCAGTTTACCGCAGACTAGATCGTAGATTAAAACTTCTCCGTCGGCGTTTGCAACGGCGAGCAATGTTCGGTCGTGAATCCTTGCGTGGCACCATTTCATATCCAAAACTGCGGGCACGTCTAGTGTCTGTTGCAGTGATAAGCCTTCCGAAGCGGAGACGCAGAAGAGATATAATCGACCGAGACGTTTGGCTGGTTTGTCCGAAGGTTCAACGTCGGTTTCTACGGCAGTGTTGTCGCAGCTCGGATTGGGTTCGGAAGGAGGTTCTTGCGATAGCTGGTACGTGCCGCAAACGAACATACTCTGATACGGAGACAGCGGACACCATTCTACGGAGTCTGCACTGTAGACGGTGTCCCAAACAAGAAGGGTTTCTATACTTGTAGTCATTTGAGCTGAAGACAAGCAGAGAAAAACCGTATTTAAATTTGGTGTTTTTTTAAGTTTTAATAAAAATTGTAGACCCAATAAGTACAGTAGTGAAATACTGGACCTTCTGCATTGTAAGCAGGAATAAACCCACTAGACAACGTCCCAAGCTAATTTGTATTTACCAGTAGTACTATATTAATTTTCTGGTATTTCTCATTAACAATTTTGTAACAATTGTTCAGGGCAACCCACACAGTAGGGCCTATGTTACTATGTGGTATTATTATGGTATAACTACACAGATAGAGACCAACTTGGGATGAGAACAGAATCGTATTCCTGTGAGGAGAAAGGTATCGGACAGCTTACCTTACAGAGAAAGAAGGTAGGTCGTTGTTCGACACATGAAGGTGAGAAGAAAAATAAGCCGTGACGTTTCAGCCAAAGGTGGTCTTGATCGTGCAGCTTTATGATCGTGATAGGTGAATAAGTTACCATATAAAATTACCAGCCTAGGAAGCCAAATGCTCAAAGATACTTGTCTGGGAAGTGGATTTGAGCCATGACTATCTGCATTGACTTTCAACCTCACAACTTATTAACTTCCCATGTTCTACAAATCTATCTAAATTAAAATCCATCATATCAAAAAGCATGATTATGAAGGAACGCATTATTTATTTACACAAGCATAACACTGAGCACTATGAAGAATGGGATTTTTTGGCATGATCAGGGGAACCAGGAACCATAATTTTTAAAATAAAAACCACTAAATAAATTATGTAATATAATACTTTATTTTACATTTATTCCAAATAAGCAAAACCCTTTATGTATAGACAAACTATTGACGAAGTATAATGTTCCATCCAAAGCTAAACATACAAACTATCAAAATACAATTTTGTTTACACGTCATGTTTAACACTTGTTTAGAATGTAATGTCAACCTTTACGGCTTTTGGAACTATATGTTTTGAACTGTTGTTGCCAGTGTTTATGGTCATAGAACCAGTGCTCCAAGTGATACAGTATACAGGACATAGGTAGCAGCATACGCAAATGATGGGCCAGCACTTTGTTCCAGATTTCTAGTTAGTGAAAAGCATCATTTATCCTTTCTGCCATCTTTTAAGATCAGTTCAGAAGTTGTAGCCAATTTAGATACGTACGTAAATCACGCTGAATTTGAGGGTTCTTCAATCTTTTCACAGGGTTATCTATTCTTAGTTTTGGAAACTCAAAATATGGATAATATATCTCAAATCACACTTTTCTTTTCTTTTACTTTAAGCTCGAATAGTTAAAAGAATTGCCAATAAGAAACAACATGGTCCTGATAGTGAAAGTTGAGACTAGTTCCAGTCATCAGGAAATACGTATGTGTCTGATACCACCTCACTTTTCCGAGCACTGGCAATTGCAAATACGTAGCATCTACTAGAGAGTTTACAAAAACAACACGTCTAACTAAACACGCTACACTAAAATATTTTAACTACTGTATATGACACACAACCTTTGATATGATACTGTCATTAATATTACAACAATATAATTTATTTTGATACCTGAGCACAATATAGTACAGTATTCTTTATGAACTTCAATATTCCTTTTTAGGTGGCAATATTATATGAATACAAACATTTCTATGTAGTAGTAAAATATGGGCGTAGTCACGCCTATATTGTAGTCAGCCTATACAGGATATACTACACCCATGCCACAAAAACTTACTAACACCTAGGTTCTTGCAGGCATCCATACAGTTTTGAGGCTTAAATTATACAACCTCATAAGAACACACACTGTCCCACACTTAAAAATAAGTAATTGATAACAATACACAGGACAGCTTTATTATGATATTGTAAAACACACATACTATGCAAGTTATTTCAAACATTACCTACTGTAAGATAGATACGTATTGTATTACAAAATTGCTTTTGCAACCTATATGTAGATCTACATGTATGAAAATACATTTCTATTTGTGTAAATACATTTGTGTTCTGATGTAGATAAATCTCTCTAGTTTCTTGTAATGAATACAGTACACAGTACATATTGGGTTTATTAAATTCCTACGTACCAGATTATTCAACGTATAAGAATAATCCAGAGCTGCCTAGAAAAAGCGGAGTAAATAGGAGTATGCTCATCCCACAATCTCTGCTCTGCTTCAATGGATTAACTGCCCATACTTTCTAGACTACCTAGACGCAACAATTAAATTACATACATTTTTAATCAAACACATGTTTGTGCAAACCTAAAGGGCTCAACAACATCAAACACTAAAAATGCAATTGATGGCAAAGGATTTTAAAGTACGCACATGTAGAAGAATACGTACTAAATACCAGCGTTTCCTCAGCAGTCGGCATTTATCCAGACTGACAATGCAAGAACCCATTTATTAGACAAGTTTGTCGACTCTTTTACTACCGTCAAGAACAGATACTTGTAATAAGGCAAAAATGAGATCTGTAGAAGGCGGTGGATGTATTGTTATGTCACGTAAAATCGAAGCGCTATATATATATGAATGACATTCTGAAATTGCTAATCTTATTAGCTAACCGGTGTTGTTGCGAGGTATGGAATATATAGTATGCATACAACATTTTAAGTTATTTGAATCACTCGTATCGGAATCGGAACGCATCTTCGGACGGCGGTGGAAAAACACAAGCAGCAATGTACGGGGGTCAAGAAAACATTCTCCATCCTTCGAAAAAATACACATGTATAGGCTACAATGCAACAACGCACTGTTGGTTACAATTGTTATAGTATATATCTACCAGCTATATATAATTTTCCATTAACAACAATATGTCACCTTGTTTTTAGGATGATGATTTACAATTTTAATACACACACACACCAACTCCAATGCCCATATTTTTTTTTATACATCTCTAACACCTTAAAAATTCTCTTAATCTAGAAAATAAAACAGTAATTTGGGATTTTATAATATGTGTGTTCAGACATAAATGTTTCCAGTCTGTTGTCATACCTTGGTTTGCGTGGGATTAGTATACTACAGCGAAACCTCTTTATAACAGAAAACTTTGCCGGGGAAAATAAAATTCATGAACATTACATGTAGGGAGATCCGGGGCTAAATGAGTAAAACGGGACAATTTTCAAAACTTTGCCTTTAAAAAGTTGGTTTTAGCATTATATCCAGTGATTTTTTCTTTTACCTGATAAATTTTGGATTGTTCTTACCAAATCAACAGAAGCTCAACAACAAAAAATTTCATTTGGGTAAAATTGTGTCCCATTTAAGCCCCGCCTAAGGGGCTAAAACGGGACACACGAGCAGCTAAATCAGGACATCATTCCTCTGATTTTGGTCCTATCCTATCCTAGTATTGGTGTTTAGAAGTATTTAAAAATAGATATACAGCTCTTCATCGACAGAACCAGGAACAAAAGACAAAAGTTTGACTTTAAAAAGCGGTCAATGAAAGAAATTTTAATAGAGGGTTTAACCGGGTAGATTTACGATTTTTAATTTTTCCCTCCAATCCCTCTATCTTGTCTGTTCCTGATAACATAACGTACATTTCATGTCTTTTTCAACTACAATCAATACACTAACATGCATGCATGACCTTCGTTCCAATCACTCGATTGTACATACTCTACTATGTCAGTATTTAACTTGTATGTCGATACTATGGTTTTCCAATGTGGCATCGGTACGAGAAGGACACGTCAGCTACAGAACGGGGACAATGTCAGTCTGTTGGTTGGTATGCCGCTATTGTAGGCTAGGACCTATATTATAATCCTTAATAAAACTGTTAAAATTTAGGTAGGTTTGTAAGTAACAACCGTACGACGTGATTTTTAAAATAAGGTGTCGACGTTTTCCTGTTTTCTAAAACGTGTACAAGGGCATAGATTTAGGAAAACTTAATGGTACCGGTAGGTCTATTTTCAAATGCAGTAACAATAGATGATTCTAACAAACATGTCACCCCACCACATCACATAGGCCTATGACGTTCGTTTCCAAATGTAAATTTTAGAAATTTAGGAAAACGTCGACAGAATCTTCTTATTACGGGGTACCTAAACGTATCAACTAGACAAGGCAATAAACCAGTGAATGTTTCATCAAAAGACGAACGTACTCTCACGACTTGGGTCTGTGTCGAGAATACAAACGATATATATATATATACACACACAAGTGCGGACCTTCCTCGCTACCTATCCTACGTAGCCTATATATATATATATACATATATACTGCAGTCTCATTTTCGTTTAAAACCTATGGGGAGGCGTAGCAAGTGCACAGAGAGTGTTGTGAGCGATCCAGTCAACAGTCTCTGAATATTGGATACACACAACTTTCAACAATTTTCAAATTTCTAAGTCGTTTGAAAGACTACTCGACTTCTTTGGAATCGACGGATATTAGCCCGATAATAATTAGTGCACTATGGCTTCTATAGAGATTTCGGTTAATTCTAGCACGCAGAGCTCAGTGACCGGAACGCTCGAAGCCCTAATATTATTATAATTATCCCTAATATTGGGATATTTGCCCAATAATAATTAGTGCACTAGCTTCTATAGAGGTTTACGGTTAATTCTAGCCCGCAGAGCTCAGTGGCTGGAACGCTCGAAGCCCTGCAGTGTAGTCCTCTGTTGTTTGTAGGGTACGCCTCCCCATATACATACATGTACACACCGTACGAGCCACGACGTCGCTCATTTCTTGTACGTGTACTCGTCGAGAAGGCTGCGTAGGACCGCGTCGAAGCCCTCGTCGCGCGATCCCGCGGGTCATTGCCTCGCGCTCCGTTCCGTCTCCATCAGGCACTCCCGCACGAGTATCCTCGCGTGCACGATACCCCGCTTGAGCCGCTCGGCCGAGCTCTTGCTGCCCGAGTAGGTCGGCCGTATGTCCTTGCCCATCTCCTCTATGACGGCGAGCAGCTGGGCGTACTTGGACTGGCCGGGCGGCGTCGGAAGGGCGGCGCCCGCGGGCGGAGGACGGGCGACGGGCGTCACCGACACGTCCGGCCCGAGCGACATGAGTATCGCCGGGCTCGGCATCGTCGGCGAGTCCTGGAGGTCGTCGTCCATGTCGGTCTAGCTGTCGGTCTTCTGTCGGCGTGTCCTGCTGGGCAGAGGACGCGTTACTGAGGGGAACCTCGGCTATCAGTCACTCGTGGTGGGCTCTACACAACTTTTCAAGGTTTATTTTTAATGAATAGGTAGCTTTCAATAGACGTCACGTGGCGGCCATTATGAGGTACACATTGCTTGTTTACATTTGTTCTGTCAATAGAAGACACATAGGTTATCCAGGAAATATCACAGTTTCAAGCCGTATAGATTGATGTGTGCAGGTAAAAGTTAAAGAAAATGATAACACATGCAAATGATTGTATTCAAACAGAGTTTACGCGTTCTTATTTTGTTTTCAGTCATAATACGGAACCTTTGTTTGAAAACAGTTGATGTGTCAATCCAAGGACATCTGCAATATTGCAACAATGCAGTGTCGGAAGAACGTAAACAAATTTTTACCGAGTACCTCAGTATGGCCACCGTGCGATACCGGAAATGACGTTATTGCAAGCTCCCTATAGCCTAAATAGACGGGCGGCGGCTCCGGGACAATTTTTCCGACGCCTCGTCGTAGAGTTACATAGAAAACCGGATTTCGTCATACTATGTTAATCTAATATATAGGAGTAATATTATGATGGATTCCTTTGCGAAGCTCAGTCTCACTTGCCTCACCCGGCGAGCCGCCACTCTAAACAATGTCTAAGGACTTGGTGTTGTGGTAAATTTCTTTCGTAAGATTAGAAAACTCCATTTTAGGAGGTTCTCTAGAGCTCTACTATTGCTCGTATTTAGCGACACTTTTGATAGGTCGTTTCCCATTGGTTGGCTATATGGATTTAAGGTTTAGGGTCTAGAGATGAAAGGTAGTTATATTTCTTAAACATTAAATGCTGGCTGACTCAAACCTTACCACCATGCGTGAACGATAACATTGCATTGTGTAGGCTATCATTAAATCTTAAAAAGTTGTGTACACCCAGAATCAAGACCTCTAGACTAAAAATGACAGTTAATTGTTTACACTTCACGGACATTATAAGTAGGGATGCACACGATCAATATTCCATATTTGATCAACAATTATGTTCGTTATTAGTTACACACTGATCAGTACATTGATAAGCACTGATAATGAAATATAGCAAATTATTGATAATCAAATTGTATTCAATATTTATCATTTGAAGCCATAAAAACTGACCGAAATTCACTTACCTATATTTGCTTTTTAAAGGCACAAAACCGAATTCATCCGTAGCTTGGAACCGAAACGCAAAGTTTGTGCAATGCTTTGGCCGGTAACTTGCGTGAAAACTTCTTTATTGTCGTATCTAAGAGCCTGCGGGCCTATTTCGAGCGGTTAACACCCAACCTGCACTGAATATCAATATTATTGATTATTGATAATCGATACATTTGTAATGTCAGTCAGTGTGCATCCCTAGTTACGGTACGATAATGAATAACTTACTAATAGAATCCCAACAGACTGACAAAATAGTACCCATTTGTATAACAGCAATATTTTTATTGGATGGCAATCTCCTGCACAGCACGTTCGATCATAATCAACACTTTCATCTAACTCTAAAAATAAGCTCATATAACAGGAATAACATTGTTGTTCCAAGTTAACACAAAAACAAACTTTATGTTCTAGTTGCTGGGCTGATGATAGGCACATGGCAAGTTGAGCAGAGGAACAAAACAATACAGTGTTAACCACCAAGAATGTCCTATCCACGGTAATTGTACAGTATCGCTGATCGCGTCTCGTACTCACTTTTTTTCGTGGGATGTCATTGTCAGGCAGCTAGGCCAAGATCGACCAGATACAATAACCCCCCCTAGCCGATTTGCGCTCGAAAGTGACTTTGCCCGAGGTTAGGGGGGGTTATTGTATCTGGTCGATCTTGGCCTAGCTGCCTAACATCCCACGAAAAGTGAGTACGAAACGCGATCAGCGATACTGTACAACTACCCTATCCACTCCTTTACTCAACTAGAAGACAGTCCCAGTAGTAAGTGCCAAGCCTGGGAGTTGTACAGTGGAACTGTTCAAACCTTAGCAAAGCCTAAGCAAAATAGGCCTATTCGAATAATGGCCTGAGCCTACTCCTACCTACTAATGCACTTTTCCTACAGCTCGCTTAGCAAGGCTCATTCATGATAAAAACTTAGTAGTAAACTTCAACTTAAACGTAGACGCTAGGTCTTCATAAACTCATTTTTAATAACGGTTCGTCAAATAAATTCTGAGCATATTTCGGCTCCATTTTCGATTTAGCTAGCCTAGGCCTTGCGGCTGGCGCTGATTGGTTCTTTCTTATTAAGTTTATTTTAATTTTAAAGTTTGATCGTTCCAAACTTAACCGTAGCCCAAAACCAAGTTTAAGTTTTGGTCATGAACAATCGTGTGATCTTCCATAAGCCAAACCTTACTTTAAGTTGTAAGTTTACAGTTAAGTTTAATCGTGAATGGGCCTTAAGGTAAGCTAGGCCTAGGCCTAGGCCTAGGGTTACACATTTGATTGCAACTCTAAGCTCCGTATGAATAGGCCTAGGCCTAGGCCTCCAGACTCGAGCCTTCCTCTCCTCGGCCTCGCCCAGCCACCAATCATGGAACGGTAATGCCATGTGGACGGCTCTGTGATTGGTGGCTAGATGGAGGCTGAGGAGAGGCTGAGTTGAGGAGGGTTGAGTGCGAACTAGCCTAGGTCTAGGTACATTCGGGCCTGAACATATGAGCGCAAGTCTAGGAAGTTCTGTCATCCCAGATGCAGTTCCTGAAATGCCCAGGATTCTTCTACTAAGGTAACTAGGCCTTTTAAAATTCCCGATAACGGGTCTAAATGAAATTACAAGCTTCTAGCCTCTGTAGGCTTAGCCTCCCTACAATGCTAATTTGCCTTGGGTGAACTTCACATGTGGTCCTACCAGAAGCCACGTCTAGCCATTCTAGCTTGAACCACGTGTTATAACCTAATACTTTCTTATGCGTAATCTTTTTTTATATTATACTTCTTAAAGCAATAATTTAAACTTACCTTTTAAAGCTATCACAAAACATAGGTTATATCCTGCCTGGTTCGTCTGTCAACAAGCAGGCAGTGAGGAGGCTGTCGTGCTAAAAATCATATGGCGGGAAACTAAGGGCTTAGAATATCCAGCTTTGCAAAGGGTTTGCCTTGAGATAAAACACTTTTATTCTCGAGATAACCATCCATTTGAAATGTGCTTGATAAAATAAATAAATAGAATAATAGTAGAAGCTAAATTACACCATAAATTGGTAGACTGGAATGAAATGTTAAGATGGCGGTGACTGATTCCAATTCAATGGCGGCGGCGCCACGAGGAGCGAGGATTTGTTGTCACCGTGTGTTGTGTCATGCTTCATAATGATTTCCAGGTTACAAAAAGAAATAAGTTTCGTGCCTCGGTGTATTTTTAAGTACATTACCAAATGTCACGCGTGCTTACGTTTGGATTATCGTATTCCTCAAGTATATCTCGTCTCGTAAATGTTAGCACTTGGCAGTTTTGCAAGTCTAAGAGAAGTTTCCACAAAACATTCCCTTACCTGAAAGATAAGACTGGCTGTATTTTCAAACCCTTAGAAATGAAAGTTCTCAATGTTGCTGAGAAAAACGATGCTGCAAAGCATATTGCAGGCTATCTGTCGCGTGGGACCAGCCGGCATGTAAGTAGGCTTATACATAACCTCACTTTCTTCATGTAATTAACAAGTACTGGTATGGTTGAGTTGTCCCAGGCCTATTGTGGATTCTTATGTAGTATTTAGCGACGTACTCGAGATGATAGTCTAGACCTAGCCTAGGCATAGGTCTAGTTAACTTAACAGTTATGACTTATGACAGTCATTAAAATCAATTTCACAACCTAGGCCTAATGGTATACAATCTTAATGCATTGAGGCCTAGGTCTGATTGAAATTAAAGTAATCATATGCAAAAGCCTAGGCTAGGGCTAGTATGCGTCTCCCGAGACAAACTTCCTTTTGAACTCGTGGCCAATCAGCAATCACTGTCGGTAGTTGAACATTAGGGTCTCCAGACATGTAGACCTAGAGGGCCTAGTATATATTTCCTTTACAAACTATTGTCTTTTAACTGTTGAATATATTTACAGAGAGAAGGCCTGTCAAGATTTAACAAAATATATGAGTGGAATTATACACTCTTCAACCAGCAATGCACCATGATCATGACTTCAGTCGCTGGCCATCTTTTGGGATATGAATTTAATGCTAATTTCAAGTTATGGAATTCTTGTGATCCTTTAGCTCTGTTCGATGCACCACTTATCAAGCAATGCCCGCCCGATTACCAAAATATTCAACGTACAATTCAAAGAGAAGTTGCTAAGTGTTCAGTCTTGATTATCTGGACGGACTGTGATAGAGAAGGAGAAAATATAGGCTTCGAAATCATTGACACATGTACAGCCGTGAAGCGAAACCTGAGGATCTACAGAGCAAAATTTTCGGAAATTACTGCTCGATCTGTCACAAGAGCAATAGAAAATTTAATACAACCAAATAAAAATGTCAGCGACGCAGTCGATGTACGTCAGCAGCTGGATCTAAGAATTGGTGCCGCCTTCACTCGCTTTCAAACTTTGCGACTTCAAAAGGCCTTTCCACAAAACCTGAATCAAAAAGTCATCAGCTATGGGAGTTGCCAGTTCCCCACAATGGGATTCGTCGTTGAACGGTACAACGCTGTCGAAAGTTTCATTCCGGAATTGTTCTGGAAAATAAAAGTGACGCACACAATTGGCGATCTAACGGTCGACTTCAATTGGAAACGAGGGAGGTTGTTTGATGAGGCAGCGTGCGAAGTGTATTTTGACATCTGCATGGAGCGTAAAACGGCTAAAGTTGAGAGTGTGGAGAGTAAACCAAAATCCAAATGGAGACCTTTGCCACTTGACACTGTTGTAAGTTGGTTATTCTTAATTCTAATCTAACTGTAGGCCTACTTAGAAACATTTACCATACATATTCTGGCTCTGTTCTCCCTGTCCTGTCCTCATGACTAGATAGTGTTTTGTGTGTATCTGTTAGATTACCAATCAATATTTTAACTACCAGCTGCCACTCTACTTTCTACACAACATTGCTGAATGCATTTAAATCGTGACAGAGATAAGCTACTTTAAATGAGTTATTGTGTTATTTTTAGGAATTGGAAAAATCAGGGTCACGTAAACTAAAAATAGGAGCCAAAGAAATGATGAAGATCGCCGAGAAGCTTTACTCGCAAGGTTTCATCAGTTACCCCAGAACTGAAACGAATGTATTTCCCAAAGAGCTAGATCTCCGGCCCTTGGTCGAGATGCAAGTGGAAGACCGTCTGTGGGGACAATTCGCCGCTCGAGTTTTGGAAGACGGGCCGAATCCAAGGCAAGGAAAAAAAACGGACCACGCTCATCCGCCTATCCATCCAATAAAGTATACTGACAGGCTCCAAGGTAGGCCTAAAATTTGAAATTAGTCCTAAAATTTCATATGTAGCCCTATGCTTGGATATCATTCCTCGTGTCTTGTTTTTAGGTAACGAAAAACGAGTTTACGAATTCGTCGTTCGTCACTTTCTTGCCACTTGCTCTAAAGACGCCGAGGGCTTGGAGACACTAGTTCAAATAGACATTAACGGCGAAAAGGTACGTACAGTAAATATAATTTTGAAGAATTTAAAATAAATTTTTTTGAATAAATATTTCTCTCAAACGTTCGTCGTGTTCCTCATTAGTTTACCGCATCTGGTCTGATGATTATCAAACGCAACTACTTGGACGTTTACCCTTACGAAAGGTGGTCTGCGAAAGAGATCCACATCTACCAGCCGAGACAAACGTTTCTACCCACGACCATAGATATGGTGGGCGGTGAAACCAGTGCACCCAACCTACTCACGGAAGCGGATCTTATTGCTCTTATGGAAAAACATGGAATTGGTAACATATTTCCTATGTGTTTTCTGTTTTATTTATCTTATTTAGGCTAGTTGAATAGAATGCAAAATAAAATCAAATAGCAATAGGCCTAAGTATAAATATAAAACACAACAACAAAACAAAACTACCATAGAAAAAAAAGTAAAATTGAACAATACAAATTTGTAAATAGAATTACAAATTAATTGGATAAAAATCAGGCGTCCGCCTTTATATCCCGGTACATAATATAAGTAGGAAATTAATTAAATAATTTAAAAAACCTTATTTCTACTTCGCTATCATATCATACACCAAATCTTATTTCAATCATGAACTACCGTATGTTTAAGAAGCAAGGGTAAGAACTGATGAGATATATTTTTCCTTATTTTATCAAGGTTCGTCTGCGTTTTATTTCCGAAACAAACTGCACTCGCGTAATATTGTATATTCTGTTGGGTTAAGGGCAAAGGTAGTTTCTACGTCAAAAACCGCAGAAAATGTTCATTATTAAATTATATCTCAAGATTGCAACAAGAAATCGAAAAACTAAATCAGCAGCGCACTTACCGCAGCAGCCCTACAGATTGAATAAAATATTATAACCATTAGCGTAGTATTTTGATTATAATTCAATAATTAGTAATAAAATTAATTATTTATAAAAAAAACATACTGATTATTATAATATAAGTCACCACTTAGCGCATTTAATGTGTAGGGCTTACTAAACCACAGTGCGCTGTTGATTCAGATTTTCGATTTCGAAGCCCTTTCTTGTGATATAATTTAAAAATGAAAATCGTGTGCGGTTTTTGACGTAGAGGTATCCTTCCCTGTTAATAATAGACGGTACCAAGTTGGTCAGGGCCCAATACTAGTAACAACTCTTAACGCCGTTACGTGATTCAGGCACGGACGCGACGCACGCGGAGCACATCGAGAAGATAAAGGGTCGTCTCTACGTCGGCCTGCGCAACGAGATCTACTTCGTGCCCGGCCAGCTGGGGATGGGTCTCGTCGAGGGCTACGACAGCATGGGCTTCGCGATGTCCAAGCCGAACCTGCGGGCGGAGCTCGAGGTGGACCTCAAGAGAATCTCGGACGGATTGGTCGACCCGAGGGCCGTGCTCGCCCAACAGCTCGCCAAATACAAGGCCGTGTTCGAGGTGGCCGTCCAACGGGCGGACATGATCGATCGAGCCTTGGAGAAGTATTTGCAGGAGAGGGCGCAGGGAGGTGTGTACCAGCGCTCTACTTAGACTCTGTTGTATCTTTATACTGGTAAATTTAACTTTGTTGTGCAGTAAATTTAAACTACCTCAATTAGAGCATTGAAATTGTAAAGGAATATTAATTTTCAAATTTTGTAAAAGAAACACTGACTGCAAACGGACTTTTAATAGCCATCTTTGCACGGAGGATTTGCTACGGTATTGAGTACGATCCAACTGCTCAATCCTCATGATTTAACCACTTTGAACACGGATTTAACACAAAAATGCAAACAAATTCATGTACAGTATTTATTTTCTGCAATGTATTTATTTTTACAGTTCAAAACCAATGGGGAAGAGGGGGACCCGGATTTGGTGGAGGAGGTGGCGGAGGAGGTGGTGGAGGAGGAAGACCACCCCCACCCCCTCCACCAAGAGGACCTGGAGCACCTCCAGGGGGTGGAAATGGCCCCCAGGCTCCGATCGTAAGGAACAATGCCCAGGCTCCGATCGTAAGGAACAATGCCCAGGCACCGTTCGTCAGGAACAACACCCAGGCATCGCAGACAGTACACCCCAATTCTCCACCACAGAGAGTTCCCGCGCTCCACCCGACGGCAAATGGCCACCACAATTCCAACAGTTTCGGAGACGACCTCCCGCAAACGGGATATGGCAGAAACGACGCGTCGAAAAACGACGGCGGATATCGTTCCAATAACCAGTCTACGTCGGACAGTGGCTTCGGAAGCGCTTCCCGTTTCGGCGACGATCCACCGCAAACGGGATACGGCAGCAGAAACAACGGGGGATATCGTTCCAATAACCAGTCTACGTCGGACAGCGGCTTCGGAAGCGCTTCCCGTTTCGGCGACGATCCACCGCAAATGGGATACGGCAGTAGAAACGACGGGGGATATCGTTCCAATAACCAGTCTACGTCGGACAGCGGGTTTGGAGGCGCTTCCCGTTTCGGCGACGATCCACCGCAAACGGGATACGGCAGTAGAAACGACGGCGGATATCGTTCCAATAACCAGTCTATGTCGGACAGCGGCCTCGGAAGTGCGTCACGTCTCGGAGACGAGGGTTCCCCTCGCGACGTCCAGCCCTGGGCCAGGAGCGCCAACACCTCGGCCGTCGTCTGCGGATGCAACGAGGACGCTACGCTGCTTACTGTGCGTAAGGAGGGACCCAACACGGGGAGACAGTTCTACAAGTGCAAGAAGAGCGTGTGCAACTACTTCCTGTGGGCGCCCGACTCGGAGGGCTCTGGGACCGCCAACACGAGAATGGTGCCCTTGAACGGTGAGTACGATAATCGCACATTGTTATTTTTTTTTTTATCCTATGCCGAAAGTTTGATTTCCAATCATTTTTCTTCCTAGCTATCCAATAAATATGTGCTTCCCTCTCTGGCCTGCTCAGGTTATTTGGCAGGGCGTCAATGTCAGATTTAAGTACGGCACAGCTGAGGAGATGTGCTCTGTCCTGAAAACCTAATGTACATAATTTGCAAGTTGCTGGTTCCTATTTAATGTCTATCGTGTTCAAACATAAAACTGATTTACAAAGGAGGACAATGTACAGAACTATACAATTAATAATGGAAAAATAAAAAAATATTGATCAAGGATAATGAAATAGCATAACAAACTACTGGTATTTATTGTAAAAAAATCAAGACCAATAATAATTAATGGATGAAAAATTATTACATTAATTTGCATTTAAAAAATTCCTAGGGAGGGTCTCTAGATAAGCACAGATAATTGCCTGTTTCACTATAACCCTTCTAGTTTAGGAGAAAAATGCAGAAAAAGAGACTAGCCAAGACAGCCAGTACTAAATGCCTTTAACTTTTTATTATTATTATTAGTTGTGATGTGTTTTTTTGCTTTTCAGTAACGTCAAGCAGTGCGTCACACTCCAGCAGAAGTGGAGCGACAGAAGACACACCCAAGTGTAACTGCGGCATGAACGCGGTGAGGAGGACCGTAGTAAAGGAGGGGCCAAACAAGGGGAAGCCGTTCTTTGTGTGCGGTAAAAACTACTCGGACGAATCCAAGTGCGGCTTCTTCCTTTGGGACCCGAACCCCGGCCAGGGTGGGGGTGGTAGTGGAGGGGACGAAGGGGATGGATGGAAGTCGAGCGGGGGCGGGGATGGAGGGGGGTGGAAGGCGAGCGGGAGCGGGGATGGAGGGGGGTGGAGCGCCACGGCAACAAGATGGACGGCTGGCGCGAGAGACGATTGGAACGACAGAAAGCCCGGCGGTAAGTCCTTGTCTTCTCGTACACTGATGTACAAGAACAATACAAGTAACCTAAAGCACAGAAGAGCTGATTTTAATATAAAAAAACATTGCAAGCATTCTATTTTCTCGATATTATCAATTAATAACTACAATAATTTACATTTGATTATCGATCGGCCATTCCTAGTAAACACTAATTCTGGAGTCTTCGTAGCAACATGTCCCCCACTGAAAACACGTCATCGTAGCCGAAGATACGCCAGACTAATTATAAGGTGTTTTCTCTAGGATGGAGTGGAAATACAGGGAAACGCAACTTCGGTGGTGATTCTGAACCGGGTCAGAGGGCGAAGAGAAAATGCAGCGTTTGTCATCGAGAAGGTAAGCGTTAGCGTAAGCGCCACTAATCCCTAGGATTGGAAGCGCATCGAATATTTCAAGCATTGCTCTACATTTATGTACTAGGTGGTATCGTCTAATTACACAGTTATTTCACCAATTTATTTCACCAATAACCAACAGTTCATGGATTTTCTGTAAGGCTGTAAATTTGAAGATAAAATAAGTAAAATAGATATTCAAAAGTAAAACAGATTTATTATAAAACCAGGGTAGACCTACTCATATTTTAAAACTTCTACACACGAATTGACTAATCTAATACAGAGTGGTTCACATGATAAATATATACTAGCAATAGGTGTTTCTTAACCTTCAATATGGGATGTAATCTATCTGCATTTGCAATAAGTATTTACATAGACATCTAGGTATTCCACTAGATATTGTACCATAAGTATAATGTATATGGTATTATCAGGTTGATGATTTAAAATAACATAAATAACAACTAGCACTGGGTAATGTTTGACTTAAAAAAAGTATAAAATGTAAGTGCACTTTCCCTTGTAAGGGTTCCTTTGTAAGGTTTTTTTTCCCAATATATACATGAGATCTAGGCCTATATATAGTAGTAGACCTATGTACAAACAATCTGCTCCTCGTTTCCAGGTCACACGAAACTCAAGTGTCCGCAGAATAGCTAACGGTGCAACCCTATCTCCTCAGCCGAGATTGATCTGGGGTTTTCAGCTTGCCGTCAACCTGGCTCCTCAACAGGTTGATTTCCTTCTCGCGAATGTGCGTTTCGGCGGTTGTCTGCGTCAGCTGGAATCAAACCCGCTCGATTTTTAATTAAATTATAAAATTATTAATTAATGCTAATTTAAGAGAACTTGACAATAAACACACAATGTTGATGTAACAGGCCTAAAGCTATCAACGAAGTATGTTTAAAACGGGTCTGATGTACAGTAGCGCGACGTAAGTAAATCAAGGGTAGGACGAAACGTTGAGCAGTCGTATTTTTATCCGAAATTGTTACTGATTGTTCATCAGCTGTGTTGCGTATTCATTTGTAAATTAGTTTTAACCAAAAATATAATAGAGTGGGTTTGGGAGAGTGGTTGGTATGAATACAATATGTTCTGTCCTACACTCGATTTATTCATGTCAGCAGGGCGGGTGTACACTATGCAACGTAAGGAAATAAGAGTGCATTGAAAACCTTCCTCGCTATAGCTATTGTGCACAGATCTTTTTATCCAATATGGCTGCTGTTGTTGTCGTTACTCATCTACGAATGTGACTCGATGTTTCATGGATTGTATTGAGACTAGAAAGTAATTTAAGGCAAGTATAGGCTACAAGAAATTTTAGCATAATACAGATTTCTGGCATATTTGATTTATAATATGTTGGCAGTTAATAGTTGAGAATGAGGAATTACCAAAAGGAAACTAATCAGCAAATTTGAAACTAGTAAGTAATACTAGATAGATACTCCAATACGTATTTTTGTACACATATTACATACTATGGCGATGTTGACACTATCTTTGTTCATTTTCTTTGTTAGTTGCAAGGAAGTCCAAGATGTGATCAAGTCGATCTACTCATAATTGAAAGCATTTTCACAAGAATTTCACTTACACATTTTACTATTCATTAGTTACTATCAACTTTCCCCATGACAACCTGCCTGATATGTCAAGGCAACTTTATTACATAATATGTATAGACCCAATGTTTTTTCAGATCTTGTAAGTCCAATAGTAGGTAGGCCTATGCATAAAAGCATTAGTTTTAATAGCTGTCTTTTAATCATATGCTAATTTGTTTTTAAACTAATTTTTCATTATATTTATACATTTTTGTAAATAATTAAATGAATAAATAAAATTGAAAGTCATGTATAAATACTTGCTTTGTGTACTGTATTTATTTGTCATTACAGTAATCCCTTGTTAATTCAAACTCTGTTAATTCCTATTTTGGTTTAATTTAAACTAGTGATGAAGTCTCTACACAAAGTGTGTGTATAATGCTTAATGTTAGGCATAATTAGAAATTTTGTAATTCTAATTAAGACTTGAAGGGTTCCTTAAAATATGACCACTGATTGAAGAACGATAGATGAGTTCTTCGTTCACAACAAACTGTAAACAAAGCATTAGTGAACACGGAAACAAGTTTATCGTTTTAAGGATATTGTGCAACCCACAAAAGAACATGCAAATAGACAAGTATTGAAACCCAGCAGGCGCGGACTGGCTAGGGATGCCAGGATGCGGTCGCATCCCGTGACCCCGTTTTTTTTTGTTTTTTTTTAGATAATTGAAAAGCACACTTACGAAAGTGTTTTTTGGGGATTTAAGCCAAATATCATTATGAGTGAAGTTTCACTGCATCGACTTTAAGCCTCAACACAACGCAAGAGTCATGCTGTCACACGGAGTAACAGGCAAACGGCAAACCCACTATTTGAAGTTGGTTCCCTACACTTTCATTGGTTGGCCCCGCTGTGACGTCAGGCAGTGTTGCCATGGTCGGGCTCGCGCCTCGGGCCGCGCCCGTTTCGCATTGTTATTTCGTGTGTTTAGTCACGAATATCTCCAAAACGATTTCCGTTACATATACTTTTTAAAGCCCTGTTTTAGTCAGAGTTTAATTATCTGTAATGTGATACATAATTAAATGTTTAATTTCATGTTGGTCTACTGTACCGTGTTTTGTCTCAACAGGTATAGGTTTTTCCAATCTTACAATAGGAAAGATAGGGGAATTGCAAAATCTTTAAGTTGAATTAACTCAAAAAGTAGGCCGGTGACCCTCATTTTTGTTTTTAGATAATTAAACAGCACATGTACAGTATTGTATGTTGTAAATCTCAGTCAAATATCAATAAAAGGGAATTTGCAATTGATCGCTTTAAGGCTCAACAAAACGCAAGAGTCATGCTATCTTACGGAGTAACAGGCAAACGGCAAACCCACTAATTGAAGTTGGCTCCTTACACTTTCATGTTTTATTTCATGTTGGTCTACAGTACCGTGTTTTTGTCAACAGGTGTACGTTTTTCCAATCTTACAATAGGGAAGATAGGAGAACTGGGTAATCTTTATGTCGAAATAGCTCAAAAAGTAAGCCGGTGACACCCGTTTTGTTTTTTAAATAATTTTAAAGCACATTTGCGGTAGTCCATGTTGGGAATTTTAGCCAAATATCATTATAGATGAAGTATAATGGATCGCTTTAAGCCTCAACACAACGCAAGAGTCATGCTGTCTCACGGAGTAACAGGCAAACGCAGGCGTGGACTGGCTAGGTGTGCCGGGATGCGATCGCATCCCGGACTCCTGGGCAAATCTGGGCCCTTCGGCAGTCCGGGCCTCGGGCTGCCACCAAAAAGTTCTTATGATGTAAATACTTCTCTGTACAGGTATTACAAAAAAAATCTTAACCCCACTCTATAACTATTATTTTGAAATTAGGGTTGAATTTATTGTAATATTTATTGTAAATATTCAATGTATTGAGTACAATTGAAATTATTTGGCTACTGGAAGGGTGGCCTCTGTTAATCGCGCCCTAAAATCGCATTTTAGGCCATAAAAGTCAATGCAACCCTAACAAATTTTTTACGCCTTGGGCGTATTTGCCTGGGCGGCTGGGGCTTCGCCCCAGACCACAACTGCGCGCTTTACCACGTGCGGCCCCCCCGAAACCCAGCATCCCAGGCCTTTTTATCCCAGTCCGCCCCTGAAACCCAGATTTTTCAAGATTTCAAGATTTATTTATTATTATTTGTTCACTTTTTTACATTGGTACATGCCATTCATTTTTTTGTTAGATCTATACATATCAGAATGATTTGAACAAATAATATATAAATTGAATGTTAGACCCTCATAGTCATAGTTCAATGTGCCTAGCCTAGGCTACTTACCATGTCAAGTAAGATTTCAAACTTCAATTTTAACATATAATTTTCTTCTTGTAGCTGGTGCACATAATGCCGAAGTTTTTCATTCTCCTTGTGTGTTCCGCTTACTGGGCCAGTTTCTATTATAAACAAACAATGAATTATTATGAACTATTTGTATAGGGCCTACATCCTTCCTAGACCCTAGAGCTGACAGATCTTACCTGGGGTCCACACTCCTTTGTCGAATAATGCTTCTTGATCACCAAGTCTTAATTTAATTGGACCGACTTCTAAACCAAACTCTTCAGAAAATTTATCCCGGTCAAGATCTTTAGACGAAATTGACTCTAATTTCCGACGAATTGTTTTCTTAGGAGTAAATTTATTTGAGAATAGTGGCATATCGAAATTAATTGCACTGTTCTTGTAAACAACAACAATAACATAACCTCAACAGCTTCGAGTGACCTATTTCCACGATAATCGTGCCAGTTGGAGCCAACAAAAGCAACCTTTGCAGCGTTGGTGCAGCTGGATAGCGTTGGCATTCCTGAAGGAAAAATTGCTCACTACTCACTACTGAAGATAACTTCACATTGTTCAAAATTTGCAAATTGCATGCGTTTTGTAGATACGGTTTTAGGGTTGTAAACCCTATTTGTAATAATTACATGTACTGGACCTACTTCTTCTTATCTAGTTAATGCACAAAGTTTGTAATCAAATATGGGAATATTAGATAAGATTTCGGACATCGAAAAAGAAATAGCCAAAACTCAGAAGAATAAAGGTCAGTATACTTTATTTGAGGTTATGTGTGCCTAGATATTAGATTAGATTAGATTAAAATACTTAAAGGCTGCAAATGGGCCACAACTACCCGGTGGCAACCTAGCCAAACCTCCCCCCTCCCCACCCTCCCTCGTCACCTCCTTTTCGTCAATCTATTTCTAAATTCCCTTACTGAATCGCACTCAACAACCTCCTCGGGCAACTCATTCCATTCCCTTACCGTTCTCTCAACAAAACCAAACCTACCCAGATCACTTCTCACTACCCGACGCTGAAACTTCCAATTATGATCCCCCCTCCCTCTATAAACTCCTTCTTGCAACCTGCTCTGGATTTCCCCCCACCCTCCTTTCCCCCTAGCTGCTCTATATAAATTACACATCCTATCACTCCTCCGTCTCTCCTCCAAGGACTCCCAACCCAATTCCCCCATCATTGCTGTAACACTATCATAAGCCCTTACCACATTCCCTAACCTATCTTCCACATACCTCCATCTCCTAACTTGTCCTGTAACCTTCCTTGCCGCCCTACGCTGCACCTTTTCTAATTCCATGACTTCCCCTTTCCTATATGGATCCCACACCGCACCACCATATTCCAATATAGGCCGTATCACTGTTTTGTAAGCCATATCCTTTACCTCCCTACTAGCTCCCTTCAAATTCCTCATAACAAACCCTAAGTTTCTATATCCCTTTCTTACACTTTCCTGCACCTGGTCCCCCCATCCCAAATCTTCGGCCAATAAAATTCCCAAATACTTATACTTCTTTACCTTTTCTAGAACTACCCCCTCAAGAAAATACTCTCTCGCATCACCTTTTAATTTACGCGTGAACCCAACCAGTTTACACTTTCCCGCATTCAAACCCATCCTATTAACATCAACCCACTCCTCTATCCTGTTCAAATCATCCTGCAACAACTTAGCATCCTCCACCCCCTTAATCACCCTATACAAGACGCAATCATCAGCAAACAACCTTAATCTTGACTCAATATCCCTTCCTATATCATATCATGCACTCACTAGGAACCAATAAACTATATATTTAATTTGTATTTGTATAACCTGTTTGACAACAATAAAACTTTCAATTATTTCTAATTATTATTTCTAATAAACATTATAAATAACAGTGGACCCAGCACCGACCCCTGCGGCACCCCCGATGTAACTTCGATAGCTGCTGATATGCTACCCCCCACCCTTACCCTTTGCGACCTATTTGCTAGAAAATCTCCCATCCACCTTACAACCCCTTTATCTGCAATCACACTATCAACCTTCCTCATCAAAATCCCATGAGACACTTTATCAAAAGCCTTTTCAAAATCAAGGAAAACTGCATCAACCTCCTCCCCCTTATCTAGAGCCTCCCCTATATCCTGAACAAGACCTATCAATTGCGTCTCGCAAGAATACCCCTCCCTAAACCCATGCTGGCTATCTACCAACCATCCCTCCCCCTCCAACACCTCCCTAACATAATTTGCTACTACCTTTTCCATTATCTTGCTCCCTACCGAAGTGAGACTAACAGGTCTGTAATTCCCTACTTGACTTCTATCCCCCCCCTTATGTATTGGCACTACAAGTCCTTCCCTCCAACCCTCCGGTATAGTACCTTCCCTTAACGATTTCCTGCAAATATCCCCTACAAACCTAACAACCCCCTCCCCCCCAATTTTCAAAAATCTACACATCAACCCATCCTGCCCCGATGCCTTTCTCCCTCCCATCTTTCCTAAAACCCTTCTAATATCAAGATTCGTTATCGTGAGTGGCTTGCTACCCCTCCCCCCTTCCCACTGCATACTAGAATCTTCCCTCTCTTTGAATACCTCCCCATAGTGTGAGTTCAAAGCCTCCGCTTTAAACGTTTACGTCGCCCTAGGCCCCAGCAGTGATTAGACCAGCCTAGATTGTTCAACTGTATGTAATTCTTGCATTGTTGTTGTAGCTACTGAATACCATCTTGGGTTATTAAAAGCCAAGCTTGCAAAGTACAGATCTCAGCTACTTGAACCACCAAAAAAGTCTGAGAAAGGTGATGGATTCGACGTTCTCAAGTCAGGCGATGCTCGTGTGGCCTTAATAGGATTTCCATCAGTTGGAAAATCCACTCTTCTGAACACTCTTACTTCTACGGAGAGTGAAGCTGCCTCTTATGAGTTTACAACGCTGACTTGTATACCTGGGGTGATCCAGTATAAAGGAGCTAATATCCAACTCCTGGATTTGCCTGGTATTATTGAAGGAGCGTCACAAGGAAAGGGAAGAGGTCGACAAGTATGTATAAACCAAATGATTATTGATCCTTATGGTTGTTGGAATGCATATTATGCTTTCATCAATTCCAATGCTAGGCCTAGGCCTAGTACATAGTAACACAGTACTGACCACTATTCACAACCGATTCAAGTAATCAGATCATTCACCTAGAGGCTAGAACCGAACTCATAGTGCAATAAATTACTATGCTAGTGTCATTTGAAAATTGCATGCTAAAAGAAAGCATGCAAATGTGATTTGAGAAGTATATTGTTTTCTTTGGGTTTAGTGGTTTCCCGGAACGTCATTTGTATTTTCTTCCGATAGGTTATCGCCGTCGCTCGGACAGCCGATCTAGTTCTGATGATGTTGGACGCGACAAAGCAAGACGTGCAACGAGTGCTGCTCGAGAAGGAATTGGAGAGTGTAGGAATTCGTCTGAACAAGAAGAAGCCAAACATTTACTTCAAGATCAAGAAGGGTGGCGGCCTCTCTTTCAACGCGATGTGTCCGTTGACCAAGGTGGACGAGAAACTAGTTCAAATGATTCTCCACGAATACAAGATATTCAACGCTGAAGTAAGTCGGATCTGCCCGTCTTTGTAGTAATATTTATTCATTTTGGCACTGTCAAACTGACAAATTTTTAAATGTCCCGTAGGTTCTATTCAGAGAGGACTGCAATGCGGATGAACTGATAGACGTCATCTCCGCCAACCGCGTCTACCTCCCCTGCCTTTACGTCTACAACAAGATCGACCAGATCTCGTTGGAGGAAGTGGACCGCATCGCGAGACAGCCCAACAGCGTCGTCGTCAGCTGCAACATGAAGCTCAACCTCGACTACCTGTTGGAACAACTCTGGGAATACCTGTCGCTGATACGCGTCTACACCAAAAAGCCGGGGGAGCCGCCAGACTTTGACGACGGCCTCATCCTGCGGCGGGGGGTTACCGTGGAACACGTCTGTCACGCCGTACATCGCACGCTAGCCGCGGCGTTCAAGTACGGACTGGTGTGGGGCACGAGTACCAAGTACTCGCCGCAACGCGTCGGGATCCATCACATCATGCACGACGAGGACGTCATACAGGTCGTCAAGAAGTAATCGGGACGCTCGAAACAACGGTTATCTAGTGGTGGTATGTGTGTTCTGTTTGGGGATGGGCGATGGCGATGTTAGATCTTCGATGGCAATGTACGGGCGGATAATTGAGAGAGAAGAAAATCTTGGCACATTTTGAGAATTTTGTTGATGTTGGGACTTTGAATTAAAGAAAAGAGTAAAGGGAAAATTGAATGTTTAATTTTGTTTTAGTTCTAACACAAGTTCTAACACTTTACAATGGACAAAATTATGATTTTTTTAGATTTTTTTGGCAAAGTTCTTCAATGTGGGTTCAAATAAATCAATATTTTATGATTTTTTAAATATTTTTTTTGCACAATTGATGGGTTGGGCCTACTCAATTTGTCAATTATCAGTATCAAAATGTTTAGATTCATGATATCCATGATTGGGACTTGCATCATGTAGCCCATCCCTAAATATAACAATTATCTAACGGTATGTTATTTTATTATGTATATTGGCTGCATGTACTGAAATAGGTGTTATTTACAGCTTTGTACCCCCATGTGCCACCTTGACACACACACATACACAATGTTTGACGCTATTTTTTTGTGTGCACATTTACGCTTGTGAACGACGTTCCTCGGTTTCCAAAAGGTTAATATTCTGCACTTTTCTCACCTGCTTGCGGTACAGAATTATGTCGCAAAAATCAAAATACAACTAATTTCAGTCTGTCATCTGGTTTATGTTGTAGAGAGAACCTACTACCAAGGACTTTCCTTGACATAATATGTTACATCCAAATATCATAAGTAATAGCTTCCAATTTAGCAGCAACAGTTGAATGTGTCATGAAGTTGGCGGGGGGGGGTTACACAAGAGACATTAGTAACTTGTATCGCTGTGTTTGGTACAATAGTGTACCAGTACCTACAATTAACACCCCTTTACTGCAGCGTTATTGTTCTTGGGTTGTGCACTTTTCTACACAATCAACACCTATCACATCCTACCACATCAGGTGTTAAGGCGGACATAGGGGAACGGGCCTTAAATGTGTAATACGAGTTCTGGAATAAGAACTTCAAAAGCTTGTCTTGGCAAAACTGTATTCATGCTCATGTGAGCATCGTTCTTCTTCCAATTTTATGTAAAAGTCATGGAGCTCTATTTTGTTTTGTTATCTTCAAAAGGACTAATTTGGTGTGTATTACCAAAACCTTCGAGTTTGGATTGGAGTAAAAGACAATCGATTGGTTTAGGAGTCAAAATATCAACGTTTAGTGACTCGATTAAAGAGGTTATGTAGGGTTGGCTCTTTAAAGTTGCGTCGTGCCGAAAGCAGAGCTACCCCGACCTATTCTACCTGCGGGTCAGACGGGGCTACGCAACTACTCCACGTATGTAACGTACACACGCACGTCGGTGCCGTTTGTAATAGAATCCAACGGTGGCAGCACCCGATGATGTACTGGTTCAGTGATTAATATCAACATTTCAGACCTAGGTATTTGGTCTGCTACATCACAACTATGCCTGCTGTGCATGCTTTTGTAGATTTTATTTCATTGTAGGCCCGATTCTGTGTGTGGAACAGGCTTATGTAAGTAGACCTAATTGACAGCTACAGTACTGAAAATAATCAACTTAGCCTCTATAAATATATATATCAAGGTGTGTTTAAGATGAAGGTAATGTAAAGGCTGTTTAAAAATAAACAATGATTTTATTCATAATATTACATCACATATGTTTTCTGTACCTACCTACTGGCTAGTTTATCCATTATTAGCCTTACTTTCCTTGTCTTCACATGTAACTGTTTACTAGCATTCGATTTTTTGTGTAATATGTGGTCCAATGGTGATGAAAGGAGATTCGACATTGTGGATATGGATACCAAATCTGTACGGAGGAACCATTCAAGAATAAGAAGACCCCGAGTCTTTGATACATCAGACGAAGATTCCAACTCTAGTATTTCTGCCACCGATTTAATCGCATTGACGCAGTTGAGTGTTGTACACCTGGAAATACAAGTATCGCTGTGAGATGTAGTTAAGTTGATGAAAGCAGGAATATTGACTGGAAGTTACTGAACCACACAAATAATGTATCGTATTACTAGCAGTAGTACTGATCAACTTGTCCAAAACACCCAATCCAATGGGTATGAATGCTTCAGCTTATGTTACTTCTTTGTTAAGTTACAGCTATCGGTTTGTCTAAATTTTCTGCTGCAAATGCTACTAGTGTTCATCACTCAAAGAAGGACATATAAACTTCAAAGCAATGTTACCAACGTACCTTTGGCAAACGTCGTGAAGAGTTTGCAACGCTACTGGCCACTCTTCAGTGCTGCAGAACTCTGTTACGATTTGTTTTTCAGCGATGCTGTCTCCAACTAGCTCTGCTTCAATTCTAGGGACAAAGGGCACACAATTGTAACTAAAACGTATCCCGTAACGAGTGCACTGCCGCACGATGACAATCACACTCGCATCACACACTCACGTGTCTAGGGAATCGGTCGTCGCGTTGCTAGTAGACTGGAAATCTTCCTCGTCGCTCTCCCAACCCCCGCCAGCTCTACCGGGCACGTGAACCGGTATGGGGGCGATCTTCGCCATGGCAACCGGTTCTCGGGCGACGAGCCGAGACACTGGAACCGGCTCATAGTCACCAGGCGAACTTGTGAGGGCCGACTGTATTGTCTTGGCCGTCTCGTCTTCGGGATTCATGTACTTGTCGATGATGTCGATCACTTTTCCTTTAATCGTCTCTGGAAACGAATTACAATCTGGTTTGAGATCGTTTTTGTCTAACATTCAATTCCGAGTTACATGAGAGAGATAGGTGATGAGCTGATGACGGTCTCTGTCTTTACAGCCCAAATGAACATGTGACTGTTTCGTCAAACTACAATATGTACGGCTTTGTGATGTATACAAACCTCCCTTATCCAGAGGGCTACTTCCAAATCCTTCATATTTTCCTTGCGGGTTTGCCATCGAGCCTAAACCCCCCATGTGCAACTTCGATCTCTTGGTAACGACAATGGCATGTTCATCCTCGTCCATGCGTATCGACTCCGGATCAAACAACAAGTCCAGTAAGTCTTGTGCAGTCTTACGCACCAGTTCGTACGCAGACAGTCCGAGCAAGGGATCTGGGACACCGTGATACATAGTTGCTATTTTTAGAGAACCGTCGTTCCGTCGTAGACCTTGACGAAAACTGACGTGTCCGGTTCTTACCACGTGGAGTAGTATTTTTAAAACCTTCAGCTTTACACATGCTGATGGTCTTTCCAACCTCCTGGTTAAATAGTCGGCTAGTTGCTTACAGCTGGGGCTAGGCTGAAATGATATGTCTGAACAGGAAGTTAAAGAAAGTTATTGCCAAGATTACTTTTAAGGTACGCGTTTCACCGAAAGTTTTAAATTGGATTCTACTTTAGGGTTATTTTTCTGTTCCATATTATTTCATATTTTTTAAAGCTTTAAGTTAAGTAAACTCATAGCCTTCAAAGTTATAACAGTATGAAAAGAGTTTTTCAAGTACGAACATTACAAATTTGACATCTTCAATGCAAGTAAGACATAGTAAAAAGCAGGAAGTCCCATAAGCTACGATGCTGTACCTCTACTCTTAACTTTATGCCTTTTTAGCTTCCACATGTGACGGCTGCCCTTAAGACGCATTGATAATTCCCCGCAAAGCAGCTATGTAAGCATCGGATTTAAATTGAATGTTGTGTATCCCCTTGGCACCGGCATTCAACTGACCCCGCCTCCACCGGCACGCGGGCTTAAGTAGCCTGGCGTTGGTGGAAGCGGGTACAGCCGATAGGCCAGCGCCAGGGATACGGCCCGCAGGCTTTATTTTGTACATGTTTTACATAGTTAGTTACAAGATTACAAGGTTACAAGTTTACATGATTTACATAGGTATGATGCGGTCGACATCCTGGTCGATGGCGCTGGCCTATCGGCTGTACCCGCGTGCCGGTGGAGGCGGGGTCAGTTGAATGCCGGTGCCAAGGGGATACACAAAAAAAAAAAAAAAAAAACAATGCAAGTAAGACATAGTAAAAAGCAGGAAGTCCCATAAGCTACGATGCTGTACCTCTACTCTTAACTTTGTGCCTTTTTAGCTTCCACATGTGACGGCTGCCCTTAAGACGCATTGATAATTCCCCGCAAAGCAGCTATGTAAGCATCGGATTTAAATTGAATGTTCAAACGAGTAAGAGTAAGTTCTAGGAGCTGCCCATACAGGACGTGTCACACAATTTTGAAGCAAACTAGACTCCCCCACCCCCAAAAAATACAAATTACAAAATTACAATAAAGCAGAGGAAGAGTGGACGTTCCATGAAACATAGCTATATGTCACAGATTGCCACAGTATGTTGAAGGTTGACCTGACCGGCTGACCCCCTCCCCCCCAAATCATGGATATGATTTATGGACAACCAACTAGATCCTAACATTAAAATATTATGTTGAATGTATAATCCCCATCCAGATATTTGTAAGGATACCAGTGATTTCTTCGAACATATAACCTGGTGTTGCGTCATTATTGTCAGCAGTAGCTCGGGTTAACAGTGGCAACTGAAAACAAAAAAACACTTGTACATATCTTCAACTGAAGGTAGTTTGTTGTATCGTGTCGTCGAATAAGTTTTAGTATGGGAATTTATACATAAACATAGTTTTGAAGCATTTATCAGAAGATGTTAGGCTTAATGGTTAATGACTGAATTGGTTAGATGACTAGATATGTGGTTATAGATAGACCTGCATATCTGCACGACATTTGCAGGTAATGGGCAAAATATGTGTTTAAAGTTGCGGGTTGGTATGGGTTGCTCACTTGATGGGTGCGAGTTGTTAAAAAGTGGAATTTGTCACAATTTCGACTACCAGCAAGTTATTGCAAGTATAAACGGAACGCTGGAACCAGGGTTAAGATGGGTCACTCAAAGTCCACCCTTGCGATGGGTGTGAAGGGAAAAATTAGCTAGCCATTTGCCAGCTAGGGTTGCCAGACGGTCCCGATTATCGGGACCGTCCCGATTATCGGGACCGTCCCGATTTTAGGTGTTGTGTCCCGCGTCCCGATTCGTTTTGTATCGGGACCATATGCTGTCCCGATTTTTTAAAATGTAGCAACTTCACTATAAAATCAGCGTTTCGGTCTCTCTTGGCTCGCCACTTCATCGGGGCTTTCTGGTTTTTGCACTACACAAACGACAGTATTGCAGTATTGCATTCACTCCGGTATTTTTTCTGAAACGCTCAGAAAACGCTCTAAAAACTCTGATTTCAAAATTTTTCGCCTGCGGCGCTGTTGTTGGGGGGCACGACCCCCAAACCCCCCAGCTGTACCGCGGACCGCCGAATGTCCCGATTTTTTATAATTGTCATCTGGCAACCCTATTGCCAGCCATCAACCAATAAGGACACATCAACGTGAAAATTTGTGAGTTTAACATTGCTTTAAAAGTTTAAATATACAACACACAAACATAATACATCAAGATTCCAACACTTACGTAGTTGGCAAATGATACTCTGTCGATGATGTCTGACATAACACCAGTTGCATTCATGTTTTACCCCTTCTACCTGTTATTTTGACAGAAATGTGACAGCAGACAGTCCACCACCACCACCATGAAGTACGAGTCGGATTTTCATTCCACTATCGCCCACGCGCAGGGTTCCAACTGCGGAAAGAAAACCCCAACTGGTGTCACGCCACGCGGCTCTTTTGAAATGACGAGGCTTCCGACTGGACTGCGGTGGAAAACCAGCTGTTCCGAGAGAATAATATTAACTATAAAACACCCCCTATTATAATTCCATATCGTTCTCAAAATGTGTCCGAACAGCTATTTACAAAAGCCCAAATTTCTGGAAGAACAGAAAACGAACAACGGATATTTGAAAAATATGTTGGTACGTTGATCCACAGCCATCTTCAGACAGTCTTCGTCCACTTCCGTGAAGAAGCGCGGCCACGAGGGTTGGATAAATCGTGACCTCGGCCCAGTCAACCAACGTCCGCCGAGCCAACGTCTCTTTACAGCAACCCTCACCTATAAAATCAGTTCAAAACGCGGAAACTAAAACTTTTCAATTTCAAGTGTCATAAAAACAGTTTGAGTAATCCAAACTACATTCTCTGTGCGATTTACAACTCTGTAAAGCTCTTACTTTTACTTTGAGGGATCATTTTCCAAAATCGGCAGTTGACTTGCAAGAATCAACAGGTCTGACATTTTTTAGTGTCTCTGTATAGCCGAAACAAAGGTAGATTGAAGAGATGATACCATTTAACCCTACCCATGCATTGATGTCACCTACCTTATATGTTTTAGTTCGTCGAATGTATGTTGAATGTTCCATGTTTTTAAGCCTCGTTTGGCGGTTTCGAAGATGCGCCAAAAAAATAATTCGAACAAATTTTGACCTTCGATATTTCGTAATCTTCTACTTTTACGAAATCCTGTTTCTTTGATCAATGATTGTATAAAATTCATGTTATGTCGGTTGAGAGTTAACTGGTAAAGTTGAAGTGAATCATTTGTCTCGAGATAACATTCCTTTTATTTCAAAAGTTAAATTCTACAGCAGTTAAAATTTCCCTTCGATGTCCGCCATTTTGCGATTTAAAATTCCTTCGAAAAAATCTCGACCGGTACCCGAGGAGTTTTCAAACCGAACTTCGCACCCCATGAACTTTTCTTTCGAAACATTTCTAATAATTAGTCGGAAATACGACGATAGGGCTAGACCTGGTTGTGTAAATCTACATTAAATATAGTTACATATTTACGTTATAGTTATTAATTTAAATATCGAAATTTGAGAATCATTGAGAACGAATGGGACGTCTCAGACCTTTTGTAATCAGAATAACGCTGAGAACTTGCGAATTAGACCTAACAAAATCTCTTTTGAATATTTAATTAAAAAAACGCATTTTTGAATGTAATTTAGAATTTTTGCTTGAATTCAACTTACTAGATTTTTTATTTTTTTCCCTCGATTTATCGATTGATAACGATAATTGTTCTTTGATTATCGATACCCATAGGCCTATTTGGAATCGATACTCTTCCCTAATATCTTTTAACGGTTACAATTTCTTTTTTACATTTTGGAACTCAACGAGTAACTATCATGAGCTTGACGCCTGTTCTATACTTTCGGTCAGTCCGTGTCCGCGCTGAATTGTTTTTTTATTTACCTATGTAAGTCAGTGTACATCTATTTTTATTTCATTCACCTGTAATTAAAACTTCATTAGTGTAGCCATGCAGTGCAGCAGATTTGTTTACTGGCTATTTAGCTCATGTAAGACGCGGATAGGCGAACGAAGCTATGGTTTTTATTTACCTTCCCCCTCCCCCGCGCATAAAGACGTAGCCTGCTTCCATCCACATTTTCAAGATTGAATCATGAATGTTGTGTGACTTGTGCTAAACAACTCTGTTGGTGTATCTTTCTTTTATTGTTGTATTCAATGTTCCCTTGCCTACAAAGCTAATAATGTGTTTATTACGAATGTATTTAATCCAAATTACATTTAAATGTTTTATTAACACGGTCACATGTTGGCGTGATGACCGTGCGTACCAGGTTCGAATCCCGCCTGTCCGACATTACACGACTCAATACTTTCGTCAAACTTATTGAATTCAAGAACAAAAGCGAATCAAAAACAGTGTGTTAAAAAACTGCAACAATGTAGCTTCTATTAATTGATGCTTTTTTGTCCTTGAATTCCTTGAATTCCTCAACTCTGCCTTTCTTCAGACTTGCCCAACCACCAATCACAGAGCAGCATTGCCATGTGGACTGCCCTGTGGTTGTGGTGTGGGTGTGGTGTGCCTGGTGGTTGGTCAAGTCTGAGAAAAGACAGAGTTGAGGAACACTTGAGGAACAACTATGCATTTAACCCTTAGTCTCGATTAGCATCGTTGCCAAAATAAGAAACTTAAAGCCCGAATATTATTGTCATGTTTATGAGTTGTGAGTAGTTTAACTTTAAACATGCTAGTTTGGCCGTGTCATAGTGTATGTAGAGCGAGTGTACATCTGGCGAGATTTTGTTCCGTGCGCCGTAGACGTCAATCATCGAGAATGTGGTGCGCTGATTGGTCGACCAACGAGCCTGGTTGCTGTGTCTGTCTAAAATGGTAGGGGGTGAGGTAGAGAAGATTATGACAGTGGACAACATTCATGCGGTGGCTGAGTGTCGCAAATATGTTTTACGAACTAGTCGGCATTAATTGTGTAATTATGATGAGCTGTAGTTCAGTTTCCCTAGGTTTGTCTGGAGGAGGGAAGGTATTGTGTGGCAGTAGGTCACGGTATGAGAGCATCAGCTGTTTGGGCCGCTCCTTCGGGATACGCCAGTCGACCGTTATGTTGTGAGGGTTGGAGGGGGGGGGTGAGGGGGACGCTACCCCTACCTGTTCCAAACTCTGTCTGGCAAAACGGTATCCACGCGCCAGTCTACGGGTAGTGGGGGGAGAGGGAGAGGCAAGGATAGTGGATCCAACTAATAACCTTGAAGGAGAGGGGTGGACAGCTGTTCTAAGGTGGCTCATGCTGTCGCGGCGCAGGTGCTTATCTTACGGCACCTAGGGACGTGAGTTCGAATCTCGCATAAGGCACGCGCTCTTTTTTGTAATTTTGCATTACTACGTCATCTTTCGGCCCTCATCGTCTCGAATAGAATGACTGCGATTATAGAGACGCAAACTAACGAGTACCTATAATTGAAATCATCAAGTAGCGAACGCATGGGGAGGGGGGCTGGCTATTTATTATTTTTATTTATTTTGTTCATTTATTTATTATTATTTTTTTTTTTATTATTACCTTTTCTCTCCATGACTATTCTCAAACCCGGACCAAACGCTTCAAGTTGGATTTCCAACACGTTTTGTATAATGGAGCAGTGCATGTCTGAGGGGTGGAGGGAGAGGAAATTTTCGGACCTCATATGTGTGTGTGGGGGGGGGGATGGAAGTGGGCTCAGACTCTGATTGTTGTTCTGCTGCATGGAACCGTTCGGTGGGGATCTATTTGTGTGTGGGGGGGGGAGGGGGGGGGGGGGGAGCCCAGAGACGACACGACGATGAAATCTTTGCGATCATACAATAATAGTGTGACGTTCTTCGTTACAGATCACAATACTCATATTGCAACGTATGATCAAAATTATGCAGTCCATCCATGCAGTCCAATCCATGGTGTCCGTATAGGGTATTGATACATCTTGACAAGACATCAACCAGCACCCTTCTCATTTTATGAAGAAGCGCGTATCAGTATTTGGTTCATTCGTTTCTCGGTTTTGTAACAAATTCCTTGCATCAATTAAATCAAATACTGCAGAACGCCACAGTAAATGCGTTAAAATGGTGGGGTGTCTGGCAGGCGATCAGTAAGGGCACTTCGAGATCGTCTGCGAGAACGTCGAGTACCTACGCCACTGGACTCTAGTAGGAAAACAGTGGAAACACAACTCAGTCATAACTTCGGTGTGACCGCTTTATACAATGTACCGGCAGTTTGTTTCGAGCTTTAGCTGCATGGGTACAATGCTCTTGCCAAAGCTCTTTCCCCCCCTAGGTAGGTTCTGTTAGCGGTCTTGAGCATTTACCCATTGTTGCGGGTATCTCCTAGTGCCACTGCTGGTACCATTGTAAAAGTAAGTCACACGTATGTCAACAGTAACTTAATATGATCTGCTGCATTGTTCGCAGGTGTTGACAGCTGGGACAGGATCGTCTGGCTTCCAGAACTTCCATTCACATGGTACGACCATACACGGTGACCCTATAGATACACGGTTAGACGCAGGGCTTTTTTTCGGCCGGTACGAGCCGGTACGCGTACCGGCTAACACAAGAGGCGTACCGGTAAAAGGCAATAAAGTCAAACTATAGCCGGTACGCTACGATTAGCCTTGAGGCGCGTGGATAACTTTGAAGTGTGCAGTGTGACCGGCTTGTGACTGCAAAATGTGTTTCATTTTGTAATATTATAAGGATGTTGCCACCTGCTGGTGACATGGGTGTGACATGTAGTAAATCACTTCCTTTTAATCTTTTCTTTTTTCTTTTTTTCTTTTTTTTCTTTTTTCTCACATGGCATGAAAAAAAATATGTTTACAATCCCTTGACCACCGATCACCCCCCCCCCCCCCCTCTTCCTCACCCAACACAACCCAATCGTTGTCTGTAAATTGAAAAGGCGCTTTCCAAGAAAACCGAAAAGAAAGAATAGGTTATTTCTCTTTGACGGTTTCCAGAAGCTACTCTTGACAAGAGATGACATTTTAGTCAAAACAACCCTAAAAATCCTTCCTTAGAACTGATGACCCAAATGATAGAAAAGATTACTGTGAAAAAAAAAGAAATACATGATATGGCATGGTTCTGATCACAGCGTTCTCTTAGAATCTGAGAACGCTGTCATAAGAACCAGCCATCGTAACACCTCAGGGCTGGTCCACACATATTTTTAAGACATACGATTTAAGGTTTAACGCGTAGTCGTAAAGTTGGATCATAGGAAACACGTACTGGCGTTCACACAAAGTTTTAGTTTTCATTTTTTTTTTTTTTTAAACAACGTCTTAAAACGTTATGCATTATGTCTTAAAAATCTGTGTGGATCAGCCTTGACGTCAGCTAATACATGTGTCTGTTTGTAGCCGATCATTCGTCTCGGAGCTTTAAAGTACATCCGCCAAAACTTCACGGCATCCGAGCGTCGCCAGAATGAGCGGGACTTATGAACGTGAGCGTCGCCAGAATGAGCGGGAAACTTCTGAACGCGAGCGTCGCCAGGATGAGCGGGAAACTTCTGAACGCGAGCGTCGCCAGGATGAGCGGGAAACTTCTGAACGCGAGCGTCGCCAGGATGAGCGGGAAACTTCTGAACGCGAGCGTCGCCAGGATGAGCGGGAAACTTCTGAACGCGAGCGTCGCCAGCATGAGCGGGAAACTTCTGAACGCGAGCGTCGCCAGGATGAGCGGGAAACTTCTGAACGCGAGCGTCGCCAGGATGAGGGGGAATCTTCTGAACGTGAGCGTCGCCAGGATGAGAGGGAAACTTCTGAACGCGAGCGTCGCCAGTATGAACGGGAAACTTCTAAACGGGAGCGTCGCCAGGATGAGCGGGAAACTTCTGAACGGGAGCGTCGCCAGGACGAGGGGGAAACTTCTGAACGCGAGCGTCGCCAGCATGAGCGGGAAACTTCTGAACGCGAGCGTCGGCAGGATGAGGGGGAAACTTCTGAACGCGAGCGTCGCCAGCATGAGCGGGAAACTTCTGAACGCGAGCGTTGCCAGTATGAACGGGAAACTTCTGAACGCGAGCGTCGGTAGGATGAGGGGGAAACTTCTGAACGCGAGCGTCGCCAGCATGAGCGGGAAACTTCTGAACGCGAGCGTCGCCAGTATGAACGGGAAACTTCTAAACGGGAGCGTCGCCAGGATGAGCGGGAAACTTCTGAACGGGAGCGTCGCCAGGATGAGAGGGAATTACTTCTGAACGCGAGCGTCGTCGAGCAAGAAACACAGGATAAACGTAAACCCATCACGGGAAAGATAGGTGAGTTAAACAGGAATCGTAAACATTTCCAGTTAACTATTTGTGTTTTCAGCATTGATTTTAGAACTTGAATTCAAAGACAAAAACAAATTAAAGCAAGTGGAGTATTGTTGTATTTTAATATCAACGTAGGGCCTACTGTTTTGATGCGTTTGGTCCTAAAATTCAAGGAAACTTGAACGGATTGAACTGTCTTAATTAAAATAGGTACCTATTAAAATTTCAAAATTTAATATGTTTGTTATCCGAAACTTGTCATAAAATAACAATCTAAAACTATTAGTTTTTCCCATTATGAGATATGTTTAACCACATTCTATAATTATCTAAATGGAACGGAGCAAAAGGAGCAAGAGGATAACTAATAATTGTTTATTGTTGAGTATATCCATCTTAGGATAGTATTACCTAGAGTATTATAAAATGAAAATCAGAAAAACTAGGCTACGTTCATCGATGCCAAACTTGTTAAATAATCCATGTTCAACAGTGCAGTGGACCAGATTTTATGGCACTCATTCCCAAAGATTCTGGTATTACGTAGGTACTAAATGCACTTTCAACGTACATTTATGTACGTACAATAGAAATTCATCAAAGACACCAGAAACGTAAATTAAAAGTTTAATTAACTAATATATTTTTTATAATTAAGGTTCAAAGTTTTTGATTTTCTGTTTCCGGATTAAAAATTTGACATACCAAGGAGGCAGACAGCTGTTGCACACACCTTGTCCCTGCAACTAGATACCAAGAAATAAGTATGAAATAATCTTTTCATAAAAGTGTTGATTAATCACAATCAATGGTAGTTGTAAATCTCTCTTCGGCGGCTGGGCAACAGGTAGCAGCACCTTTTGTCGATCGGTGCTGCCATCTGTGAAAAGTGTCAAAGGACTAATTTTAGACAGCTTCGCAGGGCCTTCGTTGTTCAATGTAGGCCATTTATTTTAGAAAGGTGTAAAATAAGTGATTTGTGTGGTTTCAAGTTGTAAATAAACATAACTTAGGCCTATACACATCAGTCAATACTTTACATAAGTGCCAAAATAGTTCGTTTTGAATTGGGTACAATCAGAAACATTTTATTATGCCCAAGAAACACAAAATATTGTGGAATGGCTTTGGAGCCAAGAGCAAGTTCTCAACAGAAACAATATGATTATTTGTTAAAGTTTTTATTAGTTGGTGATAGTGATGTTGGAAAACAAGAAATTCTAAGTGGACTGGAAGACGGATCTTCGGAATCACCATTCTGTAGTGGCAGTGGTAAATGTACGTATAGGCCTAACAGAAACTCGAGCCAAATCCTAGGCCCTAGGTAGGCCCTAGGCCTAGGCCTAGCCTAGGCCTACCTAATAGGCCCTAGGTAGGCCCTAGGCCTAGGCCTAGCCTAGGCCTACCTAATAGGCCCTGGCTAGGACCTAGATTAGCCTAGGCCTAGGCCCTAGGCATAACTTCCTTCCTGGACCGAACACTAGGGGGCTAGGCCCCTATAGCCCAGTGTAAAGCTTACTCGTAAGCTAGCTAAAGCCCTAGGACAATCAGCTGTCAAAGGGAAGTTCATAATGTAGGCCTAGGCTAATATTATTATCTTGTCTGTTACAGCTTATAAAACCACTACAATTTTATTAGATGGGAAACGTGTGAGGCTTCAGCTATGGGACACGTCTGGTCAGGGCAGATTTTGCACCATAATACGGTCATATTCGCGTGGAGCACAAGGAATATTGTTAGTCTACGACATCACAAATAAATGGTCATTTGATGGAATTGATCGCTGGCTTAAAGAAGTGGAAGAGGTAAGTCTAACTTATCATGGGCCGTACATTAACAATTTCATATGTACGTACAATATTAACTCTCTCGGACACTTATTTACTTCGTGATTTTGCTACTAATTGCAGCATGCTCCTGGAGTTCCCAAAGTACTTGTCGGAAACCGGCTTCACCTAGCATTTAAACGTCAAGTAGGAGCAAGGGAAGCAGAAGCATATGCAGCTAAGAACCGCATGGCATTCTTTGAAGTCAGCCCATTATGTGACTTCAACATTCGTGAAAGTTTCAGTGAATTATCACGAATGGCACTCCATAGAAATGGCATGGAAAGACTGTGGAGATCAAATAAAGGTAGGTAGATAAGAAGGCTCTTGGGCTTTACCAACAGATCCCCCCCCTCAAAATCCACATCTTGCATACGGGCATTTTATAAAAGATTTATTTGTCATTCATGGTGTGGGATACCTAACGTAGAGTTAGGCCTTTAGAATATATACCACTTGTTCTGTTTACCAAATACCATTTACAGAACAGTTTAGTTTCCCCTTGTGTAGCCTACTTTGTGGCACTTCTTACAATATGTCAAATTTAAGTATTTCTGTTTGTGCTTTTCCCATAATTAATATTTGGTAGGAGATGATTTCCAATAAACTTGATCATTTACAAACAGTTTTTTTTGAGGCTGGTTTGATATTCTAAATAGCCTACTGCCATAGGTCTATATTTAATGTTGAATTTGTCATACAAGAATTAAAGCAAAACTCTTATCCAATTTTCTCCCACAGTTCTCAGTTTACAAGAGTTGGCTTGTCGATTGATCGTCACTCGGACAACCGTCTACGGCATTGATCAGCTGCCGTTGCCAACTTCCATTAAGTCTCACCTAAAGTCGTATGCCATGACCACAAACACGATGCAGCACAGGTACCTGATGAACCCGACTCTCAGCTTAGCAAGAAATAAAGGTGGCAACGCCGCCCACCACAAGAAATTACGCTTCATCGGAACGTCTTCTTCGGGTCTGTTAACCCCCTCTTCCTCCTCTGGATCGTCTCCCGGAATGGACTCGTCACGTACCAGCTGTGCCGGTCGTAATTCGTGCACTTTATCGTGAAAGACAAAACTGGCGAATCGATAGTGCATGCAGTGACGCTGAAGAAAATGAACAAATGGCAACTATCACACGTTTTCACGTTTCTCGTTTTTATGAAATAACTTGGGGCAATCCAGTTTCAGCCGTAATCATCTACATAATTTAATTAATTTTATATTGTAGAAAGAGGTCACTAGCGTAGTAATGGTCGCGCGTCCCAGTATAATCAAAAAGTTGTTATTTACAAATGCACCCACATATAATTTTGTTAGCTATGCTAAATTGATTTCAACTGTGAAAGATACTAGCTAATGTGTATTGTGTTTTGCTGCGGTACTCCTATGCAAATAACACAACATAACACGTTACATGTAGGCTGTCAAAGTGATGTCTCGAAGTAATGTAATTTTATTTTGTTAATGTCTTTCGATCATAGTGAGCCGAGTGGAAATGATCGTGCAAAGAGTTTAGTAATATGTGGAGCGGAAAGTGACTGGGAAGCTGAGAAACAACGTGGTTCTCTGAATTGCTAAATTACTGTGATTTCTAGAGTTCTTACAACCCTCATAATATCGATGTGGGGGTTGAAAAATCAAAAATTTCACATGCCGTTGTAACAATTAGCTGGCTCTTAATATTATTCATATATCTACGACCTACGTCAATAAATATAGGCTATCTCGGTATCGGTTGTCAATTTGGGTGACAATATGTTTGCCACTACTGCAGTACTAATAGTTTCTTGTTAATTTATATAATGGGCATTTTAGATTTAATTTTCAGGTGGAAAAAGAAAAGGGGGTGGGGTACTATTGAAAGTTCAAGAGAACTTGCGTAGAAAAGAAATTCTTGTGCACCAATCCATAATAATTGTCAAGCATTGACCTGCATGCATGCCTATTTTGTAGCCTATGCACTCTTCTTCTTTCATTCTCTAGGCAGCTATATTATTTTACCATCAGGCTACTCAAATAGTAGTTAAATTCTAAAAGAAATATTTTTTTGTCTTTCTGTATTGTAGCTGGGACTTCAATGATTGACCAAAGTGTCACTACAACTCGACAAGTTATCTAGAAGTAGACATTAACTTTATAATTTTATTAATATGATATGCTATATCACTTGTTTGTAGCCTTCCGATCGGTTGTGTATGTATGTGTGTGTGTGCGCATGTTCTTGCCACACTCGTGTAGGTGAAAACAGCTGAAAGGTTCAAATTGTGGTAGCCAGTACGAGAAGTGATGACATTGATTTAACCAAAACCCCGTTTCGTACTGGTTTTAGGGATTTTAATAACTGATGTCATCCCTAGTAAGCAGTCTCCCAATAAGTTCGTTGTGCATGATTTCCATTTTCTAGTTATATCGGCCGTTACACTTAAAAATATTCTGCGCTTATAATATATACTGTATTTGTATACAGTTCCATTCTTTGTTTTTATAAGTTACAGTTGCACTATAATATTTATTAATCTACCACAACATGATGTCGTGTTTCTTATGCTTGGAACAATTTGTATTGGGTAGCCTAGCCTACACACCTTATGAATTAAGTTGAGGCCTCCTAGTTTTCTTTTACATTCTAAAATGGTGGCGTGTTTTGAATAAAATGTCAGTGTCAAGGGCTGTAAGCACAATGTAGCGAGCGCTAGATGCACAGTGCAACTAGCAGGGCCGATTGTAACCCCCCGCGCTTGCCACTGTTATATGTTACCAGTCTCTTGGTCTTTCTCTGCTTGGATAACAATCTGTGGGTTTAACTGTTAGGCAAAGATATCAGTTTCATCAGAGTTGAGCCTTCTATCATATCGGCAGCCAGCTGCAAAGCATAATGTGTCGAGCAATTTTGGGTCTAAAAATTAGAATCCACTTCTTGTAAGCAGGATCCGGTTTGGAACCGGTTCAAAATCAATGAAAAAAGTCACCAGCTTTGTTGGTCTTTGACCCATTCCATTATCAACTAATTATAAAATTACGCGTTTGAACAATTACAACATGTATTTTATGCGAGGCACGTTGCAACGGGCATCAGTTATTTAAACGACAACTAATCTCTTCCACAAAAGGTTACTTATTAACGTTACGAGCTATGTATGTTATTGAATGAGCGAGTCTCGATTACCAGTGCAAGTATGTATTCGTCATCAAATTCTGGTGGAAAAAGTCTTCTTTCTTCTTCTTTTCTTTTCTTATACCCACAATTGACATTTCATGTCATCATGTACTTTCTGCTAAGCCAGTAAAAACTATTTATTTGTTGGTCGATGCTACTTGAAACACATTCGAGCCATATAAACTGGATTGCCCTGTTTTTCTTTCCTTGCAACATTAATTAAAATAAGTAGAATCCCACTAACTGCCAAGTGTTAGAAGCTTGTAAATATTTATTTTAACTATGATGTATGCATTTGTGGTTGAGAGAGGAGGAACTTGAATCGCTGGGAACTTGATTTAGACAGAAAATTAGTCGACCGTTACCAGGACTTAATGGCTCGAAGATCGGTAGGCGAATGAAACGGACACGCTATCCGTGCGGTAACCTAATCGATGGTACGTTATCCCACAGTTTCGAGTTGAGAAGCACTGCCCTGCACTAGCAATACGAGTTTAGTGCAATACGAGTTAGCCTGTAAAGATTTCAAAACATGTTGCTCTGTATCTCGTCCATTTAATGTTATATTATCCATGTCCTAGTGGCTGGTAAGCTGTTTTAAAGATATTCCGGTTGCTTTCCACATTATCCACGTATTATAGAACATGCTATTTATTATTTAACTGTTGGGGCAATCATTCGAAATACTAATTTAATTTTTTTTATTTTAGATTTCTTTAAATGGGCAAAATGTTTTGTCATTGCATGTAGATTCTACCAGCAAGATTTGCATTCATTATGTGGTTCCTTTGTCTTCTTATGTGATTCCTGATTTGTGTTGATATATTTTACTATGATAAAGGTTTGTCAAATACTGAGACAAATAAAATTGCACCGAGTTGAATGGTCTCCCCCCCCCCCCCCCCCCCATTGACATAAAAATGCATTATACAAGTCAAATGGTAAATATCCTTTAATCAAATTCTACATTCTAACATCTCTGGACAAACTCACAACTTTTAACTGGTGTGAAAAGAGAGAACGTTTGACACCCGAAATATCTGCACGTTTGGTGATCTGACTGATCGCTTTAGTATAATCGACCTTCAAGTCGGGAGTTCCAAACAAGTCCAATCGTAGCATTCCCTATGAAATTCGCCCGTCTAGATGAAATAAATCTCGTTTTATCCTTAAATGCTTGTTGCTTGTATTGTTCAATGTGAGTGAAGCCTGCACTATTAGAAAATTGGGGAGCATCTCTGAAAAATGTTCTAAATCACCAAAATCAATTTTTAATTCGGTCCAATTTTATTATTACCTCCTTGTAGTGCTCAGTGTGTGTATGGTGTGTGAGGTATGATATTTTAATTTGAGGTCTGGGTGTAGTAAAATACACCACACTAGAGAATGTTCGGTACTATTCATTTTAGTCATCGGAAGGGAAGTTTGTAGTTTTATAAGCGAGACCAAAGTATGTAGAGTAGTATTGCCAAAAGTACTACTATTCGTAGGAAACGCGGCAGGTTTGAATAATAACGATCGGTAGGAAAGGCGGAATGCGGTGGTTGTGTCAATCATCCGAATGAATATAAATTAGTCAGCCCGTTAATAAAGTGTTATTCGACTGTTTGTTAGTAAAGGGCTTTAAATATAAAATAATCAACTTTTACAGTTTTAACTATTTGTTCCTTCTGATTTCGGCTGACCTTGTATAATAATAGTCCATCCATTCGTGTTGCGTGTTTGCACAAAATCGGAGCCACTATTTTTGCATACTATAACCGTCCATTGTGATTAATTTACGATATATTGATTATTACTAACTATAACAACCACACACATTATTTATCTTTAAGATTTTGGTCAAGATTGTAAGTGCAAGTGGTAAAATGTGCAGTGCTAATTATTGACTAAGACCCACTTGTATAACCGTAAGATACCTATTCTCCAGGTAATTTGTAACACCATGGAAACAACCAATCAGAAACTGTGAAATGGAGTTATCTAGGGTGGGTGTAGCTCATATCTACGAACTTGGGCATACGCTTGCGATTGTACACTCGCCAATATGAATATTTAATCAAGGGTTGTACAGAGCATGTCTTTACTCTTTGAACCACACTCCAGCACTCGACCTTTTATTTCATGTCTCAATCTAATTTAAGAATTAAAACTTCAAAAGCAAAGTACATATTTTGTTTTGAAAAAACAATTGCCAATTGCCAATTGTCAATTGGTAACCATAATGGATACTTAACCGAAATGAGTGTAGAAGAGTTGATACAGGTAGATTTGTCGTCCATCACCTACCCTTGATTTACTTATGCTGCGTACTGTGTAACGGGGCTAATTGCAGTATTTTAAAAAAAAAACTTCAGTGTAATTTAGAATGCCATCCATTTTTCATTATTTTCATGAAATGCCGATAAATCAAAGTTTCAATGTTAATCCATTCAATAGTAAATGTGTATTAGTACTAATAAAATAATATTTAATATTCAATGTGTAGAGGAAGTATGGTGGCTACCTCATTTTATTTATGTATTTTTACTTTTATTAATAATAATAATTAATTATTGTAAATTGTTGTGTCAACTTTATGTTTCTTTCAAGTCACATTTTTTTATGACATCGAATTTGATTTTTATCTGTTCGGTAAAGTTGTGATCCAGTATGATGATATCGGCTTGTTCTATTTGAACGACTTGGCTTTTTTTTTTGTTATTTTGTTTATGTATCTATTTAAATGCAGTTATTTGTTTGTGTTGTTCATGAAAATGTTTACGTATTAATTTAACACCAATGACAAAATCCAACTCCAACATGGCAAAGTATCTCCTGTCGATTCTAAACTAGGTACTCTTAAAGTTCTAGCTAATGTCACTCACTGCTCATAAATTTAATTTCTCTGTCAGAGACTGTTATTTTTATAAAGTTTTTAATACCTACCTACTATTATATTTCTTTAACTCACTAGCATCCAGTATAAGGGTGTGAACAAAGTACCTACTCTTTCAGTTAATGTGCAAGTAACTGTTATATGATGTTCAAGTCCTAGGTACAATATGCAATATTTGTTAGTTTACCTTATAAAATAGAAAAGTACCTAAGTACATGCAACAAATACTGTATTATAATAAATTAAATCTTTGTATTTCTTATTAGTTGTTTACATTATTTTCAAATGTAGATGGTTAGAAATTATTGTAGTACCCAAATGCTTGTTTTTCTATGTGCCTTCAAGTTAACCAGCATAATATGCTTCTTTTTCTTACTCAAAATCGCCAGAAAAACTAACATTAAAATTGTTAGATCCATTAACGATATTGTAATGTCCGGCGTGGGACTTGTCCATTTGTCACATTAATTCTCTCTTATTACGTGATTTACGCTATTTGATTCAAGACATGATGAAGCAATCTCATAACATTTTCTGTTTTGTGTTTGTACTGCTCGTAATTAGGTTAATGCTGAGGTTGCTATTGTGTCACCATCAGTCTTGGGCAACTACAATAACATCTGATTACCGACACATGCATAATAATCATAATAATAGTTTGGTTATTTTGCTGTGTCAGGTGTTGTCCAGGAGGCCCAGGCTTGTTGGTAGACGATTGGAAGTTGATTGTGGATAGCTTTGGGTCTTGGGATTGTTTGGTGACATACGTCATGTGTTGGGGAAAATGCCAGAGAGAGGGGATAGCAGGGGGAGTATTTAAGTTGGGCACGGGGCTTGAACGGGGGTCGAACTGATCGGAGTGTCGAGGGAAGATGGTCGAGCACCAGTGAGCACGTCATAGCTACGAGGGTCAGCGTAGAAGAGCTGCAGGACGGCGGGTCGAGGAAGCTGCATTGGAGACTCGAACGTGGGAATGTCCGTCGACAGGCAGACTACGTAATGACCAGGTACAGCTGACGAGGTGCGGGAATGAGATGGTATTGTGTAGTCTTACGTATATAGCCTAAGCAGGGTCGCCACATCATTGCCAGGGTTAGATCAAAAGTGTTTCAATAATTAAAATACGGTTCCTTATTGTTGTTTGAACCAAGTCAAGTTATTTCGCATCCTGAAATCCTAGCGTCCTCAGACATTGCATCGATCCCAGTTGTACTAATTCACTTGAATAAAGAGTTGCGCTCCCCGCAAGCTTTATCTATAGATTCCTTGCTCTACCAGTGAATCCTGGTACACAACAAAGTTGGTAGAGGCGCCGTTTTTTTAAACTTTGTTTTAATATATTTTCAGTGTCTGACGATGTTAGTTTAGATTTCATTGGTTTCATTGTGTAGTTATTTTTTTTTCTTTTACCTTGGTTGTTGGATTTGGCGAACCTGTGTAGGTGTGTAGGCACTGTTGTGAATTAAGTTGATGATGTTTGACATGATGGCGGCGGCTATGCCTGTGTCTATGGCGCCCATGGCACCTTTCCTTCCTGAGGTGGATGATGCCGAGGGATGGGTGTCACAGTTTGAGCGGACGGCAGCTGTTTTCGATTGGCCCCAGGAGCGTTGGGTATTGTTGTTTTCTTGTTTGTTACGTGGGCGGCAGTTGACCTGGTTTGAGATGTTGGAACGTCAACGGTTGGCGTTGATGACCGGGGATCCTCCAGGGCCGTCGCCGCTGACATGGAGGCCCTTGCGGGCTCTCTTTGTCAAAACTTGGGGACAGCAGGATGACTCACGCCATGAAGTCATGCCAATCGGTGACTGGCCAATCGGTGACTGGCCAATCGGTTCCAGCTCGATGGGGAGTCCGTGACGGCGTATGTTTTCGACAAGTTGGCGTTGTGTGATCGGGTTGATGTAACCATGTCCAACGCTGACCGCATGGATTGGGTTACTGGTGGTCTGCGCGCTGACATGGCCGAGGTCGTTGTCGGGATGACGTTTCCTGACGTGGATAGTCTGCTGGTCCATCTTTGTGAGGTGGAGAGAATTCGTAGTCGCGCCCCTAAAGGCGCAGGTTCTGCAAGCGGGGGGGTTCCTGTGAACCCTGTGCTGGCGGCTCCTGTGCTGGCGTCTCAGGAATCTGAAATGTCTGTACTCATGCGGATGATGCGTGACATAAACCGGGATTTCAAGTCCCTGCGGGATCGGGTGGACAAGGAGGCCCAGGCAGCGAGTCCCCAGACAGCAACCCCCCAGACGGCGAACCCCCAAGCTGCGAATCTCCAGGCGGCGAGTGACGCTGGGGTGCCTGCCGAGGCATTGAAGGACTTGTTGAAGGCCTTTGCAGCAGAGATCGGGGCACAGGGGCAGCAGGGGCGGCGTTCGCAACCCGAGGAGCTGTCAGAAAGCAGGGGTGCGGCGAATGCGGATTGTCCTGATCGACGTGGGGTGAGTTGTTCCTCTCTTTGTTTTTTCTGTCATCGGTCGGGCCATAAGCAGCGTGATTGTGCTGCAATGAAAACGGCTCGGGAACAGGCTCGGCAAAGAGCAGATAAGGACGGGGCCTCTGATAGTTCTTCTCCAGGGAAGGGTAAACGTCTAACCCCGCCAGAGGGGGTGGCTTCCCTGGTGGAGGGTGGTACCAGGAGGCGTGGAGTTCGGCATCGCAGATCACGTGGTCGAAAGTGTTGGGTCTGTCGTTGCCGGGGGCACTTAAAGGTGTCTTGCCCCATGCGGAGGGAGCGTCTTGCGCAGAGGGAGCGTCTTGCCCACAGGAGGGAGTATTTACATGGTTTTCGGGACTTGTATTTATTCATCGTGCGGGAGGGCCTGAAAGGTGATGAATCCAGTACAGAGGTGGTTGGCGCTGTTGATAAGGGCGCCGACAATCGGGACACGATTTCAGGCGTGGGGCTGTCATCTACTTCTCTTGACGTGGTTGTTGTTCGTACTTTAGGCTCACTTAAAGTTCCGGTGGAGCTAGAGGGGGTAGTAATGAGTTCGCTGGTTGATTCAGGGGCAGGTCTTTCTTGCATTGAGGCTAGCAAAGTTCGTCATTGTGAGCTTCAACCAGTGAAGGGGTTGCTACTTCGTACTGCGGATAACTCCGTTTTGAAGGTGGTTGGACAGGCGTGTGGAGTCGAGTTGCTGATTGAAGGGGTGAAATTCACCATGGATTTCATTGCAGTGGAAGGTCTCTCCGTTGAGTGCCTGTTGGGGAACGATTTCTGTCTGCGGTACGGCGCGGTGATCGATTACCAATCTTGCCATGTACTTATGTACATAGGGGATGACTGTATTCGCGTTCCATTCGGGGAACAGTCGATCAACGTTCCTCTAGACGACAAAGACGAGTCGGAGCGTTCCTTGTCGGTCATTCAGACTTTTGAGTCTGAGTCGTTGGAACTGATAGCCGAGAGAGAAATCACCGTTGGGTCGGGACAGATAGCACAGGTGGGTTTCACAATCAAGGGTGGCCTATTGTCTGAGTCAGGTATTTTTGAGCCTCGACCTGCCTTGTTGTCTAGGAAAGGTTTGTTAGTGGCTCCAATGTTACTGTCATCGGTGGTCGCTGGTTCGATGCCCGTAGCTAACGTTTCATCTCAGCCTGTCGTGGTTTATGCTGGCACTCGTCTTGGCGAGATAGAGCCAGCTGAGTTGATACGTTCTCAGTCGGTAGACGTAGTGTCTCCTGAGTCAGCTGACAGTGACATTCCTGCGCGACCGACTGACCGCGATGATAATGCTGATGTTGCTTCTCTTGACGTGAACTTACACATGCCAGATGACTCACGTGCGCGCTTGCAGGCTTTGCTGTTGAAGTATCATGACGTGTTTGCTTGGACTCCCGAGTTAATTGGCCGGGCTAACATTGGAGAATGTGATGTTGAATTGAAAGATACGACTCCTGTTCACATGCAGCCGTATCGAGTGAGTCCAGGGGAACGGGAGGTTATTAAGACACATATTCAGGACATGTTGAGGGCTGGTGTAATTTCTCCTTCCACGTCTGAGTGGTCCAGTCCCATCGTGTTAGTGCGCAAGAAGAACGGAAAGTTACGTCTTGTGGTTGATTTTCGTAAGGTCAATCTTAAGGTCAAAGGCTATAGTTATCCTAGTGCTAATACAGACGATCTCCTCGCGTGCTTGGAGGGCTGTAGTATGTTTTCAACCCTTGACTTACAGAGTGGATTTTGGCAATTAGGTTTAACCCCTCGAGCTAAAGAAATATGTAGTTTCTCCTGTTGTGAGGGGTTGTTTAAATTTGAAGTTCTACCGTTTGGTATTTCTACAGCCCCAGCTCTTTTCCAGGCCGCTATGGACAAGATCTTAGGAGGGTTAAAATTTTCTCATTGCATTGTATATCTCGATGACGTGTTAGTGAAGGGTCGGGGGTTCGATGATCATCTGGAGAAGTTGGAATTGGTTCTACAGCGGTTTCGGCGCGCGAATGTGACATTAAACCCGGAGAAATGTTCTTTCGGCTACAAGGAGGTTAAGATTCTCGGTCACATCGTGAGTGCTGAGGGGGTGAGTCCCAATCCCGACACGGTTAGTGCAGTGAAGAATTTTCCAGTGCCTACAAAATTAAAACAAGTTCGTTCGTTTGTGGGTTTGGCTTCGTTTTACAGGAAATTCGTGCCGAATTTTAGTCAGATTTGTGCACCCCTAACGGCTTTGACGAAGAAGGACATACGTTTTCATTGGGGTCCTGAGCAGGAGGGGGCGTTTCGCACATTGCAGGACAAGCTTCTTTCCGCCCCGGTCCTAAGACATTTTTCAGACACGGCGCCCACTCAGTTGAGAACGGATGCTTCACGAGAGGGTTTAGGGGCTGTCATTTTGCAGCAGTTTGACTCCGAGTGGCATCCCATTGGTTATGCCTCTCGGAGGTTAACTAATGCGGAGGTTAACTATGGAGTTACTGAGCTGGAGTGTTTGGCTATAGTCTGGGCGGTAAAGTACTTTCGTCACTTTTTGTGGGGACGTCCGTTCCAGGTAGTAACAGATCACTGCGCACTGTGCTTCCTACGGAAGAACAGTGAGCGAGGGGGACGTTTGGCACGCTGGAGTATTTACTTGCTGGACCACCAGATGGAAGTTGTGTATAAGTCGGGGAAGCTACATCTTGATGCAGATTGCATGAGTAGGTTGTTGCCTGAAGGGGGTCCGGAGCCAGAGAATATTGAGGACGACATGGAGGTTATGACCACTCCTGTTCACATCGATGAGATAGCCCGGGCGCAGCAGGGGGATGTTCATCTTGCCGAACTGATTGCGGCTATGACGGATCCTGACGCTGCTACTTCTAAGGTACGTCGGCAAACGAGAAGTTACGTGTTAGAGAACGGAGTTTTGTACCGGAAGAATTTCGTTCCTAATGGACCGAGTAAGCTTCTTGTTGTGCCTGACAGTATGAAGGTCGAGCTTCTCTACGATGCCCATGATAGTCCGGCTGGCGGGGGGCACCTGGGCTATATGAAAACCTATGGCAAGCTTCATTCGCGATACTATTGGGACAACATGGCTCGGGAGGTTCTCAGTTATGTCAAGAGTTGTGGCGACTGTCAAGGGAAGAAGGGCCCTAATTTGAAGCCCGCGGGGTTGTTACAACCTATTGCAGTCGGCGCGCCCTTTGACATGATTGGTATAGATCTGTTGGGTCCGTTGAAACGCAGTGTTCATGGTCATCGATTCATCGTCACGGCTACTGACTATGCGACGAAATGGGCTATGGCGCGACCTATTCCTTCGGGGGGTGCTGTTGACGTCGCTACTTTCATTATCGAGGATGTTATTTGTCAACATTCATGTCCTCGAATGATTTTGAGCGATCGTGGCAGTGTTTTCCGGGGCAATTTGGTCACGGAAATTGTCCGGGGGTTAGGGGTGCGTTCGCTGTATACTACTTCGTACCGGCCGTCTACGAATGGATTGGACGAAAAATTTAATCACACTTTGGGCACCCTGTTGTCGTTTTTCGTGAACTCACGGCACGATAATTGGTGTGAATATGTGCGTCTTTGTACATTTTCGTACAACGTTTCAATCCAAGCAACGACGAAACGAACCCCTTTCTATCTCGTGTATGGTCGTGAGCCCACCCTTCCGATGGATGCGGGGCTTCAGCCCGATTTGCAGGTTGGGGAGGAAAGTGAGGCACGATTGCAGAGGCTGCGGGATGCGCGTGAAGCCACGCTTGAGGTGATTCGTACCGAGCAGGCAAAGCAGAAGGCGGGTTATGACCAGGGTCGAAGACACGTGACTTATGAAGTTGGACAATTTGTCAAGGTGTTTTTTCCTCTACGCAAGGTTGGGCTGGTCGAGAAGTTTATGCATCGATGGTTGGGTCCGTTTCAGATTCTTGAGAAACTGTCTGATTTGAACTACCGCATAAAGTTAAAGCTCAACAATAAATGGGTAGAGGAGACAGTGCATGTGTCACGGCTTAAGCCCTGGTATGATCCGGAAGAATGGCGGTTTCCTTGGCCGGATTGAAGCTGATGTGGGGGATAGTTTTGTGTTTTCTATGTTTTGTGGTATAACTGGTGTGTGATTGTGATTTTTGCAGTTCATGGGTGTCGCGATTGACCTCGTTGAAGTGACGGCTATGTCTTCTTTGTTATCGTGTCGTCACGCTTAGCCTCGTTGCGTGGTAAGGCGGTTTGCTCATGACTGTATGGTTACATGTGTTTCTTGTATGTATGGTATTTTTGCTTGTTTGTCTTTTTGTTTCTTTATAGTTGTTTCTTTTTATTACTGCTGATACGTGGATTTGGCTCTATGCGCAATCACGTGGCGTTGTTGTAATACGTTGTATGATGTAAAGTGCATGCAGCTTGGTAGCGAAGTATTGTGTTGTTACGCAAATGTGTTGTGCGTCGCGGTCAGTGATACACGATTGCTGAGTTGCTGACTGTGTAGGCCCCTTTCGTAATGGGTGAAGGGGGGGCTAAATATTTTGACTGCCCTGGTAGCTCGGATTTCGTGAGCTCGGGCGGGTTGGTCGCTACAGGCGGCCAGGAATCATTGAGTTTATTGCAGTCGTTTTATGCGGCTCGGGACGATACGAGGTCTACTTTTATCCTTGTGGGGTGTTATTGTTGGTTTGGGGGGTGGCTAGTGCTCGGTTGGGCCTGTGTTGCATTGTCTTTGGTTCGAGGCCTGACGCGAGCTTAGTCGTGCCGCGCGCGGACGCTGGACCGCTGGCTGATGATGCGACTGCGATATAGCCAGGTCCGCGCGTAGTCGGCATCCACTCCGACACGGCAGCTGTATACTCTGTGCACGATTGAATCAGGCACTACTGTTTGTTAGGGTTTGGCTTGGTTTGGCAAGAACAAGCCAGGGGAAAATATTTCAATATTGAAATTCTGAAAATATTCATCGTGCGGCGGTACGTTGACAGTATTGTCCTAGAGCGACGGGTCAGATTGTTCGATCAGTTGTCTGGTTGCTCAATGTGTGCACAGGGGTAGTTTTCTCTGGTGGGGATGTCCGTAGAAGTGTTAGGTGTAAGACTAGTTCATTATGGCGTGACTTTGTCACATTATAGGTGTAGTTGTCTCCTCTCTTCTCTTTTCTGTGCGCGTGCACGCGTGCAGTTGTGAAGAGGAGGGAGGATAATTAGTTTTATTTAATTACCTTTAGGTTTTATTAGGATTAGGGATTGATGGACATTCCCGGTGTTTCTCTTTGCTTTGCGGCCGCATCGCGCTGAGTTTCACAGATGATGGCTTTGTGTGCATTGAGTGTACTGGACTATTGGTCAACAACGTGGATTTGTCGTTTTCTTTGGTCAAACTCATTTTCTTATGTGTCAGTTCTGGTGATGGTTGGCTGCGTCCCATTGCGGTCATAAATGCTTATTATTTCGTTGTCTTAGTCGAGCAAGCGCCACGGCGGGGTGTTGTAAGACGACAGCCTCGCGTGAATTGTTTGTGCTTGTGTTGGTCTCTGTTGGTGGCGAGTGGATGGAATCAGCATTTGATGCGTGGATTCTACTGTTTTTTTTTTAGGCATCGTGTCCCTCTATGATGTGATAGAGCATTTGTGTGTGTGAGTGAGCAGGGGAGGGTCCTGGTTTCACGTATGTTGTCATTATTCGATGTTCTGTTGTGCTGCTCAGAGCGCTCTTGTCTGTCGCGTATTTGTTATTGTTTACATTATGTCGCGCGGTCAGGGTTGCTCTCTCATGTCAGCTGTTATGTATTACGTAAGACTACTATAGTGGAACCTGCCTACTGTTGGTCAGTGTCATTTTGGCAACTTGGTAGTATAGCCGATGAACTACGGTATCGGGATGCAATTCTGCTGGTGTTTTGTTTTATGTTCCAGTTGGTTTTACATCGCTGATCTGTGTGTTCAACCCGACGATCTGTTGACTTGGGTGGTTGGGACTGCCGTCAACGGGTTGGAGGAGAAAAGACTTCGGGTCGAGTGATTGTTCGATTCCGGAGTCAACATTGTCAAGAGGAACCGTATGTTTTTTTTTAAGAAGACAAGATTTGTAGGCTATTGTATTTTGAATTATAACTTTTGTAAACGCACCATGATTCTTGAATTGTGAATTGTTAGACTCAATGTGTATGGTGACGTATTTTTTCTAAAGTGGTAATTTTTTTTTTTTTATTTCATAATTTGCATGGCAACTTTTACTTGTATTAATGGCAATGATGTGGGGGTTTTGCTGGGGTTTTATTTTGGTTTATTGTGTCTTATCCCCAACTGAGGTAACTGTTTTCTCTCTCTGGTTTGCGATAAATCACGGCTCCAGCGTGGGCGCTGGATGTTAAAGGGGGGGATGTAATGTCCGGCGTGGGACTTGTCCATTTGTCACATTAATTCTCTCTTATTACGTGATTTACGCTATTTGATTCAAGACATGATGAAGCAATCTCATAACATTTTCTGTTTTGTGTTTGTACTGCTCGTAATTAGGTTAATGCTGAGGTTGCTATTGTGTCACCATCAGTCTTGGGCAACTACAATAACATCTGATTACCGACACATGCATAATAATTGTTAAGATTTGATATTCATCTATTCAGATTTCTAGAGTTCAGTATAATTTTAAGTATTTGAAATGTTTTCCCGCACTGCCCTGTACCACGTGATTTCCGTATAATTCAATAAAGTATACTTCCGGTTTTTCTCTACTCAACTGTGGTCGTCATAAGTGTCGTATCCTACAATTAATCACGATCCATGGAACAATCCTAATATTTAATAGGTTATGGGCCCAGGGAACGTTTTCTCTGAAGTTTAATTGTTGAGTTGAGACGAAAATGCTTCGTGTGTTTGTGTTAAAAAACTTTTTATCACGACAAAAACGCGAGTGCACATGGTGAGGTTAGGTCGCATGCCAACCACGCTAAGAGGAAGTCGAAAATGGAGTCGGATCAAGTGCCTACGGTAATAGTCCAACCGTCTGTGAACTCTCTTCCGCCCTTTGCTAAACTTAAGGGGCAAGAGAACTGGGTTGATTGGAAATATCTCATAGAGCTACACTTGGGAGGGGTGGTCATGAACAACATTTCACTTGACCATTTTCTTCTCAATGAACCACTCAGCAGTCAAAAGGACATGGACAAGGCAGCGAGAAGAATCCTGAGCTTTATGATAGAACCAAGTCTCCTGCTGCATGTAAGGACAACTACAACGGCAAAACGGGCGTGGGAAAATCTGTGCCAAGTGTTTGAAGACTCTGGTGTTCACAGAAGACTTGCTCTCCTGGATCAGTTAATGGACATTAGACATGATAATTTTTCATCTTTAAATGCATATGTCATGGCTTTCACGGATGTATTTGAAAAATTGCGATCCGCCGGGAAACCTTTTGATGAGGAATCCGGAGCGTACCTAATGCTGCGCAACCTGAAACATGAGTATAAATGGCTCCGCCAACTAATCGAGCGAAGTGTCAAGAAAGAAGATGATCTAAAAATCGAGTACGTAACGAGAGAATTAACGAGGGAAGCTCAGAAAGAAGCTGCGGAACTGACGTCATCAGCGCTACGGGCGAGCAGCGGTAGTGGTCCGAACTACCCAAGAACTTCCAACGGTTCGTCGTCTAGAGGGCAGCAGCAACAGCAACCCCGAGATGGCAACAAGCAAACAACAGGAACCCAAGATGGAAACCGTCGAAACAACAGACCTTTTTGTCAAATTTGCAAAAAGCATGGACACAAGGCCAACGATTGCTGGCACAGAAAGACTGAAAATACCAATAATAATGCTGGTAATAGCAACAGTAATAATGGTAATGCTGGCAATAGTAACAGCAATAATGGTAGGCCTAATGTTGGCAATAGCGGTAAGTCAGGCAACTCGGGCCCATCACAATGGGTACTCAAATTAGCTGCTATGCGCTCGAGTTATTCTGATGAAAGTAAGCCTAGTATAGATTGGTATATAGATTCAGGTTCATGTAATCACATGACTTACAGAAAAGATTTAATGGTAGATTATAAGATGACAGAATCTAATACTATTGAATGTGCTAGTGAGCAAACACTGCACACAGAAGGTGAAGGCAACATTGAGGTTAGGGGACAGAATGGCCTGACAGGTGTTAGGGCCACCTATGTTCCAAAGCTGACAGCAAACTTGCTATCTGTGGGAAGGATATGTAGTACAGGATATATTACTCTCTTTGACAGTGACAAATGTGGAGTGTATAGACCAGAAGACATTCAAGTAATAGGTAAACCCCTGCTTGAAGGTAAGCAATCCAATAACACTTACAAGGTGTCAATGGAAGTAGAACCTGCCAAAGCTATGAAGGCTACAAGCTCTAACTATAAGTTGTGGCATGAAAGATTTGCTCACATAGGTAATGGTAACCTAAAAAAGCTACAGGGTGGTCTAGTAAGTGGGTTAAGTCCAATAGCCGAGGAAACATTTGATGTGTGTGATGTTTGTGTCAGGGCAAAGCACACTAGAGCTCCTTTTCCAAAGAAAGGTGCAACAAGAGCCACAGAGATATTAGACTTAATTCACACAGATGTCTGTGAAATCACAGATGGTCTGTCATGGGAAGGCTACAGGTACTTTGCTACTTTCACTGATGATAAGACTAGATTCACTGTAATTGCTCTTTTAAAATCAAAAAATGAAGTCTTAGATAAGTTCAAACAATACAAAACAATGGTAGAAAATCACTTGGGGAAATCTATAAAAATAGTCCGCTCAGATAATGGTAAAGAATATTGCTCAAAAGATTTTGACGAATATCTGAAAGAAACTGGGATTGTTCGACAACTGTCTGTTGCGTATAGTCCAGAGCAAAATGGAGTGGCAGAAAGGACAAACAGGACACTCTTAGAAAAAACTAGGGCACTGTTAAAAGAATCTGGTTTGGGAAACAAATTCTGGGGAGAAGCACTAAAAACAGCTGTGTATCTAAAAAATCTATCCCCAACTGTAGCAGTAAAAGATATGGTACCGTATGAGGCATGGACTGGCACTAAGCCGAATGTAGAACACTTGAAAATTTTTGGATGTTTAGCATATGTTCATGTAAGAAAAGAAGAAAGTAAAAAACTTAAAGATAGGAGTGAGAAGTATGTTTTTGTAGGCTATGATGAGGAAAAGAAGGGATATATTTTGATTGACCCAAAGAGTCCAAAAGCTAGTATGAAAGTAGAAAGAAGCGTTATCTTTAATGAGAAATGTTTTCCTTCTCTGAATGTGGTAACAAACACGAATGAAAACGTAGAACTACCCAAAGTGGCCCCAGAGATAGAGATAAAAGTGCAGGCAAGGCAACGTGTTAACTCGGAAAGTAGTAGTAGTACAACTGAGACGCATACGTCAACTGACAACGAAAATAGATCAGAGGATGAAGTAAGTAGTGAAAGTGATGCGGATACTACGTGTTCAGAAGGTAGGAAGTCAGGGGGTGATGAAAACAAAGGAAGATTAAATTTAAGGGTTAATCCAAAGAGAAAGGAATTTGGTGATGAATTTGTCACTAGTTTTCTGGCAGCAGACGATTCAGATGATGAGCCAGAGACTAGAGATCTAGCTCTTGCAAGTTCAAAGAAAATTCTTTGGGAGGAAGCAATGAATGCAGAAACTTCATCATTAATGAAAAATAATGTTTGGACACTAGTGGATAGGCCCGCCAACAAAAATGTTGTGAAAAGTAAATGGGTGTTTAAGGTAAAAAGAGGGGCAGATGGAAGTGTAGATAGATATAAGGCACGACTTGTTGCAAAAGGGTTTTCCCAGAAATATGGGTATGATTACTATGAAACATTCTCTCCAGTGGTGAGAGCAGAAAGTTTACGAGTATTGTTATCTCTTGCAAATTGTTTAAATCTAAACATGTCACACATTGACATCTGTACAGCTTTTCTCCATGGGGAACTGGAGGAGGAAGTTTTTATGGAACAGCCTGAGGGGTTTCAGGAAGGAAATAAGGTATGTAAACTTTCTAGGGCAATCTATGGGCTTAAACAGGCCTCAAGGGCCTGGAATATAAAAATTCATAATTTCCTTGTTGAGTCTGGTTACACCAGGACTAAAAGTGATCCATGTGTTTACATTAAAAATAAAGAGAATGGTTTGTACAATATTGTCTGTATTCATGTTGATGATATTTTTGTAATGTCAAATGATAAAGATGAAGAAGAGAATTTGAAAAGGAGGTTAACAGATAATTTTGAATGCAGAGATCTTGGAGAGCTTAATCATTTTCTAGGTGTAAATCTTCAACGAGACAGAAATACTGGAAAAATTAAGTTAAGTCAGGAACACTATGTAAACAAACTTGTATCTAGGTTTCAAGTAGAGAACCTTTGTACATTCAAGACTCCTATGGAGAGTGGTGTAGACCTTTCGAGAAATGAGGGTGATAAACCTGATGTACCTTATCAAAATTTGATTGGTTCATTAATGTATCTAAGTATTTGGACCAGACCTGACATTACTCAGGCAGTAAACTATTTAAGTCAGTTCAATAATTGTTATGGACAAGAGCACTGGGACTGTGCTGTTAGAGTGTTGCGTTATGTGAAAGGTACAAAAACCAAAGGCATTAATTTTTTAAAACCAAATGATAATGTTGTAAATTCATTGATTGGTTACTGTGATGCCGATTGGGCAAGGGACAAAGTGGACAGAAAGTCATATTCAGGGTACTTGTTTCTATTAGGGGGTGGACCCATTTCATGGCGGTCCAAGAAGCAGTCATTTGTTGCTCAATCATCGGCCGAGGCGGAATATGTTTCACTATCACAAGCTTCGAATGAGGCAGTTTACCTAAGAAAACTAATCATGCAGCTTTTATCAATTAAGGATTTTTGTGTACAAATAAATTGTGACAATCAATCTGCTATATTTCTAGCAAAAAATGATGCATTTCAAGCTAGAACTAAGCAAATTGACATTTCTTGTCATGTTGTTAGAGATCTAGTTCATAAGAAGTTTATCAGTGTGAAACATCTGCGATCAGAGCTAATGATAGCAGATATCCTTACAAAGCCTTTGGCAGGACCTAAGTTCTTGCAGTTCACCTCATTAATGAAAGTCGAATAGTTGCATATCAAGGGGGTGTGTTAAGATTTGATATTCATCTATTCAGATTTCTAGAGTTCAGTATAATTTTAAGTATTTGAAATGTTTTCCCGCACTGCCCTGTACCACGTGATTTCCGTATAATTCAATAAAGTATACTTCCGGTTTTTCTCTACTCAACTGTGGTCGTCATAAGTGTCGTATCCTACAATTAATCACGATCCATGGAACAATAATAATAGTTTGGTTATTTTGCTGTGTCAGGTGTTGTCCAGGAGGCCCAGGCTTGTTGGTAGACGATTGGAAGTTGATTGTGGATAGCTTTGGGTCTTGGGATTGTTTGGTGACATACGTCATGTGTTGGGGAAAATGCCAGAGAGAGGGGATAGCAGGGGGAGTATTTAAGTTGGGCACGGGGCTTGAACGGGGGTCGAACTGATCGGAGTGTCGAGGGAAGATGGTCGAGCACCAGTGAGCACGTCATAGCTACGAGGGTCAGCGTAGAAGAGCTGCAGGACGGCGGGTCGAGGAAGCTGCATTGGAGACTCGAACGTGGGAATGTCCGTCGACAGGCAGACTACGTAATGACCAGGTACAGCTGACGAGGTGCGGGAATGAGATGGTATTGTGTAGTCTTACGTATATAGCCTAAGCAGGGTCGCCACATCATTGCCAGGGTTAGATCAAAAGTGTTTCAATAATTAAAATACGGTTCCTTATTGTTGTTTGAACCAAGTCAAGTTATTTCGCATCCTGAAATCCTAGCGTCCTCAGACATTGCATCGATCCCAGTTGTACTAATTCACTTGAATAAAGAGTTGCGCTCCCCGCAAGCTTTATCTATAGATTCCTTGCTCTACCAGTGAATCCTGGTACACAACAATATTTAAGGAATAGTAAAGCCTAGTTTACGATCGGCGTCAACTTGAATCGGTAATAGATACACGCTAACGTTTTTGATTCACGATTCGACGGCAACTGAAGCTGCGTCGGTACTCATCGGTGAACTTCGTTGATCTTCGTAATTGCACGGCCATCTCTACACGTTGTTCCCGTCAAGGTCTACTTGATCTCCACCTAGCGGAGGCTCGTCGAACTCCCGACGAGCATCCGCCAGGCGGAGATCAAGTAGACCTTGGTTTCCGTGGTTGTGATGTAGAGCATTCGGTGGTTTTATGTGAACAACAGCTGGTTTGTGGTTGTCATTTAGAGGTTATTATTTGTGTGCCAGTGAACATCAACAAAATCAGAAGAAGAAAATGCTTTCTTTGGAAAACGAACAGATATTTCTTTGGAAACTCTTTGGTGACATGTGAATGCGCCTGCGCGAGTGTCAAACGTTAACGCCAATCGTCAAAGTTGGAATGAGTTGAACTTTGACGTTGACGGTTGACGCATTTCTGCAATCGTGAATGCTTCCATATGAATATACAGGTTTATCAAGTTGTTGAAGTTGAAGTAAGCGTTGACGCCAATCGTACACTATAGTCCATACAAACCCCAGTTGACAACACAGAGACCTTCGAGATCTGAAAGTTCAAACCCTGACATTCCTTCCTCTACTCAAGCATCGACCGTTATCATGATTACCGGTAATAGCGATTGAGAGATAATGCAAGGCTCGCCGACCGAAGGTAGTTACGTATTGAGGCGAGAGTGGGGATACTCGTACTTTGGTCAGAGGTTGGTGCAAACACTACCCGAGCTTATGCCCTTTGGCCTACCAACAGCGAAGTAAATGAACTATAGACGACAATACTCAACACATCTACTCATTTGTCTTAATTATGTCCTTGTTGGGCTTTGCCCTGTTGGTGTTATGCAGGTACTGCAAAAAACACTCAAAAGAAAATTGACATCAATATCAATTTTTTAAATGCCAGATCCTATGCGATCCTTATTGTGAATGGGATTCAATTCAAAGGCAGGATGGTAAATATTCCCAGACAATGCGAGTCAAATATCAATTTGAAATTTATTTGCAACAAAGTAATTTAAAGTAATCTAGTATGTACGCACAACGTTCTTAACACGTCCACAACAAGTGGAGGCATTTGAACAAGAACTTTCTACAATGTCGGAGATAATGTACATCACAAGTATTAAAGATAAGCACAACAATAAAGGCAGAACTACTTAACAAACAGAAGAATAATTCACATATTAAGATCCAAGTTGCACTTTATTTTATACCCAATTAACAAACAAGTTACTTATGCCAAAGACAATACCAGATACAGTAGTACTAAAAAACTTAAAAGTCAATATAGACAACAGTACGTAATTAATAATTATTACTTCGAGCTTTGAAGGTAAAACGAATATTAGACGTAATAACTGATAATAAAATACCTTGCCAACTAAAAAGAAAACATGGCTACAACTTAATTTAAATCAAACATTCACGACAACACATGAACAAAAATATAAAAAAATAATCAAATAACAATGAACCGTGTATACACTATACATACATCATTCGCTCAGTATTATTTCTGCATGTTTACTTCTGTCTAGATAGATAGGTACCATACTTACTTCCAATAAACAAAAAACATGTCAACACAATTACTATAGATAAGTTAGGTACGTACTCATTAGTTATATAACACCGAAGGTGCAATTATCAGTCAGTTGGCACTACTTGTTGGTGATAATAACAGTCAATGGAGGACATTTATGTACAAGGCAATCTGAAACGCTGTCTGCACCCAGATTCATTCACCATTCACTTACATTCGTGAATTCCACTTTAGTCGTGAAGTTAAAACTACCACATTATGGGGAATCTGTGTTTTAACCTTCACGCTAGTCTAACTTGGCTAGCAAGTTGGTCAACACCAAGTACAAACAAGTGGTCTTGGATTGCCTCATAAATAAAATACCATGTCAATCTTAATTTGCTACCACAGTACATACTAGACGTAACGCAAGTACGCCTACTACGTACGACAATAACTGTGCAGCAACTCAAGTGATGCCACCTAGTGCGCAGTGCCATCCGATGTTTAAATATGCCACAGGTCAACACTTCACGTTTCAATGTACAAAAAGAACGAGTCGACTACTATTTGCAACCCACGTAATAATAGCGATTTCCCTACTTAATGAAATATGAAGTTTATACTCGAGCAAGTTGCCGAGTGTGCCACGCCCCGAGTCTATCTTGCTCTTGTAGCGCAAGTGTAGGACTTGGAAACTATCTAAGAAGTATAGACAAACGATACAAACAAATCCCGATTTATAGAGGTTGTATAATACAAGTCAATAACGAGTGATAGAAAATTGCAGCCTGGCAACATGAACTAGTAAGGCCAGCTTCCTACAGTGCTACCAAGACACAATATTTTCAAAAAGTAAAAAGATGTTCGTTTTGTTAGGAGATAACTGTATGAGGAATATTATAAATAATAGTATAAATTATTTTGTTTAAGTGATGTAGATGTCATAAGCTAGAATATCTATTACCTAGGTACTAAAAAATAAAAATGTACAAAATATATTTTAGCAGTTCAGTTGTATGATACATAGCATATATATAGGTAACATTCATTTTATATAGTACATATTATTATGTATTATAGCATTATACAAAATAAAAGGTGAAAACCTAGACATTTGGGGGTAGGTTTTGCTTTTCAAGAACCAATGTCAATGTGTCAACGTGAATTTGAAGTTGAGTGGAGCAAATAATATTTTTGATAATTACTAATACGCTTTGCAATCATAACAGGTTCAAATCGAAATTGCCCACATTTTCCAATTCTGTCACCATTTACCTACTGACAGACTTATTATTATACTATTGTCAGATACACTCAATTTATTAGCATAAATTTACTAGGGCTGTGCGAGCAGGGATGTTACAAGTTAAGTGAGATCGAACAAAATTTGGCGCAATTTCAAGCGAAATTTGAAATTGAGGAGCTATCAAATCTCACTTAATAGTAAATATTCTCCCAACTTTCCCATAAAAGAATGAAAAAAAGAGAAACAATAACCCCCAAGCCTTCTTCTTCTTAAATGCCCACATTTGGCCTGGTATTAATTGTTACTGCCCACATCTAACCAAACTTCAACTTTAATAAATTAAGTCTTTTTTAAGGAAATTCAAATTCTAAGTTCGTTGACTCGTTATCTCTATTTAAGAGACACTTTCAGGAGAAGGTCAAGCAAGTTCATAGAGATGAAATCTCTGCTTAAAATTTTGAATTGAGACTTGCACAGCCCTAATAATTACCTAAACATTTTAATTAAAAACATAGAGATCACAAGTAATTCACAGTATGAACGGGCAAAATTTAAAAAATGTTTTCGAGCCTAGTAGGATCCCTAGTATAGCCCTGTGGAATCCCAATCTTGCCAAGATCGAAATGCCTACATATTTGATTAAACAAGCATAAATTGGAAATTTTGAACAAAACACATACGTAACAATATCCAAACTAAATCAGTGCCAAGCACTGACAAGCAAAACAAATGAAAGAATCATTCCATGGAACACCCAAACATTAACGACAGCGCTGTTATTTCTTGTGCAAACATTCTAACATGATGGGAAAACGGCGACTTTCCTTCTTTTTTTTACGCAATTCAATTACTCGCAAGAATTATTGGTCTTGAATGGCTTTTGCATTGGTAAATTTTCTGGTGTTGAAGTACCGGTACTTAAGTAATCAAGGAGAATAGTTGATTGCCTATTACCTTTACTTTTAAGTTTTAACATCTAGCTAGATAGACATTTCGAATTATTTTGTCAACACTTCAGGAAGGGAAACAAGTATGTACATAATTAAATATGTAGGCTAGGCAGCCTAGTAAATGTTTATGCATTACGTATTATTGATGTGTGATGCTGCTTGAAAAGGTAACACAAAAAATTGTAATACAAACAGTGGAATACTGCATGTGTAATATTATTGAAATATAGCCAACTTACTTATGTAGGCCTACATAGGATGATTAATAATTATGTACTCATATTATAAATAATTTTGCCAACATTTCGAATTTTGGCCAATATTAGACAAAATCTATTATCGGTTACTCTAAAAAGTGTTCACATGATTAAATTGTATCCTTCTGAAATAATTTTAATAAAAGATCACTTCCGACACAAATTGCTCCTTTTCAAATGGAAGCAGAATAAATTGGATGTACGTATTAATTATGCTAGACGCAGACCCGCAAACCGTGAATGCCTTGTACGCAAACAGTGACAATAGTAGTCGGAAAACCAGCCCACTTGGCAATTATTGTATCGATTAGCGCCATCACATACACGTACGCCCGATATCAATCGACCCGTCACTTAGAAATGACTGACGGGTGTAGTAAACACCACTCCCATGACCTTACAGGAGGCCTCGCGGTGGCGCGGGCAGACAATTTGAATGAACGCACCAAGTGGCAGGATAAACAAGTTGTTGGAACGCGATTATTGCCGAGAGTAACGACTCGCTCCATAAGATGGCGGCAGAACCAATGGTCGTCGGGAAGTGACTGAAGCTTTGGAAGTCTAGTAAACGTTTCGACGGTGGCAAAGTCCTCGAGTCAAAATACCGGTGCAAAAGCCTTCGTAGGTACCAAATATTTAAAATACAATAATTTAGAACCGAATTCAATAAGTGCACACTTCACACCTGGCAATGTTCCGTATGACCAGAATGGTGTACCATCACAATGAGCCACTTTCGCGTTCCACTTTCACCTAAACTCGTAGATTTGTATACTATGTTCTGGTACGTGCTTCAACGTCAGCGACTGGTACCTGCAACAGGTCAAAAACAACAGTGTCTAAAACCAGTTAGCAATGAGAATACACATTCATTAGGTAGGCAACTACTACATAATTGTCAGTTGTCACTGTCACTTCTTGCAACTAAGTTAGGCTACAATAACTTGTCAAGCGAGGGCATAACAACTTAATGGGAACTGAATTCTCACCAAAGCTGGGAACAGGACCATTATCTACTTATATTTCGAGCTAGCTTAGAAGCACTTTTTGATTGGGAAACATATATGCCATTATGTGTGTGCCCCTCATATTCAGAGGGATGGATTGTTAGAATTTTGTGGTTCAATGGGAAAACTAGAGTGTCTGAGAAAGACTTCATTCACACCCACAAAATTAGTCACATCTAGTTTTAGCCTTGCTTGCCTATAACTTCATCAATTAATGTTACACTAAGCACAAACATTAACCTAACAAGCATTCTTAATACACAATAACAAAAAGCGAGCCATCACAACACCTTGGCTTCAGATGGATCGGACAGTGTGAATGGACCGACATAAAAATCACTCAGGACTGCAAACGAAACAAAAATAACCAGACACGGACTCCACGACAAAAAAAAAGTGTCTTTAAAAATAAAAATGATTTATTCCTACACACCAGAGTTGGGAATGGCAACGTCTATCACATAGTTTACAGTCGTACCATTCGGAACTCCTATGGTAATAGTAGCCGTCTATAGTTGCCTGCGACTTGTGGAAGCAGATGTAATAGAAGCCGGCAAAGGAGGCTCCGTTGATGTCCTTGATAGTGTGGTCAGGTACGAGAAAATGCTCTTTCCACCTCATGAAAACAAAGTCGGTTGACTGCAACGCATCATAGTCAAAACTGTCCGAGTTGAAGGTTTTGACGTATTTGTAGAACGAAGAAAATTTACTCTGCAAAAGAAAAGCAACCATGTATCAAACACACAAATAACAAATGTTTTAAGGTATAAAAACCAGAGGTAGACCTATGGATAAAATATGGAATGCCTACCATACACAAAACTAAACTAAATTGACAGAAGGAATTCAAGCATATTTAAAGTATACAAGCTCTAAGACTCAGTTGTAAGATCTCGACTACATGTACACCCTCATTCAAATGGTGCCCGTAGTTGCCACGTAACAGTTTCATGCATGATATTTCCCATATGTCTATAGGAAAACAAATCCTTATCCACCGCAGGAGAACGTACACAAACACAACATACTTTGATTTGCAACTTGCAAGTACAATTTTGGTAAATCTTCCGATTGGGTCCGCGGTCAAAAATCGCTGTAAAATAAACATTAATGAAATTTCTTCATATTTACTGTAATAAATATATTAAATCTAGTGTACAAAGTATTTTTTAAGTAGTTTTTATGTTTAAATTTAAATTATAAGTAAAGAAAATGTGATCTAAGTGTTCGAGATGACAGACGGAAGAAAATTAATCAGCCATTACTGATCGCCATCTTTGACGTTCCGGCAGTGTTGCCAACCATTTTATTTGAGTGGTACAATTTGAAGAAGGCGTAAATTTATTTGAGTTGTAAACGAAAGTAGGCCTACGTTTCAAGATGTTTCATAACCTGACCCCCTAACCTTCTTCCTTTCGTGGGATGTCAGGCACTTGGGCAGTATCTTTCAGTGTATGTCACTTTGGTAGGCATACGTTGGTATACTACAGAACTTCGGGCGGCAGAAAAAGTATCATGGCGACAATGGGAAAATCCGCCGTCTAAACGCTGTTTTAGATCATCGAAAAGGGTAATTTTGAATGTTTTAGCGGACACCAAAACTTGTTTGGGTTCATTTTAAACATAAATTTGTCTTTTAGTAAGTGTTTCAAGTACTTTCCATGACTGCATTTGTGCAAATGAGCCGCGGACCCAATCGGAAGAATTACCACAATTTTTAAGGTTATGGTTTAAAAACCATTATAGATGCTTCTAAGGATAGCCACCGTTAGAAGTGTCACAGACACGTAGCTTAGAATTGTTTGACTAGAGATTTTCACACGAACTTGAATCTTGGCAAACATTCTCTAGACGGTTACCGTACCAGATAGTCTCCAGTAACAAGAATGGCTTTATTCAGCGTAACTTATATCTCGAACTTATTCTAGGCCTGCTTACACTTTTGTACTTGAAACAGCTTTAGAACACTATGATCTACGGCCTAGGCCTATACGACCCCACTCAAGATGGTCGGCTAGGTCTAGGCCTAGGTCTAGGCTGCAGGCCTGCCCTAGGCTTTAGCCTGGCAATGTTCCACCTTGTTGCTTACCCAGTGTTTCTTGTCAACATCTTCATCTGCATCCCATTTCCTTGTGAGAAAGGGATATTTTTGACTTATGATTTCGCCATCAAAAAATGTTGTGAGAGTAGGAAATTCTTCTGTCAATCCCTTGATTTTTAGATACCCACACAAATATGAATTCTTTTCATCGACATGCTGAAATATAAAACAAAAATTAAACCATTTTAAGGGGACTACAACAATGTGAAGGCCACTTAGGCTTAACTATATAATTGCAAAATATTGAAAATTATATGTAAGCCTAGGGGGGAACTAACCTGTAAGACAACTTCAACTTCGTAGCTGTTGCCTTTGGACTTTTGGTGACCCTGAAACTTTGAGCCATTGTACAAAAGTGATTTGGTGATACCTGGTTGCTTCGAATTCGCTGGAGGTGGAGGAACAATATCTACTTTAACCGGCATTATGTCATTTACAATATATACTTTACTCTTTTCTATGAAACTGGACTAGGACTTTATGAAGATGGCGACCATGATGGCGACACAGTTTGATGGCGACTGTTATACAATGTACCATTGTATACTTTCGTGAGAGTAGTGCCAACATGTATGGTTTTTCTTTAATGAAATTAGATAATTAAGTCGCTTAAAAATTTAATTATTTATTTAGAAAATATATAAAATAAATAATTTAACTAATGACTATAATCCAGACTTATTGTTTGCTCAGTTTATTAAATTGTTATTATTTTCTCATCGTATGGCGCTACTCTAGTATCGCAAGTATCTTAATATACACAAGCTAGATGCGTCACCTTTCGGCAGCAGCGTTGAACGTGGGACGGGATCAATGGGAACTACATTGCGAGAGAGAAAGAGAGAGAGCGAACATTTAAACATTTGCTGTGAGTGTGACACTTCATTGCGCACATTTGCATGCATATATGTATATATCATCAAGACGCGTCGTTTGAGTACAGTTCTGCAGTTGCATCTTCCACCGACGATTATTTTGATTGCTATGTGTTTGTCTCCTCCGCCAAATCATTTGAATCTCTTCCATTGACTATCAATAAACAGAAAATATATGCTGTAACTTTTTCGTTTAACGCGTTTATTATCTACTGAAACAAAGGTCAACGACCGGCCGTTCGACACATTTTCGTCATGGCCGATTCGAGGGAAACAAATTCTGATACACAAGAAAATAGTTTTACCAGGAGAACCAGTAAACAGTGGGTCCGTCTCAATGTTGGTGGGACTTGTTTTCTAACTACTAAAACAACATTATCACGAGATCCAAACTCGTTTTTATATCGGCTCTGCCAAGAGGATTCAGAATTAATTTCTGACAGGGTAGGTCTAAGCTGTCATCGAGGCTAGAATGTAGGCCTAGGCCTAGTTGGACAAAGTTACTGTTGATGTTTACAATATGCTTTTCTTTTTTTGACAGGATGAAACAGGCGCTTATTTAGTCGACAGAGATCCTACATATTTCAGTCCAGTTCTTAATTACCTGCGGCACGGAAAATTGGTTATAAACAAAGATCTTGCAGAGGAAGGTTAGAATTTCTTTACACTGTAATTTAGGCCAGTCGAGCCTGGGCCTAAACCTAGATCACAAAACAAAAGCACTAGGCTACCTAGGCCTATCCGCATGTACGGTGTTACATTGCATGTAGAAGAGATTCTAGTCTATGCTCTACGTTTACTTAAAATTCTCTCAGAGGAGGTAAGGGTTGCCTCCTGCAACTCTGCCCCAGGCCCCCTTCAATTTATTACTATTTGACATTTAAGTCTCATTTTCCAAATCAAACATCTAATGTTATCGTATCCATGGCTTTTAGGTGTCTTAGAAGAAGCAGAGTTCTACAATATTACCGAGTTAATTCGATTGGTGAAGGAACGCATCTGCCTTCGAGATAACCGCCCGTTCCGCGACTCCAAGAAGCATGTCTACCGTGTCTTACAATGTCACGAAGACGAGCTCACACAGATGGTCTCTACCATGTCAGACGGATGGAAGTTTGAACAGGTAGTTACCTGTTGGCCTACATTATTTTGGCACAAAATAAGCACATTTAACCAACCTTCAATAACCTGTAAATTAGAGTGCTCATGCTCCAGCTATTTGCCTAAAATAATTACACTTTCAGTACCTAAAGCTATCTTTCAACGGTAGTGATGTTAAGTTTGCACTCATCAAAAGCTGTAGGCCTGCACTACTGTCCCACTCCCCATATAGGCCTACATTATTTTTGATCACTTAATTTATCCTCCCCATTACTCCACGTGTAATATGTCGACTCATCAGTATGCCTACGCTCTTGTGCTGCAAGTCAGCAACAATATATTTTTGCTAATTCCACTGACTGACAAACTTGCAGTTGTCCTTTGCACTGGGTTGAAACTTGAAACCTTTGGAAATTCTTAATAAAAAGGGAACTGAAATAGGCCTACGTATTGAAACTCATCATACCTACTTTGTTACAGTTGGTTAACATCGGATCTCAGTACAACTACGGTAATGAAGACCATGCTGAGTTCCTTTGCGTTGTTTCTCGAGAATATGGAACGAGTACACTTAATTCAAAGGAAACTGAGCCCACCGACCGTGCAAAGGTAAGTATTGGATGCTTTGATATTAATGATAGTAATAATAATAATAAATTTATTTAGCTATAAAAAGCTCTATTGGTTTACATTGTACAAATACAAATGAAAAGGACACTTTAACATTGTTTGCGTTTCCACCTCGAATTGTTTCCGACTCTGCTTTCTGTTGTTTAGGTGTTGCAGCAGAAAGGGTCTCGTATGTGAAGAGCAATCCAGATTACAAAACACGGACTGATTTTGCAGCTTTCTACCCAACTAGATTATGGCTAGAAATTACTACTATATGTCGTCATTCGATATTTTTAGATTCACATGCGTTTCTGTCTGCCGTTTGTTATTTGGACATGATTTATGCGTGAGTAGGAAAAGGAATTGCACAATTTACAGTCAATCACGGAAGGGAGTACCGTATTTTACTAACATTTGGATGCCGAATAGTGTTACTTTATTAGACGGTATTTTTCGAGTACCTACGTAGTTTATTAAGATTTTATTTTTCCATTGAATTTATTTTTGTTTAAGTCTCTTTTAAGTTTAATCCCATGTTGTATTTGTAAGATTTATTATTTTGCCTGTAAAGCAATACTATACCAGTGTTTGAGATTTTTATATTTGAAGTTTTTTAAAAACCTCATCATAGCTCGACGTTCTTTTGTGATTGAGAACGGTCTCATTTTCACCACTTTATAAACTCACGGTTATTGTCTGTGTGGTTAGTTCTTGCCATCAATAATTATCGATTACATGTTTTCGATATGTTTTCCACAATATTCGATGTACATCTGACGTTCTTCAATGTGGTGTACCGTTTATACTTCGAGTTTCATAAAATTGTTTCCCATCATGTGTGTATGTACATAGGCCACAATAACTTCACAATGTTCACAATAATATCATCAAGTAATCAAAGTGACATAGACTTTTACAAAAAACAAAACAATTGTGTATTTAATTTGTAAGAACAGAATATTATACTGTACATAATAAATCCAAATCAAATTCAAAGTTTAAGATGTAGCAACTTGTTTCAATGGTCCTTCCAAGTAATGTGCTAACGCTTGTGCCTTCTCCTTCAAGAGTCCAAAACCAACAGTTTCCTTGGCATAAAGACACAGCAACAAGTTGGCAACTTGTGTGATGGCAACTTTTCCTTCCTGAAACAAGACACGACATTTTAAATTAATTAAACTCATTCAGGCATAGCATGTTTGTAATGCGGTTTGTTTCTTGCACTACAAAAACAAATATTATATGCCCGTAAGCACCTTATTGGATTTTAAATTAGACATTTCAAATGTAACTGTTCACTAGCGCAAGTCCAATTATTTCATTTCATTTCTTAGCTGTATAACCACAATACAAGATTGTATGTACATTGTCAAGATGGGTGAAATATTACATAATAAGGTCGTATAGGCCTAGAAGTCATTGTATGGCTCATAGCTTGGTTCCTTGACCGGTGAACTCGATGAATTGTGATATTATATTTCTACAATAAGTAAAGGTGGTATAATTTTCACACCCACTTGCCAACCAGATGGCGAGTGGGTGACACACCAAGATGGAAGCCATCCATGCCCAAAACAGGATCGAAACCTGGAATGCAGTGCCCATGGTTTATCAACCAGTATCTAATAATGAACATTCCTGCTTTGCCACATTGTAAACATTACCTCCAGATTATCTCTTTCCTCTGGGTGGACAATACTAGTCTCTCGGTTCCAACTTCTTTCACCGTCTAAATGCCCGGACGAGACAAAACAGGACTAACAACCTACATACTAACCATGCACTCCATCAAAACCAACTGCAGGCGATCTTCTTTGAACGCGTTTCGGCCGTTCTTCTCGTACGCTGACCAAATATTGCTTGCGATTGCGGCGGTGACTCTCGCGTCCTTTCCTCCGTAGCCACTGTAAGCCAGTAGGGCACCTTCGTTGTTTAAAAGCCTGGAAGAAATTATTGTTTTAGAACATAAGAGGCCGAGCTTCATTCCATACAACGAGCATATTTCACTGATGCAATTTATTTATAATAATCATTTGTTTACCAACAATTTAACATGCAGGAGGCTAACATGTACACGAAAAAACTAAACAGCCTAATAGTCTGCATGTTTGTTACGCTTGTCACGTGCTACTAGGCCTATAGGAGTTTCGGTACTGTATAGATTCTTATACTGTGGAAATAGTCTAACCTTAGTTGTAGGCCTAGACTAGGATAGATCTAGGACTTGAATGTTTGTAAAATCACATGGGCCTAGTATAGGCCTAGGGTCTATAGAACTAGTCATAAGTAGTAGTAGTAGTAGTAGTAGCTCTCTTCTGCGGCTGGGCCTTATAGCCCGGTGGCAGAGGCAACCCTCCCCCCAAGATTTACTAAGTAAATAGCCTATAGGCCCTACATTAATCTTATTCACTTGGGCCTATACTCTATTGATGCCTCTGGTTACATTTGAACATTACTATGCTAGGCCTAGGCCGTCGTTAGACCTAGGCTTTGAACTTGGGACCTTTGTAAGACCCAACCTACTTATGCGTTGGCCCCCTAGGCCTAGGTTAGGTGCTAGGGCTGGGCCTAGTCACATGCCGTCGAATAGGTCTTACCTCGTTCAGAATGATCATCAGACTAACAAAGATAAATAATGTTTAGTCTACTCACATAGTATTTTCTACCCCACCAGTGTTGGCTTGACTTAACACCTGAGTAAGAGCTTTTGGTTTGAGCATTTTGTAAAAAGTACACGAGTGTTTTACATTTGCTGTCTTCTTCTTCTTCTTTTGTTTAGGTGGCCTTGGGATCAGTGCCCATGTTGACCAGTTCAATGTTGCCAGAGGATTGTTCACTTTATCATCTTATTAATCACTAAGATTGTGGGTTTTGCCCCTCTTCCACTCTTGGTGGTACCGGATTTGGTACCGGGCTGCGAAATCCGGTTGTTCTTGAACATAGCAATTACCATACTACAACATAAATTATAACTAACATACATGTATGGATATCTAATAGATGAAAGAGTAATACAGCACACAGATAAATAATAAATATACACACAAAAGTACAGAGACATCTCATAACAAGATTACAAGGATATTATGCGGGTTCAATAGCTTCTTGCCAGATGCTCGCCAGGCTAGTCTACTCTAGGGGATATGAGCATTGGATAACATATATCCTTGGGCCAGGGAGAGCACACCCAATACATACGATACCCACTTGTGATCAAGGCTATTTACTATATTGCTACTAGTCTTATGACTTTGAGGTAGACCCTAATGGGTGCTAGGAGGTAGCTTGTGGAATATCTTATCCGACTTCGCAAATATGGGACTAGTCTGAGGGCTAGTCCAATCTCTTGGTTGAGAATTAGTTGTTTAAATGTTAATGTTACTATATAGGAGAAATTGGCAAAGGAGGGGATAAACACCTTCGCTCTCCAGTGATAGAAATGGGATAACCGAGAATGGGGTATATGGGATGATTTTATGTAGTGATGTGAGCAGGCGTTTCCTATATTTTCTATGCTCTGGGCATTCAAAAAATATATGGTTAAGAGAGTGCGTTTCGTTATCGCAGTTATGACATTTAGGGGAATTGACCACCCTAATCCGTGCTAAGTGTTGGTTAGTTGAACAGTGTCCAAGTCTCATGCGGATTATTGAGGAGATCGATCTCCTGGACATTCCGATTCCCTTAAACCAAGGTACCTTCCTAACCGATGTTTGCAAGCTGTTATACTGCGATGAGTGGTTTTCAAGATATCTTTTCCAGTCAGTCTGAATGCTAGCAAAGGTGTCACGTCTTAATACACTCACATAATCTGTGTAAGGGGGTTTAAGATAATGTTTGGATGAATTCGGTGCCACCTTGGCCATTTGGTCAACAATTTCGTTACCTCTAATTCCTTTGTGGGAAGGCGCCCACATAAAATTGATTTTGAAGTTTGATTTCTGCATACGTATGGTGTTGGAGATAATTTGAAGTATGATTGGGTGGGTATTGTTAAATGTCCTGTACTCTGTAATGGCGAGCAGACAACTCTGGGAATCCGATATGATTAGGATATTATTATAAGGATTACTTGATCTGATGGAGTATAGGAATTTGAGTACTTCCAGGATTGCACAAGCCTCTGCAGTGAATATGGATGCATCAGGGGATAATTGGAAACACTTTCCAGTTGACAGGTAAGGGATCCAGTAAGCTGCGCCCACATAATCCTTGTGGACCATTTTAGAACCGTCTGTATAAACTTCCAAAGAGTGAGCCCATTTACTTCCTATATGCTCCCTAAAGAGAGAGTTGATCTCTTGCACAGATATACCGGGATAGTTGGATAAAGATGGTACCGTATAGAGCGGGGATGGTTGATGATGAAAAAAAATAGCTTCTTGAAAATAGGGTAATGATTGTGTACGGTTAATTTTGTGCTTCAGACTTATGACGGTATTATACATATCCAGAAGTCTGTACACCAACCGTGGAGCTTTATCTTTACGGGAGCCTTTGATGGAGGCTAGAAACTGTAATTTTGGGATTAAACCGTTGCTGATGAGGGATAGACTTTTAAGTAGGAACTTTTTGGATAGAAAATCCCAACGGTGTTTAAGTGGTTCGATGCAGGCCTCAGTCTGCAGAGCCATGTTAGGGGATGAGTTCATTGCCCCGAGAGCTATGCGTAAAGCCTTGAACTGAATTCGTTCGAGGAGAATCAGGTGTGAAGCTGCTGCGGACGAGAAGAGTTGCGAGCCATATTCAAGTCTAGATCTGATTAATGATTTGTATAAGATTAGCAAGGTATACTGTTCTGCTCCCCACCAGGTGGTAGTGAGAGCTTTTAGAACATTAAGAGCTAGCAAACATCGAGCTCGGAGGAGCTTGATATGAGGGAGCCATGTAGATCGGATATCGAATGTAACACCTAACAAATTGAAACAAGGTAGGGGGCGGAGAGATTGGCCAGAGAAGTCAATAGAGATGTTATGAGGAATTCTTTTCTTCGTAAAAACCACCAATTTACATTTTTCAATAGACAGGGAGAGACCAAGTAGGTCTAGCCACTTCGTGAGTGCTAAGAGGGCCTCTTTTATGTTCCATAGTGCTACCTGGAGGTTGAGAAAAATACAATAAATGAGAATGTCGTCTGCATACTGCAAAATTCTACAAAATGGGGAGACAATTAGATCGATGTCATGTGTATAAATGGCATAGAGAATGGGGCTTAGCACAGAACCTTGGGGGAGACCTTTGCGAGAGACTCTAGGGCCTATGATTCTGCCTTGAAATCGTACGTAAATCACCCTTTGGGAGAGATAGTTGTACATCCATCGGCAGGCCTGGTGGGGGATGCCAATGCCCTGCAATTTATCTATTAGGATCGGAATCTGTACGTTATCATATGCGCTTGCGATATCGAGAGTCATTGCGGGGAGGAATTTGCCCTGTGCGTAACAGGTTTGTATATCCGTATTGAAGATAGCTAGATTGTCCATTGTGGATTTTCCTTTGCGGAACCCAAACTGAGACCTGGGGAGAATGTTATGATGCTCTACATGCCATTCTAGTCTTTTAGCTAGGATTCTCTCTAAAACCTTAGCAGTACATGAAAGAAGGGAGATTGGTCTATATGATTTGGCCTGTGCCGGGTCTTTGTTGGGTTTTAGGATAGGTATGACGACTTGAGAAGTAATAATTTCGCCTGTTTCTCCTGTGGATAGCATGTCATTATAAGTTTCCTGTAACCGTATTACCGCTGAGTCCGGGAGTTGCTTGAGCATACTGTAAGTTATCCCGTCCAGACCCGGGCTGTTATCAATTAGATTGCACATGGCGTTGTCCAATTCGTTTCTAGAGATGGGTCCTGACAAGACGGCATCTTGCTCTCCCGCTACAGAGTCTATCGGGCCGTCAAACGGGGTTGGCGTAGCTGTTGCAGGAGTCAGGTTTAGAAGAAACTCTTCCAGCCATACGGGGGAGTCCTGCAGAAAAGCTTGAGGGGTTAGGCTGCTCTTATATCGTCGTACCATTTTCCATACCTTTTGAAGTCCTGTGTCCATATTGACATTTGAACAGAAGTTAATCCATCCATTTCTTTTCTTCTCTTTAAGCGTGCGTTTGGTTCTCGCTTGTGTTTTCTTTAGTTGGATATAGGTCTCTGTGGTCATGAGTTTTCTGAACTTGGACATAGCTAAACGTCGTTGAGCTATAGCTTTTGAGCATTCGGGATCCCACCATGGAGCAGGTTTAAACTTGGGTTTTGTATTGTGAGATGGTAACCGATTAGGGCTATTGAGTGGGGTGAGACCCTGAGTGGGGATAGCGATATCTGCTGCATCGTTAATTATTGTGACCAGTGATTGGAGTTGTTCTGCTGGGTTTCTGTGTGAAGAAGAATTTTTGGAAATGCTGGAATTGATTATTTTTTTATATGTCTCCCAGTCAGCTTTCGCTGTAATACGTTTTCCCTTGTAAGGTTGTGAGGGGGGGGAGGGTTCGTATGCACAGTGGATAGTTATGAAAATAGGAAGATGGTCGCTGCCCATGGGGTCAGTGCCCACTTCCCAATAGGCGTTGGTCGCCAATTGAGGGGAACAGATTGAAAGGTCAATAGCACTACTCCTCCTTGTAGGTGATGGTAATGTGGTGTGAGAACCATCATTTAGGAACACAAGATTATGTTCATCTATGAATTCCATTAAGGAGCGGCCTTGGGGATTCTCGACTATGCCACCCCATGCCGGATGGTGTGCATTGAAGTCACCTGCTAAGATAAATGGAGTCTGTAAGTGAGGGAAGATCGAGTTCCACTGGATATTACATATGTGTGTGCCTGGCTTTGAATAGACAGAGTAAATGAAAATGGGGGAACCTGCCAGGACAACCTTTAAACCTACAATTTGGAAACCGGGAATTAAATGTGTAACATGAATTTCCTGCGCACGGATAGATTTATGGAAAAGGATAGCTACACCACCCTTGCCATCTGCCCTATCATCTCTCACTAAATGAAATCCTGGTATTCTAAAATTGGAGCTGGGTTTGAGCCAGGTTTCAGATAAAATGAAGATGTCTATTTTGTAGGAAGATATAGCTGATAGAAGGTCCTCTTTGTTACTTAGGACACTTCTTGCGTTCCACTGCATAATTTTCATGCTAGCAAATTGTTACAAGGAAAGAGAGGAGTGGATTGGAGATCCCCTACCCCTGCTGTCCGACTAAGAACCATGAGAAGAGACCTCACCAAAGGTATCAAATTGGTCTCATTGTCTTGCGCTGTGTTGTTTGAAACAATTACTTCCATCTGACGGGCTAAGATTTGAATGTGGGCTAAGATACTCTTTTCAGAATTTAATTCTTCCGTCCGTTGTGGGGCCCGATTGGTTGGGACATTAATATTGGCAATCTGGTTATTTTTAGGATAAGCTAGAAGGGAATTACCCTGCGAATTTCCGAGTGTTTCTTTGTCTGAGGGGCCTCTCATATTCTTCTTGTATGCCTCTCGCTCCGTTATCGGGCCTTGAGAGAACTCTGGAGTATAAGACAATTGTCTGGGTTTATAGCAAGGTATTAACGGACCGTTGTTTGATTGTCTGACTCGGGGTTTGGTCCCACCCCTCTCTTGCACATTCTGTGTTTGTATGGAAATGCTTGTTTCCGGTATATTTATGGGTTCTTGTCTAGTTTGACGGGGAGAGCTTGGGGTGTGGCACCCTGCACCTACTGGCTCTAGGGAGACTTGAGCAGTCTCTGCATAGGTTTTCCTGATACGGGGAATATCCCTCTCCGCTTCCCTAAAAGGTACCTGAAATTCTGCCATTCTTCTCTTGATGAGTCGCTGTCTTTCCCATTCAGGGCATGAGCGGTCTGATGCTTCATGGTCTCCTCCGCAGTGCAGACAGATGGTATTGTTTGCAGTACAGATTCCGAGGCCCTCGAAGTCCCCTCCGCATCGTGCACATCTTCGTTTCCCTTTGCACTGGGCAGCAGTGTGCCCGAAGCGTAGGCATCTATAGCATGATAGAACAGGTAAAACATATGGTCTCACAGGCAGAGAGTTATGATAAAGGAATATACGTTCCGGTAGAACCTGACCTTCGAAGGTCAAGATAACTGTTCTTAGTTGAGTCTCCGTGGATTGCTCTCCTGTGTATACCCTTCTTTTTATACGGCGAGCTGAAAGAATGGGGAGGTCCGAGTAGGCATCAGCAACTATCTCTTCCTCAGAGATATCTGTATCTACTCCCGTTATTACCCCTTGCCTCCTCGTGAGTTGCATTGGAATATAAGCTGTTAAGCCTTTAGATTCTAATAGGTTACTGGAGACCAAGGTGTTGGCCTCCATGTAACCCTCGCAGGTTACTATACATCTGTTACGTCCTGACCTTGAGATTGTTTTTACACCCTTAAAGTCTTTAAATAAATATTTTCCTAGTATAAGTGGATCTACTCCACGAGATCGCTCTGAGTTATCTATGTTTATTCTCTCTACCCAAACCTTATATGGCCCACTACTTTTGTGGTTGTACGTGTTAACTTCCCTCTCTACTTTTCCTGGACGTTCAAGACTATGATCGTTTTTTGGAGCTTTATATGAGCTGCCAGAATTGGCCTTATGGGGGTCTGCATCACTAGGTCTAGGGCCTACTGATTCCTCCCCAACACTGTCTCTCTGAGTATGATGTAAGTTTGGAGATGGAGGCCTAAGCATACCTGGGGGAAGGAGTCTGCCCACCTTTTGCTTGGCCACCTTGGTTTTGTTGTTGAAGACAGTTTTAGACTGCTTGTGGCGATAGCTGAATTCAAATGTTGGCCTGGTTGATCCAAATACCACTACATTCTTTGTGGGAGTGAAAGTGGTGGGATTACCGTTTGCTTCCACCCCAGAAGGTTCAAGGACTACCTCATTTTGCACATCATTTATGATTTCAGAATCGAGAGTTAACTCGTGTTCTTGAGATAATATCAAATTTTCTACTGCCATATTGGCTTCGGATACCATCGGGTCGAGTTCCATTTTGTCAACTTCACTATTTACGCTAGAAATGACAGGGGTGAGGCCGGTAATAGGCATATCACCGGTGCCTCCCCCATCGAATACGCCCCCTTCACTAGTCTGACTCATGTCAGATTAAGGCCTGGGTTGGCCGACATGCCAGGGCTTTCGCCCGGCCCTAAGCAATATTAGATATTGTTATACTAGAAGAGATCTAACTATAGGCTACTCCTTGTCTACAGTTACCTTCACCTTACACGACAACGACACTACAACTCAAATCACAGTAATCGACTACAACAGAGAGCAACGATAGAACACGTCTTCACCCAGCGAAGCCGAACTGTCAAGTCGACATTTGCTGTCAAAACAACGAGCATCTACAACACACACCCACTGAAGTCGACAAGTTGACTATTCGATTAATCGATATATAAATGGCGGGTTTCATTCAAATTTTGAGGTCCGAATAGTATTTTTGAAGGAAAGCTGGTGCCCGTCTGGGCCCGGGGAAGAATAGGCCCAGAGTGACTGCTAGTCGTAAGAGGCGACGAAAGGACACCCGTTTCGGCCCGGGGTAGAATAGGCCCAGAGTGACTCTGCTAGTCGTAAGAGGCGACGAAAGGAAACCCTCTCCCTTCCCCCCCCCCACTTTCCCATTGAATATTTCTCCTCCCACTTGGCCTTGCCCAAGGAGGTTATATAGGGGGCTACATTATATAACCTCCTTGGCCTTGCCCTCCCTTGCTGGACTACCATATGACCACCCACGCGACGTACAATGGATCTGATTCGATTGTGGCTTTATTCCTCATCGATCGTCATCTTTCTCATCTTCATTATCACCCGCTCATCGTCTCGATTAGCCATTGTAGCAAAAATATGAGACTATAAGCCCCATTAATCAATCAATGAAGGATATGCCTACTAGGGTTGCCATAAGTTGTGGTGGTAAAAAGAGGACATTTTAATAAAGAGTTGTATACTCAGGGTTTGATGCATATAGTGGGTCAGGGAGGGGTGAAACCCATAATAGGTGTACAGGCTGATGTATAGATAAGCTTGTAGTGGGCTAGTGAGAGAAATGTGTTTTCGTAGCCTGAGGTGATTCCAGCTCGCAGTGAAAACCATAATAGGTGTACAGGCTGATGTAGATAAGCTTGTAGTGGGCTAGTGAGAGAAATGTGTTTTCGTAGCCCGAGGTGATCCCAGCTCGCAGTGAAACCCATAATAGGTGTAAAGCCTGATGTAGATAAGCTGGTAGTGGGCTAGTGAGAGAAATGTGTTTTCGTAGCCTGAGGTGATTCCAGCTTGCAGTGAAAACCATAATAGGTGTACAGGCTGATGTAGATAAGCTTGTAGTGGGCTAGTGAGAGAAATGTGTTTTCGTAGCCTGAGGTGATTCCAGCTTGCAGTGAAAACCATAATAGGTGTACAGGCTGATGTAGATAAGCTGGTAGTGGGCTAGTGAGAGAAATGTGTTTTCGTAGCCTGAGGTGATTCCAGCTTGCAGTGAAAACCATAATAGGTGTACAGGCTGATGTAGATAAGCTGGTAGTGGGCTAGTGAGAGAAATGTGTTTTCGTAGCCTGAGGTGATTCCAGCTTGCAGTGAAAACCATAATAGGTGTACAGGCTGATGTAGATAAGCTTGTAGTGGGCTAGTGAGAGAAATGTGTTTTCGTAGCCCGAGGTGATCCCAGCTCGCAGTGAAACCCATAATAGGTGTACAGGCTGATGTAGATAAGCTTGTAGTGGGCTAGTGAGAGAAATGTGTTTTCGTAGCCTGAGGTGATCCAAAACCCGGACATTTCATGCTTTTATTAAAAAGCCGCCCGGACGTATGAAGAGCATACGAAAAAGAGGACATATCTGGGTTTAACCGGACAAATGGCAACCCTACGCCTACTTGTTATGATTCTAAACATATTATTGTATGCTTGGTTGGATATTAATTCTGTCGCGCAACCTTGTTGCACTCCCAAATTAGGCCGTCACATCCATTTCCAAATTTAAAATAACTTGCGTTATTCGAATGGGAGAATCATTCAGTAAAATTAATTAATTATTGGATCAAAATGGCAAACTGAAACACTTATTATTCTTGCATTCTATCTATATTTTTAATTTAAGTGTATAAGGTTGTATATTTAACTGGTTAGCGGACAGTGGGTCCAATCATAAAGGTCCATGCGATAAATTGTCCACGACATTTGTTCCAATAATAAATGTTCAGGCTGAAACGACCATTGTTCAAACCGGCCACTATATTTTCGTCCACGGTGTTTCGTCCTGTATATTTCGTCCCAAAATATTTCGTCCACGACACCGGCCGTCCGGGCCGTTCGGGCACACCCGAGTGAGGCCTGCAGTTAACAGACGGTATCGTGCAAGTAGCACAAATGGTTAAAAATTATACTACGTATAAAGAGGGAAATGACATGAAAACTTACCTGCGAGGAATAAGCTACCGATTAAAAATAAACCCCAACGCAATTCTACGTGAAGAAGATGGCGAAGTTGGTCAATAAATTCTCATACGCTCTTTGGTCGTAACACACACAAATTCATTATTTCTACCTATTGGCTAGTAGGCTCAATATGTAAAATAATGTTATGTTTGTACTTTTTTTAAAAATTTTATTGAATACTTCAAATATCGGTATTTTATTTCTCTAGCCTACTGTTTTAAATTCATTCCGCGTTGTAAGGTATACCGTGTACATGTACATGTACATTGCATGCATGAGTGAAGTACCATTTTAAATTAATAAAATGTCTGTTTCTTCGGGCAAATTTTAATAATTTATTTAGTTAGATTATTAATTTTGTACATATTGTGACATGTCCAAGTATATAGGCCCTAGTGAATGCAATACTGAAGAAGCTCAGTATACTACAATTAGCTTACTATACATATACTGCTAAGACATTAAGTTTAAACATTTTAGGATGAGACCTCAATTGTAATTGCACATAATAGAAATGGACATTTCTAATTGGACGCTTTGCCATGGACATTACAAATTGGACATTTCTTGTAGGACTTATTACTTTTGGACCATGTGGAGCGTGGACATTTAGGTATGTGGACCATTTGTCAAGTGGACCTTTTATCGTATGGACTTTTATGTACTGGACCCAGTGTCCTGTAACCATTTAACTCATAAATCAGTTTTTATAGTGGGCATGAGAATGGCAATTATCACCAGACTTTTGTGATTTATCGAACCTAGGGTTGCCAACTATTGAATATGAAAATACGGGAATTTTAAAATTGATGTGAAATGTAGAGGGAAAGAGGACAGCGATTCCCAGATTCCCAGTTGCCGAAGGCCAAATCGCCGCAGGCGCAAAAAAATGTTTTCCTATAATAGACGTTAGGTCCCAGAAAATGAGTTAAGGGATTTAATACTAACTTTGGAGGTGTAATTTTCTCATTTAATTAATGTTTAATTTGGGAGGGTAAACTAAATTAATATGTATCATTTAAGCTGGGTACCTTCTACATTTTGTCAAGCTATTTTGCATCATGTAGAATCTTTATATCCCGTTTTAAATAATTATAAAAATTTTGACACGAAAAAGAATAAATACCAACAACTTGTAACTTAGCTGGTTGATCTGTTTCTATTGTCTAACCTTTTTTTGTACCATTAATAATGAAACAATTGTCTCAACATTAGACTTTAAGTTCAAAATGCTCAAATGCTGAAAACTGTGTACTGTTAGTAGGCGGAAGTTTACGAAATGTGTATTTTAAAACAAATTGTGAAAATACGGGAAAACTGATTCCCGTGTCGAGTTGATACGGGAAGCGGGAAATCACAGTGGAAAACGGGATTTCCCGGGAAATACGGGAGAGTTGGCAACCCTAATCGAACCTCCGATCAACAGCCATTGGATTGTAAACCGACCCCTATACTGTTCAGGTTAGGTTGATTAAGGCAGAGTGGATCAGACCCCACAGTGCAACACAAACCAGCAAAGAAAAATACATGATTAACCTCGAAATAAATCTAACCAAAAGATTCGTTTGTACGATTATATTGTACTTTAATTGGTAGAGACGGGAAAAAGATAAGGACATTGGAGGAAAATACCATCAGCAGTAGTTTGAAGCCATGATTTATTTCCGAATTATAACAGCAGATTTAAGCATAAATAAAGGATAATGTTCTTAGATCAGATCTGTAATATATTATGTTGGTGTCCCATCTACAATGTTATATGTAATTATACCAATGACTATAGTTTGCATTCACATACAGTAGTACAAAAGACACACAATTTGGGATAGGTATTTGTACTAGTAGTAGATAATTTGTGCACAGAGCCACCCACTGTTGTAACAAACAATGAACATTCATTAAAACTACCTAAGTAACAACCTCCACATCATGGCAGTTGATTCTGGGCACAAAAACAATCTTGGTAGTATTAACAAAGATATCTATTACAGAAAAGCTTTCCAGGTATGCTCAGACTGATATTTACAAAGTCTTTAAGAAATACATCTTATGACAGGCATGATAACATTCAAGTCTAAAAGTAGGTACAAGCTACCGTAACCAGGAAATATTAAACGTCGTTTACATTCATACATTAACTTCTTGTAATATTTGATGACTCATTATTCATTAATTATGGAATCCAAAAATAATGTTTAGTAGGTATAGTATAGTATACGTAACTCGTACATGTAGTTAGGTTTGGTGTTTTATAATTTATTCTATGCCCATTTAAAATTAAGATTGGAATAAGAGCTCATATTATATTACCCATTAGAAAGTATTGTACTGGTAATAAAATGTACATAGAGACACTTAGTATGGACACTAAATGTAATAATTCAACATCTGGGTATATTGAAGAAGCATTTCATAGTAAAGCTATAGTCAACAATCACTGGCATTTAAATAGTACTGGTACCAATTTGGAAAAAATAACTAATGATTTATGTATAGTGGTTCGATAAAAGCAAGCTGTACAAGACCCTTAAATATCACAAGAACTTAGTATGTGTCTGGTCTGGTTACTTTGGCATCATTCCCCAAGGCAAACTGAATTCAAGGAAAAACTCAATAACATACTATATTAGCTTCACCTTCGGTACTTAAATAAACAGAATAGGTACATGAGTTTTACAATGGACATTCGTACCCACTAGTGCTACACAAACCTGATACCAAATTTCAGCTCATTGAAAAAGCGTATCCTGGACCCTGGAATACATTTAACCCATAGAATAATAAATGTTAGAAAATGCCACGACTATTAACATTAACATTTGCGATTTGACTGAAACAAAGAAATGCATTCAAACGGAATTGTATCATTACTTTTGAGTGACATATTTTTATTTTTAGGATTTCACACTTAATTAAAACAGTTTAAAACATACATAATATGAATGTTTACAAAACAAGACAGCATTATTTTTAAGATAATAAAACTGAGGATGGATTTTGATTTTCGGCACTTCTTTAGGGCTCCACTTTGATAAGCTCAACGTCGAAGATCAACACAGCATTCGGCGGGATAGTAAGGCTGAGTCAAGGAAATATTATACTGTACACACAACGTGAACAATTGCATAACATGCTTTGTGATGCAAACCAATAAACAAATATGTATTACATTATTACGCTTACAGGGTTGGAAGATATTTTAAAATCTAGGCGAGTTATACAAATGTATCTACCTGAAACAAAGACATGGTGGTGGCTATCAGTTGAAGAACAAAATGTTAGGGCTATTTTCTTCACGTAGGTAGTTTGTCGACCGTAGGTACACAGCTCAGAGCACAAACAAAAAGCTTTCGCTAATCAGCCACATCTTAAATAGGCCTACAAATATGCAGTCAGTCTTAGGAAAGTGTGAATAGCAAAGTCATTAAATCTGGGTGGAAATGAAAAATTATTGCATTATTATTAGTAATAATATTGCACGATTTTCAACCCTATTTGATCACACATTCTGAAAGCGAAAATGTTCAAGCGATATCAATAATTGGAGCTTACGCAATATGTCATAGCCAACTCCTACTAAAGAAAGTGTTACATGACCGAATTGCAATTGTTTATAATGACTAGTACGCTAGGTCCAACTGAGGAGTGACCTTGCCGCATTCATAAGCAGATATGAAAAGGATATATTCCGGGGTGTCCACGGGAGCCGTATGCGAAGTCTGGTGAGCACGTCAGTTTTGCTCGCTGGCCCACGCACATCTAAAAACAAAACATTAGTCGATAAAAATGTGCACCCTCGCTAAGCCACATTTGGCCTGTTAAAAAATTATATTCTACAGGAACCATAGGCTACACTACAATGCATAGCCTAGGCTGTGACATGGATACAACATAATGCAAGCAGTACAAGACCTCTGCACTAACCTGAGCAACACCCTGGTCCCAGCCCTTAATAACCTCTCCTTTACCCAGACGGAACTTGAAAGGGACTCCTCGATCCCGCGACGAGTCAAATTTGACTCCGTTCTCTAGCGTGCCTGTGTAATGCACTACAACAGTCTGGCCAGGCTTTGGGAAGGTCGACCCTGCAAACAAACGGAAAAATTCATACATTAAGGTTAAGCCCCAATAAACCTAGGCTCCCTATATAGTGGGTTGGTAGGTTTTTGTTTGATTTGTTAGAGTGTTTATTTGTATAGGCTTAGTAAATTGGACAAATAATCAAAACATTATGAAAAGCCAGCCAAATCAGTTAGATCTTAACTTTTCTTTTATATTTTACTGTTAGAGCCTAGGCCTAGAGTCTATTTAGTTGGATGATAACCTGTGACTTGTCATCAATTTCTTAGTTTTCACAGTTTTGCTGTCAGGATTCACATTGTAGATAATTAAACAGTGATTAAAACAGGCATTAAAATGACGATGTTATTTAAATCGTTCTAGAGATATTCGTGACTAAACACACGAAATAACATTGCGAAACAACCACGGCAACACGTCGTGACGTCACCGCTGGCCGACCAATAAACTTATATTGCTATTTGGCTATAATTCACAACATACACTACTGTAAGTGTGCTTTTCATTTAACTAAAAAAAAAAAAACGGGGGTCACGGGTCTTCCATTTGAGTTATTTTGACCTATATTCTGCGCTATTCCCCTATCTTCCCTATTGTACGATTGGAAAACCTATACGCGTTTACCTAAAACACGGTGCAGTAATTACCATGAAGTTGTATGTTTAAGTTATGTATCACAATGTAGATAATTAACCAGTGATTAGAACAGGCAATAAAAAGAGGAGGTTATTTAACTCGTTCTAGAGATATTCGTGACTAACCCCACGAAATAACATTGCGAAACAACCACGGCAACAAGTCGTGCTAGGCCTAGGCTGGCTGACCAATAAACTTATAATGATATTTAGCTATAATTCTCAACATACACTACTGTAAGGGCGTATCTCAAATCTCTATTTTGGCCTGCTTCGCCTACCTCGCCAACTAAAACAACGGTATTCACGGAGTGAATCTAAAAAACTTTTTTTCAACGAAATGTAACAAAAATCACTTTTATATGTTACCTGTTACTGTATCTTTCCAATTATGTAAGGCGCATGCTTCAAATAGTACGTATTTATGTTTAAAATCAATTTAATTATGTTGAATTGGCTCGAGCCTATGCCTATGCACGCCATTCACCATTAGCAACATGCACACAGCCTACTGGATGCTACAATCAGCTGTTCTACGTTGATTCAGTAGCCAACGTAGGAAATGAAACCGAATATCGCCCGCAAACTTGAAGAAGGGGTAATTTATTTTTTGGGTATAAATTTATTTTAGAATAATAACCCTTTCTTCAAATTACCCCTTCTTCAAATTTGAAGAAGGGGTAAATTATCGGAAATACTGCGATTATTATACAGTAACTTATGTTTAAGTTGGTGCATCTGCTGATAACAAAGAACCAAAGCACTTATTTTGCTGCAGAGATATTTCTCTTCATCCTAGTGTTGAACAATGGCGAATGGCGTGCATTGGCCTAGGCCATAGGCTCTATAGCTAATTTAACAGAATTAAATTGATTTAAACATAAATATGTACTTTTTGAAGCATGCGCCTTACATAATTGGAAAGATACAGTAACAGGTAACATATAAAAGTGATTTTTGTTACATTTCGTTGAAAAAAAGTTTTTTAGATTCACTCCGTGAATACCAAAACAACAATTACCAATTGTTATAATTAATTGTTACTAATTGTTATTAGTCGGCTACGCTAGTCGACTAGCGAAAAACATCGATTTGAGACACAGCCTAAGTGTGCTTTTATTTATTTATTTATTTGGACACATAGGCTAATATTTATACAATTACAAATTGACTTATAATGTATGAAATAATTATTTGAAACAGTTACACCGTGTTGTCCATGTCGTAATGTCCTACTTTCCATTTCATATTATTTCTTAGCTGTATAACCACAATACAAGATATTATGACAATTGTCAAGATGAGTTAAAAATTACATCATAAGGTCGTATAGGCCTCGAAGTCATTGTATGGCTCATAGCTTAGTTCCTTGACCGGTGAACTCGGCTACATCATAATACTGCTCCGCTTTCAGAAACATGGTTATTTTGCGTTTGAATGTTCGTATATCTGGAAGCTTGTTGTAGAGTCTACGACCTGTCTGTAGAATTCCATGATAAGCCAAGCTCAGCTTGCAGTATTCGTGCTGTAATTCGGAGGATCCGAAAAAAAAAAACGGGGGTCACGGGCCTTCTTTTTGAGTTATTTCGACCTATATTCTATGCTATTCCCCTATCTTCCCTATTGTAAGATTGGAAAACCTAGACCTAGGCCCTATACGCGTTTACCTAAACACGGTGCACCAGTTCAAGGCGAGATTCAAGATATATAGGTCTAGGCCTAGGCCTATGTGGTGCATGTCATAGGCCTAGTGTTGGACTTTGTAGGCCTAGGCCTTAGCCATTCGTCCTATGGCACAATGAACACGCTTGAGATCAACAAATCCCCAGATATACCTAGACTCAAAACTTTGGAAATGGCAATCAATAAACCCACAACTTTAACTAAGGTTCAGCCTAGGCCTAGGCCCTACCTAGCCAACGAGGTCATTACTCACCATCGCCTTCCTGCACGGTCTGCACTGTAACACCCATCACTCTTTTGGTATGTTAAGTTAAACGGAACTAAAACGACACTCTAAAGTAATAGAGGTAAACTTAGTTCAATGAATTGCGTCAAAGGAATGAAAGAATGTTCACTATGACTTCTCTAATTCCTGTATGAGAAGCCACCGGCCGCTGCTGCACCCCTTTCCACAGAAATTAATGGCGGAAGGCAAGCAAGACAGCACACGGCACAGCAAAAATCTTTGACGTTGCTTCTAGTATGCAGTGAGTTATCAATTTTTATATTTAATTAATTAGAATTAACAATGGACCAGCTAACAAAAGGTATTCATAAAAAGAATGGATTCCGTTCAATGAAAGTGTTGATAGGACACCATGTAAATGGATATTTTGTACAATAAAAACTATTGAAATGCTGCAATCCAGACCAAGAACAACAACAACAACAACGACGGCAAGGACGCCGAAAAGATAAGTCATGATAATTCTTTATTATTTTATTAAACATACAAACGAGATAAAAAAAAATGAATTATACTGAAAAAGAATTTAATTTTCGATTTTTGAACACTATCACTTAAAGTTTAATTATATTTAAATAAATTTTAGATGTGTACTGACATTCTTTTCAAATGGCGCAATTTTCAAATGAAAAATGATTGATTTTCTTGAAAAAAAAAAACAGTGCTCAAACCATGCTCAAATCGAACGTAGATACCATTATAAATCCATGCTCAAACAAACCCGTGGACCACAGCCTGTCAAATGATCAGGCTACGACCCTACATGGAAGCTTCACAAAATGTCCACGTTGTCTTTCCACAAGGCAAGAGACAAGGAAACCTAAGTTAAGTAAGTTAATACTAAGTTAAGTTATTACTAAGTTAGTTTAGTAAGTAAGTTAAGTCACAAATTTACCAAGTCGACCGAGTCCAGACTAACCAGTTCAATCTTCAATCAATCAACTTGAGTTAATTTATGTGCGGTTTCAATACCGCGCTCGCTTTAACCGAGCTGATAAACGGCAAGCCGTGAAAGGGAAGCCAACATGCTTGTATTGTATCGAAGAACAAGTGCTTAAACAGGTGAACAAGTTGGGAGTGTTCCACCCAGATGAGTTCTTGGAGCAAGGACGGACGTGTTAGAAATTAGTACAGATTGCATTGCATGAAATCAAGGTGCCAAGTGTAGATCAAATAAAAGCAAAATAGAAACTGTATAAAACACTTTAATACAATAACAAATAAAAATATCGTCTCATGAATGGTATACATACCATAACCAACATTTCCCTACCTACTACATTAGCTTTATAATACAATAAATAAGAATCACATACCTCAATATAAAATAAATAAATATTCTTAACACAAAATAGAAGACAATAGAAAAAATAACGGAAATGCTTATCCACATGACATCTCCGAGTCCTCTTGAGTACAAGTTACGTTACTAATTCACAGATCACTGTAATGTTATCATCTAAAGGACACAGAAATCACGAATGCGTTTGAGAGCTAGTCTGGTAGAAGCAGGACAAATTTAATTTAATTATGCACTATTTTCTCGACTTTTGCGATGTCCTGTGGCGTCATCGCATTCCATAAAATAAAATCTATATGTATATATTATGGAAGAACTAAGAATATAAATATTAAAGGAACATGTTTCAGTGGGTGAAAGATACAGAAGGAAGACAGCCTACCTTAAAAAGCATGGACACTAAAAATGTAAAGATGACAAGGCAAATAAAACCGATATGTTTCGGCCAACTGTTAGTCTTGATCGTACAGCGTATTTCTAGTCATGTTTAGTGGAGCGCTGAGCTATCTGCGATCTACTTACAACATTCTAAACTACGCGCTGTTATCCTTCTGCATTGTTTAATCCACTGGAACAATATTTGTGTTCTTAGTTCCAATTATCTCGGCCACTTTGGCCTCGCTCTCTCTCTCTCTCTCCATAAATATTATTCTATTGTAGACACATATTACACCAAATTCTTTTATATTACATCAAAGGTATGGTATGAAAACTACATACAATATAGCAGTAATATTCGTATGGAATGATGGCAGTAGTTCATGGGAATTTAATCTGAAACTATTTCAATATTAACAAACCTCTTTTCACTTAGGTCCGGTTCAATAAATAAATATATGTAAGATCAGTTGCACATAATAACAGGAAAACAATAGATACAAATGTATAGTGGTTAATTGTATGAATTATTGGGCAATTAAAAATTAATTGTTGCCTCCAAAACAACAGTTGAACATTCAGAATTAAATTAGTGTGAAACTAGGCTTGGTGCAAACTGGGGATGTCATTCTAGCAATCAATCGATACTTTTATTAATCCATTTTTCACAATTTCTGTTCCTCGGTGTAAATACTAACACCTATCGCTGCACACCCCTATTAAAATCATAACTATTAGGCTATAGTGGAACTATTCCGAAGTTTTGGAACCGATATCATCCCTAGTATACAAACAATGATCGTTTGAAATTAATTTCAAGTATGCTTGTACATATTTAGTCTTGTATCAAATTTTTTTGTTACAAAGTGGAAAGAACTTTTATGATATGTAAATGTATTACTGTATACTATAAAAGATACACTTTTGATAAGTTTACTTAATTATAAACCAACAATTAGACTATCTCGCATTGATTACAGGCAAATAAATTTAATAAATGTGAATGTTAATTATTAATTTATTATTTAATGATCCTAAGTGACTTTAAACTTCAATTGAATACTATCAGTAGGTATAGATATCCACAACAAGCACTGATTGATACAAAGACTGTAGACTCTGAGAAACACAGATATTAATCTTTACGTCTCGTGTTCACCCGATAGAGCCAGATAAGATGACCGCTTTGTGTTTTTATGGGAGGACAGTACAGTGAAAAGATAGCCACCATTCAGTCACAAAGAGGCGTGCCGTACAAGAAGTGGACGAATGCTTTGCATCAATCAATACAAAGCCGCAAATATTACAGAGGAGAGCGCGCACACAGGTTATGTTCACAATTGTGTGATTTAGATCCGTAGTGGTGACATTTTTTTAAATCGAGACTCGGTTACTAAAGAATCTAATGGAAGAACCGAAAGGCGAAATTAATTTGAGCCCAGTTTTTTTTTAAATGATAATACAAAAAAACTCATTTCACAACCAGATAAGATTTCCACTGACTTGCCCAACAAGAATGTTTGTATACCAAAAACCACTTAGTAATTAATAAGTTTGTTACCTAACAGTACATAACAAAATACTCTCATATAATATATGACAAACAAGTTATGTTGAAATAAATGGAGATCTATTCTTTGTTTGAAATTCACACATGTTAGGGTACATCTTTTATCATAAATATTAAATACAGTATTAAATTATTCAATAACAGGAATTCTAGTAACATTCTAATAAGGCTTGAAACTCTTATTCCAGTAGGTATATAATATAGATAGTTTGTGTTTATTCTCCTTGGTCCAACTATGAAAAGGTTCTATTGCTGTATGCACATAAAATACCAGGCCTATATTATGAAAGTTAAAAAATATTTAAGAACAAGAAGCAACAACTTATGCCTTTGCAGCCAGAAGCAGATCTCCAATTTTATCAATGACATACATTCTTATATCTATATCCAACATCCAACATCAGGAATCAACTACGAATCACATACGTTTTTAGTTTTTATGTACGAACCGAACATAGAACTAATACATTTACATTTCTATTTCCATCTCTGTTTAAAGCAAGTCCAGTTTGCCAACAATACATCATGATTATTAGGCATATACAGTACATAATCAACATTCTTTTGTTGCTTTTAAGGAAGATTTACGGTGATTTAAAACATACAATTAGTACTTAACAATTTAAAATGAAAGATGGTACTACCAACATTTTTTGTAGCAGTCTTCTCAAGCCAACATACAGTAAATATATCACGTCTTAATGTTTAAGGTACGGTACGACCATAATGTTTTATATTGCACACAGACAAACGCAAGCAAGTGAATTGTTTGTACTTTTATTCACAAGGACCACTGACTGCTGTTTTGACATACCTTCGTTCTTATGCCACACAGAAAATAACCAGCAATGCAGTGTGTCAAATATTAAACACCTAGCCATTTGTGTACAAGATTTATTTTATTCATTGTAGTTCATTATTAAACACAAATTTGTAACAGACTAGGGTGTATATAACATTATTATTCATTTATAATACATACAATGTAATTACCACCCAGTCTTCAGATACGTAGATCTAGTATCTTTCTTTCAGTAATCCTGAATACTGCCAAGGGATAGAAGTGCTTGAACCTGATAGGTTCATCTCCACAGAACACGGTTGTTTTATTAAAAAAATGCAACACGTACAAGTTGATTACATCGTTGCTTAAAAATTACATTTTTGCAGTCTACAATCAACTTAAATGAGTTTCTCCATTATCGAGATAAGTTTTTACGAGTTAAATATAAACATAAAACCAAAACCTGAAACACGTGTATAAAAATACTTTTAAAAAAAGAGGCAAATTAATAAATCCAACAAGAAAAATGAAAAACAAATCACAAAGAATACGGTAGATGTAAGAGATTGATGAAATGATCCATGTCAGAATAGAACTGATAACTATTCTATATTTGCTACTTCTAATATCAACAGCTTATCCTACACCCAACTGACGCTGCCCACACTTAATTGTCCTATGTCAAATCGGTGCCATCCTCACTTAGTAAGTTCCTACTCTGGCCTGGTGTAACGAGTTCGTTCTTTTAGCATCCTGCCCAGGGACTGCTACCTTATCGTGGTGGGCAGGTTTGCGTGCTTTGTTGATCCCGAGAGCTATGCCGGCGGAAGCGTATGCTTCTGGTAGGGCCACCCTAGCCGGACTGGTCGAGGAGGAGAAGTCAGACGAAGTGCAGTCCACACCTCAATCCCCTTTCCTCCCCTTTCCCCTTTCCTCACGCTCCCTCCTACTTGCCCCTTTCCTCCAAACAGCCCCATATTTCATCTTCATATATCACCCACTCATTGTCTCGATTAGCCTCGTTGCAAAAATATGAGACGTTAAGCCCAAATATCAATCAATCTTCTTTTAGCATCACATCACAAGAATCGTTTCAATTCACGCAAGCTCTGCTCGTTCGTGTTTCTGCTCACAAGATTGAGAGAATGTACAATCTTTAAAATAATCAAACAATGAAGGGCGACAAAACAAATGCACTAATTTACATCATTTCGTCGCCGACAGTCTCACAGTCTCAAACGAAGTGATCACGCGTCCTGACGACAGTTGCCTTGCACTCGATAGTAACAAACATACACATGAGTCTGGATGCAATATTGGTATTGCGTACTTCAAAAATCACACATTAATGAGCATGTGTGATTGTATTATGTAATACAGTACAATGTTTTTGTTTGTTGAAAATGTTTCTCGTGTGTGACGACTCACTTTAAATGTAAATTGTGAGTACTTGTTAACATCTCCAGTTTATGCTAAAATAGATTTTTAATCCATATTTTTTGAATTGATTACAAAGGATATTTTTCTGAACTATTAGCTAAATTGGCATGTATTTTATCATTTACAACATCATTGCATGTTTTTTTTTGCATAATGAAAAATAAACAAGAATCAACAACACATTAAAGCTTCAATGTGTGTTAAAAAATAAAAAAAATAATTTCCCAACATTTAGCAAAATAGTGGCAATTTCAGCGGCTCAACGCATAAGCCCATTCGTGTGTTCGTTACTTATGTAATGACGCAATAGCTGTCACTAAGTGATCGACAACAGCTCTACTCCAGACTTTCGTTACGTACATTTCTGGCTTAAAGCTGTGAAACCAACATAATATACATACCTCCCCATACAGTAGTCCATTCCTATTTCTATAATAGTTCTTAGTCACAAGACCAGTAAGACAAAGGGCACATTTTATAGGTTACAAAATAAATAGGTATTTCTGCTCTCGCCCTGTCGACATAAGGATACTTAAATCGAGGATAAACCTTCATTCATTAACTAGTGGAAATGTGAAATTCCACCGAGTGGCATTTGTTTAGGTCGTAGTAACCTCACCCACTTAATAATATATACAGAAAACATCTTCAACAGGTAATGTACAGTTATATTTCACAAACAGATAAAGCAAGACTGGTAGTTAATAGAATAGGGAAATAATATTATAGCTTAGAACAATGGATGTTCACTGGTTTTTTGTTAACTATAATATTTGTTAATGGTATCTAATGGTTATCTAAAATCTTCATAACATAAGCAAAAATAAACAGCTTTGAAGATTTGCAGCAATTTTTTAACATTATAATACAACCTAGAACATTTTATTTTATACTAACATTCATTAGCCTCGTTGCAAAAATATGAGACGTTAAGCCCAAATAATCAATCAATCAATACTAACATTCATTCTATTCTAATCCTTTCTTCCTTTATTGATGAATAAATTTACCTTAAAGGCTAAAGCAGTAAATACAAAATTAAATAAAACAATTAGAAATACGTAACAATACCTAAATAAAATAATAAAACAATCATTGAAGTCAAATTTATAACGTGACATAAAATAGTTTTAATTCTTGTTTATGCATTCAGCACCAATTTGCAATTACTAACTATCAAGGTTCTCCAAGTCCCTGTTGATAGCTTATTGGTCCCAATTAGCCAGATGTTCAAGGTCTTACTGAAGTCAACAAAACCGACAATTACACTGATATGTATAGGCCTATGCATATATGTTAACAAAATAAATAATAAATAAAATTAACTTGTATATTTACTGTCTAGTGTCGAGAATTGATCTTCTATAGGAGATCGAAGACAGCTTCCAAGTACCTAGCCGTTTATATAATATAATGCTAGTATTGTATTGTATTGTATTGTATTGTATAGTATCATAAAGATTTACTTAAATTTATCCACACCCAGTAGAACATATTCCTGTCTCGCTTTAACCGTTTGTGAACCGTACCGTGACATCAGAAAATGTTGATATAATTGGACCCAAACCCAGGCCTCTGGAATAACTTTTTATATATATATTTACAACAATACCTGTCTTCTTCAACTTCTTTACTATCTAGGGGTATTATTATTATTATTATTATTATTATTATTATTTATTAATAATAAGTTAAAGAATTACTTGGTTATTTTCTTTGGTAGTTTTATTATTCTATCAAGTATGGATAATGTTATACTTCCTGGAATTCTTTGGTGTTCTGCAATCATTTTCTCAATTTCGTTCGCAATCTAAAAGAAAAGAAAAGCGTTAATGCAGATTATTTCATATAATTTATTATTCAATCACTTAGTCATTAACATACGTCTACAACTATCTATTGTCTGTAGGCTATTGTGTTTGCATGAATGTATGTACGTATGTATTTTTTGTGATTACAAACGACAATGACAGGCTTCATGCTGGCTTGAGCATCATTTGAATGTGTTAACAAAGTGCTATTTAATAATTATTTTTTTTTTATATCTGCTCCCTGTGTCCAACAATGAAGTCGGGTAGGGGATAGGAAATGAATCCCATCATATTCTGGCCCCTAGGTACATCGAAGCCGGCTGGCCATGCCTGACGCTTCCCTCATGTTAACTTCCTCTATTATTATTTAATGATAATAATAATTAATAATAGTAGAGTCAACAGTTTAGTTAGTTGACTTACCTTGACCTGTAGTTCGTCCGGTGTCAGCCCTGCTTCGTAAGGGATCGGCCTTCCTATGTGCGTCGTCATCTTGACGGGGAAGCCTCCGTAGATCGGCACCATCGGGAACCGAGTGATCGAATACAACTTGAGCCAGAACCGACGACCCCAGCTGATGGAACGGAACGCCTCGCGGATGTTTTCCGTAAACATCGGGATTATGTCCTGAATAAAACAACCGACACGTGTCACGTTGAGTGGATTATCAACTCTCGTCATGGGAGTTTGCCGTACATTGGCATGTACACATTCTTTTTATTCGTAGTGGACTATCGATTTAAAAATGTACTGAAATTATAAATTTTGTTTATTTTTAAACCTGGCTCAAAACCACATTACCGACATCAAATTTAAATAATTTAATTATACTTGTATTCTATCTAGCCTACATTTTTAAGTAAAGTACCTATTCTGAAATCAATTTTTACATAAGAAATTAGTAGATTTAAGTAGCCTAATAAACCAGTTTTTGTTTTGAATGGCGATTTTCTTGCCCATAAAAAGATCTAACTTTTGAGGTTTACCAAACCTCCATCAAGAGATTGATGGACCTTGGCAGCACTGCATAGGGTTCATCATTTGCTTACCAATACATTCTTGGCTCTATATAGTGTCTTGTAATCGTCTCTTATGTTTATTAACTAGTAACAGTGACTTACCGCTTTGGCATCCAACGCTACTTTAGCGAACCCTACTCGATTCTTCCACATCAGGTTGTAACTATTGCTAAACTGAGCCTCGTAAACCCCTCCCGGAGATATTGCCAGCAGGTTGTTTTCCTTTAGAATACCGGAACACTGCTGTATTGTGCCAGGAATGACATTCATCGCTTCAGATATGATTTTCCACCCTGTAAAGTCACAGTACAATAATCATCGACATTTCAGCTAAACAGTTGCTTAGGAATCGCTTAAAATCAACACATTTTGAGTACAATCATAGGTTGTAGAGCTTTAAAAATTATTACCCCTAAGCATAAGCAAGTGCTGAATAGTGGTAAACATGATTCAATGCAGGTACTTTTAGGTGTGACATTGGAATCTCATCTTGATCTCAACTGCAGAAGAGATGCGTTACTAAATTGTCACTTCAAAAAGCTACCATACAAAGACCAGTTTGACAGGTCTGCTTAGAATGAAGACAGGGAAATACACCTTCACAATTACCTGGTAATTTGAATAGGAAGCGATCGGCCACGGTGTGAATGAGTCTATTTTTCAATAAAATCACCTTAGCCACAAAATAATAGAGATCAATCGGTATTGCTCCGTGGTAATAAACTATCAGAGCTGCTTTATCTTCTGGAATATTCTCCATTCCTTGAACTTCATAACCTGAAACATTCAAAACTTCATTAGCACTTAATGCACTTCATTAACGGTTTCTATTCAAAATCTGTTAGAACATTAGTACTTAGATGGTAGGCCTATAACATTTACTTTACAACCCCTACCTCAACAATGTGAGCCATATCTTAACCGAAAACCTTTGAGTGTATTTTTATCGTAAACTACTGTATTAAAAAAAATGATAAAAAATCAAAAAGCAAATCTAAAACTATTTTTCAAATGCATTTAACTCAAAAGTGAATTGAGCTATGCAAGGGTTGTTTGTATTAGCCTGCCAGATTATCTACAAAGATAAGCCACATTGATTAGAATCACAAGGGATAGGTATGCAAGATAATAATAATTTTCTTGTTTTTTTATTTAAGCAAATCAAACACGAGCTTCTCCACTTGACACTTACCATGCCATATCCACCCGTGTGCATCCCAAACAGCTGCGATTGATTTCCTTGCGCCGTCCCAGAAGTCAACTTCGTAAGCATGCCGTAACCGTTCTCTAAACAAAACAAAACACGCATTTAGGATCTAGTGGAAAATATTATTTTTGTACACGAAAATATTATTTTTGTACACAAATTTACCGACAGGCGGCAGTACACATTGTGACCTGAAATTTAACACATTGTAAATTGTTTGATCAAACATTGACCACAAACAATATTATGCAAACAATATTTAAAAGTGTACCGATTCGTCAACTGGTTGGGTGGCTTTGTAAACTCCTGTATTCTTGAATTCTGGGATCGACGTTAAATAAAGAAATTGAGTTTGGCACAAGTTACAAGTCCAATGTCTATCAATATTACCGTATGTGATGAAACTACCACTAACAATAACACAGTAAACAACAAAGTAAAGTTCCTTTTCCATCATATATGTGAACATACTAGCCCACATTGGTTTTGGTATGCTAGCCACATTGAATTCAATCCTTTTGCATTGTAATTAAACTGGGTTTGATAGTATATTTCTTTTAACTTAAGGCTCACCTGTGTAGTTTGTAGATGTAAAGAAGTAAGGATGTCATGTAGAGGAGAAATCCAATTACCAAAGGTAAAAGGAAAGTTACAATCAATGGAGTAAGTAGCCACGTCAGCCATAATGTAAAATCTATGTCAATATACTCGACTGCAAGCAAAGAGAAAACATACTGTACATTAATTAAAATGCACTTTTTACAGCCAATCGAACAGCTTCAATAGTCACAGAATTGAAAAGTTTCGATATCTCTCAGGGTTGGCAGATATCCATACTCTTTGGCTTTACAAACAAGACTCAAACAAAGTTAATAAATCTTGCAAAATATCCTACTTCGGGGAAGCCTCGGGAAACTTGTACACAGCAGGAAACCCCACAGCATTAACTGACGTAAGTTACGGTCACAAGTGAATTAAAAAATAACAGCATACCGCTAGTTGGGCCGTTTGAATCTAAAACTGAAATCACTGCCTAGGTTGCGAAGTAGGCCTAGTCCTCGGTCAGGTAGGCCTAGAACACGTTGTTTCAATTGGAAAGGTGCATTTTGTAGCCTATGTTTTACCTAAGCTTTTGCTTAAGTATACCCAGCCATCTAGCTTATATCTGACCAGTATTTTATTTGCTTATTCACCCAGTTGCCCCATAAGGCTCAGTGGATATTGCCTGACATCTAATGACATTCCTAGCCTTGGTGCATCCCAAAACTTAGGTTACGCATGCACGACTGGCAAAAACAATACTAATGAGGAAGCCTGATAAATATTGCACCTTCTATGCACGTCGGAAGTGATCTGATAACACAGGTTTACTAGGTTGTAGGTTGGGCCTTGAAATTTAATCAGCCTTAACCAAACTTTTTCAACATAGGCCTAAGCAGTCTACTGTGCCTAGGTCTACCACTGTAAATTCAAATATCAAATGGATGAACTGCTTACCAATAATACTTTCAATATATGACATAAAATCTGTTATAAAATTAAAACCTAGCATTGTAATATAATAGATCATACGATGTTTTTAACTTCATAAAAAATGTTTTTTCGTGAACAGAGCATACGTATGACAAGAATTGTTATTGTTGACAAGCTTGAAGGTTGGCAAGAGTTTTGTTTCAAATTTGATTGGTGGACGTACCACACCACCGCCTGCAGATGTAGAGCGGGTTTTTTGAATGTCACTATACATTGATTTTATCAATAGTGACGAAGTATGATAAGACAAATATTATTTTTATTATTATTGTTTTTTTTCGTCCATGTCTAGGTATTATGGTATTTAGAACAGTAGGGGAGGAATGATTGAGGGCTGTGAGTATGATTCAATCGCAGCATTAGCCTTGTGACAGGAAAACCTTGGGGGAAAACCTTCCGTCAGGACTATCGGTGACCGGTATTGAACCGGCGACCTTCCGATTTAGATGCCCTTGTCTTACCGCGCTGAGCCACCTATATCGGTGCTCGATGTACTTATTTTTAAAATGTCAAATAACACTGCAAATACGCTCTTTGCTGGCTTGCATTTTAATAATTTGCGAGTCGAAGTAGCTTTTTCCGGGCTTCCATTGACAGCGAGAGAAAGATGAGTAGAAAATATTATTTCCCGTGCGTACCGGGCGTTCCGTTGCAAAAGAGACTGACAAGTCCAGGCACCGACCAGACTTATTTTATTTTTATTGACCTCTTCTCAATTTGTATCTTGTACAAGTCGAATGGTGAATAAATATTATTATTATTATGTGTTTTGTGATTTGAATTTGGCGCGGTATGGATTTTTCTACAGCCGTTATTTTGGTTGGTGCACCTGGCATACAAGACAGGTCGTTTGTGTCACGGTTGTGTCTGTTTTGTTTCTGGCGCAATTGCTGGTGATAATTTCTGTGTCACGGACGGCTGATTTGGGCTTTCGTTACAAATTTAGGTAAATCTATTGAAAAAATTACGGTTATTAGTTATTTCTGACAGAACACCACCTTGTTTTATGTTTCTCTTTCAATTTTATGATCCATCTATGAAAAAATCGTTAAGTTGCTTATCTTTTGTTACAGGAATCAGTGGCCATTGCAAACCGTTGGACCACCTAGGTTTACCTACAATGAAATTTCTTCTAATTAATCTATCGCGTCGCTTAAATTGCTGCTTTTTGAGCTTTCTATGAAAATGGTGAAAACTCGCAGCGGAGACGTGTCACCAGAAGATAAACTTGGTATTAATGCAGCGATGCCAGTGAAAGATACAACCGATGTCAAAGAGGGGGTCGAGGTGGGTAGTGCGTCCTCTTATTTTGGTGTTACAATTGTTCTAGGGTGGCATGTAACAAAGATGCCTTGATTAGGGCTTAAATCAGTTTAATATTATACCTACTTTAACGTAGAATTAACGTTTTCACTCACTGAAATAAGCTTAGGCGTAGCGTAGCCTAGGGCCTAGGCCTAGGCCTAAACCTGCACGTCAAGGCCAACTTAGGCGTGCCCTACCTATAGTCTCCGGACTTCGACTCAGCCTAGGTAGCCTTATATACATTTTATTAAAGCATTCATAATGGTTCAAGACAGACCCAAATTTAAGTGTATGTGTAATAATTTCTCTTCAGAGATGAGAAGAAGCCTTAGGCTGCAAGCTAGGCCTAGGCCCTAGACCTAGGCTGAGTAATGGCCGAAGCTCCCAGCTAGGCTTAGACCTTGGGCCTACACGACTTCCCTTCACATTTCAAGTTCTAACCTAGGCCCTAGGCTAGCCCATGTCTTTCTGATATGCTAGGCCTAGGCCTAGGCCTAACCCCAGTAATTGAAACATTGATACCTAATTATCGCCATTGTAAATAAAGTGGGAGACTGTCTCGGTAATGTTAAGTTAATGGTTGGCACTCCTTCACAGTCGGACCGTAATGTGAAAGTAGCAGTGCTGTTGTAAACATGTAGTAGTAGGTCTAGGCACATCTTATTTAAGAGCTACTGTGTGTATTGATCTGCTTGACTGGAAGTTGCTTAGGCACAAATCTGTGTCCGAATTGAGCAACCAAATTATAAAAAGCTAGGCCAAAAGAAGGCTTGCAAGGTGGTATTTGGAGATACCACAGTGATGTGGTTTCGTACAATATAATCCGTTCAATGTTTTGGCTTTTTTGATTCTTTCCTTACTTTTTCAACAAATAAGAGGCTTAGAGGAAGTGAGGCTTGGGTACAAAAGTTTGAAAAGCACTGATCTAGATAAATACTTCACTGGAAACAATAAATTTTTAGACTGCTATGAACTAGAGTAGGCCTATTCCATCTACCCATGTGTATTGTGGTGTTGATATCTATAAACTTCATAGAGCATAGAATTGACACTGGCAACACTACATTAACAGTCCTTGCCAACCAACCACTTTTCTCAAGTGCGCATAAAAGTTATGAAAATCGTTCAGACCTTCAGTCTCGGGTAACCCAGAAAGTACTAATAGACGTACCAACTTGATCAAAACTACTAGTTCTTTTCATATGCAATTGGGAATGTAGGTTGGTCTGTGGGATAGTGGTAACGGTGGATTGCTAAAGAAGAAGCTGGATTATCCACAGCAACTTCTTTCAGTGGCCATGATGGGGGTTTGTTCTCACCTTGACGCAAGACTTTGGCTTAAGGCGGAAAGATAGTCTCACTGAATACCACGCCAAATTAACATTACTTGTATTTTGAGAACGCTGCGCAATATTGAAAAAGTGGTAAATGTCGAGAATTTGTAGTTCTATAAGGAAACTGGGTATGCCCGTACTACCGACAACAACTACTGTAATGACTACAATTTGTCAAATGTCACAGTCAATGTTTTGCTGATTCAAGGAGTCATCTTATTGACCTGTGCCATCATTGTATATACAGTAGTCCCCCTTTAATTCGAAATTCAGGGGCCCTCAAAATACCAACTTTGAAATATAAAAATTCGAAATATATAAATTTCCTCGCCGCATATCGCCAAAGAACCTATGTTGTATCGCCGCTGGAAACGCCATAACCACCCACTTGAACATTGAAACCCATCGATCTTTAATTTGAGCGCGATCATGTCCGCTTGTTGTTTTAAAATTACACCAGTCAAGGGTATATTCGCAACACGGGCGCGACTGAAATACTCGATATTGTATATTGTAATACTTGATATTTTGTAATTTTGTAATTTATTCAGGATACATAATAGTACATGGTGGGTAAGTACATTGTGTGACAATTACATGGAATTGTATAAATCCTTCATTACATCACATGAGTGATATCTAAGAACTTAAAATTAAACCTGAGATAATTTGGAACATAACCATGGTGAAATATAAAATAGGAGGTTATACAAGTGACCAAGTACTAATCGTAATTAGGCTAAGATTAGGATAGATTAGAATAGGTCATAAGTACACTAAGGCTAGGATAGATTTATAATACTAATGGAAAATAGGAATATGTAACCATATGATAGTCATAACAACATTTGTAGCACCTTGGATCATACATTTAAAAAGTACAGCTAGTATAGCCATAACAAGTGTTGTACATTTAATAATAACTAATAACTATTACCTATTAACTTATTATCATAGGTTTTTATCTTCCAGAAATTCTTCAATAGAATAATATGCCTTTTTTGCTAGAGAATCTGAGAGGCAACGTTTGAATTTGCTGATATCGTTTAAATCTCTAAGTGTTTTGGGGAGTTTGTTATGAAGTTTATAGTTAATGTGAAGTGTCTCGTTGTACTTTCGTTTGGTTGCCGACATTTTTCACACAGTTCGATGTTCACTATCACACACTTGATACACTGATATGCTCCAAACAACACACTCGACCACACGTGCTACCAGCTCACTCGAACAACAACAAGTGATGAGTCAATGCCAGCGCATGCGCAGGCGTCCGTCCGGCCGACTTGCTTCGAGGCTGCCCATCTGTGGTCGGTCGGCAACAGCTATTAGGATTGGGGAGGGGGAGGGGGGGGTGGAATGTTGCAGGCAGGCAACGCATCTCGGGGCGACCGCTCGCTATTGTCGTTGCGTTGTTTACAAAAACTGGAATTACCGGGAAATGGCTCAAGCTGCACTACAGTCACCGTCATTTATTTCGAAATAAACGACTTCAAATGAAAGAATGTCAGTACCTTCGTTCTGAAATACACTTCGAATTACGAAATAGCTGAATTTCGAATTAACAGATGAAAATAACATGTAGTTTTTCTGGGACATGGAAACCTCTTCAATCTACATGAGTTTTCGAAGTAAGCGAGTTCGAATTTTCCGGGGACTACTGTATAAGGCAATAGGCATAAATGTTGATCAGCGAGGTTTGAAGCATTTCGGTTTTATTCTGTTTCAGGAAGATGAAAAGGACATGACGGTCAGCAGCCAACACCAGGAGAGTTCCGACGAGAAGGACGTCTCGTATCGGCCAGGATACGGACGTGAGTTAAGGAACCGATTCGTGTTTGGACACAGAACAAAACGAGTGTCATCGCAAGGTTGGCGGCCCATCTTCATTGCCTGCATGTAGAGCTTGAAGTTATGGATCTGTGATTGAGTAGCTATATGCTAAAAATGAAATAATTCAAATTTGTAGTAATTACAACTTGTACTTGAGAAGAAAAGGAGGCCTGTCTCTTCTGGTTGACCAGATCTTACATGATGGCCTGATTAAGCCAAATGTGGGCATATGATAAAAAAAAAAAAACTTGTTTGTATTCATTGTCTATCAGTTACAAGAACTGATTTTCAATATGAGATATTAAATCTGCCAAATTTACTACCATGTGCTTTGTCGCTGTGATGGCTCCAAAGTCACCGTTTACTATATCCACCAGCAGGCAGCATCATATTGAGGAGATAAATGTGGTATAATTAATGGTAAGTCAATTTCAGAAGTTAAAAAAAAAAATCCGAACCGAGATTGAACCCCGGACCTTCTGCGCTGAAAGCAGCAAACCTACAAGACCAACGAGCCACACAGAGAAACCGTTGGCCTCTGACTTGCATGCATTAGTATCTGGGTCCCAACATTGCATTACGGGGCACATGTTGCTTTGTGGCAGGCCTATTCATTATGGTTGTTTAACATTTGGAATGTGCTATGATTATTTCCTTAGCTGGCTACAAGAATTATATAGTTTTAGTAGGGTAATGAATGTATGACTAATATTTACTTTTTAATAAATTTATAGTAGGCCTTTATATGATTATATTTACAATGAAAATAAATAAACAGACATTAGTCTACCTAGTTACAGTATTGTGCAAAAAGATTAAAATAACTAAAAATGTGCTGAGTATGTAAACAATACTAGTAGGCTACCTTGCTAATGTGCCTTGCACATTTTTCCAATTGTAATTTGAATCTCCATTAGATCCTACTCGCTTCACAGTAGTCGGCAATTTGCGATGTCCTAGTTTATAATAATCTTAACACTGTATCAATAAATAAATTGCGTGCCATACGATACCATTCTGTTTTGTCAGACCCGCAAGCCGTCTCTAACTCGATTGGCTCTTGGCATTTCGACAGGTGTGCGGGTGAGTTCCCGTTCTCGGAACAGCCGATTCGCGGGTGGAAACATGATGGACGTCTCTCAAGACGAGCTTACAGACGAGGACGACGATAACGAGATGTTCAGTACGAGAGAACAAAGCCGAGTCAGGTGAGTCGGTAACGTACGGCCCTCGCCTCTTCCGAGTTCCGACTGTGTTTTCCCCACTTGCCACATTATTCGGGCCTTGAGTGACGGTACCCGAGGTGTTTTGTGCGTCACGTCCGAACCCGTAACACAAGTTTTCACTACTCCCCGTTCTCCCTGTGCCACCTCCAACCAAACATTCAACCAATAAAGTTAACTGGAATTTGCACTTTTGATTTGATGTTAAATTAAATCTCTTACCATATTATTGGAATACCACTTTATTTTACATCAACAAAAAAATTAAAACTTAAAAGATATTCTTACCACTCTTGTTTATCATGTCCTTTATCATAGCCTACTACTTTTTAATTCAATTTTGTATTAGCAATCCCATCTGTTTCATTAGTTTTAAGGGCGGTGAACGCAGGACGGTGAAAGTTGACCAATTGTTTGTTCCCAAACGCACCGTCATTCTGATTTTTTTGTTGGTGTTATTGTGTTCGACATTGAGCGCTCTTCGACGTTCGTGTCTAGAACCCAGTGCTGGGGTCAAGAATGCAAGGCAGCTATAGAATGGGTGTCTCAGATCAAAGCTGTTGTAGGTGGCGGCACCTGTCCTGAAAAGTCCATCTTTGTAATTTATTCTATGTACACTGTCGTAAGTCATCTGTCGACCGAAAATATGTTTTGTATCTAACATTAGGCCTACTGCAATGGTGATTTAAATTGAGAAAATTTAAGTACTATAAACAACTTGAAAGTTGAATTGAAAAAACGAGGTGCAAAGATGGAGTTTGACCTGTCAGCACTGCTAGCGCTGCGAGTGTCGGAAAGTCACACCTGAGACGCCCATTTGTACAGTGAATGGAGTGTTTGCATAATAATTTATTGGTTCTATCTTTGTAACCTCACTGTCTATTGATTGTTACATTCATGCATTCATTTATATGTTTACATACTGTGTTTGTTTTGATTGTTGTCATGAAGCTTGGCTTGAAGTCTGCTGTACATATGACATTCTAGAGTTGAGTTTTTAATACTTTAAGAATCCAATCAATTAATAGTAAGTATTGCACATTGTAGACATGAAATGAGTAATGAGTGGCAATGTAAATTTGTCATTGTGGCCAGCTGTTTACTGTGTTATTCTGTAGGTCCAGGCCTGATGTTTGACATTATCTTTTGCAATTTGACAGTACCTACCTACTATTTTAATAGTAGCTTATTATTGGCATTTTATTATTCATAGATAGAGAGGCCAACTTGACTCAGAAGATAATTGGCATTAAAAACATAAATAAACGTGTTCAGGTGGAGGGAAAAGTACAAACGGACGACAGCTTAACTAGAAAGCCTAGAGGTTGTTGTTGAATTAGAAGACACATCATTCATATATGTATGCCTAGTTGCTTAGTTTTATTTATTGTCACCGTTGTAGATCAGTTTCATAAAGTCTGAATAGGATATTGGTGCGTGTTACAATGGTGAATCGACGTTCCAGGCGCAAGAAGTTGCGGCACTGTAGCGACAGGCGGCTGTCACGTAGCGCCAGGGCACACCACGTGCAAGTGCTCGACCGGGAAGAGATGAACGGCCGTGACTCGCTGGAGGACAAGACTCCCGACCACCAGGAGGGGGAAGGTAGGCTACGCAGCGGAATAATTGAAATTTAAGTATTTCTAGTAGGGATGCACATCGATACTTTTTTCATTATCGATTATTGAAACGGCAGTGTCATTATCGAATCGATATTATCGATAATATCGAAACATTGATAAACAAATTTCAGTAAGTAAAAAAAAAAAAAAAAATCGGAAATTAAAATAAACAAGCTCTTATACCTGTCGCTCTTGTCTTCGTTCTGCGTCTGCCAATCGCCCCCCCCCCCCGACTTCCCGAATCAAACTTTAGCTTGTTCCGAGGTAAGCGGAACCTACCTCAAGGCGTGTGACAAGTGCGAGCCGTAACAAGAGCTCTCATTCCCGATCTCGTCTTGTTCTGCGCCTGCCGACCGGTTTGTCCCCCTCCCCCCCCCGACCCGACTGCCCGCCTAGACCTGCTCAGGCGAAGGATGGGCGAAGGCCCGGGCACCGAACGAACATTTGCCGTTGGGTCTAGTGACAGCAGCAGATGGCCGGCTGACCTTGCTTGGCCTTGAATACCTCGGGTGAGGATTATAGCAGGAAAGTGTTGGCAAGGCTTATGTTATGCGTACACACACTACATAGATATCAAACAATGCGTTTATTAGACATATTAAACAGTTTTCGGGGCATTCTGTCTGAATGTATAAACAAAATACGTTTTAGGCCTATGAAAAATAAAACTAGGCAACATTACACACACACTAAACTGTCAGTCAAAGGTCATATGACGGCGGCCGCAAACGAAGGTGAAGCCACTTACAGCGGCGAGCAAAACAAAAACAAACTCGACACTTACAGCGGCGATCAAAACGAAACGTGAGCGTGCTACTTGACCTACCGATATGACTATCTAATGCCGACTGAAGTGGATGGCCTTGGTGGATGGCGTCGGGCGTGTTCGACAATCATCGTCAACGTTCGTAGTATCACGCTGTAGCGAGAGATAGTTCCAAGCGCGGGAAAATACGAATTGAGTATTTCGGTCCACATTCAAGTGTTTATTGATTTTTCGATTATCGATAATGAGATTTCATTATCGATTCTCTAAAATTTTACCAATATTGATTATCGATCGATAATATCGATTATCGTGTGCATCCCTAATTTCTAGTAATTATAGGCCATAATGCATGAGTGTCCAAGGTGCTTTTCAATACAGGCACATTACCGCTAGTTTTAAACGCTAATTTTAAATAAATTGTAAATTATTAATTATTGTAACTTAATTTTACCTTATATATAGGCTATCGCTACTCTTTATATTCCAACATCATTTAGTTGGGTAAAGAGGTGTTTCCACCATTGATCTTGGGCATCTCAGGAATCAGTATCGGCATGCCAAGCTCGAAACATCATTTTCTTTAACTTAATTCTCTTCATGAATGAATTCCTCTTGCTGTTCCACCAACTCTCTCCACCTTTTTCTGTCCTCCCACCATCTTTCTCTATCCTCTACCACTTATAGTATAATAATAATTAGCTATGTAAAAATTATCATGGATATTTTCAACAAATCAAAATTTCCTGAAAGTAGCAAACACTAGGAACGAGCGCCGTCGAAGCGCCCTAAATGCGTAAGTCGGACGGCATGCGAAGGTGGTAACGAAGGCTCCTCTCTCTCTCTCTCGCCAGGCGTACGGCGCTCGACGCGCACCCGCAAGCTCACCTACGACAGCTTCAACACGACGTGGATCCTGGGCACGCAGACGCTGCACGGCTACCCCAACATGTACGGGCCGCGAGACAAGAAGACGGAGGGGGGAGGGGGCGAGGTGGGGGGCGGGGGGGACGGCCACACCAAGGGGAGGCTGAGGACGCAGGACACGGTCGCCTACCAGGTCTACATGACGGACGACGACAAGGAGGAGGAGGACGAAGAGGACGAGGATGAGGAGAAGGTGGAGGAGCAGGACAAGAAGATCTTGGTGAGTGCGAGCGAGGAAGTCGGAACAAGAATTAGGCTATATTAAAAAACGAAACGAAACAAATATATAATGTGGTATTTATAGAACTGTTCGTTGTTCTTTTAGAGAAAAAATAAAATCCACGAAATTGCCACTTGCTAAGTACCGACTAAGTTTTCTACTGCTCTAGTTTCTAACGAATATTACTTCAAAATTACTACTTTATTTAATTATGCTTTGGTAGATTGTGCCTAAAGGCTGGGATAGTATTGAGAGGGAAAGAATCATAGGAACTAACAGCTCACCTAAAAAGATGATGGGCAGCCGTGTTGAGATGGAGATTACATGTATTTACAATCATTTACAATTACATTTTGACGGAACGTTTCGGCTTACACAGCCTTGATCACCCGTCGGTGTAAAGAGACGTAACTCTTTCCCTCTCAATACTACTTTATTTAATTATGAAGTTAATCGTCGTCGTTCTCTTTCTTCAGGAGCGAGGTATGAAGCGTACCAGAAGTTCCCTGAACGAAGTAGGCCTAGATACGTCTGGAGGAATGGAGGGAAACGGTGAGATGTACAAGGATATGTATTCAAGAGTGAAACGGAGAAGGCCTATTAAAAGGTACCTCAACGGTGAAAACGCTCCGAACGCCCGTGGTAAGCACGCAATAAGTCTTTCCTGCTAACTTGTTTGTTTGTATATACTGTACATACTATAAGTTGTTTGGCCTATATGTCTAGTACATCGCTGTGTCAGTAATGCTTGTACAGTAGAACTCACTACATTTTGCTTAAATACTGAGATTTTTTATAACATTTTCTTAATTTTTTAGACTGATTTTTGAGTATTTTTGTAAATGTATCATTGTGGGAGTTGTCAGTTTTGTTCACCTCAATGCAAAGTAATTTCCAGCAACGATTAGATTTGATGCGACCGCTTTTGTCATATGCCTACACCATGCGATATTATGCCTCACTGTGGGTTTAGGTACAACACTTATGGTCACAATTTGTATTTGTAATTTGTATTTTACAATGTAGGCCTTCACAACTTATTTCAATGTTCAGCAGATGTTGACTTGTGCTTGGTATTTAAACGCGTTGGATCCTTTGGAATACCACGAGCATGAACTATACTACTTTCGGTTGTTTTATTTTTGCTTTTCTTTCTTTGTTCAATTTGATTGTAATTCTACCATGTATGAATCATACCAGAAGTTAATGCATGTGGCCTGTGTATGTTGACAATGAAGTGTACCTAAGAATATTATGATATTTGAATGCATGAGTCCCTTGCTATACCTAGGGGTGTGTGAAGCTTCGAAACCATCGAATCCGGATCGAATGCTTTAATATTCGAATCCGGCGCCAAACAAGACTGCGACCGAGAAACTCGCAACTATATCGATTGTTCGATTTACCGAACCGTCACGAGACTAACGTGGCCGCCATCTACGAAGTCTTGATAAATTACAAATCTATAAGGCTTGTTCCTATTTACGTCATCGATGTTAGTTCCGTTTTTACTCACGAGATCGCAGCACGGAGGGTGGTACAAACATTGCAGTCTGACAAGCTACAGCTGCTAAAGATCTTCTAATGTTTCAAGATTTCTATGCTACCCAACCACTTCAAATTCATTCCTGTGACAAAGTAGCTAGACCTATAAGCTTAGGTAATATTATAAACATACACCTCAGTCAGAATTGGGGTAGGGAGATTATTTAAAATATGCTGTTACCTCGATCAAACGTAAACATTCCTACGCCATCTTTCGATGTTTGTACCGCCACCTAGACGCCAGCGCTGCACGTATGTGATTGTTGAACTAGCTTGGAACAAGCCCTATTGTAATTAATTTGGCGCCGCGGGTTAGCAAATATTCGGATTCGAGGATATTCTCGCTCGGGATTCATTCGAGATTCGGATTCGAGATTTGGATTTGCACGCCCCTGCGTACTCCTACCCAATGTAGCCCCGCGCTAACTCTGTCCCGGTGTGACTGGTGCCGTGCAGGCTTGGAGGACGATCCCACGGAGACGCAGAGCAGCTCGACAGACGACGATAGCCGCCACGAGAACGACAACGTGGTGCGGCACTCCAAGTACTCGCTGCGCAAGACCAAGCCGGCCGTCGACAGATACCAAGTTAACAACGGTGCGTCCGACTCCCGACTTGTTCTTGTCCCTTTGTAAAAAAAAAAAAAAAAAAAAAACGTAACTGTTTTTAATATTTTTTTAATTTTTTTTTTTAATGTTTTGGAGAGATGGACCGATCCACAATTTGCCGATCCTGATACCCCTTCTATATTTTTTTCTAATAAAAAGGTATACCTGTTTTTAAGTTCTGGAACTACAATATTGATAACTATGTCCTTCAGACACAAGAGTAGCTGTGCTCTTGGCAAATGAATATAGACGTGTTTTGTGGCAGTGATGTGACTTAAATGTTACATTTTTTATTCTATCAGTAGATATGTAGGCCTATATGAAATTCCTGGAAAATTTAATTTTTTACTGTACAACTTACTTACTTTACTTACTTTATTTTCAGTACAACTATGTCTAGTAGACTATAAATGGGTATTATAATGAAGAATTAGCACAAATTAGCTGCTTTCAATAGAAATGAGCAAAAACCCCAACACTTTTTAATATCATTTTGCAAAAATTAGTAAGATATGATACACACGCACGCAACCTATCAGATATTCGAAAACACACCGGTTTCGGTCGTAATCGTTACCACGTGTCTTGTTTCCGTTTGCAGACCCCCCGCGCAAGGGGCGCTCGTCCCGCGTGCTGCGCTCTGTGTTGCACAAGATCAACGGGATGCACCGCAGACAGCGCAGGTTGTCCACCTCTTCTTCTTCTTCCTCGAGCAGCAGCGGGGGCGGAGACCGGTTCGAACGTGGTGGCCAGCACAAGAAGAACAAGACGAGGAGCAGGTGATTACGACGTCCTTGAGGCTAGACCTGAAAGCGAAAAGAAACATTCTAATGTAACTTGTTTTTTAGTAAATAGTAAATCACGGACCAGGAACGTTACATTTTCACACATAAAAATCTCTGTAAAATTTTGTTTGTTTATGTGTAAGTGTAACAGAACATTTTTCAATGTGTGTGCAACCGTTACGCAGGTAGTGTAAAGACCCGAATGCATAGTTCACACTCATGCCCTCCTCAGCCTGGGAGCCATCCACATGGCAATGCCGTTCCGTGAATGGTGGTTGAGCGAGGCTGATGAAGGCTTGAATCTGGGTGCCTAAGTATTATGCTGATAATACACTTTGAAAAGAAATAGCTTTTTAAAATCAAATACAGTAAACCCTCGGTAAAACGAACTCGGTTAGTGCGAATTCTCAGATAATACGAATAGTAAGCAAGACCCTGCCCGCGTAAATAGGACACTCAATGTTAAATAAAACAGATATAACGAATTTCGCATATTACGTTATACGAAGTAATTATTTATCCCCTGGATGGTACTTATACATAATGTTCGTTGTTTAATACGAACTAATAATTTTGAAACCGCACAAACAAAATAATGTGTCCGAGAGTTCAACTCGCAGAGTAGGCGTAGGTATCAAGATTTTTGTCTGCCGAGCGTACGTCGTCGCAGGCAGCTACTTGTCTTGTTGTTGCTTGGTTTTCCCTTCCCCCTCCACCGACGACAGGCGCGATCGGATGCGCGCGCCAGCCCTTACAGCTGTTGAGGGGCGTGGCTTGCTCCCTGCAACGTGCCCGCTTAGTCCGCCTACTATGCATGCACAAAACATCATACCCGTGTGCTACTATCCATTGGAAAACATTGATTGTAGATACGTTTATTTTGGCTGGTACTATTGAATTTCGAAGTTTTTGCGATATTACGAATTTTTATATTACGAACTGACGATTCCTGGGTCCCTTGATGTTCGTATTAACGAGGGTTTACTGTAGTTGAAATTAAAGTGTTTACTCGAACAACTGGTTGATGCACCTATAAACCGAATGAATGTCAAACACTGGTCATTATGATACAGGTGTCCCCTGCCCCCCGTGCCGCTCAACATGGACGTGAAGGGTCTACCCGCCAAGAAGTCGAAGCCGTCGGCCAACAACCTCGCCGACGTCGATCCGATGTCTCTCGACCGGTCCATCACGTTTGCCAACGTCGGCGGCCTCCACGAGCACATTCGCTGCCTGCAGGAGATGGTCGTGTTCCCGATGATGTATCGCGAGGTGTTTGACCGCTTCCACATACAGCCGGCCAAAGGGGTGCTCTTCCACGGGCCGCCAGGTAAGCGGGTTACCATCCCTTGGCGGGTGGATTATTTTTTAATTCAATTTATTTAAATTTATTTAAAAAAAAAATTTTTCCATTCTTTTTTTTCTCCCACTATACTCGTCGTACAACATCTTCGGTAATGCTTCCGTCACGGGTGGGTGAGCGGCAGCCAACCAGCGACCGTGGCTAATTCAGATACTTGCTCGGGTTGGCCGAGACCGTAAACACGTCATTGATTGATGACGAAAGCATTACCGAAGTTGTTTTAAGAGACCTATAGTGATGGGCGAGACTTCGACATTTTGTGGGATTTTCGACATCTTCTAAAAATTGGCATTAAAAATATGTGTTTTTTGGCCAGAATGAAATCGTTTTTCAAAGTACTGGCTGGCCTGGTATGACAAAAGAAAATCTATTTTGAATATAAACCGGACAATTTTGTTTTTTTATCTGCACTCGTATCAATTAGTACTGGCAATTTTTCTTTGCTTGTCCATTGAGTATAACAATTCACTTGTCTTGCCTTGCCCCGTTGATTTCTTTAAACGTAGGTATTTCCATTATGTGTTGCTTGGTCAGGTTACGCTAGGTAATTAGTGTTGTGCGACTGCTTTAGCCGATAGTAATGAATCCGGATGGTTTTGTCAATAATTCCGACGTCCTCAGGTACCGGCAAGACGCTTCTGGCTCGCGCCCTGGCCAACGAATGTAGCCAGGGCGACAGGAAGGTGGCGTTCTTCATGCGGAAGGGGGCCGACTGCCTCACCAAGTGGGTCGGTGAGTCCGAGAGACAACTCAGACTGCTCTTCGAACAGGTACTTATTTACTTATTTATTTATTTATTTATTTATTTATTTATTTATTTATTTATTTAATGTCTATCTTATTCAGTTATAAAAACTGATTACGCACGTGTTACGTCGGGTGGCGTGGTGGCTACAAACGAGAACGTAAGGAAGAGAGTACCGGTAGTACATTACTGTTCCTAACCTGGGACCATCCATTAGGTGGTTGCACCATGAAGTGATTTTGGATTTTATAATCGTGGTGATTGCCGTTTAAATGTTGCGAGCTCAAACGAGGTGCTGCTTCAAAGCATCAGGTAAGTGGCCCTCAGCTGGTTCGTAGCCTCTGTGATGGGCGTATCGGGTGGATAATAAGAACACCGCTAACAAATACAGAACAAAAAAATTTGGCAGCAAGGGTATTGTACTCTTGCGTATGAAGGAAACAGCAGATGCTGACTGTTTGTTTGTGTTTTTTTTATAGCGATTCTATTACTTAACCTGGTTTCATCACGGATAGGTTTGTTATTGCGAGTTGAAGGTGAAGGTAGTCTGTACCCTTGCGTGTTGCAGGCGTACCAGATGCGTCCGTCCATCATCTTCTTTGACGAGATCGACGGCCTGGCGCCCGTCCGCTCTTCGAAGCAGGAGCAGATCCACGCGAGCATCGTCTCGACGCTGTTGGCGCTCATGGACGGCCTTGACTCTAGGGGCGACGTCGTGGTGATCGGGGCGACCAATAGGATCGACGCCATCGACCCGGCGCTCAGGAGACCGGGCCGGTTCGACCGGGAGCTGTTCTTCCCGTTACCGGCGCAGAAGGTAGTCACCCCACTTGTACTCCTGTTGGTAGACACTAGGGATGGGCAAATACGTTTAATAGTCTAAACGTTTAACCGTTTTTAAAACTTTTGTTTAAACGTTTTATTCGCTCTATCCCTTGCCACAAGATGAATAAAACGACATGCAGTAAATTACCGAAAAGTTCCGAAACATTGGGTAAAATTACAATTTGTAGCTAGAAAAAACTTTAATAGTAGACTAGTACTGCTGTTTGCTCCGTTGTAAAATATTTGTTTCTTATATACAAACACTTCTGTACACACGTTTAAACGAGGCGTGAAAAGTACAAACGTTTAAAGCCACTCCCACGTTTAAACGTTTAAACGTCCCATCCCTAGTAGACACTGGCAGTTGTCGTTTACCTTTTTGGAAAAGTTGAAGAAATGAATTGTATGAGTGCAGATAGATTATTGTACTTAATGACACGAAATGGTTTGCGTGTTATTAACTGCTAAAAAAAAAAAACTATTAAATACTCGTGTTACGGAAGCTTTCGATGAAACGAAAAAAATTGAAAATTTAATTTGCTAAATAATTTGCTCAGACTTATTTCGATGTGCGCATGTTTGGTTTTGTCGACACAATCGCTTGCGACACGACACATCGCTGGAGTGTTATTGTCGTTGTGCAGGAACGCCAAGAGATCCTGCGCATCCACGTGTCCAAGTGGGAGGCCCCTCCCACCCCCGAGTTGATCACCACCCTGGCCGAGCAGGCGACGGGCTACTGCGGCTCGGACCTGCGAGCCCTCTGCTCGGAGGCCGTCCTACAGGGACTCAGACGGAGGTATCCGCAGATCTACCGGTCGAACCAGAAGCTGCTGCTCAATCCCAACGCCGTTCAGGTGGGCTACCTTCGCACGATTCGTTCGTCGAATAATCTTGATCTCATTTTTCTTTCACCGATACATTTTACATTACAAACAATATGTTTATTAGCCCCCAATGAGACATGGGTCTCGCTGGAGGGGACCCTTAGAGTGTAATGTAGGCTACATGTTTTTTTGTGGATGGTAGAGTCTGTGGAATCTTGCAATACCTATTTAAAATAATACAAGACTAAAAAAAGGCAAGATATGAATGTGTATGTCTCTTAGGGTCGATCTTACAATCTCCTAATAGGAAAGTTATTTGTAGCAATTAAGCTGTTTGGAGGATTTCAAGAGTTTTGATTGGTAGTTGCCATGGAGACAACAAGCTATTCGATGAATAAGTAGTTATTGAGACATTGTTAGACTGGACCTTAGCCTAAGACAAGCACTAAAATTAAGTCTAAACTCAAAAATGGGATAAGAATATAATATTCAAAATAACGAAATGTCAAAACGCTGTTTGAATCACTTGTTCGGGTACCATCTAAGCTACAAGTGTGAGCGTTGTGTTGTCGCGGACGCAGGTGGAGAGCGTCGACTTCCTCCGCGCCAGGTCGACCATCGTACCGGCCGCTCACCGGTCGATACCGACGCACGGCCGGAAGCTGCCGGCCTTCGTTGAGCCGCTGCTGAGGGGGCGGCTGGAGGCTGCGGTCCAGGTCCTCTCGGAGATGTTCTCGCACGGGGTCGCAAGATCCGTGGACAGGTGAGAGAGAGGCTGAATACCCATCTGGATCAATCCCCTATTTCTGTATAGGGAGCTTGCAATAACGTCATTTCCGGTGTCGCACGGTAGCCATACTGAGGTACTCTATAAATATTTGTTTACGTTCTTCCGACGCTGCATTGTTGCAATATTGCAGATGTCCTTTGACTGACACATCAACTGTTTTCAAACAAAGGTTCCGTATTATGACTGAAAACAAAATAAGAACGTGTAAACTCTTTTTGAAGACAATCATTTGCATGTGTTATCATTTTCTTGAACTTTTACCTGCACACATCAATCTATATGGCTTAAAACTGTGATATTTCCTGGATAACCTATGTGTCTTCTATTGACAGAACAAATGTAAACAAGCAATGTGTACCTCATAATGGCCGCCACGTGACGTCTATTGGGAAGTTTAGCAAATAAGCTATGTCTGTAGCATTTCGATGTTTTTCATTGGTGGTTGCTATGGAGAAAACAAGGTATTTGACGAATAAGTAGTTAGTTATTGAGACATGGTAATACTGGGCCTTAGTGCTCTTTATCTGTCTCTTTATTGGAATTCAAGTGTTAATGATTTTCTTCGTTCATTGTGAAATCGAATTGCATCACTACTGCAACCCAAATCGCCAATCCACAAGCGGTATTCTAGCAGTGGCTCTGTGGCTGGTGTGCACCGTAGAACAGGGATTCCTACGACGAATCCTATTAAATTTGTATCTCTGTGGCCACTTGATTGTTGAATGTGAGTTGTCACCTAATACGGCCGTACTTTCACTCACGCCCAGTTCGCAACTGCTGAGCGCGAGCCAGAGCGTCCACCGGCCGCACCTGCTGATCGCCGGTCCCAACGAGGGTCACGGCCAGACGTTCGTTGCGCGGGCCCTGTTGCACTTCATGGAGCACGTGACTGTACACACGCTGGATCTGGAGACGCTGTTCCGCACTTCTAGTCAAACCGTCGAGGAGGCCTGCATCCAGGTACTGACTGACCTCTGTCTGTTGTGATGCTTTTTGTATCAATAGGGCACTAGCAACACCGAAAGCCAACAATGGAACAAATGAATTGAACTGATGGACAAACAATCAGATATTAAAATAATAAAATTGCAACCATAGAAATAAAAACAAGTGTAGCAATAGTAACTGCTCGACATTTAAAACTTTTAATGATAGACAACGACTAAGTGACAGATTTGTATGTGTATTTGTTTGTTTTTTGTTTTGTTTTCCAAAATCAGATGAGATTATTTTTTGACAGCTTGAATTTGTCCATCGATTCAATTAATTTGTTTCATTGTTGTCCTTCGGTGTTGCTAGTGCCCTATACTTTGTCCAGCCTTGATAAACACAGTGGATGAATGAAGTCGAACCCTATTGTTCGCGCTAGAAGCGGACATAAAAAGAATGTTGATGGTGTTTTCTGACTTCCGTAGGCCAATGTTTTCATGATTTCTGTAAACCTTCTTTTTATGGCCGCTTCTAGCGTGAACAATAGGGTTCGACTTCATTCATCCACTGTGTTTCTCAAGGCTGGGCGGGGTATAGCAGTTATCTTTGAGCGTGGAAACCGCTGTCTACGATAGAAACTCGAGGCACACGATAGAAACTCGACGCCTCGAGTAAAAACGACATTGTGAGGCTGTCATTTTGTCGCATTTATATGTGGTGTGCGGGGGGGGGGGGGGGGGAGATGAAACAACGACAACAGAAATAACTGAGATGAACCAGGATATGGCTAGTACATTTTGGCGGGCAACTATGTTTGTAGCGTCTTTATAACACTCAATTTTTTTTTTACATTTTGATATTAAAATAAAATATCGATATATCAATTCCTTTGCCCAGCCCTATGCTATACCCTATATTGGTGATGGCTCTACGACGCCCCCCTCTCTCTCTTGTCGCCAGCTGTTCAACGAGGCGAGGCGTAACCTCCCCTCCATCATCTACGTGCCGTCCATCGGCCGACTGTGGCGTCTGGCCTCGGAGACTCTCCGCTCCGTCTTCCTGATGAAGCTGGACGACCTTGATCCGGCCTCTCCCGTCCTCCTGCTGGCCACCTCCGAGTGTCCCTGCGAGGATCTGCCTTCCGAGGTGAGTGAGGCCGTTGCTGTGCCTGCGCGTGTCACTTGCTGTGACAATACATGAGAAACTTGTGAACGATCGACGCTGGCACTCCCCGTGCCTTGGAGTAACTAAAATTGATTGCAAGATATCGGAAGTAAACGGAATCATGTTTTCACAGCCTTCTAACTTGAGTTACTCCTTGACAAGGTCCACTAGATCGCTTGTAGCGCGCGCGAAGTTTGCGCTTCGCAATTACTTCGCTAGGAGTAAATCCAGTAGACCTTGACTCTTTGACACTAGGTTCTCTGCTCGTTGCTCATGGCATAGTACAGTATGGTGTATTGCAAGGTCTACTTGATCTCCGCCTAGCGGAGGCTCGTCAAACTCCCAAGTTAGGTCGTCGCAAAAAAACTGTTATAATAATTAAATATCCGTTGTAGATCATGTAACACAATACTAAAAACACCTTGAAGAGAAATTTTGATAGAATATAATGATTGAAAATTATAAAATATGATGATTTTTCCTTTTTAGGAGGTAATTCTATTTGACAGATCACTTCATTTGTTTTCTTTCACGTTTCCCCCATTTGAATAACATGTGATTTTTAACATTGTGGAACGGACTCCACTGCGATGACCTAAGTTGGGAGTTCGACGAGCCTCCGCCAGGCGGAGATCAAGTAGACTGTAACATCGATGGAAAAGTCATACATATAAAGAAGGCGAAGGCTTATGAAGATAGGAAGTTGAGAAGGCAATGTTATGTGTTGTTAAATGGAATTGTTGGTTTTTTGAGTTGCTATGTAAAAGAAAGAAAACAAATCAGTGTGTGTGTTGCTAGCCTTGGGGTGACAGGGGCAGGTCGGCCTGTGTGTTGAAAGAAAAGCCAATATTTAAAAAGTTGTTTACAAATATGAAATCTCAGTTGAAAATATAAAGTGAAGTGAAGCAGACGTTCGTTCGGACGAGGACCGGAACGGGAGCTGTCATGAGTCAACGAAAGTGCTTTCGTTGATAAAGGCGGCTTGCGTTCGGTTGGAGAGGCAGTTCAACAAGAGTGAGTACAAATAATCAACTGAGATTCATTTATATTAATGTCCACCCAAATAGTTGAGCTAGGGTAGTGTGACAATTTGGCGGCCCAACGTTTGGGGCTCGATATTTAACCACGACCGAGAGGAGTAGGAGCTTGTCCATAGGTGAGAGTTGTTTCGGGGAAATATAACAAAATTTTCGTGGAATCAGTGAAGTGATATTCAAGGTTGTTTGAAGTGTAAGATTTCGAGGTGGTCTGAAGTGTAGGATCGTGTGAGCGAGTGTATGATTAGAATAGGGTTGTGTAGGGTTGTAAGGCAGTAGAAAGTCTAGGGGTCTAGGGTATAAGCAGGGAGATGGAATTGGAGAATATTGGAGGAATTGGATCTGAGGAGCTGGTCGGAGGAATTGAATATGAGGAGGTGATCATGGAGGGTCCAACTGAGGATATTGATATCAAGAGTATGTTTAAAAGCTTAATGAAAGAGATAAAGAAAGGACAGAAAGGGCAGGAAGAACAAGCCAGGGTTTTGGAGGAATTAAAGAAGGATTCGGCTGAATTAAAGAGGGATATGATTAAACGGGTAGATATGGAGAAGATGAGTGAAGACATGACCGTGGAAATGAGGATGATATTTTTGGGAAAGCAGGTGGAGGTAGGAGATGCAGGAGGTCTAGGAGACGGAGAGGATGATTTAAGGGACGTAAGAGAGGTGGAGGGTGAAAAGATAGAGGTGGAGATGGTTGAGAGGCTGGTAGACAGGGTGGATGATAAGGAAGATGTGAAGATAGGTGAAGAGCAAGGAGGTGGGTTGGATGATAGGGAAGATGTGAAGATGGTTGGGGAGCAGGGTGATGTGGTGTGTGATAGGAGAGATGTGGGTGTTGTAGGGCAGCAAGAGGACAGAGTGATTGATGAAAATGTGAGGATAGATGAGGATGACGTGGGTAATGAGGAGAATAATAATTTGACTGTAGGGCAAGATAATTGGGACAATAATAAGAAGGAATGGGTTTGTTATGAAAAAAAATGGGTTAAAGGAAGAGACTGGAGGAAGTTTAGAGGTGGAACTTGTGGAAGAAAAATTCATTGGTTGATCGACAATAGGCAACATGTGAGTTTTTTGTGGTTGAAGTAATGTTTTTTTGTTGTTTTGTTGAAGTAATGTTTTTTTCTCTTTGAAGGTATGTTTTTTTTTAATTTTTAGGCAAGGAATTTTAAATTGGGCTAAAAATAAAAAAAATCATGGGGGGTACATAGGGATGTCATGTCATAAATTTTAAAACAATGTAGAATCATGGGGGGTACATACAATGTGGTTATATAGGGATGTTGTGATGAAGAGTGTTGTCAAGTAGGTCATGTTGTTGTTGTCACATCAGAGTAATGTCAATTGGTACAGAGTGTTGTCAAGTAGGTCATGTTGTTGTTGTCATGTTATAGTGTGGTCATAAATGGTGTTTTTATAGTGTTGTCATGTTATAGTGTTGTCATAAATAGTGTTGTTATAAAATGTTGTCATGTCATATGGTAGGGTCATAATGTTGACGAGTGGTGGGATAGCTATAAAAAAAAAAAAGATTTTTTCTGCACATGGTGGATTTTTTAAAGTTAAAATAAATGTTGTATTGTTGGAGATGACAGATGGGTATTGTTGATGTAGAGGTGGAGTTACGTAACGGTATTGTTGGGGATTGTTGAAGGTCTTGGTTGGTTGTCAATAGGTTTTAAGGATGGAGATTTAGAAGAATTCAAGTGTTATCATTGAGGGTATTTTCCATATTCATCAAGGATTGGAAGAATATGGGAAATAGGGGGGTAATTGTAACATCGATGGAAAAGTCATACATATAAAGAAGGCGAAGGCTTATGAAGATAGGAAGTTGAGAAGGCAATGTTATGTGTTGTTAAATGGAATTGTTGGTTTTTTGAGTTGCTATGTAAAAGAAAGAAAACAAATCAGTGTGTGTGTTGCTAGCCTTGGGGTGACAGGGGCAGGTCGGCCTGTGTGTTGAAAGAAAAGCCAATATTTAAAAAGTTGTTTACAAATATGAAATCTCAGTTGAAAATATAAAGTGAAGTGAAGCAGACGTTCGTTCGGACGAGGACCGGAACGGGAGCTGTCATGAGTCAACGAAAGTGCTTTCGTTGATAAAGGCGGCTTGCGTTCGGTTGGAGAGGCAGTTCAACAAGAGTGAGTACAAATAATCAACTGAGATTCATTTATATTAATGTCCACCCAAATAGTTGAGCTAGGGTAGTGTGACAAGACCTTTAGTTACTCCTTGACACTAGGTTCACTGCTCGTTGCTCAATGGCATGGTACAGTATGGTGTATTGGAGCCACACCGACCCTGCTAGATGCAGGATAACGACGACGGTGATAAATGTGTGTTGGTTGCAGGTGAACGCTCTGTTCAGCCCATACCGGGACGAGGTGCTGACGCTTGCCGTGCCGACGGCCGGGGAACGTCGGGCGTTCTTTGCCCCCCTGATCCTCGAGGAGACCGTCCGACCTCCGAAGCCATGTCAGCGAGATGACAGCGAGGAGGTACGCACGGTTCCGACTTCTTTGGCGCACACGTTTGGTTTTTGTGACCCTGTGCAAATATACTGGCGTTGTATAGTTGTCCCAAGACTACCTTAAACATGCTTTCGTCACAGGCGACTGGTTCGTAGCCAATCAGTAGGGACATGATATTTTCGTGAAGCATGTTTTCACGAAATTCTACAAATGTTATCCAATTTCACTTTTTTCAATGGTTGTTGGTAAATGGCACTTGGACCTATTAAATAACGTTCACGACTTTTCGCGAAATTATACCCATTTTCAATTTTCCCGCGAAATATAACGTATTGTCGGCAAAACGCGATGTTTTGTACCGAAAATCGTGAAGAATGGTTCAAAACTCAATTTTTCACGTAATTACGAAATAAATTTTCATCCCGCGTAAAATTTTTAAATTTCAACCCTGCGATCTGCGAGTTCGACTGTGCGAGGTGACTTCCGGTGACCGATCGAAATAATATCGAAAGTCGAAAAACCGTGCGATCTGTGGTGAGTTCGACTGCAAGAGTAGACTTCCGGTGATGCTGATCTTTCTGTCTTGTTTTGTTTTGTTGTTTAGGCCGTGAAGTCGTGTTTACTGTTTAGAGATCCTTTCATTGAAAATGCCGAAGATACTATCTATTTTTGATCGTGAACAAGAATTTAAGAGTGAAGGCTTCTATGTTTTCGATAAAAAGACGCGAATAATGATGTGCAAATATTAGGCCTAGGCTAGACCCTGGGCAAGTTTAGGCCTAGGGCCTAGGCTAAGCCATGGACCAAACATCCACAGGCATGCGGATGAACTTTGAATTTTTCAAGCTTATTTTGTGAGTAGGTATTTGTCCTCATACAAATGTTTAAAAGAACAAGCCCGTTTTAGCCCTAGGCTAGACCCTGCGCAAGTTTAGACCTACCTAGGCCGTGGACCAAACTTCCGCATGCATGTAGATGAACTTTGCATTTTTCAAGCTTATTTTGTGAGTAGGCATTTGTTAACAATGTTGTAATAAAACATGCCGTACATTACTACTACCATAGAGCTCATTTTATTTTACTTTCCTACAATTTTCCCTGCTTTTTATGTATTTTTTTACCGCAATTTAACACCGCTTTTAGTATTTTGCAGGTTTATTTACCGCTTTTATTCACCGTTTTCACAAATTTTTAACACCGCTTTTGGAGGTTTTTATTTACCATTTTTGTATGTCCCTACCAATCAGCGATCGGTATTGGCGCTGGTGTGTCTCGGGCGGTTCGCTGGTTGGCTACGACTGCCCCGTATGTGACGAAAGCAGGTATAAAGTAATCTTGGGTCCACTATAACAACTAGGTTTGCACTTGGGTAACACACTTGCATTTTATCAGACACAGATGGAGTAGCCTAATTGAATACAGTAGTTAATAACCTTTACACATGGAATGAACTCTGCTAGGTTTACCATGTATGAAGCAATTAACGTTCTTTTCATTGTTTTTATAAATCATCTTTTCAAAATAGAATTTAATTTTTTTTCTGTTCCAAATTTGGGTAGTATTGCCAACCCAAAAATTGGTAAATATTGTCCGAAAAAATATTTTTTTTGTTTTTTTGTTTTGTGTGATTAAATATTGGAAAAATGCATCAATTCGTTATGATTGTATCCAAAAAAAAAAAAAAAAAAAGTTCTTGAATTAGTTACGGAACACCGCAGAGCGTACCTGTAAAATGCAGCGTGGTTGCAGGTGTTGGAGGTGCTGCCCCTGGCGCCCCCGCCGTCCCCCGCCAAGCTCTCGGAGGCGGAGCAGAAGGTGCTCAACAGTCGCGAGGAGAAGACGATGCGGGAGCTGAGGATATTCCTGCGAGACTGCTGCTCCAAGCTGGCCAGGAACAGACTGTAAGCTGCCTTGCTTGATACACTTGCTTTTGCCATAGACTAGGGAGGCCAAACGGCGAGCCACAATTTCAAATACCGGTCAATGTTTAGTAAGTAAGGTAGTAATAAGGTTAGTTTAGGGCCAGAAATTTAATTTTCTTTATAAATGTTTTTATTTCGGGTAAGAAAATCGACATCATTATCTATAGGCCTAGTTTGAGATTGCAAACAAAATTTAATAAGATATGTGAAAACCAAATAACTCGCATATAACCATTTTTTTTTACTTGTTTTCTTTTTACTCACAAAATCAAAATGCAACACAGATCGTAAAAAGTGCTAATTTTTAAAATTCGCGGCTTCAGCCGGTAAAGTATTAGGCTACTATGTGTTTTTTTTGTTGATAATGTATTATCATGATTAAGTTTTGCAAAATAGTGAAAAACACGAAATTTGCACTCTATAAAATAAAATGAAATTTTAATTTTATTTAATACCACCCCCTTTCATTACCCCTATTAATCAGACATACGTATATTAGGTTCTTCATGTTCACGAAGCCCGTGGACGTGGAGATTGTGCCCGACTACCTGAACATCATCAAACAGCCGATGGATCTGGAGACGATGATGACCAAGATCGACATGCATCGGTACTCGTGCGCCCAGGACTTCCTGGACGACGTCGACCTCGTGGTCCGCAACGCGCTCGAGTACAACCCCGACAGGTGGGTCACGTTATCTGATAACCTTTGCACAACGCTCGTGCACTGAGTTACGTTTTAAATTTCGAAAAAAAAAACATTGCATTTTTTTTATTTGTGAATTTTGAATTTCTACCCTACGTCCAAAATGGATTTCTAATCATTTATCATTTCCATTGATTGTTTGTGTTTAATTAATTAATTAATTAATAAGCAAAAGAATGAGTGCTCAAAGGGTTAATGTTCTTTAACTAGTGATATATTATACGTAGGGATGTCAACGATTACGATTAAATAGATTCGATTAATCGATTATTAATCGAAAACGATTAATCGATTATTTAAAAAAAAAATCGATTTTAAATTTTCGCGCTTTTTTAAATTTAGTTCTCAAGATCCGCCGCCTATTCGGGCGCGAGCGCTAGCGCTAGCATCGCTATTGCTCAGTTTCATTTACAGTAGGCCTAGGCCTAGGCCTAAGAACAGCAACAGCATAACTTTGCGTCATAATTTGAGCCGAATTTCCAGTCATATTTTGAATACCTAGCTGTGTCTAGTCGCCTACCCTAGACCCAGCATTCGACGCCTACGATCTATAAAAATACGAGTTGTTATGTTTGTTCACAAATAACAAGAGAAGTAAGGTTAGAAAAGTCGCTACGATTTTTAGTTCACATCACGTAAATTTTAATTACGCTGCACATGAAAATAATAATATTACGACGCATATTCAGCATACTTAATTACTTATTGGTTCAAAAAGAACGGGAAGTGAATAACTATAGCCCTTCAGGCCAAGCTAGGACAGAAATTATCGTCGAAATCTTGGACAGAACATAACAAAAATACTCCGTGACGTAAAGTATATCGATAGTCGAAAAGAAGTCGAATTGCGAACTCGTGGCTTGCGCGGGCAATTCAAACTAACCGAAACCAGACCGAAGTTTGGAAGAAACTTGCTACTATACCGACATTTAACAAAACGATTAAAATCGATTAATAATCGATTATGGAGGTGAAAGTGAATTCGATTATCGATTATAATAATTTAATCGTTTGACATCCCTAATTATAAGCCTATACAGTAAAACTTCTTTATAACGAACCCATGGGGGCCAGATTATTATTTTGTTGTAAAGAACATTTCTTTATAAAGATGGTACATTTACATGCATAAGAACATTTTGGGACCTCAAAAACAGTTTGTTATATAGATCATTTTGTAATAAAGACGTTTGCTATAAAGAAGTTTCACTGTAGTCATCGTACAACATCTTCGGTCCATCACGGGTTGGTGAGCGGCAGCCAACCAGCGACCGTGGCTAATTCAGATACCTGCTCGGGTTGGCCGAGACCGTAAACACGTCATTGATTGATGACGAAAGCATTACCGAAGTTGTTGTACGAGGACTATACATTTACCATGTTATCAATTGGCCAAGTGATTTTTGGCTGGCAACGTAACTTTTGAATGGCGTTTGTGAGGACATGTACCTACATGCCGTTTTTACACAAATCTGAGCAAAGCTTGCATTTGGTGACTTTTGGCTGTCAAAGGACGATTATCTTCTGGATTTAATTACATTCTTAACGAAAAATTGAGTTGGTGACTTTTGGTCGTACGCCTGTGAAAAGAAAAAACGTCTACTACCGATGCCGACTGGTGCCGTCTGTATTCACCTAGAAAACATACAACTTCACCTATAGCTAGGGCCATCGAATTTTCGCAAAGCGCGAATTCACGAAATGTGCTGAAAACATGTTTTTTAGTATATTTTAGGTTATGAACCATTTTGGGATACTTTAAAACCGAAAATTTATTCGCGAGTTGGCGCGAAAAATTAGTTATCTCACGAAATCTGGCATTTTTCTTCCATCACGCGAATTTCAAACGAAAATTCCAAATTTCTATGATTTAAGTAACTAAATTACGAAAAAACGAAATATATTTTGCATATGTTCAGGTTTTCTTGTTAACCGCCATAACTACGTCACAATTCCAAACAAGTTAAAAGGCAAGATGGTTGTCTTTCCTCACTGCACTGTAAATACGACATTCCACTGCCTTCTGTTTGTGAGTCACATTTGAGTACATGACGTCACATTCGTTGTGGGCGTCGCCCATGCTACCCGCTTTTTGGAGGTTAGGTTTTCTTTATTTGTGTTGTGTATGTGCAGAAAGAACTGGATTAGTGCCTGATCAAGGGTTTTTCAAGTTATGGCAACATTCTTTCGGACAACAGAACTTGCCTTAAACCTAAGAATGTCGAGTTAATGTTAGGCTTAACATTTGGAACACAGTAAATGTAGGCCTAAATCAATCTACTGTTGGATAGGCCTAGGCCTAATCATAGTTACACAGGTTAGTTTGTAGGCCTAGGCGCCTGGCCTACCACAAAATCTTATTCAACAATAGGCCTAGCACAAAAAGCTAGATCTGTTAAGCTTTTTTTTTTTTTTTTTAGCTAAATTAATTTATTATTGTGACGAAATGTACGTTATTTGACGAATTAATAAAACGAAATCTTGCATTTTATATGACGAAATAGTGAGTTTTTATTTACCATAAATCTGTGGCCCTACCTATAGCGATTGTGAACGAAATTTAATAAGATCTGTGAAAACAAAATGACACACAAATAATTATTTTTTGTACTTGTTTTACTTTTTACTCACGAAATCAAAATGCAATACAGATCGTTAAAAGTGGTAATAAAAAAAAAACGGAATTTGCACTCTAGGCCTATAAAATGAAATTTTAACTATATTTAATGGCTGGCAACAGGCCATGAGGTCCTGCAGCATCACCTGAACCGCCTTAACATCAGAAAAGAACCGGCAACGTGCAAATTGTGTGGCTCCGATGTACAAGACAGGGCACATCTTTTTAGATGTGCTGCCCTCAAGGTTTTTATTGACTCCCTGCCCAATGATATGAGCAGGCCAGAAAAGAAAGCAGTTTTATATTGGTTAGTAAGACAAAAGAATGGCTGAAAAAGCCATCTTGGCACAAGAAGGAAAAAAAAAAACTTTACTCACGAAATCAAAATGCAATACAGATCGTTAAAAGTAGTAATTAAAAAAAACACAGAATTTGCACTCTATAAAATGAAATTTTAATAATTATATTTAATACCACCCGTTGCGCAGGTCTGGCGAGGACAAGCTGATACGCCACCGTGCGTGCAGCCTGCGAGACCGGGCGTACGCGATGATCAAGGAGGAGATGGATACGGACTATGAGGAGCAGTGCAAGCAGATCAAGACGTCGCGCACGCAGAGGGCAGAGTCTCCGTCGAGGTTCGTTCCCGACTTCATCCGGACGAAGCCGGCGGGCGACGCCGGGCAGGGCGAGGGAACCGCGGGTGAGTCTTCGTTGTGTTTGTGCGACTTCCGGTCTCCATCTGTTACGTTGCCTTAAAATGTAAAAAAATAAATTATTTTTGAAGTTAGGAAAAAAATAAAAAAAATTTAATGTGAATCACATGATTATAGTATTAGCCTATTTTTATTGAAGATTCTAAATCAAGAAGTAGGCCTATAAAAAGAACAGAAAAAAGAAAGTCCCAAAAAAATCCTGGTTTTATTTCATAAAATGTTGTAGGCCTACTCCTAGAATTTTGAAGGCTACATGAACCACAAATCACGGACAATATTTAGATGAAAATATCTTTGTCAATTTTAGAAGAAAATAATTTTGTTTTAAAAAAAATGTATTTTTGATTATGGTTTTTTAATTTAATTTTCTAAAATGAAAAAAAATTGATGTTTTAATGAGTTAACCACAACATGAAACACGAACGTCTGACGTGTGTGTGTTGCAGCGGGTGCGCGAGGCAACCAGCTGGGTCACCATCCGACGGCCGCTCACTCGAGCCAGACCACCACGGTGACGGGCTCGTCCCAGAGCCAGACGAGCGTGGCGACCCCCGCGGCCGAGGTCAAGCGCACCTGGAAGCTGAGCGTGCGCAAGCGCCACCGCAACAGCTGGCAGCGCGGCCACATCGCCAAGAAGCGCTCGTCCGTGACGCCCGCGAGGCCGCCTCAAGCGCAGGCGTCTGTCAAGAGCGTCGTCGAGACTGACGCTGCTGTCGCCACTCCCGAGACTAAGGGGGGCGATGCGGCTGGCACGGATCTGCAGGAGGCGATGGTCAACGGTACGTGGATCATAACGCAATAGGGAGCTTGCAATAACGTCATTTCCGGTATCGCACGGTAGCCATACTGAGGTACTCTGTAAACATTTGTTTACGTTCTTCCGACACTGCATTGTTGCAATATTGCAGATGTTCTTTGACTGACACATCAACTGTTTTCAAACGAAGGTTCCGTATTATGACTGAAAACAAAATAAGAACGCGTAAACTCTGTTTGAAGACAATCATTTGCATGTGTTATCATTTTTTTGATCTTTTACCTGCACACATCAATCTATACGGCTTAAAAATGTGATATTTCCTTGAAAACCTGCGTGTCTTCTGTTGACAGAACGAATGTAAACAAGCAATGAGTACCTCATAATAGCCGCCACGTGACGTCTATTGAAAGCTACCTATAGATGGTGCTTCTGCTAAGCTTTTTTGATTTAACATGATTTGGGGGAAATTTGCCAAAAAACTACCAAAACCCAAATCAGTTGTACAAGTAGGTTCTACATATGGTACTCATTTTCTTCAGAAAACTAAGCTCTATAACATATTTAAAATCCGTGTGGAGTAAGGTAAGAGACGCTATTATTTAATGAAAATTGAAAATTTAGCAAATATGAACAGACCTGGAATTTTGTACATGCATTCATCAACACCTTACCTTAATTTTACATGATTTTTTTTTTAAATTAACTATTTTCTGAGCCCGTTTTGTTTACAGTATTTAGTACAATTTTTTCAGGCAGCAAAAAGGGCTTGTACGATTTTTAGAAAGTTTACGATAAATAAATGTTTTAGTTAACGTGTTATTTATTCATCGCATTTATTCCATAACGAGCGTAATGTTTGCAGGTGTGGAGTGTATGGACGTGGACGCGGCCTCCAGCGACCACGGCGAGGCCCCGGTCCTAAAGAGTCCCGTCGTATTGGACCGGGAGGACCTCGGGGAGAGCGAGTTCACTCCCCGGCTGTCGACCAAGCCCAAGCGCAGCGAGCGGACGTCCAGGTCGTCAGCCGGCGGCAACCAGGACGCCATCGTTGAAGACGAGGAGAGAAGTAGGTGTTACGTTTTACAACGTATAGGCACCGTGTGTTAGTACATACAGCGCTATATGTGGCCAAATTTAGCAACAAACTGCTGAAGATTTCATTCCGCGGTTGAAAATATTGCTGGATATTATTGTGATATATCTGGTTTTTAGTTTGGTGTACATTTTGTTTTTTATTGTTGATGTGTATTTATTTTGTTTTTTTGTTTTGTGTTTTTGTTTTGGATTTTTTTGTCTTGTTTCGTGTGTGTTTGTTGTGTGTTATTTGTTGTTTGTACGTCTAAAACGTGTCCTGATTAAAATGGTGGCTTGCCTTTTTAAGATTTACTGATGGAATTCATAATCTGCACAAAAATTTTAAAAGCCGTATTTAATTAAACAATTTTCACAATTTGCCTTTATCGACGTAGGAAGAACGACGCTGCTTCAGCAGGTTGTTGCGCGACTTTGCCACTTTGAGCGCGTCATTCGTTTTCACTAGTGCCATCAGTGGCCAATCTCGGTGCCTATGGTGGTGGTATCAAACATTTGTACAACAATAGTAACAACCAAGTCTAGACGTGGTTTAGCATTGATTATCTTCTTTTCTTTTTGTAGTTTGACTACATCTGTAAATTATCTTTAGTTTAGTATCTTTAGTTTTAGACATACATTTTGCATATAAACTAAATATACCAAGACGTTTCGCAATAAACTTACCAAGTTTGCTATGTCGGTTCATTATGGTCTGTGTTCATGTATCCCAAGTTTTATAAACATAATGATTTTGCATATTCCTAGGATCTCTCCTTATCGCTGTGTGTATTTTAACCATGTTGCAGTTAAATCTCCCTTAGACCATTCGAATCTCGAGAGCGGCCTCACCTGTTTGTCTCCAACGAGCAGTCAGGACAAGAGCATCTCGAATCCAAACAGCAAATCACCGTCGCTCAATAGCCCGCCCAAATCAAAACTGGATGTAAGTGTGAGTACATATGCAATGTAACGTTCCCACTGACGATAATTGAATTTGTCTTTAGTTCTAGTTTGATGTGAATGCTTTAGAAAGCGATTCGTTTAGAAACTTGTCCAATCCAAAATGGCTATGAATGTAACATAATTAATAATTATATAGTGGTGAAAGATTCTAAGGTTGTCATCAGATTCAGTGGGGATCACCTAGCTTATGTTTTCACTTATTTCATCCGTTTCTGCGGATATTAACGGCGTGCTAAACGTATTGTTCCGCAGACGGACACCTCCAAGACTGAAGACGTCCTCGCTCGGGTCATCTTTGACCAGCACGCGCTTGACCAGCTGCTGACCAGGGTCGTCAGGCTGACGGACGGATGCAACTTCGCGACGCTTCTCGACGTCTACGCCCGGCTACGCAGGCACGTCGACAGCTGCAGCCGCGACTATGTCAAGATAGACTTGATAGAGGTGCGTAGCGTAGCTATTGCCAACGGACCGACCTCGTACATAATGAAATAAATTTTCGAAAAATATGTATAAAAAAAAAATTAGATGTGCTGCCCTTAAGTTATATATCAACTCCCTGTCCATTCATGAGCAGGCAAGAAAAGGAAGCCATTTTATATTGGATAGTTAGACAAAAGAATGGCTGAAAAGTGGTCTTGGCATCAGAAGAATAAAATTATAATAAATAGTAGGCCTACCAAATAAATGTCCCTCATTGAAAATCAGTTCTTGTAACTGAGTCGGTAGACTGTAAGTACAAATTATATTTATTTGTTTATTTACTATTTAACCGATGTGGTGTTCCAGCTTCTCTCGAAGGAGTTGGATCGGTTCGAGGTGGTTCGTCGCAAGAGGACCGGCAGCCGGAGTTCTTAATGGTCGCCACGTCTTGTCGGCCAAACCAAGCCAAGCTAGCCAAGCACTGCCAATAGCGCGAGACGTGTGCGACGCTCAATATTCAGGGTCCGTTCGTAAAGGTGCCGGCCGAGGATCTTTGTCTCTCGCAAACGACTGAGCTTCTGCAACGATAATACGACGTGTACGTGTATATATGTATTTGAATAGAATTGAATTGGCGAAGGAGAATCTCGAATCGGCGCGGTTTCCGTTGTCGTTGCCATATTTAGAGGCTAGATACCGTCGGTCTAGTCGCATCAGTTTCAGTCGACACAGACTCCGATACTTTGCTCTCTATGCCCTTGGCCCTAAACGGGTCTAGTGAATATACTAGTTAATTATGTAATATTTTGATGCATTTTTAGTATTATGTTACACGGTCTACAATTATTGTCTTCCCTTGACCTCAATAATTTGGGAGTGTCTTGCTTCTACTCCTGAATTTGTCTACGGTTTTTGATTTGTAACGAACTAACGAGTACTTTTAGGGATGACATCGAGTCTTTTTTTTTATTTCGTGCGTGAGACCGACTGGAAAAGTGGGCGACGTGAGTGAAAAACTGCTCACGCGACCACCTCTATTGTGAATCTTTAGTCGGGTGCCAGAATTCAGCTGCTGAGTTCGCTTAGGTAAGCGGAAAATGACGTCATACTTACTGCGCTGACTTGTAATTTTGGAACGAAAACGCTTGTTTTTAAGATGGTGGGTCATCAAAATACCATTTGTTCCATTTCTGATTCTTCTTCGTGAAACTATTGCTGCAACAAAATGGGTAGTCTGATATTTAAGTACAAAATATGGCTTAATCTGCTATTTAAGTGCAAGGATTCAAGTATTATATACTAAAAGAAGGAAATGCCAATAATAAAAGTTTCGTATTTCGTATTTACCGCGTTTTTGAGGTTAGCAATTGGACCCAGCGGCACTTTGTCCTGCTTAGTTCGCTTACCAAGCAGACTCAGTATACTGAATAATGGAACGCCTTGCTTACTGTCAGTGGAGTAAGTAGCTTTAATACTGGAACACTCAGCTTGCTCAGCAGACTCAGCTGCTGAATTCTGGCACGCGGCTTTTAAGAGTGATTCCTCGATGTCATCTCCAATCGCTGTAGATTGTAACAGTCTGTGTCGCTGATCTCATCTGGTGGCGTTTCGTCCCGTAGCTTCCCAGCACCCCAGCCTTAGTTCATCTTACACGTGTATATATATCACACATCTGGTACAAGTAGACATTCAATTACAATTATTATTATTATTATTAGTATTTAGTATTAGAGAAGTACATTGTGTAGAACCTACCACCTAGTACACTTGAGAACTGGTTTATGTTTATTTTAAGTGGCTCCCAAGTCGTGTCAACCATATTAAACTCTGATCTCCGGGTACCGTTTGTTTATACAATTTACGTTAATTCAATTTATGTCCAGTTGAAGATTACTAATGTATGGTAGTACCTAATCAATTAAATTTCTGATGCTTCTAGTGTGTAACTCGAGGTGAAGAAATGGCCATTGTTTGCAATGACTTTTAGGGCACAAGTGAAGGTATACGAAAAATAAAGAAACTGCAGAAATAGGTTTTGACTTGACACTTCATTGTGCCTATAAATCTGTAGGGTAGAGAATTGGCATGTGGCCATCTGTAAGCAAGCTGTTGCCTTAGTATACATATATATAGGCTTCTTGCAGGTAACGTCAGAAATAAAAAATTGAACTGGTGGCAGTCTCCATGGCTACAACTTATTCTCTCATATATCGGCATCATTATTTTGTTGATAACCTGTGGTTTGTCCACCAGTTCAATTTATTTGTTTCGTTGAACTGTCGTGCTGCCTTCTGTGAAGCTGATTGATTGAAATGTTTTATTACTTAAATGTGAGATTCACAATTGGGCCCTCCGATTGTCTGTAGGTCCTTGGTCGTCTAACTTGAATCTTGGTCGTGCCCATGTCATCGTGCGTGTCGATACAACGTATTGTTTCGTCGCTGTGATGAGACCTTGGGGAAATATGCACCAGTCCCGTAGCGTAGCGATTCTGGCCGTCATTGATACTAGTTGCTTGGATTTCATTAAGTGTGTTCTTTGTTGGATATTCGTATGGTCGACATTCGTTGTGCTTCCCAGTTCTGTTAACGATCTGACTGCCAGACTACCTCTAGTATACAATCGAAACGTTTTAGTCATCGCATAGTTATGGTTTGTTGTCGCTTAAAGACACGAATAACAATGTGCTGACTGTAGGAATATCCACCATTATTATTTTGAATTGGATTTTGAGTGAATTTATGAAAATATTTTTAGTGGATAAGCATTACGAACACAACTGACACTTTTTACGGTTAAGTTTTAAGTACTAATACTAATATCAAATTCACATTTTGTTTGCACATCTCGTAAACTAAATTGAAGTATGTAACGTTATGCCTGATAAAAATACTTACTAAGCAACCAAATACCATGATACATTATGTGACCACTGGCAGTGTATGTTCACTTAGGTTTTATACATAGGAGATGGTTTACTTAGTGACGATAGTACATACACGGCCTACCGGTGGGATTGATAATGTGAATCCAACGTTGGAGTCTGCCAAAGTGGAGGAGCAAAACTAGCCAAGTAAATACTGGCACCATGTGATAGTTTGTCTATTTCAGGTGGTTGGTTTGTCCTGGTCCTTATTGCTAAATAAAAGCTCATGCTGACGAGAGTGAAAAGTTGATACTAACTGTTTTTGCACTGTTTATTTATAAAGTTTCGCAGTTCTAGTTACAAATGTACCACCCATTCACACTAGTGTTGTGCCTGGCAAAATAAAACTATGTACTAGGAGAGCCTTTTTATCGGCTATTGATACTAGCAGCCCCATTCTTGCATCAAGGCTCTCGAACTTTCCATTCTTGGGCTTGAATTAATGGTTGTCTCTTTGTTTACGGCCACGTGTGGTTGCTAAGGAACTCGTTTTCCTTAGCAACCATGGGTGCTCTACGACCACGAATTCGGTCCTATGATGCACTTGACTTTCAAGCTCGTTTAAGCTTCCACTTGTTAGCAGTAGTACCGATATAACACATTCCGAAACCTCAGTTATGCAGTTATTCAGTATACAGTTAATTCAACTAGACTAGTGTGAAGAGGTGTTTGCCTACATGGATTCATACATGTACACTGCTAAGGGCTGTTATTACGACGCAAGGCTATGTTGTAATTTTTAGACGGAAACTTAAGTAGAATTTTTTTTATGTCACTCATACTAAAGGTGTTTGGATTGTTGATGTTATGGGCAGAGCTACTCTGGGCCTATTCAACCCACCCTGGGTTGACTTAGGTTCATGACTGTAGGCATATTTTCTAATACTTTACACAATTGTGCACATTAGTGGCTCTGGTTCTGGTATAACATCAATCATCAACCACGCTTAATGGCCAACCATTGTAATAACAGTCCTTGCATAAATAGTTTACTGAACCAAAGAAATGTTCTCCCTTCCAAAAGATGAAGCAGTTAGGGCCCAGGTCTCATTCTTGCTAATACAGTGGAGAGGCTAAAAGGTAACAATTCTAATTTAATTTGTATTTGGCTGTTTTCACTGCCCAGTTATGAATTCGTTATAGTGTCTGTACTGTTAAGTATACCATTTAGGTTCTAGGTTAGATTTACCTTTTGTACTATTTAGGATAATAATGTTGTTCTGAATTTTTATATGTAAAGGAGTTATTGATTACTGATTAGCCATTTGTATTAATAAATAACGCGTGCGTCCATGCTTTGGTTCATGGATTGTGCGTACTCGAATTGAAAGTGTTGCTCACAACAATGTACGGAGTTAACGAATGTCATATCAGATACGTACGGTTGACGTACTAAACGAAGGCAATTGTTGGAAGAATACTAAATCTCGAAGACTGCCTTAACCTAGTACCACACACGGATATCTGCTTTGTGTTGAAACTAACAGTGGCGGCTCGTGGGAGTTATGGGAGGTGGAGCTGTAATACAACATGTGAATTTCTTCTTCAGAGACACAAAGACGTACACGCCCCCCCCCCCCCCTCCCGAATCGAAAACGAATGGCACTTTTTACCAAATAATCAGTTAAATATCAGTCAAATATACAAAAGTGAGGCAAATAATATTATGTTGTTTCTTACCTTAATATATCGTTTTGATGTGGAAGATTGCTCGATAATACTAGTTTTGTGGTTGATGTTACGATTACTGTTTCTGGGGTTTGGCGAACGAGTTTTTTTATCTCCAACTTTTCTTCTAGTCTACGAGAAGCAAAAGGTCTGTCCAATAATGCAGCTACAGAATTCATTTTGATCTGATTAATACATTTCAGTCAATTACTTTATAACGAATACCGTGCGCCGCGCCATACAGAAAACGGAACATGCCACACAGGTGCTAGGCCATGTGCTTCGCCACACAGAATGTTAGTTTAATGTTTTACTCACCGATGTAATGCGAAATAACACACGCAAAGAACACCACGCAATACAGTAAGGACAACACGATCATACGAAGCACTATTGTACATTGCTTATGATCTTAATTAGACACTTAGTTTAATGTTTTACTCACCGATGTAATGCGGAATAACACACGCAAAGAACACCACGCAATACAATAAGGACAACACGATCATACGAAGCACTATTGTATATTGCTTATGATCTTAATTAGACACGTAGTTTAATGTTTCACTCAACGATGTAATGCGGAATAACACACGCAAAGAACACCACGCCATACAATAAGGACAACACGATCATACGAAGCACTATTGTAAATTGGTTATGAGCTTCATTAGGCACAACAGGCTATTCAAAACATATCACTGAACCGAAACTATTTGCAAAGAACAGCAGCCGACAGGTTGGCGACATTCGCTGTGAAGAAGTAACCAATCACGGCTGTGGGTGATAAGGTGCATGGACTCGCTCTATAGCTAGGCAAGATAAGCTCGCCGGCTGGACAATGCACGTCGCTGTTTGAATCACAGAGCACCCGCGACGTAAATTTGTGGATAGAAAACTCCTTCGCGGGGTGAAGGGAACAGCGCGGGAATAGCTAGATCGAGCAGAACCGCTCACAGCGCCAGTGCAGAATACACATACTGCCGCAACGGCCGTCATTGGGAATACACGTAATCGTGCTGTACGTGCAATTAAAATGCATCAAAAACCACACATCAAACAAAGTCATGTCAGTCTATCTTAGCCATTTGGACAATGTTGGGGAAATACATAGATAAGTGAAGTTTCTCTCAAATTTAGGTGGCGCTGCAGCGCCACAGCGCCTTAGGTAGAGCCGCCACTGGAAACTAACTTAATTGAATAGCATCAAGAGACAACATATGGTAATGCAACATAATAAAAATATTTCAAGTAAGGTTTTGGGAGGACTAGTGATTTTACCCGTTTTCCTTTCCTTCCCCTTTGTGCAGCCTCCTCAACCCACTAATGGCTACAAGAGGGGTATTATTAGCGTTCTGCAGTAGTTTTGATGTTTGTAGTCACCTCTTAAACTTATAGTAGGATTATCATAAATATTTACCTACTTGTGTACAGGAATGTCATATCTATGAATGGATGTAAGTACATATTTTGTGGCTGTTAAAAAATAAATTTCACATGTTTGAATTATGCACAAATGTAGGCCTATAGTACATACAATACACCCATATGTAGATATGGTATTCCTGTACAAGTTGGTAAATGTTGTTAATTGTTATCTTTAAGTTATTGTTGTTGTTATTGTTATGTTTAAGTAATTAGTTGACGAATATAGTATCTGCAAAACGCCTGCTGACAACGCTGCTCTGTGATTGGTGGTTGGGCGAGTCTGAGGAACGGAGCACGTGAGGAACGACTATGCACCTGACCCTTAGTCTTAAGGTAATAAGTTTGCAAGGCCATGTTCTCCATAAAATAATTTATTTGCTTTTGTTTGACATTTGTCAAAGTATTTCTATCAACGGAACAAGCTCTGCACGATTGATTGGTCATCCTTGTGCCTTGGTCGTCAGCGGTGGCAGAGTTATCCAGCTGACCCCAGCCAAGGTCAACGGCGAACGTACTGTAGTACTAGTGATACCGTTGCTGGAAGTTTCTGTTGTAGTTGTCGGTGTTTGGGTAGTAAAGGTGGTTGTGGTGCTAGCAGTAGTGGTGGTAGTAGTAGGCTGCGGTTTATTGCAAGGACTGTACAACACCTCGAGATTATCCAGTGCAACTAAGCCATCCTGTAGATTGTTCTCAAAGTAGGAGTGGAATATTAGCTGTAACATGCAAACAACATTTGAATGTTTTATATATAAATGGAATACATTTGCAAAGAGTAGTAATAGTTAGTAACAGATTAATTAACTTTTCTCCTTGCTGCTACTGCTAGAGTTATGTGAAATTTGAGTTATAGCTGTTACATTGACTTTCCCCAGCTTTGGTCCCCAACACTCAATGTAAACATAAGAAGATCCGATGCCCTGTGAGTTCGAATTCAAGTTTCTAATATTCTAGAGCGTAAAGTTCCTTGCGGTTTCTGCAACAGTTTTCCGCATAACGTTCCTCGTCGCGAACACGATGCAACAACACTTGACGTTTAGGGACTTACCTTGAAGGGGCGATTGACATAGAAGGGCAACTCCACAAGGTCACCTTCAGTGACCTTGTCACTCTCCCAGAGGTCAACGGTCTGGTCCGAGTCAAAGTCCAGCTGGGTTACACTCCGCAGGTATATCTGCGAGAGCTGGAAGCAGACAAAACAACATCTATCAATTCAATTCTATCCATCAATTAGTCAAGACATGCCTCATTACTTTTTTACCAACACTACAAACACCCTGTCCTGACAATACTGCCAAAACATAAACCTTAGGGGTAGTGACTCCAATACTATTTACTTAATTTTGTTGTGTTTGTATCTTTAAAACGGCATTCAATATCATAATTTTGGAATGTCACAAGGCTAAATAATGTCAAGATCGACTGATATTCCCCAAAAAATGATACAAAATAGATAGTGTTTGAATAATAATTTTATGATTTTAATAATATCTTAAATTGTCTTGATTTTATCTAATGGTAATTTTTTCCTAATTTATTTTTTGAGAATAACTAGATCTTGACAATATCTAGCCTCAAATCATTCCAAAATGTCTTCTTCTTAATGCCCACATTTGGCTATTATGCCATCATGCTGGATATGGTCAACCAGTAGAGACACGCTTCTATATCCTTCCTCTTTGTGCCGCTCGGCATTGCGTCACCTACCACTTCTGTACACACAAGTAGTTGACTCCTGTCTTGTCCCCCCTTCCCACACAGTTTACAGGTACAGGTTTCAAACACCCCCACTCGATTGAGGTGCTAGAAGATTGTGCTGTGTTTTCAACAACTCTGTCGAGCACGCTACAAGACGCACCTTGAGGTAAGACGTCCCGCGAAGCCGATGCAAGAATCTGACGCAGCCCTCTGGTCCGCGTGTGTCTCCCTCCTCAAGGCCGTGGTAGTTAATGCTGGCGAAGTAGCCCGGGTTGCCTCCGGACATTTCCGACGTGCTGAACATGTATCCTTCTGCAATCATCCGTACAAGTCTCGTCACGGAACCAGCTTATTCGTCAAATAACTTGTATTTACCGATGCAACCACTTTGAAATTAAGTTAAAATTACAAATAAATACATTCATAATAATGTCTATCAGTACACATGGTTACAATATGTAAAATAAACTTAGTAAATTTATAAGCAACAATAAAACTTCTAAATTAATTTAGAAAAATTGAGTCAATATTTATTTAATTTAATGACTAACCATCAACCTATTCAATGTCCTACTCGTTTTATACCCCTAGGGGCGCCCTTTGTTGCTAGGGATTTTTTCTTTATGGGAAATAAATGACATACATCCGCCCCTAGGGACAAGGGACGACTAGTCTATGAATTCCAGGTTTTAAATCATTGACAACACACAACTTTGGGGACCCCCAACCCACCCCCTTTAGGGGACCCAACACCTGTATTTAACCTTTATTATACTACACTTGATGCAAATCCCTCCCTGTAGAGATGCCTCTGGTTAAAATTTTTGTAGGATAGAATGCAAGAGCATAGTAATATTACCTGTTGCATTCACTTTGTTCCAACTCCACGCGGGATAGCCGGCGTTGATGAAGCCACAGGTGTTGGTGTTGAAGTTGCAACGGTTGTCGTAAGGGAACCCTCTCATTGGCTGACGACCTTCAACACACATACACACGACTGGGTTGTATATGTGATTTGTCAGAACATGAATATGTTCATGCTCAGTCAATCACCTGCTTACAGTTATTGTAAATGTATAAGAAACAAAAGGTATGAATGCAATGTATTCTAAATTGAAATACAGATATTTGTATGTAAGGTGGCCCTGGTGTGTGGTGTAGGTTAATTATTATTGAGTGTGGTTGGGGGGAAGATAAATTGCCCTGTTCATTGATTTAATTTTAAATTATGGTTGAGAAAATAAAACAGAAGAATACATTAGGTTTTTTGAAAATGTTTAACTTTTCTTCAGATTTCATGATTTGGCTGTTTCCTTTGTATATATTGTATTTTAGTCTTAGGCCAATGCCTATTTAGATTTAAGCAAATGAGATCTATATAAATGTATAATATACGTATTCATCTTGGTACGTATCTACAGGATCTTGATAACGCCGCCGAAATTAAAAAACCGGATGCTTTCGTGTAGTTCATATTTTCCTCAATAGGTAGCGTATGCATGTACAAATCAATGTTATTAGTTCTATGATCTACACACTTGACACCGCCACTTCCAAACCGGAAGTACGGCACCGCCATTTTTCCTTTCTTGTTTATTAGTTTATTTTTCCCTCAATAGGTAGCGCAGGCGTGTCTTCGAGAAATTGGTGTAGCCCTGTCATTCTTCCCGTATCATTTCTGTATGATCAACGGCGGGCAAGTAAGAAAACACGTGTGTGCGCTGTTTGTTACCAAACGAATTGCAGATGAGAAATTCGACGAGAGGGAAGGGAGGGTACGTGAAGATGAAGGTATGCGAAATAAACACACATTCTAAGTATTAGTCTTAGCGCCAGTAGCCTACCAGGTCTAGGCTGGTCTAGTTACAAACAACGAGGGTATCGTTTTCAGAACACTTGTAGGCCTACCGGTATCCCGTGAGACATTTAAAATTACGTATTTCAGTAGGTAAATGTCACGGTATTTTGTCAATAAACGACACGACAACCTGTCTATTGTAACAGCGTTTGAGGGTGAGGTGAGGGGTATAGTTGCCGCGGATTGCGATTACGACAGCGCACACACGTCAAATACCTTACTGCCGCGTGAGAATTGACGCTGACTCACTGCGCATACAGTCGGCAAAGTCCCCCCTCCCCCCCCCCCCCCCCCCCCATCAATACGCGCTGGCGAAATGCGACCAGATATTATAAAATTACTACAAAAATGTAGACACTATTATAATTTAATATTGTCGTGTCAGAAAGGTGTTTTCGCGGGCGTGTGACGCAAATATACACTATGTCAGGTAGGCCTACTACCGCTTCAGGTGGCTAATATAATATCAGAACATTTTAGATTATTATCTCTACTAGCCCTACGTACTTAAGTATAGCACCTCAGTTTAGAGAATTGCAAGTACTCAAGAATCAAGATAAACATATTTAAGTACGAGATTCTGTAGATAATATAGTAATTGTAAGGAAAGACAATTTTGTTTTGTTTTACCTCACATATCGATTACACATATACCAAAGTATATTACTAATTAGATTGTGTAGACTAGAAGTTGTTGGTGTTACCTTCACACTGGTAGAGTTTCTTGAGTCTCCGCTTGTCGCTGGGGCTGAGACCCGGTTTCCTCCAGATGGGGCCGATAGTGACCCCGTTCTTGCGGGGGAGGATAGTCCTGGATACCCCGTCCTGAGGGAAGAAAGGGGACTACAGTACTTGTTGCACAACACACTTGTTGGAGTTGTCATGGGACTGCCTGGTCTTATGACTTCAAAGTTCTAACTAAATATGACACGCTTCTCTAACTTGATTGCACCGTGGCAATCACCAATGAGAAGCTGTAAAATCAAGTCAGCTGACATCCAATGAAGTTAGGCCTAGTTGGAAGTCATAAGACTGGGCATAACAGTGGAAGGTATATTAGCAACAAGTGGACCTTTCGAGGCAATTACGAATGTAAAATATAGTCAAGTCAAGCCTATCTTCCAAAATCTTGTGCAATGTGTTTGAATGCTAAAAGATAACGTTATCTTCTAGTAATTAAATTACAATAATTAATGTCACCCACCAAAAAAACTGCATGGCCGACAAGACATCTTCTTCTTCTTCTTCTTTTCCTATGTCTGCATTTTTGGCTTACTGGGCCATCATGCATTTTCTGGTTTTCCAGTATACATGGACATTTTCTTAATTGCAATTAATTACATTTTAACCTGCTGTACGTGAAGTGATTCAAGTTTATAGACTGTGTTTATATCTTTGTATAATCATGGAAACGAAGTTACTATACCCGTCTCTGCCCGGGGGTAGAATAGGCTCAGAGTGACTCTGCTAGTCGTAAGAGGCGACAAAAGGAGACCCTGTCCATTTCCCCTCCACTATCCCACTGAATCTCATTCCACTTGGCCCTCGCCTCCCTTGCTGGACTCCCTTATAATAGTCCATGGTATAACATGCCCCATTGGGCATGGTTAAACGCTAAATAATTATGCAGAGTGTTTACCTTGGAAAAGGCCAGTTCGTCGTACATCATGACAGACTTGTAGTCAAACTTTTCCCCCAGCGTGTTCACTTCAAACCCGTCTTGTTTCTTGAAAGATGCCGCGAAGCCCTGAAATAAATGATAGGTTCAGATTATAGATGTTCCGAATAAATTGTCGTTTTACGTCTTAACCGACAATCAATCAACTCGCATCTATACTCTCAATCTATTGTCATCTATTCTCCATGCTGAGTGTAGTTTCGTTCACCTGTTCTACACTCAGTCAGTACACTAGTGTAAGTCAGTGTCAGTCGTTCTTTTGTATCAATTTACGTCAGTGGAAATATTTTTATTACCTTCTTCTGTAATTAAAACTTACACTGGGGTGTAGCTAGTGCAGGAGATGTTTTCACTGGCCAGTGTAAGATCCAATGTGAGAGAGGCGAACGAAGCTAATGTACCTTTATCGGAGGCAGAAACCTGTTGATTTTCGTTAAACAGAGTGTATGAAAGGTGCCAGTGGCGTATCCATGAATTGGGAAAGGGGGGGGGGTTTCAACCCATATTATAGAGAGTGAAGCCGAAAGATAATTGGGATTCCGGGGGGATTGCCCCCTGAAAAAATGCTCGTCAAGGTAATTTTAGTGCAAATCTGTGCGTTTTACAGCGGCCAACTGAAACAAGATTACTCAGTTTCTGGCAACACATTGTTTCCTAAGCACCGCTAATAAAAGGAACCTCAATCAATAATTTGCATATATTTCGTATTGCTTTTGCTTTTAATTACAACAATATACAATAATTATAAAGTAAAATATCTAACTGTCTATTGAAATACTGTCATTGATACTGTCTATTGAATTACTGCCTATTGAAATGTAAACGGTCATTTTCCATGTTTCCTTTGCAAATTAGGGGGGGTTTTGTCCCCCCCCCTCCCCCCCACCCCGCGTATACGCCACTGAAAGGTGCGGTATATGAAATGTTGAGGTCGGTACGAGCTGTTACGTTGGGTCAACATTAGCTCGCATGTCTAAGGATGGTTGCCATGGTGATGACAGATTACATGGTTGCCATAGTGATGACAGATTGCACGGTTGCCATGGTGATGACAGATTGCATGGTTGCCATGGTGATAGATTGTTATAACTCACCGAGACGATATTATTCCACATGATCTCTATCCAGTGGTCTCTGTCTGGTCGGTTCATCTCGTGCCAGAAGCCGATGGTGTGACCCAACTCGTGGACAACCAAGCCCAGGTACCAACATCGCTCGCCCAGGGACAACTGTTGCACTCCGCCCGTCCGACCAACGGGCGACCAGCACGCGGCCCTGTAACGTCATGTTTTTATTTCAATGCCTGCAG